>CM068742.1:8122555-8737880 GCA_035084275.1 Hydrolagus colliei | reverse complement strand
TTATCACGTCCTCGCAACATCTTAAAACACTTCACCGAACATACCGTATTCTAAAGTGATGTGAAATGCACATTTTGAACTCGGCAGCTAATTTGCACAGAGCAATGACCTACAAGCAGCCATTAAGTGAATGCCCAATTTTAACCTGGTGTGGTAGCTGGCCTGGGAGTGTGCAGCTCCCTTCTCTTTTCGAATAGTGCCACAGGATCTTTAACGTCCGCCTGAACAGATCCAGAAGGGACATCAGTTTAAAGTCTCATCTGAAGAATGTCACTTCCCAACATTTTTGTTGTATTAGACACTGCATTAGAGTGGCAGCCTAGTCTGAGTTCCAAGTCCCTTGCAAGCCACTTGAATCCACTGCAAATACTATTTTTTGGATTGTACATTGAGGTAACATCATGTGTAAATATGTTCCACTTCTGATTATATTGTGTAAATCATACTTTTTGGAAGCTGTACGTATGTACTTATTTATACTTTTTTCCAACTATTTTATTACGTTCATTGTGTATTGATCTTTTTTCAGAGCCTAAAAATGTTGGAATTGTTCAAAGACCCTGGAATAAATACTTTTGGAATTAAAAAAATTGTACAGATAATTTGTCCATATATGTTTCTGCTTTGAGTTTGGTTGATCTCCTCCCTCCCTTTTGATATAAAGTGGACAAAATAGAAAATACTGCAGATGCTGGAAGTTTGAAACAAAACCAGAATTTTTTGATGTTGGCATCACACAGCAGGTCAGGCAGCATCTATGGAGAAAAGAAAGTGAGCCAATGTTTTGTCAGAACTGACCCAGACTATTTTGATGAAGGGTTGTGGACCCGAAACGTTAACTCACTTTCCCGAGTGTTCCCAGATATTTCTATTTTGGCACTAATAGACTGAATCGACTGCTTTGCGGGCGAAACACTGCATCCAATTTCACATGTTAGTGTCCCACAAACAGTTGTGTATTCAATTATTTTTGGAGAGTATTATCCTCAGAAAGCGATCCCCCAATCGACTAACAACTGGGTTGTTGTGTACTGCTAAATAAACACGGGGCTGGAATAAGGAAACTTGTTTAGGTTTGGCCCTGCCTGGGAATTGAACCTATGTCCTGTCACTTGTGAGGCGGGGGCACTAACCACTACAATATGGTACTGAACAAATGGCTTTCGTGAAAGGTGCTCTATAGATATACTTTTGTTATCGCTAATGTCTCATGCAAAGGACAGCTGTCTCATCCAAAGAACAATGCAGCGGAGGTTCACCCCCAGCTCTGGGCTGGAGAATCTACAACAACAACTTGCATTTACATAGCACTCCCCATGCCAGGCAGGCATCTCAGAGAGCTTATTGCTTACTTAAACAAAACACAAAATACTACAGATGCTGGGAATCTGAAACAAAAGCAAAAGTTGCTGGGGAAACTCAGCAGGTCAGGCAGCATCCATGGAGAAAGGAAAAAGAGTCAACGTTTCAGGTCTACAACCCTTCATCAGGGTTGGGGCTTGTTTGGAGGTAGAGGTTTCTTAAGAACATTAAAGTCCTTAATGTCCAGTTCTGATGAAGGGTTGTAGACCCGAAACGTTGACTCTTTTTCCTTTCTCCATGGATGCCGCCTGACCTGCTGAGTTTCCTCAGCAACTTTTGTTTTTGTTTACTGCTTACCTACTTTCTCACCGAAGAATAAATCAGAATAATAATTCTTGCCGTTTACATATCGAAATATCCCAAAGAACTTTGGAGTCATTGCTATAAAGTGCGGTGACTGTATTTTGTGGGTGAGCATGGTAGGCAATTTCCTGCAGCAATGTCCCACAAAAAAACAGGAGATGAATGATCAATTTACTTTGGGGTTTTGCTGGGAGCGAGTAACCCCTTTCTCTGATGCTCATACATGGTTGACCTTTTGACAGGGAGTGGTCAGGATTTTTGACAATGCAGACTCCAAACCCTCACCCAAACTCCCCACATCTCCCTCTGGCTGCCATCATCCCTCATCATGTCCAGGTTCGACTATCCCACCAGCTCCCCTCTTCAAAAACTGCAGATCGCGCGAGAAATCTGTAGCTGGTAACCTCTCCCACTCCAGGCTCAGTGAACTAATCACCCACCCTGCGCCATCCTTGATCGGCTTCACCAGCCTCACCCCTACCACCCCCATCTCCCAGCAGATCAATTTCAGGCTCCTTGTCCTCACTTGCAGATTCCTCTCTGGCATTACACTACCCTCTGCCACCATGTGTAACCCTACCGACCTTAGCCACTCGCTTTACTCAGCAAACGCTGGCCTGCTTCATGTCCCCGTGTACAATTCACCCCAGACTTGGTGGGCAAGCTGGAACTTCACCCAGAACCCCCCACCAACTTGCCCCCCTACTTCCTACTTAATAATAATAATCATCTTTGCATTTAAAACAAATCTCAGTAATTGAGAAACAGAGAATATTTGAGAGAAAATCTCAAATTAATTTAATTTTTTTTAAAAAAGCTAAGAATTTGCAAAATTGACTGTTTTTATTGTATCCACAAAGATTGGAATGGTTATTAACCTCTCCCCAATCAAACAGCACAATTCTAATCAGGAAGAACTTTTAACTGTGTGTGTGTGGGGGGGGGGGGAAGAGAAAAATCATCAGAATCTCATTCTTTCTATCCTTTTGAATGAGAAGTTTTGCTAAGCATTGTTTTGAAAAATTACACTTTTTTAAAAAAAATTCAAAAACTTTTTTGGGTACAAAACTTATTTTTTAAGAAAACGTTTAGACTGGGGATTTCTATGTATCTGTTACAGTACCAACACAATGTCACTGGTGAGGGTGGATTATTTTTGGTCTATTCGCCACTCCCTGCCTCTGTGCAGCTCTTTAAAAGGCTTTGTTTCAATGTAAACTATACCCCCATTGGGAAACGCCCAGGCAATTACACAGGCGTCAGGTACAGACTTAAATACCCATTGAGGGGACTTCATTAACTTGAAAACAATCACAAATCGACTACTGTCAATGAACCCCCCAGGGAAAGAGTTGAAAGCTCCCATTCCACACTCCCATTAACGGTTTTCACTCTGAACCAACAGGATCTTTTATTTTTGAGGGGGTGGAAATTTTATGTGGAAAGATGTTTCCATTGCCAGTTGGCATTGGAAAGCATTATGTTTAAAATAATATATTTTTGTCACCCTGTATGAGTTTGGCTCAGTATTATTGATAATAATAATTATGATAATGATCCTTGCATTCGTTAAAGCGCTTTTTATGTCTTCCGGACGTCTCAAAGAGGCTTCACAGAATATATTTTCACGTAAATTGACTGTAAATTGATCTGTATAACGAGGCAGACAATTGAGCACAGTAGAGTGCTACAAATAGTCATGGATTGAAGTGATCAATTTATTATGATTTTCTTTGGAAGGGAATTATCACCCCCGGAAAAGCGATCCGCTAATTGACTAATAACTGGGTTCCTACATATAGCTAAGTGAAAAGGAGCGTGGAGGAAGGAAACTTACCCAATATTTCGCCCTGCTGGGAATCAAACACAGGTCTCTCTCTCTCTCCGGAATCCCAATAAAAACAACAACAATATCAACTGGCATTTATATAGTGCCCTCGCACAGGGTAACATCTCGGAGAAAGCGAAGGGTTTGGGGGAGAGAGTTACAAATCTTTGGGCCGTAGTGAAAGTCAGGATGCCGATGGTGGAGCAGAGGGCAAGAGGCCAGAGCCGGCCATGGAGTGAGGAGAAAGCAGGTCAGAAAGTAGGAAGGTGCCAGGTTGTGAAGGGATTTGCAGATGAGCGAGAAGATCTTGAAATCAATCCATTCTGTGGAACCTGTTAAGGACTGGTATGTTGGGCTTTACAGTGGATCGTAAATAGGATGTTAGTCGATTGGCAGATTGCTTTCTGATAATAATAATAATCATTATTATTATCTCCTCGTGCCTGGGGGGGTGAGAGCATTAATGACTGAGTTAGGCCAACACTCACAAATCATCTCCATGCTGGTTGATGCTGGGGATAAACGGTCTGTTTACATACATTGCTGTATTGAACTCAATTTTGATTTGATTTCGACGGAGTCGTTAATTTACATTCCATCTGGCTTGTGAAAGCTTTGTCTTTCTCTCTCTAACCCCATATCCACCGCATTGTATTTTGTGCGGACGTCACAGACACAGATTAGCTGCTGCCTCCCTAACAATACTCACTTCATCTCTAATTAATCTCATTCTGACCAGTACTTTGATAAATTTATTTTTTACGTGCAATATGCTGAATAAAACTCTTTACGTTAGTTTTGGGGCCGTGTGCGATTGGCGGAAGAGGTGGGGGGAAGGGGGGGGGGATGTTGAATGGTTCACGAGCCGTTAGCAAAAAATATCAAGGAGAATTCAGAAAGAGCTTGGCTACTCAAGAGTCGTTGGGAGTTCAGTATTCATTACCACTGGAACACAAGCAGCTGAATGAGGATTTGCTCAACGAGCAATAATCCTCGGTTTCATACAGAGCCTTTCACGTCAGCAGGATTTCTCGAAGCGCTTCGCAGACCTTTACTGTAAACTGAGGTGACTGTGTATCTGTAGTGAAACACAGCAGCTGAGCTGTTAGATGTTAAGTGAAAGGAGCAATTTTTTAAATCTGGGTGGTAGTTATCCAGGATTTTGTTTGATCAACGGGTGTATCTGACACTTACCACTGTGTTTAAGAGTTCCCAAACAGGTACCGGGAGAAATCGCCTTCTCTTTTTGTGTAGCGCCACAAGATCTGTGACATCAACCAGGCAGTTGGGATCCAGGTTTAACCTCTCATCTTAAAGACAGCATCCCCAATAAAATGCTCCCTTCATCCACCAGCGCTGCAATGAGGTATGAATGTACTTTCGGTCATCTTTCCCATCCTCGCCCCTGACTTCCCACCCTCAGCTCGCGATATCTTCTGATGTGGCTTGAACTCAAAACCATTATGTGAATTCATGAGGTCACAACAAACAGTAAGGTAAATTGAATTAATAGAAAAAGTGATCGATTTAGTAATAAAACTTGTAGTGGCACAGGTGTGTAGGCTGAATGGCTTTTGTCTGTGCTGAAAAGCAATAATAATAAAAGATAATAATCCAGTAGAGTGCCTTTCATATTGTGAGGTCGTCTGAAAGCATTTCTCACGATACAATAATAATCCTTACATTTGATATAGTGCCTTACAGGTCTTCGACATATCTCAAGGCGCTTCGATTAATACACTTTAAAGTGAATTGATTATATTTTGTGGGCAAAATGCGGCAGCCAATTACGCACAGCAGTGTCGCACCACACTCATGGATTGAGTGACTAAGTTATTATAGAATTTATTTTTAAAGGAATTATTACCCCCGTAAAAGCGAATCACAATCGACCACAATCCTACTTACTGCGAGGTAAACAGAGGCGCGGAGTAAGGAAACTCGACAAACATTTTGACATGCCCGGGAATCAAACTCAGGTCCTCTCACTTGTCAGGTGAGTGCGTTGGCCACTAAGCTATACGACTTTGCTTTGTCTTCCTGAATTGCTGTATTTCTACAAACGTGAGTTTGTTGCTGACTGATTGTCAATAGGTATTTTTTGTGGTGAGATTTGACAATCCTGCTGCTGTTACTGTAAGCATTCTGGGTTTCAATTAAATGACAAACTCTCTACACAGAATCTGACAGGTGAACAGCCCTCGACATCTTCCTGGACGGATGTTGTAGATTCCTGTTAACATCTCATTAGACTTCATATTCTCATTCAATTTCCATTGCCATCGCCGTAGCTGGAGTCCGCTATCGTATTCAAACCTGGGCAGGGTGAAACCTTAGGCAAATTTCCTTACTCCTCCTATCACTGTTTACCTAGCAGTGAGTAGAAGTTACCTAGCATTTTACCTAGCGGTGTTAGTTGATTAGTGGATCACTTATCCGGGGGTAATAATTTCTTCAAAAATAAATGTTCTAATAATAATAATTTGGTCACTCAATCCACAAGTGTTGTGGGATACGAATCCCTTTTTAAAAAAGGAATTGGCTGTCACATTTTGCTCACATAAAATATAGTAAATTCACTTTACAGTATATTCTGTGAAACGCTTTGAGACATCTCAATGATGCGCTACATCAAATGTAAGGATTATTATTATTCTTTAGGCTCAGAACAAACCCATGTACTGCACACTCCTTTTGTCTCTGTTTCTCTCTATCCCTCCTTCCTTTGATAAGTGTCAACGTGTACTTCCTGTGTGCTGGGAGTGAATGCTCTCCACCCTCATTAAAACCCTGGGCCCCGAGACCACAGTTCATTCTGTTTGACTTTTTATTATTTTTAATTGAGAAACTGGGGTGAAAGGTGGCAGCCCACAGTGCAGGGAGCCACCAAGGCTGAAAAACAGTGCAGGGAGAGAAGTCAGAATAAATTAAGGTAAAGACATTCGGGTGGTTGTGATTCAGAGTTTGCGGTTTGAACTATTATAGTTTGTTGGAGGAAAGCAAAGTCTCTTGCCTTGTTAATGCTAGCCTTACTTAGTTATCGAATTGGATGTCAGCCTGGCTCAGTGGGTAGTGTTCTCGCCTGCGAGTCAGAGGTTGTGGGTTCTAAGCCCCACGTCAGGACTTTGAACTCACACAGTCTGGGCTGACCCAGTGCTGAAGAGAGCATTATATTGTCGGAGGCGCTGTCCTTTCAGATGAGACATGAAACCAAGCTCCCGTCTGCCTGTTTAGGTGAAAGATCCCATAGCACTAGGCGAAAAGATAACAGAGCTTCTCTTTCTGGGGTCTTCAAATAAAATTGGTCATTCGATCTCTGACAGGTTGTCGGACACTACTATGCTCAACTAGCTGCCGCATTTCATACACAAAACACAGAATCAATACACTTTATAGTGTATCCTGTGAAGCACTTTGAGATGTCTCAACGATGTGATGAGAGGCAGAAGAAAGTTCACTCACAAAACACAAGTAAATGCACTTTACAGTATACAGGTGAAATGTTAGTGCAAGTTTACTTACTCCACATGTCCCTGTTTACTTAGCAGTAAGTAGGAACCTGGCTGTTAGTTGATTGATGGAGATTGCTTTTCAGGAGTAATGATCCTTCAAAAAAAATTAAATAATAATTTGGTCACTCAATCCATACTGCAGTGCGCAATTGGCAGCCGCGTTTCATCCAGAAAATTTACAGTCAATCCACTTTACGATATATTCTCCCTATAAGATGCTATATCGAATGCAAGGATTATTATTAATATATCTTATGAAGCACTTAATGACATCCTCCCAAAGTGAAAGGCCCAATACAAAATGTGCATAGCATCAAGCTGCTTTTTCAAATGAGCCCAGTGTCGTGGCCTTCCTGGTGAATTATTTTCTGTCGTTAATTATCTGATAGATAAAGAGAAAGCTCCCTGGCGCCTGTCCTGAAATTGCTCTTTACAGCTCAAAACCTATGTGCCTGGGGAGATCCTGAAGTAATAATCATTGCATTTGAAATGGCACCTATTCACATCGTTTAGATGTCTCAAAGCGCTTCACAGAATATATTGTAATGTGGAGTGACTGTATTCTTTGTTGGTGAAAATAAAGTACTTTTCGGGGTTTGCTTTCTCGATCCAATTTAATAGTTGATACACCTCCATGAGGTCCCCTCTAAAGCATTGTCGCTCAAGATCAGGAGAAAATAAATTCTGCCAATAATTCTCCTTTGAATTCTCACTAACACTTAACTGTAATTACTGTAAATCCCTATGAAACATTTCAATGTGTTGAGAACCTGAAAAAAAATGAAATTCCTTCCTTTAGTTCGTCCTCCAGTCTGCACTAAGTCAGCTGCTTTGTTACTCCCATCCAATAACACAACCGATAGATGTGGCCCATTGTGGGCTTCGATAGACTGACATTTAGAGCCAAGAACGTTATTGTAGTTCACACAGGCTCAATCTGCTGTTTAATAGCTTCAATCTCCGGTTAAAAAGTAACTCGTCTGACGCCTAGTGGGTAGCACCCTCAACACTGAATCAGAAGACCTGTGGATTCAG
Source organism: Hydrolagus colliei (assembly GCA_035084275.1). Classification (NCBI taxonomy): domain Eukaryota; kingdom Metazoa; phylum Chordata; class Chondrichthyes; order Chimaeriformes; family Chimaeridae; genus Hydrolagus; species Hydrolagus colliei. The sequence continues at coordinate 8,729,840 of CM068742.1, read as the reverse complement.
GCCTCACCCACCTTAGATTGGTTTGTAATAATCCTTACATTTGATATAGTGTCTTATCACATTGTTTAGGCGTCCCAAAGCACTCCACAGACTACTTTGTGACGGAAATTGACTGTCTACTTTGTGGGTGAATGTGGGAGACAATTGTGCACAAGTGTCCCACAAACAGTCCTGAAGTGACACATTTACTATTGCTTTTCCTTCGCGATGGAAACCTTATCAGGTGTGTAGAGTAAGGAAACCTGCCAGGGATCAAACCCAGGTTTCTTGCTTGTGAGGCCAGTGCTCTAACTGCTGAGCTTCACAGTTGGATATTCGTTAAAGCTACAGTTAAAGATTCCGACCATTACTAGAGAAGGGAGTTCCTCTCTCCGGTGTCCATGGCCAGTCTACCTGGACACCATCCGGGAGTCCTGTAGATCAGTGATTATAGCATTCGCCTCACAAGCGAGAGACCTGGGTTTTATTCCCGACAGGGTGAAATAATAACGAGGTTTCCTTACTCCACTTGCCTCTGCTTATCTAGCAGTAAGTAGGAACCTGGTTAGCTTTGTGGTTAATCGTTTGGCAGATCGCTATTCCAGGGATAATTATCCGTTAAAAAAAATTATTTGGTCACTCAATTTGGTCACGACTGTTTGTGGGACACTGTTTTGCACAATTGGCTGCTGTGATTCACCCACAGTCAATTCACTCTTTGCAGTATATTCTATGAGGCACTTTCAGATGTCTGGAAGACGTTAAAAGCGCTACATCAAGTGCAAGGATCATTGTTAATCCTTCACTTCTGTTTGTGGGATACTGCTGTGTGCAGATTGGCGTTTTTCTTTACTGTGTGCAGATCTATGAGATATTCTTCTGATGTGAAAGGCGTTAAATCGCTAATGATCACTTTAACGACCACTTGATCAGGTTGATGCACCTCAGTTTAATGTCTCATCCAAATGACAGTAACATCCATTAACATAGCCCCCCCCCCCTTCCACCCCCGTCCACTGCATTGGAGTGCCAGCCTCGACCATGAATTTAATGTACCGATTTGGGGTTCGAACACACAACCTTCTGACTCAATGATGACAGAGCTAGAATGACGTGAACATCCATCAGGTTTTTTCAGTACAACAACTTTCATTTATGTACCAGCCATCACATGGAGAAGGGTGCCGAATGCTGTGCGAAAATTGGCTATAGCCTATTTACACTGAAACAATTGGGTTTAGCCTATTTACACTGAGACAATTGGGTTTAGCCTATTTACACTGAGACAATTGGCTAAGGAGACACTTTTACTTGCTGTTTAATGAGAGCACACGCTAGAAAGAGGTAGAGTGCACACAGAACACAAACACATAGACTAACACATACACAAACATACATACACATACATCCAAACATGCATATGCACAAACATACATACAAACATGTGTACACACATGCAGGCAAGCATAAATATACATACAAACACAAATAAGTGCAAACACACGTAAACAAACACACCTGCATAGACAAACACACCACACACAAAACGAAAACATACACGCAAACCAAAACACACACGCACACCGACACAAACACAGAATTTGTTTTCCTCTCAAAAAAAGTATGTTTTTGAAACTGTTCCTCCCATTCAGTAACTCGGGCAGGTCACTCACTGTTGGTAAAACAAGATAAACAGTGACCACAACATTGCCATCATGTAAAGCTCCTGAATGGGGTTGCATTGATATGTGTCCCCTTCTGCTGGTCAATTAAATGGTTAGGTCATGAAACGTCGTTCCTTTCTGAATCTGCGGGCAGGTCAGCGCCAGGGTGAGGTATCATTAATTATTTTTACGCCTGTCAGATCGTATGAAAGGGATGTGAAAGTGGCCAGTGTATGAAAGGCAGCGGGGCAGAGACTCTGAACTGATTATGTCAAACACATTCAAAGTTTTCCCCTCGTGGAAAAAAAAAGATTTTGATCAACAAAGCGTAACCCCCACCTGCAGCCTATTTACACGGGAGCAAATCACTAAGGAGGCACTTCTCTCTGCTGCTTAATGAGAGTGCGCACGAAAGAGAGAGAGAGAGAGAAAGAGAGAAACAGAGAGCGCACACAGAGCACAAATTAACCCTGGTCAGTACCACATTACCACAGTGTTGGCATTTCATCAGTGAACAGCCACTGTCAAGAAAAACTTGCATTCACCCAGCACAGCACCTCTTGTGTGGGACAACAGTAATACTAATATTAAATAATGATAATAATTTGGTCACTCGATCCATGACTGTTTATGGGACACTGCTTTGCACAGTTGCACGCAAAATATAGTCAATTGCCTTTGCGGTGCATTCTGTCAAGCGCTTTGAGACGTCTCAAAAATGTGCTTATTTATAATAATCATCTTCAAGTTTCATAGAGTGCCTTCAGCATTGGGTGAAGTCTCAAAGACATTTGACGGTATGTACTGTAAAGTGCGGTGACTGTGTGTGTATTTTGTGAGAGAATGCCACAGCCAATTTGCCATACAGGAATGTCCCACAAGCAGCCAAATAACGCAAACAAATTGATACCGTCTCCTGAACCGGGATAGACAAGACCTTGGTTTACCGTCTGATCCAATGGGTGACACTTCCCACCAGCGCTGTATCGGAGTGTCTATGTGAGCCCAATGTCCCGACGTGGAGCTTGAACTCACAGTATTCTAATTCAGGATGAAAGTGTTACTGACTGAGCCGGGCTATCACCCAGAAAAGAATGAAAGAAGGCTATTTGGTCGGCCTTTTCCCAGCAAATCTCGTGTTCAGACATATTTATCCGGGACGTCACAATTACAGCATTAAGCAGTTTGCAAATATCGCTTATCAGATTCTATCGAAAAGATAGCACTTCTCTGTGAATAATTGGTAAATGTGGAGCATGATATAACCGAAGAGAGGCACAGCAGCCTAGCGCACATTAATGAAATGACAGTGGAGTGACTGAGTTGTTCTGTATGAAGTTAATAATGATAATAGTTCTTGCATTTGGTTCAGCGCCTTATCAACATTGAGATGTTTCAAAGCACTTCACAGAACATAGAGTAAAGTCAATTGGCCTTGTATTTTGTGCGCGAGACGCAGAATACAATCGCTCACAGCAGTTTCACACAAATGGTAATGGACTGAGTGACCCCATTTTTTTTGGAAGGGCTTATTACCTTTGGATAGTGATCTGCCAATTGACTAACAACCAGGTTTCTACTTACTGCTATGTAAACAAAATTGAACCCGTGTCCTCTCACTTGTGATGTGAATGCTCCGAACACAACTCTTGCTAAATGAAAAAGCAACAGAGCCTCTGTCAGTTTGGCTCAGTCGCTCCTAACCTCACCTCTGAGTCTGAACATTGTGGGTTCAAGCCCCATGTCAGGACTTGAAACCTGCATAGTCTAGGCTGACATTGCTATACAATGCATTGCCGAAGACACCTCCTTTCGGATGAGACTGAAGTTAAACCAAAGTCACATCTGTCTGCGCAGGTAGACGTTAAAGATCCCATGGCACTATTCGAAACGATGAAGGGAGTTTCTCTCTCCCTGCATCGCGGCCGTCAATCCCTGGATGAAATTGGCGGGACGTTGCGGTGTGAAAATTGACTGTTTGAGACATTCTTGATGTGGTAAGGCAAAGCATCAAATGTAAAGATTATTATTATTAATTTATTATGATTGCAATAATAATCCTTGCATATCGTTGAGACGTCTCAAAGTGCTTCACGGAATATACCGTATATTGAATTGACTGTATTTTGTGGGTGAAATTGTAGGTACTAGAAGCTGGATGGAGGGTGCAAGGGGATGGGGGAAGGGAGACAGACGGGACGGGGGAGGTGAAGGGGGTGCCAGGAGGGGGGCTTGTGGTGAGACTAAATTCATTAGTGAGGCTCTTTAAAGCATCTCTGTAATGTTTTTCCTAATTACACTTGACAGTCTGGGAATGACTTTGGCGTTCTGCCAGATCAGAGTGTCATTTATGCTGTATATAATAAGCTTCTATTGTTGTTGGGTCTGCGGGCTCCGATTGTCCCATGATAACCAAGGTGGACAGTTCATTGTTCCAACGCAAAGGAACACAGTCGCCCCATTGTGGAAAGTGCTCACATACAGGTCCTTTCTGGTCTAAAGTGTGCAGTTAACATTGGGCCAATAATGGCCAGCTGGAGAGAGAGAGTGAGGAGAGAGAGAGAGAGAGAGAGGAGATACAGAGAGAAAGAGAACTAGAGAGAGTGACAGTGAGAAAGAGAGTAAGAGAGCCAAAGAGAGAGACAGAGAGTGAGAGAGACAGTGTGAGAGAGACAGAGGGAGAGAGGGAAAGAAAGCGCGAAAGAGAGAGTGAGACACAGAGAGAAAAGCAAGTACGAAACAGTGAGTGAGAGAGAAGACAAAGTAAAAGAGAGGGGTCAAGGGAGAGAGAGAAAACGCGCGCAAGATGGAGAGAGAAAAAGAGAGAATTTCTTCACGTTTCTGACTGAAAGCATTTCACCACATGCCACCTCAATATGTCTGGACGCGGTAATAGAAAAGATTTTTAAAAAATCATATTTTAAAAAAAATTATAATGTTTCACAAAAAGGGCATTAAAAAAAAATCATCTATATATTTCTTACACATATCAAATATATATGTGTATGAAAACATGTCACTCCTAGGGAGAATCCAGCCATGTCTGCATTTGCTCTGAGCCAAAAATATTCCCAATTAGTTTTTACACTTAGTTGGGACGACAGACAGACAGTCCACAATGGGAAGGTTGAGGGCATTGGATATGCATGCTCACACTAACACTGAACTTGTAACCTCGTTCATGGAAGATTGTTCAAAGGAATGTTAATCTCGGCCCATGTTCTCCCCCCTTCCCTTCCTCCTCCAATCCTCTTCCCCCACCTCCCCACCTCTGAAAATCTGCTCTTGCAGCAGGGAAGGAATTCCACGTTGCAGTCCTTCTCTGCCTTTTCCTCTCTCCCCGGCTTTCCCCACCGCATATGCCATCCCACCTGCACCCTCCTTGCCGATAATCTCGCCCTGTGATGTAGTATATATTGATTGCTGGGAGTTTCAGGTGGGTGGAAAGTGTGACATTTCCTAACTGATTGGATGTGTTAATTATCACATCCCAATTGTCATGTCCAATCTTCTTGGAAACATCACATTTGTGACCCTCTACTGTCACGGCTGGAATATTTCTGCCTGGATCAGGATCTCAGGGAGCTTTAGTGCAGCTGATCGAGGAGTTCAGCAGAGAAACTCGATTGTATAACCGCCCCAATGCTCTCCCCCCTTCAACCTCCTGCTGGTCTTAGCCTCTGAGACGCTTTTACCTTTGAAAATTAACGCCACAGAGAATCATGCAGGAATTCAGGCTTAATTTGGAAGTTGGTCTTATAATAATAATAAGAATAATTGAAGACCTTTCTCTTCGACCTCGTTTATGGTCACCATCCCCCTTCCCCTTGACTCGGCCTCGGGCTCTGCCACATTGTGAATCTCTCTGAGATGCTGACCCAACGTGGAGGGCACTATATAAATGCAAGTTGTTGTTGTTGTTTAATAATAACAATGATGATGATAGTAATGGTGACATTTGATACAGTGCCTCCCAGGCCTAACAGGACTTCCTATCAAGTGTAGGAATATTTTACTCACAAAATATACAGTCAATCCACTTTCCGATATATTCTGTGTAGTGCTTTGAGATGACACTCCCTCCCTCTTCATTCCTCCCGCTCACTGTATCCTTCCCTCCCCTACACTCTATCCCCTTCTCACTCCCACCTCACCCACCTCCCTGCACACACAAACACACACATAGACACACACATTACAGCTGTCCTACGATTTCTTCCACACAAAAGAAAACAATTACATAATCTGATTTATTTTAATAATTAATAAAAATAACAAGAGGACATTGTTCTTTGTGAGGAGATGTGACCCCCCACCCACTCCCTCCTCACCGCCCCCCCCCCCCCCCCCCACCCGGCCTTCTCACACGTTCAGGTCTTTGAGGTCCCCTCGCCTCCGCCAGTAAAGTGGGAACTCGGCTGAGTTCCGAGGGCAGTCTGAGGCAGGGAATAACACTGTTTGTTTAACACTGGCGGCAGCCACAGGCAAGTCAGACTGTAACACTGCATAACTAGTGACCCGGTCAGGGAGCTGGGCCAGCCAAGGCTAACATACCCCCAGCCGCAATTATGCATTTTCCCAACATGTTTCTCATCAGTTACGTATCAAGCCGTGCGCTTGATGGTAAACTAATGAGAGGGCGGAGAGGGAGAGGCTGGCAGATGACAGATTTGAATTTGTGGGGTGTCTCTCTCAATCCACGACTGTTTGTGGGACACTGCTCTGCTCAATTGGCTGACGTGTTTCGCCCACAAAATATACAGTCAATTGACACTACAGGAAATTCTGTGAAGCGCTTTGAGATGTCTCAAAGACGTGATGAAGCACTATATCAACTGCATGGATTATTATTAATATTACTGTTATAACAACTAGGTTCCTACTTGCTACTAGATAAAAAAGAGGAGTATGGAGTAAAGAAACTTGCTTAGGTTTTCGCCCTGCCCGGGAATTGAACCCAGTTCCTCTTACCTGCAAGGCGAGTGCTCTAACCAATATCTCATGGGACTCCATGGTGTGTTTTCAAAGTGAATTGACTGTATTTTGTGAATTAAACATGTCAGCCAATTGTGCCGCCTGTTCGCGATGTCCCGCAAACAGACAGGACATTGACTGACCAAATTGTTTTGGACATAGGCTTGTACACGCTCTGAAGTGTGCTTAATGAAAGAGATTGTCGAGTTTCACCCACAAAATACACAGTCAATCCACTCTCTGCCTCAACCTTTGGAACTTCATCTCACAATCCTTTTTGTCTTGCTCTCTCTCTTGTTTCCTTCAAGGCCAGACTCATCAGCCTCCTTTTCGACCATGCCTTCAGCCGCCATCCTACTTCTCCGCCCTCCCTCATCCCAACCCTGTCCCCTCCCCCTCACCCATAGTCGGGTCTTGACCCCTAACCATTGAGCACCTTGGGACTTCCTCCGAATGTGAAAGGTGCTCTACAAATGTAATTTTGTTGTTGTTGAGGGGAGGTGTAGAGCATGCTGTGATCAAAGTACCTCAACGATAGAACAGGTGGCCATTCAATCCATTGAGCATGTTCTGCCAGTTTATTAGATTAAGGCAGATATTTCAACAACAACCTGCATTTACATAACTACCCTCACGAGGGATAGGATCTTGGAGCATTTAACAATGGCCGTGAAGCTTGATGCTGAACAAGGGAGGGAGCGTAGAGGTGACTGTAGACATGGTCAACGAGGAATGTCCTTTGGTGGGATCTGAAGACAGGGGAGGAGGGAAGGTGGAGGGATTGAGGCAGAGAGTGTAGTGGCTGAAAGCACGGCTACCAATTGTGGAACAGAGGGGATATGTTACAAGCATGAGGTCGGAGTCAGTGGAGTGGAAGCGACAGTGGTGGAATGGGGACTAAGCAGGTCAGAGAGGCAGGGATGTACTGAGGTGTGAAATGATTTGTAAGTAAGTGTGAAGATCTTGAAGCCAATCTGTTCTGCAATGGCGAACCAATGGAGCCTGGCAAGGACTGATGTGTTGGGTGTATGGAGTTTGGTGTGGACAAGTGTATAAGGTGGTGATCAGTTGGATTTTATGAATGGTGGAGCTGGGATACCAGTGAGGAAGGCATTGGAAAAATCGAGGTGGAGGTGACAATTGCATGAATAATGATTTCAGCTATATTGGATGTGAGGTACTAGAAGGGCAATGTGATGAAGGTTTTGGAAACAGTCCTGGTCAGTGACTAGATGTGGGGTAGGAAGGAGGGCTGAAGATTGAACCTGACACCAGTTCAGTGAATCTGAAGGTCAGGCCTGGGAAGTTAAGTATTCAGAGGCGTTGGTTAGAAGACATTGACTGGAGCCAAGGAGGTTGTCAATGTTCAGCTGCATAAAGTTGCCTTGATCTTTGACAAAAAAGATGACAGAACATGGTGAACTTGGGGTCGACCGATGTTCTCTAGTGGAGGATTTAATTTAATCCATAAGTGTTCTCCACATAACCTTTAATATCCTGACTTCCCAGTATGAATATATGTACCTACCTATCAACTAACCTTGTTACTGACAGACTGACCCATCTACCTAACCAACTTGCAGGTTGCATTGCGCAAACTCTGGTTACTTCGTTCATCTTCAGTCACTACATTTGACATCAATTCCCTGTAAAGGGAGATTTGAGGTCTCTCAACATGAAAGGTTCTGTGCTAATGCAAGGATCGTGTTATTATTGTACCATCAAGGAGGACCCTCTTAACACCAGCACATCAAATTCCGCCCAAAAAACACAGGCGCCCTATTAATGGGAAATGCTAAATTGCTGGCATTCAAGAGCTCTGTTATTCTCAGAATAAAAACAATAGGTAGCAACTCTCTGAGGTCACAGCAGATATTTTTGGAGCCTTGTGTTTAAAGTTCACGAGCAATCTATTGCTCTCCTGTTCTAAGGTCCCCATTGTTCCTCTTTGAATTCCTGTGTCACTGAAGGTATCTAATTACAACAGAAAATGTACGCTTTGCCTTATTAAAAAAAAATGTCTTTGGCGTTGGGTGTTCTCTCTCTCTCTCTGGGTTTCTGATACGGCTATCTACTTAAAAGATCAACCGAGCAAAATATCTCTCCTCGAGGCGTCAAGATAGTACAACAGAAAGAAAACACTTTGTGACCCATCTTCGCTGCTCACCTGTGACAGCTCGCTCATAAAAGACGCCTTGTTGTTTGTCATTGGATTATAACTGTTGATTCTCTATCCCTACCGATAGCTCCACAAGACATTGAGAGAGAGGGAGGGCGAGAGAGAGAGAGAGAGATAGGGAGGGTGGGGGGGGGGGGAAATAAAATACTGTCAAACGACCCTGCAACATCAGTAACAACATCAGTCGTTACTTCACTGTGAGTGTTTGGCTCCCATGCTGGTTATGCATCTTCCCAATGTGAAAGGCGCTATATAAATAAATGTTAAATAATCCTTGCATTTGGAATCCTACGGGTATGGGTAGGATGGGTAGTGTACTCGCCTCCCAAGCAAGAGGGCCTGGGTTGGATTCCATCTAAGAGCCATGTTCCTAAGTAGGAACATGGCTCTTAGATGATTGGCAGCTGCAGAGGTGAGCAGCAGAGATGGCTCACAAAGTGATCCACCGATTGATTAACAACCAGGTTCCTACTTACTGCTGGGTAAACACGTTGCTTAACTCAAAGGAAAGCTTGTATTTTAAAAGCGTTTTAGTTGCTGCTCAGAGCGGGTGGGATCAATGCACTATCTTGTGCTCTATCTCATCTCAAGCATCTTATTTTACGAGCAGACCTGGCAGTACATGAGACATCCACAGATTTTCATCCCCCCACCCCACCCTCTGCCTCACCTTTATTATCGCTTCAATATCACAGCGAGAATTTTTATCAGAGGGCCCCATACTGGCAATTATGTCGACAGAGTAACTATGTGTTCCTGCTTGCGGTTATTCTAATGAAATTCGGTCCTCTGCTTTACTTATTTTCCTTTCTGACTCATCCGACTTAAGAGGCAAGTGTGCTACCAACTGATCCAGGCTGACACACAATTGGGATTGAAAAATGTAGAGTCAATGCATTGAAGACACTACACTATAATTGTACTCTTGTCTGTGCCTTTTCAAGTGGGAGTTGAAGATCCAATGGGCACTAATAATAATAGCAACGACAACAATAACAATAAGAATAATCCCTTCATTTGATACAGTGCCTTATCAGGTCATTGAAACATCAATAGTTTACAGAATATACTGTAAAGTGAATTAACTTTATATCTTGTAGGCGAAATGGGGCCACCAAATGCACACAGTAGTGTCTCACAAACAGTCATACATTGAGTGACCAATTTATTAATTTTGAAGGGATTATTTACCCTCAGAAAGCGATCCGCCAATTGACTGACAACCGGGTTCCTACTTATTGCTAGAAAAACAGGCATATGGAGTAAGGAAACAAAAACAGAGAGCTGGGAAAACTCAGCAGGTCAGGCAGCATCTATGGAGAAACGAAAGTGAGTCAACATTTCGGATCCACGACCCTTCATCAGAACTGAATTGAAGTGTTTTGTATATGGAGTGAGGAACCTTGCCTAAGGGCGAAACACTGCAGTCAATTGCCCACAAGCAGTCGTAGATTGAGTGACCAAATTTTTAAAGAGTGATTATAAGTACTTGAAAAGAGAAGGGAGTTTCACTCTCCTGGTGTCCTGGTTGACAATTCCCTCAAATATAATCATTCACTTGGTGGTTGTTTTGGGGACTTTGCTGTGTGGGGATTGCCTGCATGCCTGCCCACTATACACACAATCACTAAACTTTGCAGTCCTGTTGAGCGCTTTGAGACGTCCTCCCAGTGTGATAATCAACGTTTAAAATGTAAGGATTATTATTATTATTATTATTTTTTAATTGATGATACGAAGGAACCAAGGATGACTTTCCAGTGTGCGATTCGTGGTATCTTGTGAACACAACTCATCTTGAAATGGTCTGAAATTCTAAATACTTATCTACCTATTATTATCTAACTGTATACAGTATATACTTAAAATGTTAAAGAGATTTGATCGGGTAGAAAAAGAGAAACTATTTCCTCTGGTGGGGGAATTCAGAACAATGGGGCATCATCTTAAAATTAAAGCAAAGCCATTTACAACAATAAGAACAACTAAATTACATTTATAGAACATCTTTCACGTTGGAAGGACGTCCCAAAGCGTTTTAGGAGTGAAATCAGGAAGCATGTGTAAAGAATAGTGGAGATCTGGAACTCTCTCTCCCAAAAGACTGTGGATATTGGATCCATTCAAGACTGAGGTGGATGGTGTTTTGTGAAGTTGGGGATATGGAGCGAAGGTGAGTAAATGGAGATGAGGTACAGATCAGCCATGATCTAATAGAATGGCATAACAGGCTCATGGGGCTGAATGGCTTCCTCCTGTTCCTATGTTACAACGTAGTCTTAGTCTGGTTGAACTTTTAGTCTTGACCCATATGAAGGTGCAGAGCTATAATGATCCTTGCATTTGATACAGCGTTTTCTTGAGGCACCTCAAAGAGCTTTATTTTACCAATGCAAGCATTATTATTATAAAGTGTAGTGACTGTGTGTTTTGTGGGCAAAAACAGAAGCCAACTGATACACTGTGATGTCTCGCAAACAGCTACATTCTTTATTTTGGGAGCAATGTTGAGCAGTACATCAGGAAAAATCATCTTCCCTTTTCAAATAGTTAATGTGTGCTTCAACAGACACAGACATCAGTTAAACGTTTCATCTAAAGCATGGCACCTCGACAATGCAGTACTCCCACCAGCAATGCACTGGGGTGCCAATTTAGACGAGTTGTGACTAGTTCTCAAACCGGTTTGACAACATTTTTGATCAAAGTTCCCCTTCCCCCCCACCCCACCCTACTTTTGTCTTTCACCTCTGACTTGGATACCCTACCTGCAGTCCCGAGCACTTTGGGCCAACGTACCAATTTGAAGGGAGAGAGATATAAATGCAGGTTTTTGAAACCTGAGGAAAGTTTCTTTACTCTACACCCCTCTGTTTACTTAGCAGCAAGTAGGAACCTGGTTGTTAGTTGATTGGTGGATCACTTTCTGGGGAGAAAGGTTTGTGTGTCAGCCTGGCATAGTGGTGGCTCTCATGCCTCTGCATCAGAGTATGTGGGTTCGATCCCGGGGTCAGGACATGGAATCACATAGTCTAACGGTGGTACCATCCTTTCCATGGGACGTTAAACCGAGGACCCTTCTGCCTGTTCAGGTTGATGTTAAAGATCCCATCGCATCTCTTGGCGTCCTGGCAGTCCTCCAAAATCCAATTTGGTCACTCACTCCACAACTGTTTGTGGGACACTACTGTGTGGAATTGATTGCTGCGGTTCACCCACAAAAAAATACAGTCAATATACAGTCAATATACAGTCAAAATATACAGTCAATATTCAGTTTACAGTATATTCTGTGAAATGCTTTGAGACGTCTTGAAGGCATGATAGTATCAAATGAAAGGATTATTGTTATATAGTGCAATGTACTTTGAGATGCCTCAATGATGTGACAAGATGCTTTTTCAAATGCAAGGAATATTATTATAAGTTGCATTGTATTGTGGAAAATCCTTACATTGTAAGACAAATGCTAAGGCTTGGAACAAGGAAAATTTTGGGCAACGGAATTGTCAAGGAATTTTCATTAAAAATTACATATTCATATTGCATTTCAGCTTGTAATTAAGATTCTTTTCCTCTTTTGACACCTCTAAATACTCTCTTTATGTTCCGTCCTCTCCCAGGTAATATCTTCCTTCCAATTTCCTCTTATTTGTCAACCCCTGGGGCAGCTCGATTTTGGAACCTGATCTGCGCCTGAGCGTGAAACAGAGTTTCATCTATCTTCCTAACAGGAGAAAGAAAGAGAGAGAGCGCAAACTTTATTAAATAGAACACTGCACTACATAAAATACTAGTGTCTTGCAGCCTAGTGGTTAGTACTTTCGACTCGCAAGTGAGAGGATACAAGTTCAATTCACGTTTTGCAGGGCAAAACCTTACTCAAGTTTCAAAACTGTCCTCAACTCGGGTCTGAAACAGTGACTGTCCAGCGCCTTGGGATGTCCTCCTGACGTGAAAGGCGCTATACAAGTATAATTTTGTTGCTGTTGTTGTTTCAGCTGAGTAGACTCCAGCCATTACCCCAAAGCACACTTTATCTCTTGCCAAACTGTGCTTAGTAATCTCTGGAATTAGGTGAGTAGGATGTGTCCCTCCAGGGAGAGAGTGCACATTCCATTCTAACAATCTATCTCCGGGATTCCATGTGTAGGTGGGAATGTACTTTGCCCACAAGATGTAAAGCAAATTCACTCTACAGTGCATTCTGTGAAGTGCTTTGAGATGTTGAGAAGACATGGTAAGGCGTGTACACAAGGATTATTATTATGCATGGAATTCTTACTTTGGACACTGTTAGGCATGGTGAAGCACAATGTTTCTTGCTTATTTAAGGAACATCATTAAAATGTGTTTCAGATTTGCAACTAACCACTTCCTCTCCCACTGGCCCTGTGAAAATTGATTATGCCATACCTAGCTGTTTTCAAGTGGACTAACAAATGACCCAAACCTTAATTTTTCGAGTAGCTATGCCCTACAGTTCACTTGCTGGTGTGGTGAGCATTTGCTGGCATCAATTTGACCATTGGAGACATCACGCTAGGTCTATGCAGCACCTTCAACCGAGGCCCAACTTTTTCTACAGTCTGAGCCTTTAGATCTCATCACCATGCAGGTCCTTGAACCTGCCCATGGCTTGTAAGATGGGCTGTCACAGTCCTTGGGTTGAAAACATCTGCCAAATTCATTTGGTTCAGATTGCCTCCCCCCTCCACCCCTCGTTTCCCAGTAGGATTGTTGAAAATCTGGTAGAGAAAGAGCTCTAAGATTGCTTTCCAGGGTTGTGCGATGTTATCCTCTGCAACACAATAAGAATAATGCTTGCATGTGATTTAGCACCGTATCACGTCATTGAGACACCTCAGAGCATTTAACAGAATATATTGTAAAGTGGCTTGACTGTGTATTTTGTGGATGAAATGCTGCATCCAATTGCCTACGTAATATCTTGCAAAGTGGGGTGGATTGGGTGACCAATTTTTCTTGGGTGTTGAGGGATTATTACTCCTAGAAAGAGATCCGCTAATTGACTAGCAATCGGGTTCTAACTTATTGCAAGCAAAACAGAGGTTGTGTGGAGTAAGGAAACTTACCTAAGGCCTCCCCAGTTCCTCCATTCATAGGCTGCAGGCCATCCAAAACTCTGCAGCCCGTGTACTATCCCGCAACCGCCTCCGTGACCACATAACCCCCTCCCTCGCCCGTCTCCACTGGCTCCCCATCCTCCAGAGGATCGAGTTTAAGATCCTCGTCCTCACCTACAAGGCCTTATACGGCCTTGCCCCATCCTACTTAACCGATCTACTCTCCCCCTACACGCCCATCCGGACCCTCCGTTCAACAGGACTTGGCCTGCTCCAAGCCCCCCGCCCGAACCGCCCCACCATCGGAGGCCGGGCCTTCAGTTTCTCCGCTCCCACCTTATGGAATGCCATCCCTCAATCCCTCCGTTTCGTCTCTTCCCATTCCTCTTTCAAGGCCGGTTTGAAGACTTTCCTCTTCGATCGTGCCTTTTGTTCCACCCCGAACACTTTTACCTCCCCTTCGTGTTTCACCCCTTCCCAAACACTCCCCTCCCAGCTCGGGTCACACGCCTCCTGTGCAGCGCCTTGGGACGTCCTCCCGACGTGAAAGGCGCTCTATAAATGTAAATTGTTGTTGTTGTTGTTGTTACCTAAGGTTTTGCCCTGCCCATTAATCAAACCCAGGGCCTCTCACTTGCAAGGCGAGTGCTCCAACTACTCCAAAAAGTCATTGTTGTTGTTGAGAAAGAAGTCAGTATGTTTGCCGGCTGCAAGCATCAGATTCTGCACCTTCCCTTTCCGCCACTTCCCTCCCTCTCATGAGTCGATTGTCTTCCCCGATGCAGACAGACATCAGACAACGGCAGATATAACAGTCTCATCACAACAAAGCCATGCTCAGTTCGCCCCAACCTGCTCTGCCAAGACACAAGCACTGACAGGCTGAAGCGACAGGTGGAATCACTGGGAGGTCCAAGGTGCTCAGGGCCTGTTTGGGCTGTGAGCTCCGAGCGAATGTGTGAGATGCTATCAGGTGTCTCCTCGTGCCTCTGCAGTCTCTGTTCAGCTCTGCCAAGTATGGACAGCTAGTGCAGCTGATACTCATTTGACAGCTGACTTTACAACTACAAAGGATCTTAGGTTAACCATCAACTGGTTATTAAACAATTTCTGGTTATTATTCACTTGGCCACACTTAGAATTATATAAAAAACAGGGTTTGCAAAAGAAATAGACATTTGTTAATCAGTTGCTGGGCTCTCCTTTAGAATCACATTGAGAGGAAAGGGATTATGTAATATGAAGATTGGAGGGTTTTTATTTTGTGTGTGTTTGTGTGTGTTCTCTTCAAGGTTCCAGCACCTTGGGACATCCTCCTGATGTGAAAGGCGTTATACAAGTGTAATTTTGTTGTTGTTGTTTAAATTGTGCAGCATATTGGTTAATGTATCACCTAGTAAGTGAGGGGACCCAGGTTCAAATCCCTGACAGGATGAAGCCTTAGGCAAGGTGCCTTACTCCACATGCCTCTGTTTACTAGCAGCAAGTAGGAACCCGTTTTTCAGTCGATTGGCGGGTTGCTTTCCAGGGACAATTTTCCATTAAAAAAATCTTTGTTATTATTTACTCCATGAGTATTTCTGGGACATACTGCACACAATTGTCTGCCATGTTTCACCCACAAAATACACAGTCAATCAATTTTATGATATATTCAGAGAAGCGCTTTGAGGCATCTCAACAACATTATTAGGAGTGATATCAGATCCAGGGATTAATATCATCATTACTATAATTGATCAGAAATAAAAGGGAATGTTGTTATATGACATGATAATCTTTGCAGTTCCTTCAACATCGTCAGGATGACTCAAAGTGCTTCACAGGATTTGCTATAAAGTGCATTGACTGTGTTTTGTAGGTGAATGCGGCACTAATCCGTAAACAGCTACAAAGTGACTGACCAATTTTAACAATCTTTTTCACCCCCTTCACGCTCCACAAAGAGCGACTAAGAGGAAGGCTTAATATCTAGTTTACTTTTAAGAGCTAACAATTTGATAATTGCTACCTCGTTAAAGTTCGTTGGATCAGTCTCCCAATAATTGGCTTAATTGGTATTTTCATTCCAGTCTTAAACTGGGCTGCGTAATGAGGATGGCATTACCTACAATAACTTGCACTTAGTTGCATTTCACACAGAGCGAGCATCTTAAAGTACTTCTCAGACACGTTGTGAGATACTGTGTGAGTGCATTATCGGAGGCGCCATCCTTTGAATGAGACATTAAACCAAGGTCCTGTCCGTGGCTTGCTTTTGATTTCACAATCCTCTCACTCATCTACAAATCCCTTCATGCCCTGCCACCTGCTTTCTCCCCACTCCACTGCTGTCTGCTTCCTCTTGGCTATCTCTGGCCTGCGTCCTCTCCATTCCCTAAACAGCTTTCAGTCACTATCCCCCAAAGCTTTTGCTTTCCCTATCCCCAATGCCCCTGCCTTTCACCCCTCCTTCCCCTCCTTTACGGTCACCTCCTCCTCCCTCTTGCTCCATGTTGGACTCTGACAATGTTAAACGCTTTGAAATGCTGCCTGGCATGAAGGGCACTATATAAATCAAATGGTTGTTGTTGCCTTTCTAGGTGGATGTTAAAGATTTTGCGGAGTGATTTGAAAAGAGAAGGGAATTTTACTCTCCCGCTTCCTGACCAACAATCCCCCAGATACAATCGATCACTCATTCAATGGCTTTGTGGGTCCCATGTGAAAATTGGCTGCTGAATTGGCCTTACCATATCACTTTACAATATATCCTGTGACAGACTTTGAGATGTCTCAACGATGTGATACGGAGTCGTATCAAATGCAATGACAATTAAGAGTCTTCAATCCAAATAACCGAGAATTTCAGGTGTGTTTGAAAAATTAGTCTGGTCTGGAGTGCAAACTCTTTCTTTCTTCCCTCCACCCCTGGAAAGACTTGATCTATTTCCAGACATTTAGGCTCGGGTTGGCAAGAGCAGGAACACTAGATTATACGTTTGGGGTAAATTCTCATTGTAATCACGTCTGGCAAGCGTTCCTTCACATTTGCAGATAGGATCACCCCTTAGCCGTTTTGGCCTTTACTTACAGGTTAATAGGAGCTGTGTGGGAAGAGTCTTTGCCCCAGTGACTGGTCTGCCCTTCCAAGTCCTGCCAATGAGCCAGGTTGGGCTGTGCCCTAGAATACTGTAGGCCCTCCTGAATCAGAAATCGGACTAGAGACCGTTACAAAGGGTGGGATCGATTCTGACATTCCAATGTTGAGCACGTCATTTGTAGGGCTAACTCAGGTCCTGCTAGCCTCCCCCACCAACCACCAGGAGGCAAACACAGTCACTACACTTTGCAGCAAATACTATGAAGCAATTTGAGGATTGCTCCTGACACGAAACGTCCAAAGTTGAAAACAAGGATCATTTGTAATTTATCAGTTCAGCCAGTGGAGTTTGTTCCACAAGATTATTAACAGCTCGGATCATCAAAAAAGATATAAAAATATATATTGTTTGATGAGCCGGGTGTCTGCCTTATCAATATGTTGAAGAGTATCCAAACCAAACTAAGCATGCTTCCCACCTACAAATGGGAATCCCAAAATAGATTGTTGGAATGGAATGCGCATTCTCTCCCTGGAAGGACACATATTGTTTACCTAATTCCAGAAAGTATTAGATGCAGATTAGCAAGAGTCAAGACTTGGGGACTCCCAGAGAGCGTGTTGGGGGTAATTGCTGGAACAATAACATAGCCTAGCAATAATATTATGGAACAGAAGAATGAATGTTATCCTGAATGTTCTCCTCCTGATCCTGTGTGATGGAGGACGAGGATATGACATCAGTCCCTCTTCCCACTTTGGTTTCTCCGGATGTCTCCTAACAGTGCATTTCTTCTTCCAGTTAAAACGGAGGGTTGACCTAGGGGAATGGGGTGAACCTCCCTCCTCTTTTCAAATAGTGTGGAGACCTGTAGCTCAGTGGTTAGAGCACTTGCCTTACAAGCGAGAGACCTGGGGTCAATTCCCAGCAGGGCAAAATCTTGGGCCAATAATCCTTTCTCCACACGCCTAATAGAAATCCCTAAAAAAAAAATTGGTTATTTCAATCCACAACTGTTTGTGGGACACTGCTGTGCATAATTGGCTGCCGCATTTCACCTTCAGATATACACTTTATGGTATATTCTTCCGTCTCTCTTTGCTCTTTCTCACGCTTTCTGCCTCTTCAATTTCTCTTCTCCCTCCCTCTTCCCCTTTCCCCTTCTTGATTCACCCTTCTATTTTGAAGTCCCCTCTCTTTCCCCTCTTCCTTTCCCTCTCTCTCCCTTCTCTCTCTCCCCTTCTCTCTCCCTCTCTTCTCCATATCCTTTTTCTCACTCTTGCTCTCTCCCTCTATCTCCCTCTCCTCTCTATCTTGTGCAACCTATTGACCAAGAGGCAAGAGTGCTCCTCACTGAGCCAGCCTGACACCTACTCACCCTTCAGTTCTCATAGATGAAACATTGTTATAGGGGGTGGAGAGAGCCCCAACACTCAGCTTGGGTGGGGCGCGAATGGGGGAAGGGGGGAATGGGAAGGGATGGACGGAACCAAGCAACAGACAGCTGTTGCACGATAGACGTAAGGAGCAGGTGGAAAGTGAGAGAGAGATGGAATTGCAGCTTCCCTCTCTCGTTCTCTCTCCCACCCCCCACTGCTCCCGCACTCACTGCCTTAAGGCAACTTCCCATTCAAGCTCCACTAATCTGCCCGCAGGCCAGCCTGTGATTTATCTCTCTCTCTGGGTGGTTGGGACGGGCTGGGCTGCACTCCAGACTCCTGTGCCGTGCCTCTAGGCAACATTAAAGCGTAATTTATGCCATTAATTAAGGTCTGGTGGGTGGGGTGGAAAAAAGGAGAGCTATTAGCAGACGGTTTGCGAGGAGCGGGTGGGAAGTCTGAGCAGGAGCTTCGCTCCGACTTGCAAGGGATTAACAGAATGGATGTTTCTCAAACGGATCATTTTTCATCCTGTAGTGACTCAGGCTCTTTCTCTCTTCATCGCTTTGGTTGCTCTCCCTAACGTTGCCACAAACTAAACCGCTCACTCGCTTCACGGCTGTTTGGGCCGACGTTGCTGTGCGCAGTTTTGCTGCCGATTCTCCTGCAACATGCACAATCACTACACTTCATTTTGCAGCACAACACATAGTCGGTTCTTTTTACAGTATATTCTGTGAAGCACTTTGAAACGTCTTGAAGTCGTGACAAGGCGCTGTTTTGAGTGCAAGAAGTAATAATATTATTATTTTGAAGTCAAATCCTATGAAGCACTTTGAGACTTCACCCTTCTATTTTTGAGACATGATACAGCGACAGCAACTTGCAGTTATATAGTTTCCTTTACACAGCTCTGAACACATAACATTGTTGGAGCCTTACGCTGACAGTCAGAAAGCCAGTTTTTCCAGTGAGATTTAAAAGGCAGACCTGAGGTCCCATCTGCCTGTTCAGATGGACATTAAAGTTATGATGACACTGTCTGATTTGGTGTGGTGTTCAAACATTCCTGAGATTAACTACTCTCTCTCTCATGGCTGCTTGCTAGTATTTGTTGTGTAACTATAATTTGCATTATCTCAAAGGCTCCCTTCTCTTTTCAAGGAGTAACGTCAAATTAGGTCATCTTTAATTACCTCAACAGCTAATTGAGACCTCGGTTTAATATCTCACCTGAAGAACTTACACTTTACAGAGCTGTGAGAAGCACTAGCACTACATCAGTGTTTCAGCCTATGTGAGGTCAAGGTGCTGGCATGGGAGTGAGGTGGGAGCTTGAACCCACAACCTTCTGACCTGGAGCTGTGAGCGCCATAAGGCCTGGGTTTGAATCCTGGGCAGCGTGTAGGTTAGACAAGTGTCCTTACTCCACTTGCCATTGTTTACCTAGCAGTCAGAAGGATCCTGATTGTTAGTCAATTGACGGACCCCTTTTTCTGGAGATAATTATTTGCTGCGTTCGGCCTTAGTTTTGTGAAGCTATCACCCCCACCCTCCCCCGTCTCAAAACACTTTTGTTTGCCATACAATGTTGTAATTGTATACTTTTAGGTGAATGTGGCAGCCAATTTGTGTACAGTGGAGGCCCACAGATAGCGAAGGAAGTGAATGATCATATTTTATCTTGGGTGGGGATTGTCAGTCAGGACACCAAGAGAAACCCCTTTCTCTTTTTGAACAGTGCCACAGGATCTTTTACCTGAACAGGCAGAGAGGACCTTGGTTTGGCATCTCGTCTGAAGGACAGCGCCTCCAACAATGCACTGAAGTGTCAGCCTGGACCGTGAGCTCAAAGTCCTAATGTGGGACTTGAACCCACAACTTTAATTTAATACAACTACTACTAATAATAATAGTGAGACGTCCAGAAGACGTGAGAAGCGTTTTATCAAATGCAAGGATTAGTATTATTATTAGACCCGGAGGAGAGAGTGCTACTGACTGAGCCAAGTTGAAGGACATTGTCCCTTTGCATAATCTTTCAATGCTGCTTTAGTAACAATCAGGGTTTGAATTTGACACAGCTCTCACAGATACAAACGTGATGTAAAAGATTTGAGGGACATGTGCACACTTGCCTTGAAATCACACTGGAGACAAGGCAGCTGTCAAAGCAGCAGCTGGTGAGAGAGTGTTTTTCTAAGTACAGTGTTGGGCGAAAAGTCATTCACTGCGCTGGTAGAATTATAATATTGATAATAATATTTTGATTGAATGATATTAACACATACATTTTGTTTAATACCTTCCAAGTCGGGGTGTGTCAAAGTGCTTCACAGGGTCCAGAGTGCAGTGGGGTGACTGTATATTTTGTAGGCGAACACGGCAGCCAATGTCCCACAACCAGCTAATGAAATAAATGACCAATTTTATTTGTTGGCCAGGACACCGGGAGAAACTCTGTGCTCTTTTTGAATAGCGAAATAGGATCCTTAACGTCCACCTGAACAGGCAGGCGGTCAGGACCTCGAGTTAACATCTGATCTCTAACAATAACCTTACATTTCATGTAGATTTAGGATGTTGAAAAAGCTTATAATGAATTACTTATAATGTCAAGTGACTGTGTGTTTCTAGTCAGACCTGGCAAATCATTTTAAACATAGCAAGGTCCCATGAACAGCCATCCGATGACTGACCAATTTATTTAGTCGCTGGGAGAAATCCCAGTGTCTGAGATGTTATCCTCAGTTACATGATAATAGGGTCCGGCGATATATCGATATAACAGTTACCGTATATCTCCGCGTATAAGGCGCACCCGCGTATAAGGCGCACCCCCCGTTTTTGACCTTTTCTTGGTGAAAAAAAACGGAAGCATTTTCAATGATATTGCCGGCAGAAGGGAGGAGAGACAGGAGAGACAGGTGGGTAGGGAGAGAGAGAGGCAGGCAGTCAGGCAGCCAGGGAGGGAGAGAGGGAGGCAGGGAGAGAGAGAGGGAGAGAGGCAGGCCGGCAGACAGGGAGAGAGAGAGGGAGAGAGGCAGGCCGGCAGCCCGGGAGAGAGAGAGAGGGAGAGAGGCAGGCCGGCAGCTCGGGAGGGAGGGAGAGCGGCAGGTCGGCAGCCTGGGAGAGAGAGAGAGGGAGAGAGGCAGGCAGGCACGCAGGCAGGGAGGGAGGGAGGGAGAGAGAGCGGCAGGGAGGGAGGCAGGCAGACTGGGTTCGGCAGAAGGTAAGCACAGCACTGGAATTCGCTGCTGCTGCCGCTGCCCGGGCGGCCGAGGCCGAAGTCCCGTCACCCGCTCCTCCCAACCCCCGCCGGACACTGACCAAACCCCGGCTGACAGCGCCGGCCGCCCCTCCTGTTTACTGTATTTCCGAGGCTCAAAATCTCTTGTACCTGCGTATAGGGCGCACCCCCACTTTCGAGATCTTCCGACCTGAAAAAAAGTGCGCCTTATACGCGGAGATATACGGTATATCGATATAATTTTCATATCGATATGCCAATATAGGAATTAAAAATATATCGATATAATGTAAAATTCGATATAAAAAATATTGGTATATCGTAAATATCGGTATATTGTTTCCGGCGATATATCGGTATTATCGGTATTATCGGTATAATGAGATCTTTTCCAGCTTACCTTGTCACCGGCATTGCAACCTCCTGGGCCTAGAGCATGGAATGCATGCGCACCCCGAATGCGTGTGCACCCCGAATGCGTGCGCACGCCGAATGCGAATGCGCGCGCACTGAACTACAAGACCCAGAATGCTCATCACTATACACAGTGCACAGACCAAGGTGCAAGCCGCCATATTGTGTAGTCCTCGAATACAATATACAGGCATACAAGGGGTGGGGGGAGAGGGAGGGAGAGACGGGGGCGGCGGGGGTGAGAGTGGGAGGGAGAGACGCGGGGGTGAAGGGAGAGTCGGTGGGGGAGAGGGAGTGAGAGACGGGGGGGGGAGAGGGAGGGAGAGACGGGGGGGAAGAGGGAGGAAGAGACGGGGGGAATGTGATAATATACAGTATATTAGATAGATAGATAGATAGAGAGAGAGAGAGAGAGAGAGAGAGAGATGGGGTGGTGGGGATGTGAGAGAGGAGAGAGACACAGAGAGAGAGAGAGATGGAAAGAGTGAGTGAGGGAGACACAGAGAGAGAGAGAGATATTTACCTCGTGAGGAGATAGGCCAACACCTGAGCCAGATCCACATCCTCCCCCCCGTCCCTCTCCCTCCCTCTCTCCCCTGTCCCTCTCTCCCCCATGTCCCTCTCTCTCCCCTGTCACACACTCTCTCGTCGCGTCGAGGACCAACCAAAATGGACCTCGGACAATCGGTGGCGACACCTTGTGAGGAAGATGAGCATTCCAGGTCTTTTAGTTCAGTGCCCCGAATGCGCGTGTGCCCCTAAATGCGTGCGCACCTCCGAATGCGCACGCATGCACAGTATAAAAGCCCCCAAAATATAGATATATCGGTATATGTCGATATATCGATATCGGAAAAATTCCATATTGACGGACCCTACATGATAATGATATTAGTAATAATCCTCGTATTTAGTATAGCGCCCGATCACATCATTGAAATGTCTCAGAGCGCTGCACAAAATATATTTAAAAATATTTGTAAAGATTTGTGTCTTTTGTGGACGAAACATGGGAGCCATTTTCTCACATTAGTGGCGAACAAACAATGGTGGATTAAGTGACCATTTAAAAAAATTATTTTTGGAGGAATTAAAATCCCTAGAAAGCGGTACCCCAATCGACTAACAATCGGGTTCCTACTTACGGCCACATAAACAGAGGATTCAAATCTGGGTCCACTCGCTTGTGAGGTGAGTGCTGCCAGGACCCCACTCAACGATTAGGTGTTATATCAAATGAAAGAGATACCACCAGGAGGAAAAAAATGGATGAAATTAGAGAATAGTTAGACCGTGGAATGTGTACCACAATTACATGTAGAAGCCAAATCCACAACAGTATTTAAAAAAGAATTGGATAAATACTTGAAGGAGCCTAATTAAAGAGCACAGGAAAGAGAGGGGGGGATATGGGATTAGGAGAACATTACATTTTTACAGCTTTCAATATCTCATCTCAAGTTCACAGTAATGACTGTCAATTTCCAAGGCAGTTCCTTTGTTAGAGGAGAGGAGTACAGTATATTACATCTGTGCTTCAGTGGGGAAAGTTGAGGGGTGGTTTGATGGTTTGATCGAGTGTTCAAAACGGAAAAAGGTTTGAGAGAATTATTCTTGGAAAACCTCTTTGTGCTGGGATTAAAGGATAAAAGGGCAGTGTCAAGGTTAGGACAAGAGCAATATAATAATACCAATAACAGTAACAACTTATCTTTATACAGCACCCTTCATGTCTTGGAATGCTTCACAACGATGGTGTCAGACGCTGAGGGAATGGTGGGGCTGACCACGACCGCAATTGAAGAGGTAGGTTTTTGGAAACTATTTTATTAATAATAATAATAATGCATGCGTTTGATACAGCTCCTTATCACATTGTTGAGACGTCTCCAAGAGCTTCACAAAATATATAACGAAAACAATAAATTCTATTTGTATAACTCTTTTTGTATCGGGGGATCATCCCAAGTTGCTGGCTAGGCAAGGATTTGGAACCAAGCAGGGGGTTAGGATCAGGAGGATGGAGGGTGGGAAGGGTAGGGATAGGAGGATGGCTGAAGAAGAGGGTCTTGAGACGTGCGTTGAAGGAGAAAAGGGAGGGAGCAAGGCGAAGGGACTATGCAATGGAATTCCATAGGGTGGGTGTAGACAGGCTGAAGGTCTGACCACTAATGGTGGGGTAGGCCGGGTGGGGTACATGGAGCGGGCCAGAGCCTACTGAGAGGATGGAGTGGACAGGTTGAGATGACATTAGCACGCCACACAGGTAGGAAGGAGAAAGGATGTGGAGGTCTTTGAAAGTGAGAACGAGGATTTTGAACATTATCCTCTGGGGGATGGGGAGACACTGAACCCAGGTGAGGGTGGGATGATTTGGTGATGGAGCCTTCTGCGGGAGAAGACACGAGTTGCAGAGGGAATGATCTGGAGGGAAGAGTTGGGATGACAGACAAGTGGGGCAGGTTGGCCTAGCTAAGCCTAGATGTAATATATTGTAAAGTGGATTGACTATGTATTATGTGAGCAAAACGTGGCAGCCAATTGAATACAGAAGTTTAATAGTACAGTACTGTACTTGCATTTTTCTTAAAGTGCTTTCCAGAATTTACTGAAAAGTTACGTGACTCCGTGTTTTGTAGACAATTCCAATTCACACCCAGACATGTGCCACAAACAGCCATGAAGTGAATGACAAATTTCAAAAGATCATAGGTCATTGAGCCCAATTTGTCTCATCAATCCAGAACACCAATTTCCCTTCACAGCATCAAGCTGTTTTCTAAATGAGTCCCAGAGTCATGGCCTCAATCACCTTTCCTGGTAACCTGTTCCAGAAAAGGTGATTGAGAAAATATACCCATTTTCTGTTGTTCTCCTGATTTGGTGCATCCTAAAGTAATTCTCTTCACATGAAAAGCTCTGTATCAAATGCAAGGGTTATTATTGTCTCATACCATTTGATGTGTTTTCCTACGATGGTTAGTCAGCTCTATTACTGTGGTTACTGAAGTACTGTGGACTCCTGGCACTCAATGCAGCAATAATAATAATATTAATAATAATAATCCTAGCATTTTATATAGAATCCTATCATGTTATTGAGCTGCCTCAAAGAGCTTCACAGGATATCATTTAAAAAAGAGTGACTGTGTATTTTGTGGGCAAAAGGCAGCAGTCAGGTCGAGGTGCACCACAAACAGAAGTCAGAGACCAATTTTATTTGGGAGATTGTTGGCCAAGATACTGGGAGAAACTTCCTTCTCTTTTAGAATAGTCCCATGGGATCTTTAATATCCACCTGAACAGACAGATCGGACCTTGGCCAAACATCAAATTTAAGTTGATCACCTACTCCACGGCTGTTTGTGGGTCATCACAGTGCACAAACCGGCTGCCGCATTTTGCCTAAAACATTCAACAACTACAACAACTTTGATTTATATAACGCCCTCACTCCACGCCGAACGGCATCTCCGAGCGCTTCACAATAGCGGATCCCAGGACCGAGCCAGGGGCAGGTAGAAAGGTGACCAAAGAGAAAGGTCTTTAGCTGGGACCTGAAACTGAGAAGAGAGGGGGCGAGCCGAAGGGAGTGAGGGAGGGAGTTCCAGAGCCTCGGGGCCTAGTGGCTGAAGGCACGGCCACTGAGGGTGAAGCCGAGGATTCGGGGGACATGGAGGAGGCCAGACCAGCGGGTGCTGGTTTGAGGAGAGAGGACACCTGGTGAGACCACACCTGGAATATGGTGTGCAGTTTTGGTCTCCTTATTTAAGAAAATATGTAGTTGCCCTGGAGGGAGTGCAGCATAGGTTTACTAGGTCAGTACCTGGAATGAGGGGGATGAGTTATGATGATAGGTTGATTCATTTGGGCCTATATTCTCTGGAATATAGAAGAATTAGAGGGTATCTTATAGAAACCTATCAGATTATTAAGAAGCAGCATGACAAAGTAGATAGTGGGAGATTGTTTCCCCTAGTTGGAGAATCTAAAACCCTTTCAGAATCAGCCCTTTCACACTGAGTTGAGAAAAACTTCTTCACTCAGAGGGTGGTGAATGTACGAAATTCCTTACCCCAAAGGGCTATTGATGCTCAGTTCTTGAACATATTCAAGACTGAGATAGATAGATTTCTCATTTATAAAGGGATTAAGAGATATGGAGATAAGGCAGGTAGCTGGAGTTAGAGTAGAATACCAGCCATGATTGAATGGCGGGACAGGCTCGATGAACCGAATGGCCTACTCCTGCTCCTATTTCTTATGTTCTAGGAGATCAGAAAGGTAGTGGGGTGCAGAGGAGTGGAGGGATTTAAAAACAAGGGTGAGGATTTTGAAATTGATCCTCACAGGGACAGGGAGCCAGTGAAGTCTGGCAAGGACTGGGGTAATGGGGGAGCGAAGCTTGGTGAGGGGTGAGTATGCGGGCGGCAGAGTTTTGAATTAGCTGGATTTTATGGATTGTGGTGGGGAGGGGAGACCAGCGAGGAGGGCGTTACAGTAGTCTAGCCAAGAGGTGACAAAGGCATGGACTGAGGTTTCAGTGGCTTTTTGGGTGAGGTATTGCCAGAGACGGGCAATCCGTCGGAGGTGGAAGAAGGCAGTGCTGGTGAGGGACTGGATATGGGAGGAAGGACAGTCGGGGTCAAACCTGATGCCAAGGTTGCGCACAGGTTCAGAGAGTTTTAGGGGCAGGCCGGGAAGGTGGACGAGGTGAGAGCCATGCGAATGGAGATGTTGAAGAGAGCCAAAGAGCCATTCATGGCATATGCTGTAAAGCGCTTGGAGATGTCTTGACAATGTGATAAGGGGCTACGTGAAATGAAAGAAACATCATCACCAATCATCAAAAGTACTGCACAGAAGGAGGAAATTTGGTCCACTGAAACCCAATGCTGGGGCTGGCTTTCTCTCTGGAGTTACTGTATATACCTGAATCCTATTTCCCTGACCTTTCACTAAAAAAAAACGCTTCGTATTTTTGAGGTCAGCTGTGTGTCTGACCCATGCGGAAACCCATCACAATGCTTAAGAGTATCCAAACATAACTGAATGTTCCATGCATCCGACCTTCACATAGAAATCCCAGAGATAGATTGTTGGAATGGAATGTAGACTCTCTCGCTTGAGGGACACATCCTGGAAAGTATTATTGGTATTATATGGGGTAGGTTGGCAAGAGCTAAGGCTTGGGGACCCTGGAGTGTGCATTGGGGTAACTGCTGGAACCTCAATTTGTTTCTCTTCAAACATGCTCTTAAACGATTTGGCACAGACTGGGTAGGCCAATTGGTTTTCTCTGCTATAAATTTCTATAGCTCTACGTATCCTATTCCATTTAGAGACTTGGAATTCCTCCGTTCCTTTGTCTCCAACTCTGGCAAGCGATCAGAGGAACAAAGTTCTACTGGGGAGAAATTCTACCCATGTCTAGATTTACTTTATTTAAGCAGAATTTCAGAAAGTACAGAACTTGCCAAATTCCTTATTTTTCTGTAAGTGTGTTTTAAGAACTATAGAAAACAGATTTCAATGTTAGGGGTGAATTCAATAATTTGCCAAATTCATTTAATTTTGACATTCTTCTTACATTAATAAGAATAAATTAGGACCCAGTGGGATTTCTGCCTATATATATTTCACCATTTGATAGTCAATAGTGAAAAATGATTTTCATTGGTTGGTGAGTCAGTGACTATGAGGCTGTCAATTTAAGATACAATCTTTAGAAAATAAGCAAATGGGAAGATATAGAGACACATTTTCACACAGGGTGTTTAGGCTGTAGAATATTCTATCTTAGGTTAGGATAGGTCCCTGCCCGAAACAGAACAGCCTAGACTGCCATGGGGCTTTGAGCCCTTCTGACCCAGTGGCTAGGCAGCTACTAACATTTTACTATCCTTACCCCAAAATTAATATCAATTAGTTGCTCATTTAATTATTGATTATGGGACATCAGCAACACTGATCAATTGCATGTATTAGAACATTACGGCCATTTCTTATTGATTATATGTTGTAAGGTGCTTTGAGATGTACAAAGTCTTATATAAGTGCAAGTTGTTTTTGTTCTTGACTTGTCAATGGGTGAAAATATTCTATTGATGATTTATCTGCTCTTCAATGCTTGATAGCATTGAAGTGCTCTGAGACACCGGAGGGTGTTATATAAATAGAAGTTGTTGTTATCGTTGATAATCTTGAGGACATGTATCAGGTCATTACTTCTCAGTTCTCGCATTTTTTTTAAAAAGTCCCTTCTCGGCTTCCCCGTTTTAAAGGTTTTTATTTGGAGGATAAAAGTCACTCATGCCTCTCTGCATGAACTGAAACCACTGATAACATCCCAGTAAATCCACTCTGCACCTTTCCATTGCTTCACAACAAGATTGGGGGTCACGAGGATAAGGGCAGACAAAGACTGAAAAGTGGCTCCAGTCTCCGAAGGTCTATAAGAATGTTATCTATGGAATGCTTCTGGACTGGGTGGTTAATGTAGATCCAGTTAGATACATATCCTGGAATCCTCTCTAAATTGTCCTACAGGGTCAGAAAAGCTGGTGTTTTCGAGAGACAAGCAACAAGGAACTGAACTGATGGCTTCTCCAACCAGAACCTTTTTGTAGATGGCAATAATTGTCAGCATGCAGGAAAAAAAATCCCAAATTTCTCGTTCCCATTTCCAGCCTGCTTTGTCAGTTTGGCTCAGTTTATTCAGAAGTTGCGGGTTCAAACCTTGCATTGGGACTTTGGGCTTACAGTTAAGGCTGATATTACAGGGTAGTATTGAGGGAGCACTGCACTGTCAAAAAGTATCATAGAATCTTAATCCCAGAAGGAGGTCATTCAGCTCATTGTACCTCTGCTGGCTCTTTGAAAGAGCTACCAACTAGTCCCACTGTCCTGCTCCCTTTTGAAAGTTATTATGGAATCTGCTTCCACCATCCTCTCAGGTAACACTTGTCAGATCATAGCAACTTGCTGCGTAAAAGAATTACTCCTCATCTCCTTTCAGGTTCCTTTTGCCAATTATCTTAAATCTGTGTCATCTGGTAGCCGACCCACCCACCAGTGGAAACAGTTTCTCCTTGTCATTGCTGCCTGCACATTCAATTCCTGCTGCATTTGCCTACACATATACAGTGACTGCGAAGTGCATCGAGATGTTCTGATGATAAGATAAGGTGCTGCATCAAATGGAAGGATCATTTGTTTATTATTTCAAATATTTTCCAGGGTACAGTGCTCTGGATAACTTAAATGCAATAATTTATATGGCACCCTTCTCATGCGGGTAGCATCTCAGAGTCAAAACACAAAATACTACAGATGCTGGGAATCTGAAACAAAAACAGAAGTTGCTGGGGAAACTCAGCAGGTCAGGCAGCATCCATGGAGAAAGGAAAAAGAGTCAACGTTTCGGGTCTACAACCATTCGTCAAACAAGCCCCTGTTCTGACGAAGGGTTGTAGACCTGAAATGTTGACTCTTTTTCCTTTCTCCATGGATGCTGCCTGACCTGCTGCGTTTCCCCAGCAACTTCTGTTTTTGTTTTAGCATCTCAGAGTGGTTGACAATGGCGGAGCATGACACCAAGCTACGGAGAGAGGAAAGGATTGGTGACCGCAGGCATAGCCAATAAAAAAGGCCTTTGGGTGTGATCTGGAGAAAGACAAGAAGAGGGACAAGATGGAGAGATTGAGGCAGAGAGTTCCAGGCTTTGGGATGTAGTAGTTGAAACTACACCTACCCATATTGGTATGGAATGGTCTAAAGATGTGTAGAAAGCCGAGATCAGCTGAATGAAGGGGTTGTCTTGTGGGGGAGTGGGGTGTGAGTAGTTTTTTGAAAGGAAGTGAGGTGTTATATCAGCAATTGATTAGAAAGTAAATTTGAGGATCTTGAAGTGGATCTGATGGATGGGGCTTGAATGGTTGCTTTAAGTTCCTATCATTCAGTCTTATGTTCTCAGGATACAGAGGAAACGAAAAACCATTTGAGACCACCCAACTTACTGGTACAATATTGTAATCTCTTCTTGTTGATCTGTAGTTGAAGTGCAAGACATGTGTGCTCATGTCTGCTAATAAAGTTTTTTATTATTTGATATGACTTATTTTCTCCCATTGAGATCATTTGCTGTCTCTCCAAAGTAGCCTACAGCAGGTGAAATTCCTCAGTTAGTAAAAATGCGCAATTTGGCTGCCACGTTTCACCCACAAATATACAATTAATTTCTTCATCCTGCCCCGACCCTTCCCCCGTACTCTTGTTCCTACCTAACTGTACAGCACCTTGGGACGTCCTCTCAACATGCAAGGCGCTATATGAATGTAAGTTTTGATTGATTAATCGAGTGATTGATTGATTGAATGTCTTATTCATTCACTGAATAAACTTCAGACCAAAGTTAGTGTTAATAGATTCAAGAATAGTTTGGTTTAAATGTCAATTACTCAACCTGGAAATCTTACATTAAAAAACTAACATAAAATGACAGATTTTTATTCATACACAATGGAGTCAATTCATCACATATCTATCTCACCAATGTAAAACTCTGTCTACATTAGATATAGATTGCCTTGCACGTGCGAGAAGATGGGATTGGATTCTGGTGCAGGCCGAAATCTTAGGCAAGTTTCCTTACTCCACAGTTGATTGGTGGATTGCTTTTCTGGGGGGAAAAAAATTCCTTCAATAAAATAAATAATAATTTAGTCACTCAATCCCAGCTGTTTGTGAGAACTGTTATGCACAATTGGCTGCTGCGTTTTGCCCATAAAATATACATTGGATTTTCACTTTAGAGTGTACTATATGAAGCGCTTTGAGATGACTCAATGATGTGATAAGGCACTATATCAAATGCAAGGATTATTATTATAGGTATCAACCTTAACAATGTATAACTCTATCTACTTTAGATATGTCCACATTGTTAACACCTCTGTTAGAAAACTGGGATAATCATACTACTGTACTACTAACGATAATCCAGGCATTTGATTATAATGCTTTTCACGTCTTCTAGACGTGAGATTGTGGAAGACTACTGTTTGTGGAATACTCCTGCATGAAATTGGTTGCTGTGTTTCGCTCACAAAATATGGTCCATTCACTTTACAGTACCCGTAGTGTATATTCTCTGAAGTGTTTTCAACGATGTGACAAATGCAAGGATTACTATTATTAATAAAAATGAGAGGGCCAAGGATAGAGCTTTGAGTTATCTGCACGTGGTAATTTGTTACAAAAAGCCTTTTATTTGATTATTTAATTGCAGGTTTATAAAGACGTGTTGATTTTGTTGGAGTAAAATAATAAACAATGTTGACGTCTGTTTGTCTATTGCTGGCTGGGTTTAGCGAGTCAAAACAGTAGTGTTCCAATAACAACTTGCACTTATACAGCACCATGAAAGCCTGGTGTAGCTGGTATACTCTCAACAACAACAACTTGCATTGATACAGAACCCCCACACAAGGTAACTCCTCAGAGTGTTTAACAGTGGCAGAATCAGAAGGTTGTGGTTTCGAGCCTCATACCAGAACTTGCTGCTACGTTGGAGGTGCATTCTTCAGATGAGATGTTAAACTATTCAGTGGACATTAAAGATCCCTCTGCACCATTCGAAAAAGAAGGAATTTTCACTCTCCTGGTGCCCTGGCCAACAATCCCTCAAATAAAACTGTTTATTAACTTCATGGCTGTTTGTGGGATGTTGCTGTGCGCAAATTGGCTGTTGCGTTCGCCTACAAAATACACAACTCTGCTTTACAATACATCTTGTGAAGTTGCTTTGAGCTGTGTTTGCGACATGAAAGGCGCTGTAATCAAACGCAAGGATTATTATTACTATTTACAAGATGCCTTTCTGAGAACTGAAAGGCCTTGGAAGCATTTTACAGAATGAGATCAATTAAAATGAATTTAACGTGGTTTTGTGTGGCAAACAGCTAACCTGAATCATCATCATCATCATCATCATCATCATCATCTATCCAAAAACACAAGGTGGAGAAGATGACTAGTTTGAATTTTAGGTTGAATTTTAATTGAGGAGGGGCTATAATTCAATGCTATGGTATAAAAAGGAGATCACAAGAGCTGTCTCCCATGTAATAATAATAATCCTTGATATGAAACCTTTCACTTCTTCGAGACATCTCAATGCACTTCACAGGATTTTGGAGTTGGGTAGCATAGTAGTTAGTGCATTCCGCTTGCAAGCGAGAGCACCTGAATTCAATAACAGCAACAACTTGCATTTATTCAATTAACAGGCAGGGCAAAACCTTTCACAAGTTTCCCTACTCCACGAGCTTCTGTTTCCTTAGCAGTAAAGCAGGAACTAGATTGTCAATCCACTTTATTCTGCGAGGTGCTTTGAGATGTCTCAACAATGTGATAAAACGCTATGTCAAATGCAAGGATGATATTATTATGATATTATTATTTTACTGTGAAGTGTAATGATTATATTTGTAGGCTAACATGGCAGCCAATTTGTGAGCAGCAACGTCCTACAAACAGCCAATTAAGTGAATGACAAATTCTATTTGGGGGGAATCCTGGCCAGTCAACACTGGGAGAAACTCCCTTCTCTTTGGAGAATAGTTGGGACATCCTCCCGATGTGAAAGGCGCTCTATAAATGTAATTTTGTTTGTTGTTGTTCTAGTGCCGTGGAATCTTTAACAACCAAATAATAGGCAGATGGCACCTCTGTTTAACATCTCATGCAAAGAACAACACCTCTGCGCTCCCAAAGCATCATTCTAGACCTTGAGTTCAAAGACTTGACTTGAACCCACAACCTTCTGACTCAGAGAAGACATTGCTTCTACCAATCCAGAGATAGATTGATTGAGCCAAGCCTACACCTGGGTACATGATACTAATAATAATCCTTGCATTTCATATAGCACCTTATCACATAGTACCTTACAGGATATACTGTTAAGTTAATTGATTGCATTTTGTGGGTGACAAGAGGCAGCCAATTGCGTACAGCAGTGTCCAGCACAGACTCACTGATTTATTGACCACATTTTTTTATATGGGATTATCATCCTCTGAAAGGTATGACCGAGTTCCTACCTATTGCTAAGTAAGCAGAGACTTATGTAGTAAGGAGACTTGCTTAATTGAGGTTTTGCTCCACTTGTAAATCGAACCTGGGTCCTCTGGCTTGTGAGACAACAGTGCTAACCACTAATGGATATAGCTCGCGTGCAGAGGCATTTTTTAGGGTGGTAGACACAGGCAGGCTCAGACTGCAATTATCCCGTCTGACCTCTAATCGGAAGCTATCAACCCACCCATTGTTTAACACAGGCAGGTGCAATGTATGTTGTGCTGTAAGTACAAGTGTTCCAGATTTGTGACAACAGAAAATATGCTTTTTTGAGCTGCAGCCATCAAGTAGAATCCTAGAGATTACAGCACAGCCGGAGGAGATTGAGGTCGAGAGAAGATGCATTCCGATCAGTGATATTAAAACCTGATAATACTACTACTAATAATAATCATCCTTGGATTTAATATAGCGTTTTTCACATCTTCTAGACTGTGTCTCAAAGCGCTTCATAGAATATACTGTATGGTAAAGTGAATTGATTGTATGTTTGTGGATGAAATGTCACAGCTAATTGCACACAGCAGTGTCCCACAAACAGTGACGGATTGAAGTGACCAATTTATTATTGGGTTGTTTTGAGGGATTATTATCAGATGGAGTAAGGAAACTTGTCCAAGATTTTGCCCTACCTGGAATCAAACCTAGATTTCGCGCTTGCGAGGCAAATGCTCTAACCACTGAGCTACAGGATTTCGTGATGCCATTTTTTCCAAGCCACAACATTGTCAGATGACCGACAAACACTGTGCTGCAATCTCTCAGGACATCACACGGGCTGTTGAGATGTCCGGCCTCGGGGTGGGGAGACCTGAACGTCAAATATGAGTGTAGAAAAGCTATATGAAAATCAGGTGGAAGGTCAAGACAGGACACCGTATGTTGGGCCTGCCCAAGCGAAACTAAACTTCTACCAAGATAACTACATCTGTGCTTTACTTCATTAATTGTATCTCCATTCCCTGCCTATTCTGGAACAATTAACATGCTCTGTATTGCCAGAAGGGCTGAGCTTCACCACCTGGTTCTCAAACTGTTTTAAAAAACAAACCATATGATCTGCGCCAATTATTAATGTGGGGTCTTGTAGAATATTGTTTAGAGGACTTGCCTGGCAAGCAAAAAGAACCATATTTGATTCCCGGGCAGGACAAAACCTTAGGCTAGTTTGTAGTTACTCCACGTGCCTCTGTTTACCTAGTAGTAAACAGAAACCTGGTTTTTAGTCATTTGAAGGATCAGTGTTTCTCAACCTTTTTGATGCTGGGGAGTGGCTGGCTATCTTCCTAAACTGACGTGGACCTCTTTTAAGGTCCTGGCCATTTCTTTTCTTCAAAATTGATACACCTGTATATTTATTTTTTCTCTAATCTCACATGGACCTGCTGAGAAACACTGCTCTGGCCAATATGCTACAGGACTTACTAGTTAGTCAATTAAGGCTTGAGTGCGCTAAGCACCCTGTTGCATTTTAAGACAAGATGATTTTACAGGTTAAAAGCAGAACATTCCACATGCAACACAATGATGTTTGAAGGCAGTTACCATGGCATCCTGTTATCAGCTTGAATCTGTGTCTTGAAGAGAAGGGGTGGGAGAGAGGGAAGGAATAAAAAAGATCAGTAGGAGTTAATTTCTTTTTAGCACACACGTCTTTGAACCCAGTGCATTCATACACAGACAAGACTGCGCCCAGCGCCGCCTTTCATGTGTGTTTTTTTTCATGTTTGGGTTATTTTTTGGTGTGTTACAAGCGTGTAGTTAAAATACAGACTTATACTTTATACATATCGGAATGTCTGATTCCCTCCCTCTCCCAGTGACCATCCTTGCAATACAGGTGCAATATGTCCGCACTAGAAGATTTTCCAAATTGTTGTTAAAGTTTTCTTTAGTAGGAAAGCCGTCCAAACCAGAGAATTAATTTCATTAAAGGGCAATATTATTTGGGGAGTTTATTGAGGGAAGCAGCCCGAATGTTCGACACCTTTTGGGGGGTTAGCCAGGTGTCCGACACACGCGGAAACCCATGGCCATGTTTAAGAATTGCTATTATTAATATTTTTCCTAAAATTCTTTTATTTTCTCTTCTCATTTCCCATATAATGTTTAGGCACAAGCTCTATGTTTCTAATCTATGATTGTATGTAATAACATAATAATACTTGCATTTGATAAAAACACTTTCACATTGGGAGGACAATCGCAAAACACATCACAGAATTCATTGTAAAATGTAGCAACTATATATTATGCATATTATTGTAGGCAAACACAACACTTGTGCACATCTGAGAAGACTGAATTGAAGGACTGATTTTATCGAGAGGAATTAAAATAACTAGCTGCTGTATTTCGCCCACGAAATGGTTTTGACAAACCAACGTAGACAATTGTGCCCAGCATGTCCCACAAACGATTGTGGATTGAGTGACCAGATGTGGAGCTCCAGTGGTTAGAGCACTCGCCTTACAAGCATGAGACCTGTGTTTGAATCCAGGCAGATCAGGGCAAAATCTTGAGCAAGTTTCCTTACTCCACACACATACACGCATACATACACACACCTAATAATAATCCCTCGAAAAAAAACACAATAATAAAATTGGTCATTTTCAATCCACGACTGTT
Organism: Hydrolagus colliei; assembly: GCA_035084275.1. Taxonomy (NCBI): domain Eukaryota; kingdom Metazoa; phylum Chordata; class Chondrichthyes; order Chimaeriformes; family Chimaeridae; genus Hydrolagus; species Hydrolagus colliei. The sequence goes on along the minus strand of CM068742.1, from coordinate 8,694,058 downwards.
TGTGGGACGCTGCTGCGTGCAACTGGCTGCCGCGTTTTGTCCACAAATATACAGTCAATTCACTTTACATTATGTTCTGTGAAGCGCTTTGAGATATCTAGAAGACGTGAAAAGCACTATATCAAAAGCAAGGATTGGTGAGGCCTCAGCTGGAATACTGTGTTCAATTCTGGTCACCACACTACAGAAAGGATGTGAAGGCATTGGAAAGGGTACAACGAAGATTTACTAGGATGGTGCCAGGATTGAGGGACTTCAGCTATGAGGAGTGGCTAGATAGGCTAGGGTTATTCTCTCTGGAGCAGAGAAGATTGAGGGGAGACCTAATAGAGGTTTATAAGATCATGAGGGGTTTCAACAGGGCAAATAGAGAAAAACTATTTCCACTCGTGGGTGAATCTGTGATTCGTGGTCACAGATTTAAAATAGTTTCAAGGCGAAGTAGAGGGGAGCTGAGGAGAAATTTTTTCACTCAGCGAGTTGTTCGAATCTGGAATGCATTGCCTGAAAAGGTGGTGGAGGCTGATTCGATAACAACTTTTAAAAGGGAATTAGATCTTTATTTAGGGAGAACGGGTCTATTAGGCTATGGGGAGCGGGCAGGGCAGTGGGATTGAATCGCTCTTTTCAAAGAGCCGGCACAGACTAGATGGGCCAAATGGCCTCCTTTTGTGCCGTAAAATTCTATGATTCTATGATTCTATGATTCTATGATTATTATATTATTAGATTTTGTTTTGGAGAGATTATTAACACCATAAAGAGATTAGCCAATTGACTGACAACTAGGTTTCTACTTATTGCTAGAGGTAAACAGAGGTATGTGGACTAAGAAAACTTATGTAAGGTTTAGACTCACCCAGTAATTGAACCGTGGACCCCTCACTTGCAAAGTAAAGCACGTAAAGCACCATGCTACAGGACTCCATGACTAAGTGATTTATTTTTCCATTCATCACAAGCAGACCACCCAAGGTGAGATATAGAATCCACCAGCTCTGTACAGCAATATCCTGTGAAATAATACAATATACATTGTATATGAATGGCACCAAGCCATCGTAAAACAGAAAACAATAATCCTTGCGTTTGATATATAATAATCACCCTTGCATTGGATACCTTTAACACTAAACCACCTCCAAGCACTTCACTGGAAATTGCTGTCAAGGGTAGTGTACTGTGCAGGTAAACATGGCAGTCAAGTCCCACAAAACAGCTCTGACATGACTTGGTCTAGGGAATTGTTGGCCAGGACACCCCAAGAAAGAAATACCTTTTCATTTCCAATAGTGGCACATTATCCAAGGCGACTGGCGTTATCCCACCGCACCCTGGGATTCCCACGTCTTGGCCCTTGCCAACCTGCGTCTAATACTTTCTGCACATCCCATTCCAACAATCTATCTCTGGGATTTCCATGTGTTTATAGGTCCTGAAAACAAATGAGCAGCGTGTCTCTGGAGCCGACCCGGGGTTCCTGGCTGAACTATGTAGGTGAAAGGTAAGATGCCGATACCATTGTGAGGCAGATTTGGAGCTGAACAGGATAGTTTGCAAGTGAGGGAGGCTAGATAACAAGAGGAGCTTTGGAAATTCCTCCTGAAATAGCTCACTGAGGGTGTTCAGCTCCCCACTCCCATCTCCCCCACTCCTACCTCCAGGAACTCAATCTTGAGATACATAGTTCTTACCTTCAAATGGCTCCATGGTCTTACCCCACACAACAACAACAATAATAGGAGCTTCTGAAATGAATTGATTATATATTTGTGAGCGAAACACAGCAGCCAATTGCGCACAGCAGTGTCCAATACACAATCATGAAATGAGTGACCCAATTTTTTTTTTTGGAGGGATTATTATCAGGTGTGTGGAGTAAGGAAACGTGCCCAAGGTTTCGCCCTGCCGGGAATCGAACCCAGGTCTCTCGCTCGCAAGGCGAGTGCTCTAACCAGTGAGCTACGAGACTCCACGTATAGCGCCTTATCGTGTCTTCAAGAAGTCTCAAGAAATAAAATAAATGAATTGTGGAGTTTTGAAGTGTATTGGTTAGAGAAGTGGGCCTTGCAAGCAAGAGGACATGGGTTTGATTCACAGGAAAAGGCAAAAACTTAGGCAAGTTTCCTTATGCCACACATCTCTGTTTTCCCAGTAAGAGTTAGGAGTCAGTAGTGTCCAAATCAATTGTGATTTGGACACTACTGTGCGCAATTGGCTGCATCGTTTCGCCCCACAAAATATATATTTACTTTACAATATATTCTGAGACGTCTCAACGATGTGATAAGGCAGTATATCAAATGCAAGGATTATTATTATCAACATGGACGGCTCTGAAGCAGCTCACTTGCCTCCCCTCGTGGTGAAGTCTTCACTAGCCAGAGATACAGCTCTCACTCCCTGCTGTGACTGAGCTCAAAGTCTGCAGGTTCCAGAGGCCCCATATTACCCTGTGAGACTGCTGAACAGGCAGATTGTGAAGCATTCGTCCATTCCGGGTGTTAAGAGTAGAGCGCTCCAGTGGGCGAAAGTGCACCAGCACAGATGTGTTTTTTTGGGGTCGGCTGGGTGTCTGACACATGCAGAAAGCCATCGTCATGTTTAAACCAAACTGAGAATTCCGCATATCCCACTTACACATGAAAATCCCAGCGATAGATTTTTGGAATGGAATATGCATTCTCTCCCTGGAGAGACATTTCCTGTTTACCTAATTCCAGAGAGTATTAGGTGCATGTTGGCAAGAGTCAAGCCTTGGGTCCTCAGGGTAACTGAGATATCTAACCAGTTAAACCCACAGCTTGCCATTGATATCACTGTCTGGTAAGCTTTCCTGCTGTTTGTTTAACTAGGACCAAGAACAACAACAACATTACATTTGTATAGCTCCTTTATGTCAGGAGAATGTCCCAAGGCTGACCACCCTACCTGTTTGGGCTTTGGTTTGCAGGGTTAACAGGAGCTGAGTCGGATGACTACCTGCCCTTAGTGACTGGTCAACCAGGTTATGCTGATGAGCCAGGCTGTGCTGTCATCAGCCGTGGAATACAGTAGGCCCACTTGACTCAGGAACCAAACGAGAGATCATCACAGAGTACTAGCTTGATTATGACATTCCATTAATAATTTACAACTACACAGTCATTACACTTGACAGCAATTCCATGTGCTTTTGAGACTTTGTGGTCTCTAGAAGTGTTATGACACAATGCTAAATGCAAGGATTACTACAACAGTGACATGTATTTATTATAGGGTCTTTTAGTCCCTTTCTGTGACTGTGTCAGGACGCTGAATAAATGGGAAATGGAGAGGAGGGGAGGTGACCATATGAGCTGGCTGTCAAATTAAACTCATAACTCTTCTAATAACTATAAAAATAATAGAATATTGATTTGAGCACAGTGTAGTGGTTAGAGCACTCACCTCACACTCAAGAAGACCACGGTTTGATTCCTGGACAGGGAGAAACCTTAGACACGTTTCCTTACTTCACTCACCACTATTTATCTAGCAGTAAGTAGGAACCGAGTTGTTAGTCGGTTGCTAGATCATTTTCGTGGGGTAATAATCCCTTCGAAATAAATAAAAATAATAATTTTGGTCATGAGGGTTTGTGGGACAAAGTAGACAGTCAATTCACTTCATAGTATATTCTGTGAGGCACTTTGAGACGTCTCGCTGACATGATAAGGCGATGTATAAAATGTAAGTATTATTAGTAGTATTTATAACTCTCTGGTCCAACACTGTTGATCTTCTTCCTTCTTTCTTCCCCCCTCCCCCATCGCCACCCCAACCCTCCTCACGCCCCCATGCACCATTTTAGGGGAATAATAAAGAGATGTGAGAGATGTAGCAGCAGTTCAGGATGTGACTAGGGACTAATCCCCTGGTTGAACTTTCCCAGCTCCGGGGGAAGTAACTGAGCCCAGGCAAATTGGCGTAACAAAGCCAGTGTCTAATTACAGATAATTCTAAGACATTGAACCCTGAGTGAGCCCCAATAAAGTCTGAATATTGTCATCAACATTCATAGCAGCTCAGTGGTTAGAGCACACGCCTTACAAGAATGAAACTTGTGTTCGAATCCAGTCAGGTCAGGGCGAAACCTTGGGCAAGTTTCCTTACCCCACATGCCTAGTAATAATCCCTTCAAAAAAAAACACAATAATAAAATTGGTCATTTCAATCCACGACTGTTTGTGGGGACGCTGCTGTGCGCAATTGGCTGCCACGCTTCGCCCACAAATATACAGTCAACTCACTTTACAGTATATTCTGTGAAGAACTTTAAGGCGTCTAGAAGATGTGAAAAGCTCTATATCAAATGCAAGGATTATTATTATCTCTCCCAACCTTGGATTGCGTTTGATATAGCGCTTTATGATATCTTCAAGGAGTCTCAAAACGCTTCACAGAATATACTGTAAAGCAAAGTGACTGTATGTTTTGTGGGTGAAAAGTGGCAGCCAATTGTGCCTTATCACACATCTCAGAGCGTTTCACAGGATTTTACTCTAAATTTAACTGTGTATTTTGTAGGTGAAAAATGGAAGCCGATTTGCATACAGCATTGTCCCCCCAAACAGTCATGGACTCATTTTATGTGGGAGATTGTCGGCCAGGACACCAGAAGAGAAAGTGAAACTCCCTTCTCTTTTTGTGCTGTTAGTGTCTTTAACATCTGCTTAGAACAGGGTTCAGACAGGGAGTTTCCAGTCCAAAATGATGGCAATATAGGCGGCTAATCCTGCCTGCTCTCTGTGCTTTTTATCCCCGGATGGAATGTGATCAATCGAGGGTTACAGAAAAACTGTGGCCTCATTGTCGAGCGGTTATTCTGTGAATTTGTGACAAAGGGGCTTAAAGCAAAGAAGTTTGCACATTGACAAAATCTAATACTTCCCAGGAACCTGAAGCTACATCCACTTTCTACCAGTGTGGGGGTACAGGTGAGGGAGTCAATGGGGGTACAGGTGAGGGAGTCAATGAGGGAGTCAATGGAGGCAGTTTTTTTTAAACCACAAGAAGTTTAATGTCCAGATTACTTCACAGTGTATCGTGTGAATCGTTTCGAAATGTTTTGGCCACAGGATAAGGTGTGTGCTGACAAATTCACCTCCAAAATGCACTTAAGAGTACATAGAACACTCGCCTTGCAAACAAGAGGACCCGGGTTTGATTCCCGGGAGGGCAAGTTTCCTCCAAAAACTAATAATAATTTGGACACTGAATCCACGACACTGCTGTGTTCAATTGGCTGTTACACTTCAATCACAAAATATACAATCAATTCACGTTGCAGTATATTCTGGGAGCACTTTGAGATGTTTCAATCGCATGATAATGTGCTATATAAGAGCAAGACGTGTGATACATTCCAGAGCCTGGATAAAACTTTGCCGATGTTTGTGCAATGTTGCTATGCACAAAATTGTCTGCCGTGTTCACCTACAAAATCCAGTCTTAACACTTTATAGTAAAATCCCGTGAAGCGTCTGAGATGTCCTCCCGAAGTATCTAATGCGGAGATTATTATTAGTTAGAGTTGAGAATATCTAATGGATTATTGTTTTCCCTCCCCAGCTCAGGAGCACTGAGGTCAAATATAGACCTCCCCTCCAATTTTTGCATCAGGTGTAACCTTACTCTAACCATGACTAATGTGGCTTATGCTCGCCTCTGCTGCTTGAAATTGCTGTTGACTTTCTTTAGTTCTTAGACGTTATACAGGTCCCGACTGCCTATTCAGGTGGGTTTTAGAGATCCACGGCACGGTTTGAAAGGAGAAAATAGTTTCTCCTGGTGAGCTGGCTGACAAAATCATCACCTAAAATGACTGAAGGTGCGGTCACGCAGGATCGCCTTGAGGTGGCACTGAAGGAAGCGAGGCAGAAGGTCTCTGGGTCACAGCTCCAGAGAGTTGGGGGCAAATTGGCTGGAATGTGAAAGAGGCTGGACACAGTCGCTGCAGTTTACAGTAAAATCCCGACGTCCTCCTGGAGTGAAAAGCTCTATAACATGTGAAAACATTATAGAGGGTCTACTTACAGTTTCAACAAGTAGTAAGTGGACTGTAATGATTTGTTTGTGAGCGGGTGGTGTAGGGTGTGAGGGGAAGGGAGAGATTGGTGTTTCAGTCTGGAATGTCATTCATCCTGGCCACCTTCTTTAAAAGCTCTCTCGCTCTCTCTCCTCTCTTCCTAATCCACTCCACCGTTCTCGCCCATTACCTCCCCCCCGCCCCCCCCCCCCCCCCCCACACCACCCACCCCACTTTGATGTGAAACGTTCCTGTTCAGAGGCAACATGTCTCCAGACGGAGACTGACGATTATTGCAAATAATCAGCTATCGATGCTGTCTCTAATCCTATTTTAAGGAGAAGCAATTCACTGTATCGTAACTGTGATAGAATTAGTATGAGCAGGGGCTGGGTGGGTGGGGAAGGAGTAGGGCAGTATAATGATCAAAAGCGGCCTCTCTCTCTATCTCCCTCTCTCTCAGAGAGAGACGCAAACTGTTTTAATCCTATCATTTGATACAGTGCCCTATTACATTGTCGGGTCAACTTAAAGCACTTTGCGGAATTTACTACAGTATCAATCGTAGGATCATAGATATTACAGCACAGGAGGGGGACATTCGGGCCACATTGCTGGCTCTCTGAAAGAGCTACCAACTCATCCCACTCCCCCGCTCTTATCCCATAGCCCTGCAAATTTTTATTTTTCAAATACCTGTCCAATTCACTTTAGAAGTTACAATCAAAGCTGCTTCCACAACCCTTTCAGGCAGAGCATTCGTGGGTGATTGCAGCGCAGGAATGTCCCACAAAGAGCCATCAAATGACTTACCACATTTTTTAAAAAAAATCTGGGGAGGATACTGGGAGAAGCCCTCTTCTTTCTGAGGAGTGCTGCATCACTCAGGGATCGTCGTCTTAGACCATATGAGTCCCAATTCCTGACGTGGGACTTGAACCCGCAACCTTCTGACTCAGAGGTGAAAGCGCGAGAGACTGAGCCAAGTTGACACCCTGGCACATCATTAAAAATGACAGAGAGCACAGTGAAGATTATTTAAATGAGAGATTCCCACGGTGCGAAGTGTAAAGTGTTGTTGCTTCGAGGTAAGAGCTTGCACTTCGTTGCAAAACCACTTGTTTGTTTATGAGGAGTTCAGCGGAGTGGGAAACCTTTCATTAGCCATGCAAACACTCTGAAGAGCGTTAGGAGAGTGGGCGACTCTACCCTCTGGTAGAGGGATCTATTACAGGGTCGATTCCTGAGCAAAACATTAAGCAAATTTCCTTACCCCGCACACCTCTGTTTATCTAGCAGTAACAACAACAATAACAACAAAACTACATTTGTATAGGAAGTAGGAACCCAGTTCTTCGGAGATTGGTGGATCGCTTTCTGGGGGTAATAATCTCTATTAAAAAAAATGTGGTGACTTAATCCATGACTGTTTGTGGGACACTTACTAGTACGCAAATGGCTGATCCGTTTTGCTCACAAAATACAATCAATCCACTTTACCGTGTACTTTATAAAACGCTTTGAGACATGTCTATGACATGATGAGGTGCTATATCAAATGTAAGGTTTGAACCTATAAGAAATATACCCGCCCCGATATAAGGGGAGTCCTATAGCTCAGTGGTTAGAGCTCTCGACTTGCGTGGTAGAGTCCTGGGTTTAAATCCTGCAGAGAGAAACCTTAGGCAAGTTTCCTTACCCGCACATAGAATCATAGAATTTTACGGCACAAAAGGAGGCCATTCGGCCCATCTAGTCTGTGCCGGCTCTTTGAAAAGAGCGATTCAATCCCACTGCCCTGCCCGCTCCCCATAGCCTAATAGACCCGTTCTCCCTAAATAAAGATCTAATTCCCTTTTAAAAGTTGTTATCGAATCAGCCTCCACCACCTTTTCAGGCAATGCATTCCAGATTCGAACAACTCGCTGAGTGAAAAAAGTTCTCCTCAGCTCCCCTCTACTTCGCCTTGAAACTATTTTAAATCTGTGACCACGAGTCACAGATTCACCCACGAGTGGAAATAGTTTTTCTCTATTTGCCCTGTCGAAACCCCTCATGATCTTATAAACCTCTATCATGCCTGATAATAATCCTTCAAAAAAAAACAATGATAAATTAGTCAGTTTCAATCCAGCACTGTTTATGGAGCACTGCAGTGTGCAAATGTATGCCATATTTGGCCCACAAATATACAGTCAATTCACTTTATAGTGTATTCTGTGAAGCGCTTTGAGACGTCCAGAAGACATGAAAAGAGCTATATCAAATGTAAGGATTAATATTAAATTATATTATTATATAAATATTTAGCCAATTATAATATAATCCTTACATATGATATGGCACCTTATTAAATCTTTGAGATGTGCTCCACGGAATAAAGTGAATTGACTGTATATTTTGTGGACAAATAAACACTGAAAAAAAAACCTAGAAATGGCTGCTCAGCTCGGAAGTGAGGTTTTCTCTCTCACGCTCGTTAACTCAGCACAGTAATGAAAAGTCATGGAAAATGTGATTTATAAACATGTTTGAATTGCTAAAAAAAAATAAAGTTCCTAAACACCAACCCCCACAAAGAAAATTAAACTAACAAACCCCGGAAATCAGAAGCCTGATTTATCATTTGGTATCTCATTTACAGTCAAGATTCTCGCAGGATATACAACCAAGTGTGTATTTTGTGGGAGAAAATCAGCAGGTTTTTTGTGCACACCAATGTCCCACAAACAGGCATGAAGTGAATGACCAAATATTAATAATAATCCTTATATTTGATAAAGCTGTCTCATTCACCCACAAATATACAGTCAATTCACTTTATTCTATAAAGTGCTTTGAGATGTCTAGAAGACGTGGAAAGCGCTATATCAAATGCAAGGATTACTAGGAATATCATCATGTTTTCTAGACATTTCAAAGTGTATCATAGAATATCCTGTAAAGAAATTGACTATATATTTGGGGGAGAAATACAGCAGCCGATTGTGTACTGCAGTACACAAATAATTGTGGATTGAGTGACCCAATTTATTAATATTTCTTTAAGGTATTATGATCCACGGAAAAGCTATCCGATTAATATCCGTGTTCCTACTTACTGCCAGATAAACAGAGGTGTGAAGAGCAAGCCTTGAGATGCCGGCCGGCGTGGAGGGTGCTATATAAATACAAGTTGCTGTTATTGTAAGGAAACGTGCTCACCATTTCTCCCTGCCATGAATAGAACCAAAGTCTCTTGTTTATGAAGCGAGCGCTTTAACCACTGAGCTGCAGGAATCTACAAACTCCACTCCTACAGAGAAGCACGAATGTTGAGTGTGGGATTGTTGGCCATTCACCCTGAGCGAGAGAGAAAGTCCCTTCTCTTTTTCAGTAACACCATGGGGTCTTTAACGTCCACCTGAATAGGCAGAGGGGGAACCTCAGTTTAACTTCTCAACTGAAATGTGGCACCTCTGACAGCTCTCGCCCGCTGGACTGGAATGTCAACCTGGACTGTGAGTAAAAATCCCCAGCATTTGAACCCACAGCCTCCTGACTTAGAAATGAGAGGTCCAGAGACTGACCCATGAATACCGTCCCCAAGAGTTGGATATGTATTTAACAAAGCAGCCTTTGCACATCAAAAAAAAAGCCTTTCTAGATTCTTGTCTCTTTTTTCCCCCCACCTCAGATTAGTGGAGGAAAGTACAAAGGCCTTTATCAGATCAACGCAGGAAACAGATAAGGAGTTGTCAGGGATTAATAAAGCAGGGATTTAATTCCCGGAAGAGATGCCCATCCTGCTTCACCTGTGTCCTTTACAAATCCGCTCTTTGGTACGTTTTGGGGAAGGGGGAGCTTTTTGCTTTTAACCCTTCCGAACCTTGCGACATTCACTGTTCAAAGTCAGGCCACCCACCCATATGCGCGTGGAAAACTGATGGTGCCTCAGGGAAGCACGGACATTCAGGGCGCCTGGGGAATCTCAGGAACCGAGGCTTAGATTCATAGATTCATAGAATTTTACGGCACAAAAGGAGGCCATTTGGCCCATCTAGTCTGTGCCGGCTCTTTGAAAAGAGCGATTCAATCCCACTGCCCTGCCCGCTCCCCATAGCCTAATAGACCTGTTCTCCCTAAATAGAAATCTAATTCCCTTTTAAAAGTTGTTATCGAATCAGCCTCCACCACCTTTTCAGGCAATGCATTCCAGATTCGAACAACTCGCTGAGTGAAAAAAATTCTCCTCAGCTCCCCTCTACTTCGCCTTGAAACTATTTTAAATCTGTGACCACGAGTCACAGATTCCCCCACGAGTGGAAATAGTTTTTCTCTATTTGCCCTGTCGAAACCCCTCATGATCTTATAAACCTCGATTAGGTCTCCCCTCAATCTTCTCTGCTCCAAAGAGAATAACCGTAGCTTATCTAGCCTCTCCTCATAGCTGAAGCTTAATGGGATTCTTCATTCTGTCTTGATCGGTTTGAACAAAAGGGGCTTTTATTTCTTTATAAGAAGAAGAAGAACCCTTGCATTTGATATTGTCATTGAGATGCCTCAAAGTTTGACAGAATATAAGGTAAAGTGGATTGACTTTGGTTCGGTAGTGTAGTGGTTAGTGTACCCAGGGTTGATTCCCAGGCAGGGCAAAGCATTAGACACATTTCCTTCCTCCGCTGTTTACCCAGCAGTAAGTTGGAACCCGGTTGTTGACGATTGTCGGATCGCTTTCCGGGGGTAATAATTTCTAAAAAAAAATTTGGTTATTCGATTCATGACTGTTTGTGGGACACTGCTGTGCACAATTACCTGTCGTGGATTGATCAGTGGATTGATTGTCCGTAAAACGCAGCAGCCAATTGCACACAGCAGTGTCCCACAAACAGTCGTGGATTGAGTGACCAATGTTTTTAACAGGATTATTATCCCCAGAAAATGATCCACCAATCGACTAACAACTAGATTCCTACTTATTGCTAGGTAAACAGAGACTGTGGAGAAAAGAAACTTGTCTAATGTTTTGCTCACCCGGGAATCAAACCTGAGTCCTCTCGCTTGCGAGGTGAGTGCGCCAACCGGACTCCACAGGATACCATTCTGGCTCAGTTGGTCAGGCTCGTAACAATGTTCTGAGTCAGAGATTAGAATTCCAAGGCTCCATCTTGGCACTTTGAACTCATACAATCTTCATTGATGTTCCAGCACAGGCTGCATTATGCCATCCTTCAGGTGAGACATTAAACTAAGGTTCTGTATAATAATAATAATCCTTGCATTTGATAATAATAATAATCCTTGCATTTGATATAGCGGCTTTTCACATCTTATCGACGTCCCAAAGCGCTTCACAGAATATACTGTAAAGTGAATTGACTGTATATTTGTGGGCGAATCGCGGCAGCCAATTGCGCACAGCAGCGTCCCACACACAATTGTGGATTGAAATGACCAATTTTATTATTGTGTTTTTTTTTGACGGATTATTATTAGGCGTGTGGAGTAAGGAAACTTGCCCAAGGTTTCGCCCTGACCTGCCTGGATTCGAACACAGGTCTCCCCAGTTTGGTCTTTCAAGTTTGCAAGACAAGTACTCTAACCACTAAGCCACAGGAGCTCCACATATAGAACTTTTCACATCTTCTAGACGTCTCAAAGCGCTTCACAGAATGTATGTGCCATGTTCAGGTAGATGCTAAAGGTTCTGTGGCTCTATAGGAAAAGAGAAGGGTTTTTTTCTCTCTTGCCGTCTGTCACGTTTTTATTGTTGTTGTTTAAAGCCACTATACTATGTCAAATGTGAGATATACCATGTTTTGTGATTCAAAATGAGCTGTAGTGATTTTACTGCAATTCTAGTCATTATAGATTTGTAGAGGTTTCCTGGCTTTTAGAAAAATATTTCCTTGATGTTATCAGTTGATAGTTGAGGCAGATGTATTGTTTGATTGACAACGCACAAAGACGCATCTCAGGTCTGTTAGTTTAACAAGGCAATGCTCAGACTTGCTGATCACTACGGACAGATAGACAGAGTGACAATATTAACAATAATCCTTGCATTCGGTACAATATTAAAATCTCTTTGTTAGGCAACCGCTCGCTTATTATTCCATTAAAATAAAAAACATCTTCCTCCACCACCACACACGCGCTAATTTAAGAAACCTTCATTAACAAAAGACAGACTCTCGTCTCGCATTTATGCAAATTGTTTCAGAAACTCCACATGTTTCATACGCTCTGTCTCAGCCTGGCTCAGTTGGTAGCTGCCTAACTTCTAGTTCAGAAGGTTGTTGATTGACGTCTCAGGGCAGCCGGGTGGAGGGAGGGCTAGAGGGGCTTTAGGTCTGGACTGAGGCTCCACTCACTATGTCAAAAAACGAGAAACAGGACAGTTTCTTCCCTGGCATCCTGGCGGACAACTCTCCACGTAATATCAGTCAGTCACTTAAAATAATATAATCCTTGCTTTGATACCATGCCTTATCACGCCATTGAGACATCTCAAAGCGCTTCATAAATACACTGTAATTGGATCGACTGCATATCTCAGTCTCTAAATTTGTCTCAAACTCTGACTCTAGATTCTAGTTGCTGTGTTTCGCCCACAAAATATAGTTTCTGGGACACTTAGCAGTGTTTTTGATGGGATTATTACCCTGTGGAAAACGATCTGCCAATTGACCAACAACCAGGTTCCTACTTACTGCTATGTAAAGAGAAGAGTGTGGAGTAAGGAAACTTGCCAGAGGTTTCTCATCACCCTGGAGTCAAACCCATATCCGCTTGCTTGTGAGTCGAGTGCTCTAACCCCCTACACTGAGGGACTTCACAACCACATAACAGAGAGAGTTATAACACTGGTTAGAGATGTAAGCCTACTTGGCTCAGGTTGGCAAGGACCAAGGCTTGTAGACCCTAGGGCTGGCAATGGGGCTGATGGGAGGAGTGGGAGACTGAGGCAGCTAAACCGGAGAGAGAGAGAGAGGGAGAGAGAGAGAGAGAGCAGCGAGGACCACCATTTCCGCTAGTGGGTGGTCCTGGCTAGAGAGGAAAGGAGAGAAGGGTTCTGTGAGGTGGCTTTGTGTTACACTCTGGAGCGTTGCCACGAGCTTGTCAGACAGAGCTGCTGGTGCAGCTGGTGTGAGATAGACAATCCAGCATTGTGTTCATTGGTGGGAATTTCCGTTGTGTGTGAGTGTTGGTGTGTGTCCTCTCCTCCTCCACCACCAGGAGTGCTTAGAATTTTTTTGAACTCATCTTTTTATTCCTAATTAATCGTTCTTCACCATTCCTTTCTCTCCCCCCTCAACCATCCCCCAAACCCCTCCCCCCCCTCCCCAACCGCCCAATACACACATACCAACCACATGCCCACACAAAACACAAGTACACATCCTCTCTCTTTGTCATTATGAATACTATTGTTATTGCTACTGTTATTATTATTGTTAATGTTATTCCTATTGTTACTGTCACTATTATTTGTTCGTTTTTTTAATAATTACTATTGTTACCGTAAAACTATTATTTTAAATTATTTCATTATTTAAAAATAGTCAGTTTTTAATACTGACTATTGTTACTGTAATTACTATTTATTAGTGTTTTTAATACGGACTATTATTTCTATCTAGAATTATTGCACGCTAAAACTTGTGCTTTATCGAGGCTCAGTATAGAGTCAGTCATTTCTCAGTGCTGTAATCTCCTCTATCTTGGCACAAAGTATCTGCTCCCAATCCTCTCCCCTCTTCATTGTGGCAAAGCGGGTCTCCATGGTGTCCAGCGCACGGATTTCAGGTGGGATTTCGGGGGTGAGACCAGCCTTCAGCACCGCCTCCTGGAACTTGGCAGGGGAAGCCGTTGCCAGATAACACCTTGTGACCCTGGTCGACACAGCATCCGACAGAGTGAGCGCCCAAAGGAAGAACATAAAAAATTTGCACAATGAATGAAGAACGAAGGCCATCCTGGCACTCGCTTGTCGCGTCACAAGGTTACATATTACAGTTACATATTGTAATACAATATTATTTCCTTTATTTATCAACGACCAACAATAAATTGCATTCATATGGTGCCTTTCACATCAGGAGTCTGTCCTCCGTTCAGCGGGCTCCGGCCTGCTCCATGTCCCCCGCCCGACCCGCCCTATCATCAGTGGACAGGCTTAAGCCTCTCTGCCCCCACACTCTGGAACTCCATCCCACAGTCCCATCGCCTCGCTCCCTTCCTCGCCTCCTTCAAGGCAGGTCTCAAGACCCTCCTCTTCGACCTTGCCTTTTGCTGCTCTCCCAACTCTCTCCCTCTCCTTCTAACTCTCTCCTGCTCCTCCCCCCTACCCTGCCCCTCTCTCCCTTGCTCGAGTCCTGACCTGACTGTTCAGTCCCTTGGGATGTCCTCTTGACATGAAAGGCACTCTATAAATGTAATTTTCTTGTTGTTGTTGTCCTGAGGTGCTGGTCAGTGAAGGGTTGAAACCTGAGCTGTTGGCTGGGATCAAAAAGGGATGGAGGGCAAGGAAGGTGAGGGTAGGAAGATGACTATAGATACAGTCGAAGAGGCAGATGCTGAGATGGGCCTTCAAGGAAGTAAGAGAGTGGGTAAGGCAGAGGGGCTCTGGGTTGGAGTTCTAAATGGTGGGGCCAGAAAGGCTAAAGGTCATATCGCCGATAACGGAGTGGACGAGGAAGGGGATGTGGAGCAGGCCAGTGCCTGACAAGCAGAGGGAGAGAGAGGACAGGTTGAAGAGCTTTTAGGATGTCACCGAGGTAATGAGGAGTAAGACATTGGAGGGCTTTGAAGGCTAGAACGAGGATTTAAAACTCAATCCTCTGGAGGATGGGGAGCTACTGGTGCTGGGCAAGGGTGGGTTGATGGAGCTTAGTGTGGAAGAAGATATTAGCTGCGGTTTCGAATAATTTCCAAATTTCCAGCTTGTGGATGGAGGAGTTGGGAAATTTGGTGAGTAGGGAGTTAGTGTGGTTAAGCCGAGATGTTACGAAAGTGAGGGTGAGGGTTGACCCAATCACCAGGGGTGGGGTGGGAGGGGGTGGGGGGGGGGCGGGTTCAGGGGAGATGTCAAGGCTTTCATTTCCCTCACCCTAAAACAACTGAGTCCTAATTACACAGAGCGGTGGTGGTCTCAGATGGAGATGCGGACAGGAGCCAAACGCTCAGTAAAATCTGGCCACAGTTCAAGAGGACAATGTTTCTTCTCCATAACAATGATGCATTTCCACCTTGCTAACCGATCCTCACCCCCACCCACATACACACATACACATCCCTGACACAATAACCCTCAAACCAACAACCCACTGACCCAACAGACTCCGACTGCACAACACATGACAACCTCCCCAGAAACACCCAACCCAACCATCCCCCCACACCTCCCCCATGACTGAGCCTGTTCAGTTGGACATTAAGGATCTCAGCACTCTACAGAAACAGGAATGAGTTGGTCTCTGCCAGTGTCCTAGGCAGCAATCCCACAGTAAAAAATGATCTTTCACTTCATGGCTGTTTGGGGGACATTTCTATCAAGTGCAAATTGGCTAAAGTTAATGTACAGAAGTAATTCCTGAGAAGCGATTTGAGATATCCTCCCACCATGAAAGACGCTACTGTATATCAAATGTAAAAATTATTATTATATAAAATCTCAGCACCTGTGGTTTCCGAGATCGGCCTGACGATAGTGGTGAGTGACGGCCACAGCGGAGTGAGGACAAAGCAGGTACCGGTTCTCCTCCCAACAACGCACCATGGTCTGTGTAATGTCAGTGTCAGTCACAGAGGATGAGTCGAGGGCTGCTGATATCTGGGCAGATGAGAGACTCAATGGGTCAAGCTTTCCACTGCTTATAACCCATGCATCATAACAACTCCTGACTCCAACATCAGCTTTCCCTCCACCCTGCTCCTGAGCTGCCTCATTCACACCTTCATCACGTCTCAGACTTGATGATTGCAACACTTACCAGGCTCCCTTGTTGCTCTCGCACACAGCCACCCCATAAAACACAGTCACCCCACAAAACACACTGTTACCCCACAAAATAGACAATTCACTCAATCACTTTGAGATGTCCCAACTAAGTGATAAGGCACTATGCCAAAAGCAAGGATTATTACTATTACTATTGTTATAAAACATACCCAGTCGTGCCACTATAGAGTAAATCCGTGAAGTGCTTTGTGACGTGTTAACGACATGAAAGTGTCGCTGATTTTGCTGCAGCCCACGTGCTCTCTGCCTATCACCATCTCACAGTGTCATCCCCACCCCTCACCCTGCCCTGCTGAGTCCCCCACCCCTCACAGCGAATTCAAGATCCTTGTCCCCACTTTCATACCCGACCACTCTATCCCATCATCGATGGACAACCATTCAGGCATTTTTCCCCTTCTTGCTGGAACTCTAACCCTCCGCCACCCTCCCTCCCTCCCTCCCTCCCTCCCTCCCTCCCTCCCTCCCTCCCTCCCTCCCTCCCTCCCTCCCTCCCTCCCTCCCTCCCTCCCTCCCTCCCTCCCTCCCTCCCTCCCTCCCTCCCTCCCTCCCTCCCTCCCTCCCTCCCTCCCTCCCTCCCTCCCTCCCTCCCTCCCTCCCTCCCTCTGCCTCACTCTGCCTCCCTCCCTCTACCTTCCACCCTCCCTTCCTCTACCTCCCTCCTTCCCTCCACCTCCCTCCATCTCCATCTTTAA
This sequence comes from Hydrolagus colliei, assembly GCA_035084275.1. Lineage (NCBI taxonomy): Eukaryota > Metazoa > Chordata > Chondrichthyes > Chimaeriformes > Chimaeridae > Hydrolagus > Hydrolagus colliei. The sequence goes on along the minus strand of CM068742.1, from coordinate 8,677,311 downwards.
AATGTCCTGTACACATGTAATTTGTTGTCGATTGCTCGCAGTTACTGAACTCAAACAGCAAGGATGCTGAGGATGGTGCAGTGTGTGAGGGGAGGGAAATGACAGACCTTTTTGCGCAGTGTGTCCGACACCTGCACTCTTCCCAGGCTCTCGAACTCCTCCATCATCGCTTTTGTCTGGCTTGAGTCCATCCCGGTCAACAGCCAGAAAATCCTCTCCATGTTGTAGGGCTCCTGGTAGAAAGACAGCAAGTTTTTACCTTTTTCAACGGCGCTAAAGGGCCTATCACAGAATACAACAACAACAACAATTTACATTTATATAGCGCCTTTCACGTCGGGAGGACGTCCCAAGGCACTAAACAAGAGGCGTGTGACCCGAGCTGGGAGGGGAGTGTTTGGGAAGGGGTGAAACACGAAGGGGAGGTAAAAGAGTATACCATAAAGTGCAGTGACTGTCTATTTTTTGGGTGGCACAGAGCAGCCAGTTGCCCACAGTAGGAGGCCACAAACAACCATTGTGAGTGACCAATTTTATTTAGTATGTGGAAAGGATACATGATTAGGTACTCAAATCTATGATATATTATATATATATATAGATGTATATACATACACATATATGCACCCCCTTTTTGCACCCCCACTTTTTCTATCTATTGTTCCCCATTCGTCTCCCTCTCCCCCTTTCCTCTTTTTCCCCTTTCTCCCCTGGCCCTATTTCCACGACTGTTTGTGGGACACTGCTCTGCGCAATTTGGCTGCCGCGTTTCGCCTACAAATATACAGTCATTTTTCCTACTTTCCTTCCCCCAATAAAGACCCCTCCCCCACCTGCTCTGGTCCCAACCATGGGACATTATTGTATTCTATGAAGCGCTTTGAGACGTCGATAAGATGTGGAAAGCGCCATATAAACTTAAGGATTATTATTATTATTACACACTTTATACGTGCAGTAGAATGTGGCAGCCAATTTGCCTACCACAACATCCAACAGTTAAATTAATCATCTTGAAGGATTGTCATGATTTGGATTGCTTCAAGGCTTTGACCCTCATTGCCTCTGGACTGTTAACTCTATATTAGACCTGTCTGCTCCCTCTGCTCCGCAGGCCTACTTCATGTTTCCAGCTTGGCCCACCTCACCATTGGTGGTCGGGCCTTTGGACTCTCTGCCTCCAGCCTTTGGCACTCCATTCCACAGTCCCTTCACCTCGCTCCCTCCCTTGCCTCCATCAACGCATGTTGCTAGTCCCTCCGCTGCGACCCCTTCTTTAGTCACCTTCCTACCCCTACCCTCCCTGCCATCCATCCCTCCCGATCTCAACCCCTGCTCGGATCCAAATCCCTTGGGATGTCCACCCAACATTAAAGACACTAGCGAGAGACCTGGGTTGAATTCCAGGCAGGGCAAATCCTTGGGCAAGTTTCCTTACTCCACACACCTAATAATAATCCCTCAAAAAAGAACAGTAAATTGTTCCCTTCAATCCACAACTGTTTGTGGGACACTGCTGTGCGCAATTGCCTGCTGCGTTTCGCCCACAAATATACAGTCGAATCACTTTTCAGCATATTCTGTGAGGCGCTTTGAAGTTAGAAAACATGAAAAGCACTATATCAATTGTAAGGATTATTATTATTATACACATGTTATTTGTTGTTGTTAATAGCAATTCTCATTGATATTAGATATTAATTGACAAGAGTTGCCATTGTTAGTATTGCTGTGAAATGAACCTCCCTCAGAGTAGTGTCCGGCGATATATCAATATATCGGTAATTTTTCATATTGATATGTCGATATTGGAAATACAAATATATCTGTATATCGAAAAATTCGATATGAAAAAAAATCTATATATCACAAATATCGGTATATCGTGTCCGGCGATATATTGATATATCGGTTATATTGGTATAAATCGAACTTTTTCAACTTACCTTGTTGCCGACATTGCAAACCTCCTGGGCCTAGAGCATGGAATGCGCGCGCATATCAGAATGTGCGCACACCTCCGAATGCACACGCATGAGCAGTATAAAAAACCCGGCGATATCGATATATCGGTGTATATTGATATGAACCCACCGATATATCGATATCGGAAAATTTCCATATCGACGGACCCTAACTCAGAGTAATGAGCCTTGGGCAATGTGAAGCTGGAACAAACCTGGATGTCAATGGCCGGAGCCAAGGAAGCCTTGATGGATCCCGCCAATGAATAGTCTCCATTCTGGACAGTTCTGTGGACAATGTCATTTTCATTGACTACCGCGACCACCCGGATTGGCAGCCCCATCATCTGGGCCACGGTCCCAGCTGGTCCGGAGAAAACACAGTGCAAGCGTGAGGAGAGAAGTGTAATTTTGTGGTTATTGGAGGATACTCTTAAGTATGGTGGTGAGTTTCTACATGTATCAGACACCCGGCCAACCCCGCCCAAAATTGAAGCGATTGAGACATGAAAAAGGAGGTACTGTATATCAAAATAACAAATACAAGATGTAGACTAATATAATTAATTCTTCTCCCCTATTCTCCATTTAAAAATCCTGAGATTGTGACCTCTCCTTGTACAATCAAAGGAAATATTCCACTCTCCAACTACTCCGATCGTGCTCATTCAACATCACCGTTCTATCCCTTTGCTCCGATGTAGAAAGCCCCCTATTTTCTATTCACCCTCACCATGTGAGTGATGTAACTGGCCCTCCACCCCCACTTACCTGGAGTCCTGTAGCTCAGAGCACTTGCCTGACAAGCGAGGGACCCGTGTTCAGATCCATGCAGAGTGGAACCTTGGGCAAGTTTCCTTACTCTACACGCCTAATAATAATCCCTCAAAAAACTCCTATAATAAATAGGTCATTTAAATCCGTGGCTGTTTGTGGAACACTGCTGTGTGCAATTGGCTGCCACGTTTCATAGAATCATAAAATCATAGAATGTTACGGCACAGAAGGAGGCCACTCGGCCCATCGAGTCTGTGCCGGCTCTTTGACCGAGCAAGTCACTGTCATTAACCCCAATCACCAGCTTTCTCCCCATCTTCCCCAGATACCTATCTAGTTCTCTCTTAAAAGCTGCTATCGAATCGGACCTCACTATCCTTTCAGGCAGATCATTCCAAATTCGAACAACTTGCTGAGTAAAAAAAATTATTCTAACCTCTCCTCTGCTTCTTTTGGTAGATATCTTAAGACTATGACCACGGGTCACAGACACACCTACCAGTGGAAACAGCTTTTCCCTATCTAGCCTGTCGAAACCTTTCATGATTTTGAAGACCTCTATCAGATCCCTGCGTAACCTTCTCTGCTCTAATGGGAAAAGTCCTGACTTCTCCAGCCTGTCCTCATAGCTAAGGTTCCCCATTCCTGGTATCATTCTCGTGAATCAACTCTGCACCCTTTCCAGTGCCTTAATGTCCTTCCTGAAGTAAGGTGTCCAGCACTGGACGCAGTACTCCAGCTGAGGCCTAACCAGTGTTTTCTATAGATTAACCATAACCTCCCTACTCTTATACTCTATGTCCCTACTAATAAAGCTCAGTACACCAAATGCCTTTTTTACTGCCTTATCTACCTGCCCTGCTACCTTTAATGATTCACTTACTTGAACACCCAGATCTCTCTGTACGTTCACCCCTCTTGAGATTGAGCTCCTATCATTTTTCCTACCTAAGGGTATCACCTCACACTTATCCACATTGTAATCCATCTGCCACATGTCAGCCCATTCCACCAATCTGTGTATGTCTGCTTGCAGTTGGTTACAGTCCTCCTCACTATTTACTATCCTACATAACTTTGTATCATCTGCAAACTTGGAAATTGTGCTCTCTATGCCCAAGTCCAGATCATTAATATATATTAGAAAGAGCAGTGGTCCCAATACCGATCCCTGGGGGACACCGCTGCACACCTCCTTCCATTTCGAGAAACACCCATTAACCACCACCTTTCTGTCACTCAGCCAGTTCTTAATCCAAACTGCCACTGTCCCCTTAATACCGTGGGCCTCTCATTTTTTTATTAATCTCTTATGCGATACTGTGTCAAAAGCCTTTTTGAAATCCATGTAAATAACGTCTACCGCATTTCCCTCATCAACCCTCGCAGTCGCCTCTTCAAAAAATTCTATTAGATTTGTTGTTTCGCCCACAAATCTACAGTCAATTCATTTTACAGTACTGTATATATTGTGAAGCACTTTGAGATGCCTAGAAGACGTGAAAAGCGCTGTATCAAAATGCAAGGATTATTATTATGATTATTACCTGTGATGTTGCCAGCTCCGCCGGTTGGCACGACTATCTCCACCAGGGGCTGTGGGACTCCTCCCATCGTTGACAGGCAGCGGAAGTAGGCATAAAAGAAGTGAGCAACCTGGACCATGATGCGAGCCCAGTTGATGGAGTTCATACTGATGAGCCTGTGCTTTTGAACAAATTTCTCGTCAGCAAAAAGCTTCCGGATTGGCACATCCAGCTCGTCAGGTGTGCCGTCAACTGGCGGAGAAGAGGAGAGGAGATCAGCCATAATCTAAAAGAGGGTTGGGACAGGCTCGATGGGCTGAATGGACTAGAAACATTGAAGCAGGTGAAGGCTATTCAGCCCCTCGAGCTTGTTCCCCCATTCTATCAGATCATGCATGATCTGTAACTCAAATCCAATTACCTGCCCTTGTCCCATATCTTTTAATACCTTTTTCCAACAAATATCTATCCACCTCAGTCCTGAAATAGTGAATGAATCCAACATCCACAGCTTTTTTGGAGGAAGAGAGTTCCAGATATTCACTACCCTCTGGGTGAAATACTGCCTCCTAATTTCACTCCTAAATGACCTAGTTTTAATTTTAAGATTATGCCCCTTGTTCGGGATTCCCCCACCAGAAGAAATAGTTTTCCTGTAGCTACTCTATCAAGTCAACAAAAACAACAACAACCTTGATTTATATAGCGCCCTCCATGCTGGACGGCGTCTCAGAGCGCTTCACAACAGCAGATCCTAGGACCGAGCCAGGGGCAGGGGGAGAAAGATGACGAAAGGTGCGGTGGAAGAGAAAGGTCTTCAGCTGTGACTTGAAACTGAGAAGAAAGGGGGCGAGGTGAAGGGAGTGAGAAAGGGAGTTCCAAAGCTTTGGAGAGTAGTGGCTGAAGGCACAGCCCTTAATAATATATATATTTTTAAAACTTCAATCAGATCACCCCTCAATCTTCTGAACTCAAGGGAAGAGAGTTTATGCAGCCTTATAATTTAACCCTATAATCCCTGGTATAATTCTGATGAATCTGCCCTACACCCTCCCACCCCAAAGCCAAATACTGTATATCCTTCCTGAGGTGCAGTGCTCAAAACTGAACTCAGTACTGCAGATGGGGTCTGACCTCAGCTCTATATAGTTGAAGCATAATTTCCTCGCCCTTATATTGCAGCCCCTGGGAGATAAAGGCCAACATTTCATTAGCCTTTTTGATAACTTTTTGTATCTATGAGCTTGTTATTAGTGATTTGTGTACATGGACACCCAAATCCCTTTGCTCCTCCACAGTTCTTAGTTTCTATAATTTTGCAAAAAAATTTTTTTTGCTATTTTTAGATCCATACCTTACACCTTAAATTTACCCACATTGAATTCACTCGCATCTGTCAGTTTGGCCCACTCACTTAATCTGTCTAAATCACTTTGCATCTTCCTGCTTCCATTTACACAATGTACTGTGCCTCCTAACTTTGGGTCATCCGAAAATTTGGATATGAAACTCTATTCCTTCATCCAAGTAATTTATAGCCAATTATATGACAATTCAATTCACTTTACAGTATATTCTGTGAAGCGCTTTGAAGCATCTCAACGACGTGACAAGTTGTGATATCAATATCCATATCGATATGGAGCTCCTGTGGCTCAATGGTTAGAGCACTTGTCTTGCAAGCTGGGGAGACCAAGCTGGGGAGATTTGTGTTCGAATCCAGGCAGGTCAGGGCGAAACCTTGGGCAAGTTTCCTTACTCCACACGCCTAATAATAATTCCTTCAAAAAAACCACAATAATAAAATTGGTCATTTCAATCCACTGAAATATTGTGTTCACTGAAATTACTGTTTGTGGGGGACACTGCTGTGCACAATTGGCTGCCGCGATTTGCCCACAAATATACAGTCAATTCACTTTACAGTATATTCTGTGAAGCGCTTTGGGACATTGATAAGATGTGAAAAGCGTTATGTCAAATGCAAGGATAATTATTATATCAAATGCAGAAGGATTATCATTATTATTGAAGTGTCAATAGTCAAGTGAACCTTCTGACTCAGTGCTACCACTGTGCCAGGCTGAACCACATTGATGGGCGGTGGTGGTGGGGGTGGAAAGATGACAAAAGGGTATCCAAAATGCATAAAGTTGTGTTTTTGGAAAGTCGGAACATTTGATCTAAGAGAGGAGACGAAGGTGAGGAGCAGATGAGGGTACAGGTTCTTAGGGTGTTTGCCAAGTGGAGTGCGCCCTCTGGTGATCAGGTGGTGGTATTGAAGTGAACAGCCTTTCTTCCACTCAGTGACAATAGTGAGTCTGTGCCTTTCGAACCACCTCAACTATTCAAAGCCTCTGATTTCCACACGCGCTTTCTTTGTAGTTGTGTCATCTGTGATGGCTAAACTCTGGTGGGATTTTAGGTCAAAGGAGCCTTGTGGATACATTGGCGCTGGAGGGGGTTCAATGCAGATTCACCAGAATGATACCAGGACTTAAAAGGTTAAATTAGGGGGACAGGTTCGCATAAATGTAGTATCTATTCCATTGAGTTTAGGAGGTTCAGGGATTATTTGATTGAGGTGTTTTAAAATAGTAAAGGGATTTGATAGAGCAGCTAGAGAGAAACTATTTCTTGTGGGAGAATCTGCAGCTAAGTGGTTATAGCACTCGCCTTACAAGAGAGAGATTTGGGTTCAATTCCAGGCAAGGAGAAGCCTTGGGCAAGATTCTATACTCTACACGCCTAATAATAACCCCCCAAAAATAAAAAGTTGGTTGTTTCATTCCACGACTGTTTGTGGGACACTGCTGTGCGCAATTGGCTGTCGCGTTTTGCCCATATATATAGTCAATTCACTTTATAGTATGTTCTGTGAATCACTTTGAGATGTCTAGTAGATGTGAAAAGTGCTATGTCCAATGCAAGGATTATTATTTTTATTACCGTTATCTTAAAATTAGAGCTCAGCCATTTAGGAGTGAAATCAGGAGGCAGTTTTTCACTCAAAGGGTCGTGGAAATCTGAAATTCTCTCCCCAAAAGGCTGTGGATGCTAGATCCATTCAAATTTTCATGACTGAGTCGGATAGACATTTGTTCAGTAAGGATATCAAGGGATAAGGGGGCAGATCTTATAGAAATGGCGGCACAGGGTGGAGGGGAGGAATGGCCTCCTGCTGTTCCCATGTTCCTAACGTTATGTTCCTAACGTGAGGAGAGAGCAGAGGTCAAGGGATCTCAGACCTGCAAACACATGCACATTGTCCTCCATGACAGTTGTCATCTGTCTCTCCTGGACCGGGGAGCAGAGTCCTCGTGGGAGCAGCACCACAATATCGATTGCCTTTGCCCCCCGCACGCTCTCGATAGCTGAGCTCCCCGTGTCTCCTGATGTCCCTGAAATAAAATGCATAAAGGTGTCAGGCACCAACAATAGCCCACAGCAGCTTCTGTCAGTCACTGGCAACATCAACAACAAAATTACATTTGTAGAGCGCCTTTCACATCCAGAGGAAGTCCCAAGGCGCTAAAATTAGCTACAGTCTGACTGCCAATCACCAAGAACCAACACCCTAACCCTGTCAGCGACAGTCTGACCATCAGTCACTAACAACCGTCTGCACTCTGTTGGAAATTACTAGATTTTATCCCACACCCCAACAGACAGACAGACAAACAGACACCTCCACCATTAGCCACTTGCATTTACCAATTGCCCTTCATGTGGCCAGAGTGTCGGAATGCGTGGACACACATACCCACGAGCACTGTAACATGTTGGCTCCTGTTGCTGAGGAAGTGCTGGAGGAATTGAGCCACACAGGACATGGCGAGGTCCTTAAACGCAAGGGTGACACCATGCCACAGCTCCAGCAAGTTCAGGCCTCCCCCCAGCCTCACCATGCTCACTACCTCCTCCTGGGGAAAGCAGCTGAAGGCAGCATTAATCAGATCTGAGAGAGAATACAATAGTTATACTGATAATCCTTAACTTATTGAGGCATTCAGACATCTCAAAGCGCTCCACAGGATTTACTGTAAAGTAGATTGACTGTATATATTGTGGGTAAAGGCAGAAGCCAATTGCGCGCAGAGTTGTGTGGGTTAAGGAAACTTGCCTAAGGTTTCGTTCTGCCTGGGAATTGAACCCAGGTCCTCTCATGTGTGAGACGAGTGCTCTAACCAACACACTGCACACTAATAATAATAGAAACTCACTAATTATCTGTCCATTTGATATAGCACAACAGGAGGACACCTCAAAACACAGTATTTAGTGCAAAGTGCAGTGACTGTGTATCTTGTAGGCAAACACGGCAGCTAATTTGCTAATAAACAGCCATGCAGTGAGTGATTGATTTTATCTGGGGCATTGTCAGCCAGGTCACCATGAGAGAGACATTCCCTTCTCTTATTAAATAGTGCTGCCTGAATAAGCAGAGGGCACCTTGGTTTAACATCTCATCCGAAGGATAAAAGAACACAAGAATGCAGCACTTCCCCCGACCATCATACCCCATAGCACAGAGCTGTATTAGAATGAAATACAAAATACTACAGATGCTGGGAATCTGAAACAAAAACAGACGTTGCTGGGGAAACTCAGCAGGTCAGGCAGCATCCATGGAGAGAGGAAAAAGTGTCAACGTTTCGGGTCTACAACCCTTCGTCAGAACTGGGGCCTGAACCTTTCTCCATGGATGCTGCCTGACCTGCTGAGTTTCCCCGGCAACTTCTGTTTTTGCTGTATTAGAATGTCTGCCTGGTTCTACAAACATAACAACAACTTGCTTTTATACAGCGCCCTTCACATAGAATAACATCCCAGGCGCTTCACCGTGGAGGTGGGGGAAGGGGGAAAAGCCTAATTGAAGTGAAGAGGTAAAACTTTGCATGTGGTTATGTGTGTGTGTGTGGTGGGGAGGAGGGGGGGGGTTTGGGCCAGGAGTAGTGTTCCAGAGCTAAAGTGCTGATGTGTTGATCAAACCCACAGCCTTCAGACTCGGAGGCGAGATCGTTAGTGACCCAGCCGGGCTGACACTATTCAGCTCAGGGCGAGATTTCCAGATGGTTTACCGTCTAGACCTGCCCTCGGCAGTTCCTCTGTGGAGATGTACAAGGCACAGATCTCCTTTACCAGCCGAGGGTACGAGAATCCGCTCCACTCCCTCAGGGTCTCCGGCTCCAGCCGCGGGATTTTTTCGGGCATGAAGAGGCCACCGTCCGGGGCAAAGCCAGAGAAAAGGACCTGCTCGAAGGAGACATTGGCCAAAGCCCCACGAGTGGTTGTGTATCTCATCTCAAAGACCCTGTGAGGAGGAATGAGGGTGAAAACAACACCCTTTTCACCATATATATATATATATATACAGTATATAGCAATAATAATCCTTGCTTTTGATATGCTGCCTTATCACATCATTGAGACGTCTCAAAGTGTTTCACAGAATATACTGTGGCCTCTAGCAGATCTAACATAGTCCCAATAGTGCACTGGAGTGATTGGGAGTTCAAAGTCCTTCGAACTCAACCGAGCCCAGGTTCATTTAAGATTGTTTACCAAAAGTTTGACAAGTGGTGTAGGGATTATCATTCTGACTGTCAATTGAGTTATCAATCACTTGAATGTAAATGACAGAGGTATTTCTCTCTCTCCATCACCGACCGCTCCCCCCTACCCACCCTTTCCCCACCCCCCACAACCAGTCAGGTCTCTGAATTCCCGGATAAGAAATGTCACTTTACAGACCCTCCACTCGCCCCCTCACCCTCAACACACACACACACACACACACACATTAAACCACCTGGTTGTGACTTTCTTGAAATGTACATACTCTGTGTGAACACCTCTTCCCACAGTGAGTCTCAGGAGTCGGTGCAACAGCTGAGTGCGATGAGACCAGGACTTTGGACACCAATAGATTTCTGTGTTGACATGAAAGATTCAATTGAGAACCTGTCATGTGGCACCCTCTTGTGGGAAGTCCACAGAAGTACCCCCTACGGTAAATGAATCCTGTGCAGAGCTTTGAGATGTCCTTTCGACATGAAAGGTATTGCATCAAATGTGAAAAATATTATTTTTTATCATTATTCAAACTCAGCTCCTGGGAACTGTAAACCAAAGTCTTAACTGGTTGGGAGCCTGAGCTGGACAAGCAGTGAGACGCTTGCCAGGCAGTGCTCTCAATGACAAGTTGACAACCTGTTCAATTCCAGCTGTTACTCCCACAAACGCATATCCAGGACTCTTTGCCAATCTGTGGCTAATAGTGTCTGGGTGCTTGCCTCTGGTTGGAGAGAAAATGCATTCCTGTAGTGTCCAGTAGCTCAGTGATTGCTTTATACAAATTACTGTCAATTCCTGATAACTCGAACTTGGTTTAACATGTCACAACCGCTTAAACTAAACTACGTTCAATATCCAGGCCGTATTTATTATACATATGCCTAACTTGCCACTCCTGATAACTTTCTAGCTTAGTGAAAGGTGCTATACAAAACGTAATTTTGTTGTTATTATTGTTAGCCCTTTCGTCTTCCGCCTCTCGCTCCTTGAACCACTCCCATTTGGTTTCCGTCCTAGTCCTAGTAAAGAGGCAGTCTTAGTCAAAGTTACAAATGACATTGTGTCTATTTGTGACCAGGGCTCTCTCTCTCTCTCTGTCTCCTTATCCTTTTCAATCTCAAGCTGTCTTCAATACTGTCAACCACGCTTCTCCTTCATGGTAGCTCAGTGGTCAGAGCACTCGCCTTGCTTGCTCGCCCTGCAAGCAAGAGATCTGGGTTCAATTCCAGTCAGGGTGAAACCTTAGCCAAGTTTCCTTACTCCACATAGAATCATAGATTGTTATGGCACAGAAGGAGGCCATTCGGCCCATCGAGTCTGTGCCGGATCTTTGACCGAGCAAGTCACTTTGTTAACCCCAATCACCAGCTTTCTCCCCATAACCCTGCAAACCCGTCTTCCCCAGATACCTATATAGTTCTCTCTTAAAAGCTGCTATCGAATCGGACCTCCCAACCCTTTCAGGCAGATCATTCCAAATTCGAACAACTCGCTGAGTAAAAAAATTTCTTCTGACCTCCCCTCTGCTTCTTTTGGTAGATATCTTAAGACTGTGACCATGGGTTTTCCCTATCTAGCCTGTCGAAACCTTTGATCTTGAAGACCTCTATCAGGTCCCCGCGTAACCTTCTCTGCTCTAATGGGAAAAGTCCTAACTTCTCCAGCCTGTCCTCATAGCTAAGGTTCCCCATTCCTGGTATCATTCTCGTGAATCAACTCTGCACCCTTTCCAGTGCCTTAATGTCTTTCCTGAAGTAAGGTGCCCAGAACGGTACGCAGTTCTCCAGCTGAGGCCTAACCAGTGTTTTGTATAGATTAACCATAACCTCCCTACTCTTATACTCTATGCCCCTACTAATAAAGCTCAGTACACCAACTGCCTTTTTTACTGCCTTATCTGCCTGCCCTGCTACCTTTAATGATTCGCTTACTTGAACACCCAGATCTCTCTATATGTTCACCCCCCTTCAGGTTGAGCTACCACACCTATATTGCCTCCTATCATTTTTCCTACCTAAGTATATCACCTCACACTTATCCACATTGTAATCCATCTGCCACATGTCAGCCCATTCCACCAATCTGTGTATGTCTGCTTGCAGTTGGTTACAGTCCTCCTCACTATTTATTATCCTACCTAACTTTGTATCATATGCAAACTTGGAAATAGTGCTCTCTATGCCCAAGTCCGGATCATTAATATATATTAGAAAGAGCAGTGGTCCCAATACCGATCCCTGAGGGACACCGCTGCACACCTCCTTCCATTTCGAGAAACACCCATTAACCACCACCCTCTGCTTTCTGTCACTCCGCCAGTTCTTAATCCAAACTGCCACTGTCTCCTTAATACCGTGGGCCTCTCATTTTTTTATTAATCTCTTATGCGGTACTGTGTCAAAAGCCTTTTTGAAATCCATGTAAATAACGTCCACTTCATTTCCCTCATCAACCCTCACAGTCGCCTCTTCAAAAAATTCTATTTGATAGGCAAGATTTTCCTTTAACAAATCCATGTTGGCTGTCTCTAATTACCTCGTGTTCCTCTAAGTGGAGATTTATTCTGTCCTGGATTATGGTCTCCAGTAGTTTTCCTATTACCGAAGTAATGCAGTCTGGCCTGTAATTTCCGGGTTTGTCTTTCTCCCCTTTTTATAGAGGGGGGTAACATTAGCCACTCTCCAGTCTCTTGGCACCACTCCTGTATCCAATGAAGATTGAAATATAATAGCCAGAGCCTCCGCTATTTGAACCCGTATCTCCCACAGCAACCTTTGGTGAAACCCATCTGGTCCTGGGTACTTATCAATTTTGAGCCCAGTCAATCTTTTCAGAACTTCCTCTCTGTCTATAGTAATCTGGTCTATTTCCTCTACCCTCTCATCCAATACTGCGGCATTTGGAGCATCCATTTCCGTTGTGAAGACAAATGCAAAGTACTCGTTCAGTACATCAGCCATGCCCTCTGCCTCCACAAGAAGATTGCCGTCATTGTCTTTGATTGGCCCCACCCTACCTTTAACTAACCTTGTTTCCTTTATGTGCTTATAAAATATTTTAGGATTCCCCTTTATGTTATCCGCTAACCTCTTCTCATGTGATCTTTTAGCCTATCTTATCACTCTTAAGATCACTCCTGTATTCTCTATAATGCGCTTTGCTATCCTCAGTATGTTGTGTCTTCCAATTGTCGTATGTCGTCTTCTTCTTTTTCATCCTAGACAGAATAACCCTGATCATCCAGGCTGGCTTGGTTGTCGCACATTTCGCTTTTGTGGGAATATATCTATTTAGACCTTGCGCTACCATGAAGATCTCCCATTGCTCATGAGTCGTTTTACCTGCCAGTGTCTTACTTTCCAATCCACCAACTCTAGGTCCCTTTTTAGCCCATCAAAATTAACCCTTTTCCAGTCAAGCATTTTCACCCTTGACTGTACTTTGTCCCTGTTCATGATAATCTAAATCTAATAATATTATGGTCACTGTTACCTAGATGCTCCCCTACTGAAACCTGTTCAACCTGACCTATTTCATTCCCCAGGACTAGATCCAGCAATGCTTCCTTCCTCGTAGGACTGGAGACATACTGCTCAAGAAAATTTTCCTCTACACAGTTTATGAATCTTTCTCCTGCTTTGCCCTTAGTGCTGCTATTTTGCCAGTCTATATTGGGATAATTGAAATCCCCCATTATCACAACATCTATCCGCAATCTGGTTGCAGATCTGCTCCTCTATCTCCTTCCCGCTGTCTGGTAGTCTATAGTAAACCCCTATCAGTGTAACCACTCCTTTCTTATTTCTTATCCATCTGGTTAGAAACCAGATGGATTCTGTTGTCGGGCCCTCCAGAGCCTCATTCCTTTCTACAGCTATAGTTATATCCTTAACTAATATTGCCATCCCTCCTCCTTTTCTTCCTTCTCTATCCTTCCTGAACACATTATATCCTGGAATATTTAACTCCCATTCCTGTCCTGGCTTGAGCCATGTCTCGGTTACTGCCACCACATTGTAACCCCCTATGGCCAGTTGAACCTGCAGCTCATCAACCTTATTCCCTAAGCTACGTGCATTTGAGGAAATTGTCCGCTTGTTCCTGCTCCACACTTCCCACTTGTCCTTTTCCTCTAATCTCTAATCCATTGTTTATCCTTGGATACCCATCCCCTCTCGACACTAGTTTAAATCCGCCCCTACAGCATTTGATAAACTCTTGGCAAGGAAGCTCACCCCTGCCTTGCTTAAGTGCCGCCCATCCTCAAGGTAAAGATCCCACCTCCCCCATTAGTGGTCCCAATTGTCCAGGAAACGGAAACCTTCTTTTCGGGATCATTTCAATCATTTATGCACCTGATCTTTTCATTATCGTGCCTCGTTGCCCGAGGTACCGGGAGTAACCCAGAGATCACCTCCTTGGATGTTCTGGACTTGAGTTTGCTCCCCAGCTTTTGATACTCGCCCGAGCATCTCAGCCCTCTTCTTAACAATACCGTGGGTGCCCACATGGACCATGACTTCTGGACATTCTCCTTCCCCCCAAAGAATCTTGTCCATGCGCTCTTTGAAGTCCACTACCCTTGCACCAGGAAGGCAGCAAACCATCCTAGCCTCACAATTTTGATTACAGAAGATCCTGTCAGTGCCGTTCACTGTTGAATCCCCTATCATAACTGTATTGCCCTTGTGAACCATGCCCTTGTCCTTTTGGATAGAATGTCCACTGCTGTCCTCATGAGAGGCTTCCATGCTCTCAATAGCTAAAGTTGAGTACCGATTAAAGACTGGTACTCTGTTGAGGGTACTCTGCCTTGAACAAGCCCTCTTCTTGCCCCATCACACTGTCACCCAATCACTATTAGCATGAATGAAGGGTGGCTGTGTGGGCTCCTCTGGGAGTGATCCTTTTCTTGAACTTTGACCTCCCGATAGCTCCAGTACCCCTCTCTCATGGCTCCTATACAGCGATGGGCTGCTTTAACTGAGTCCTAGGGGAGTGAGGGTCTCCTCCACCATGCTGTCTAGGAACTTCTCACTGTCCCTGATGGAGCGTAGTGTCTGCACCTGAGCCTCCAGCTCAGCTATTCTAAGTTGGAGCTTGCTTAGTTGCAGACATTTGCTGCAGATGAAGTCACCTGTGCTCAGGTTGCCCTCCATCAACTCCCACATACTACATTTCTCGCACATCACCTGCCAGGCCATTATCTATCTCCTCTTACTTCCCCTTAGATATATAACCTGCACCTACTTCCCCCTTTGCATCTAATTCCCACTCTCACCAAATTCCCTCACATTCTGACCTCTGACAATATTAATCCCTTAAAAAATAATAATCCCTTAAAACAAATCAATAATGAATTGGTCATTTTAATCGCGTTGTGTGCGATTGACTACTGCATTTCACCTACAAAATATACAGTCAATCTCCTTTACAGCATAGTCTGTGAAACGCTTTGAAACATCTAGAAGATGTGAAAAGCGCTATATCAAACGAAAAGATTATTACTATCACCTTTCCCATCGTCTCCACTTCACATGTACCAATGGCTTCTCCCTCAGCCTTTACACCATTACATACAGGGATCCCCAAGGCTCTGTTCTTGGTCCAATCCCTTCGACACGCTCCCTCTCGGTAACATCACCTGCAGACATGGGATCAACTTCCAAGACACCCAACTCTATCTCTGCTTTTGCCCTCAAATCCAGGACCACTGCTGTCCAGACAGAATGTCTGTCAGGCGTCAAGTCTTGGATGGGAGCTAACTTTTCCTAGTTGAATATCAACAAGACAGAGACCCTCCTGATTGGTTCCCATAAACGCTCCACTATTCAAGCGCTGACAGTATCACTATTCATGGATACAAACACTACCTCACTGAGCAAGTACAGAAACTTTGTGGCTTGTTTGACCCTCAACCGTCCTTGAAACCTAAAATCTGTGCTATGACCTGCTCTGCCTTCCCCCACCTCTACAACAACAACAAAATTACATTTATAGAGCAACAACATCGCCTGGCTCTGCCACTACATTTCTCCTCAGGCCACCGAGACATCATGACTTGACTTCCTGCTCCCTGGACTTCCCAATTCTTCCCTCCACAAGTTGTAGATCATCCAGAACTCTGCAGCTCACATCCTCTGCTGCACTAAGGTCTGTGGCCAGATTACCCCCATCCTCGCCCGGCTTCACTGGCTTCCTATTGCCCAGAGGACTGAGTTCAAGATCTTTGTCCTCACTTTCAAAGTCTTCCATAATCTTGCTCCTCCCTACCTCTGCAACCTGCTGAATCTTTACCAACCCGTCTGCACCATCTGCATGGCGGGCACTCACCTGCTTCACAATCCCCACCCTGCACACTCCACCAACATCGGTCGGGCCTTCAACCTTTCTGCCCTCACAAATGGAACTCCCATTCCGGAGCACCTACCCCTTGTCCCCTCTCTTTTCTCCTGAAAGGCCCATCTGAATCTTGTCACTTGATTCTTGATTCCAATCTGCAATTCGGGCAAATCCTTCACTGTTCGACATCTTGAGACATCCTCCCAATATCACTGGCACTTATATCAATTTAAATTTGATGTTGGTGTTGTTGTTGTCCCCTATTCATCCCATCATCAGTGATCGAGCCTTCAGCCACTATACTTCGACCCTCTGGAATTCTCTCCTCCCATTTTCTCCCCTCTCTATCCATCATTAATTCTGTACCTATGGTCACCTCCCTCTCTTCCTTTCACTCAGCACCTCAAAGCTGTCACTGTGCAGTGCTCTGGGATGTTATGATGTTATCAACTCCAGGTCCATTGATATTCTATCAGCTTGTCTAGGAGACATTAGGGCTTGGATGAGTGCAAACATCCTGCAGCTGAATGAGAACAAGACGGAAGCCATACTCTTTGGATCCTGTCAATTCCTAGCTGTTCCTTCCTCCCCCAAATCAGGTCCCTGACCAAGACCTCCTTCTTCCACCACCCACAACATTGCCCACCTCTGACTGTACCTTACCCCAAATGCATCCAACACCCTTGTGTATGCATTTGTCACCTACCACTTGGATTACTACAATACACTGATCTCCCCAGCCCCATCATTCAAAAAATCCAGCTGATTAGGACACCTCATACTTACCCGGATCAAACTCTATATGCCCATCTCACCAGGCTCTGGCCAGGCTCCACAGGCTCCCGCATCACTGAATGAATCAACTTCAATATCCTCACACACGTGTTCAAATCCATTCACTCCCTGGCACCTCCCTACCTCTCCTCACTCCCCGATCCACCACCCGGAATCTGCACTCAAATTGCCCCGGCTTTCTGCTCATCCCTCGCACCCTCTACTCTACTATTGGAGGTCATGCTTTCAGCCACTTTACGCAAAGCTCTGGAAAACTGTCCCTCAATCCCTCCACCTTCCGCCCTGCCTGCCTGACAATGGTCACCTTCTCCCCTCACATGACTCAGAGTCTGGCTCCGCCATTGGTATGCGCTCTGAGATGATACCTTGCGTGGAGGGCACTATTTAAGTGCAAGTTGTTGTTCTTGTTGTTATCTTACATGAAGTTCAGTGTGTAATGAAGGTAACGATAGTTTTACTTTCACACACAGCACTGCAGTTATTGCTCTAGGTATAGTCGATCCTTTAGCTGATGCCCTTGTACATGAATGATTTGATTTTCCGTCTTTTAAGAAACTTGTAAGTACAGAGACAGGTTTCACCCACAAATATACAGTCAGTTTACTTGACAGTATATTCTGTGAAGCGCTTTGAGATGTCTAGAAGATGTGAAAAGTGCTATATCAAATGCAAGGATTATTATTATTTTTGAACTCACTCCTCACGTTGTCACTACTAATCCTACCCAGATCATTGGATCCTATGTGGTTGCCATAATTAGGTGCTCTCCTACCTGCTTCAAATTCTTTTCCAGCCCTGAAGAGATGTCGTTAACCCTGACACCAGGAAGGCGAGAGAGCCTTCATGACTCCTGGTTGCAGCTGCCACATTCAGTTTTACTCCCCCTCCCCATCCCCCCATAGTACAGACTCCTGTTGAGGTGTTGGTGTCAATTTGCCCATCCTCCTTACAGGCTTCCTTGTCCACACTGATTGCAAGTATCTAGTAACTGTTGGACAAGGTTAAACCCTGAGGTTTCTCCACTGTCCCTCTGGCGTCCCCTTACCTGCCTGACTGTCATACACATTGTCCTGTCCCTGAATATTAACAGGGTCTATAAATTCACTGAGCCTCCGGGGAGTGACTGCCTCCAGAATGAATCTATCCAGGAAGCTGTCACCTTCCCTAGTGGTGTGCCATGTCTGCACCTTAAATTCCAGTTCAGCTACTCTGAGCTCTGAGCTGGTGTTTCCTCAGTTGCAGACACTTACCTGGGTAGTCACCTGGGCTCAGGCTACCCTCCATCATCTCCCTTTATACTGCGGTATTTCCACAAAATCTGCCATGCTGTTCTCTCCTCTCTCTTTCTCTTTCTCACTCTGTATTTTAGATTTATTTTACTATGCCGACCAACTATGCCCACTAACACTTGAAAATCTAACTCTTTGACCAGAATATGTTCACCACCCCTTGCTCTTTCCGCTTTGGTCTGCTCGTCATCTGTGTGAAATGCTCAGCGAAGTTAATCTGATGTAAAGTGCAAAAGCAGAATCTTTGGTTTTATTAAGAACACAATTGTAGAATTAAATACACAATGTCCCTTTTAGATGCTCTTTCTGCTGACACTCTTGTATACGATATCTCCATCAATCATTGTCTGGAACGAAATGGTAAAATTATTGTGAAGAAGTAACTGCGTACTGTGTAGGGGAATGTAGCAGCCAGTTTGCATGCAGTAATGCCTCACTAATAAATGCTCTCAAGCGCTATGAGACGCCGTCTGGCTTGGAGGGCGCTATATAAATCGAAGCAGTTGTTGTTGTTATTAGACATAAAGCGTGGTCTTACAAGCGTGAGACCTGCGTTCGAATCCAGGCAGATCAGAGCAGATCAGAGCGAAACCTTGGGCAAGCTTCCTTACTCCATATGCCTAACAATAATCCATCCAAAAAAACCCACAATAATAAAATTGGTCATTTCAACCCACGACTGTTTGTGGGACACTGCTGTGTCCAATTGGCTGCCACGCTTCGCCCACAAATATGCAGTCAAATTCACTTTACAGTATGTTCTGTGAAGCGCTTTGAGACATCAATAAGATGCGAAAAGCGCAATATCAAATCCAAGGATTATTATTATTATTATAAAGTCAAAGCCCGATTTTATCTGGGGGATTGTTGGTCTGATACCAGGAGAGAGAAACTCTCTTCTCCTTTCCAATACTGGCATGGGATCTTTAACAACCTCTGGTAGAAGGAACCTCAATTTAATGTCAGCCTGGCCCAGTGGTAACACTCCATCTAAATTGTCTTTGGTGGCGGGGATTGGTACCTAGAAAGCGATCCACCAATTGACTAACATCCGAGTTTCTACTTACTGCTTGGAAAACAGGGGCGTGTGGAGTAAGGAAACTTGCCTAGGGCTTTGCCCTGTCCAGAAATCGAACTTGGGGCCTCTTGGTTACCAGGCGAGGGTGCTGACCACTACACTATGGGATACGAGGACACCTTTGAGACGTCATTCTGACACGACAAAGTGGTATACCAAATGCAAGGATTATTATTAATGGCTCATTGAGAAAGACAGCAACTCCGACAATGTAGTGCTGCCCCACCATTGGATCACTCAATCCTTGGTTGTTTGTGAGACTCTGCTGTGTGTGTTTTGCCAACAAATACACCATCAATCCAATCTAAAATATATAATGTGAAGCACTGACTTGACCTACCATCGGTGGCAGGACGTTCAACCTCTCTGCCCCCATTCTCTGAAACTCTATCCGCACAGAATACTTGCACCAGTGTAGAACAAGGCCAGTATCAAGTCCCTACTTTTCGATCGTGCATTGAGCCACCCTCCCAACTCTCTCCCTCCCCTCCCCACCATCTTGCTCCTCCCCAATGCTCGCGTCCCTGGTCTCTATTCAGCACCTTGGGATGTCCGCCTCATGTGAAAGACACTCAATCAATGTAATTTTGTTGTTGTTGTCTTGGCAAAATGATGTGGCGCTACACCAACAGCAAAGGATTATTATTGTAGTACAAAACAATCCACATTGATACAGCGCCTTTCACATCAGTAGCAAGTCCCAAAGCAATTGTGACTGGGAACCCGAGATAGGAGTAGAAGGGAAGCTTGGGACACTTTGAAATATCAAGAGACCATAGATGGTCCAGACCCCGAATGCATCCCCCACCGCCATCACCACATGGACTATAAGACTATAATTAGGTGGAATTTCAGGTTCAACCTCAGCTGATCTAGTGCCCACCCACCCCCAATACAACCTTATCGGTCTAGTGTTTCGAGGGCAGATGTGTTCCACAGAATCAACATTGCACACACTGACAGTTAGCCATGTGGATCTGAGCAAAGTCTCACCCGCACCCCACCTTGCGCCCCCCTCCCGCCCATCTCTGCACCTCTTCATTTACCCTTTCAACCACTCCCCTCAATAGTAACTTACACTGATCAATTGATCCCCTTCCAGCTCAGTAACGGTCTCGATGCCGCCTTCCATACGTCCGACCAGTTTATTGGGTGTTTCAAGGTTGATGACTACCTGGGTGAGGAATATAGAGTTTAGGCATTCTTGTGTTCATATGGCTTCAGGAGGCAGTCACTTCAACACATTCTGGCAGATCTATCTTGTTAGACAAAAACACAAAATACTGCAGATGCTGGAAATCTGAAACAAAAACACAATCACTGGGAACACACAGCAGGTCAGGCAGCATCTATGGAGAAAGGAAAGTGAGGCAACGTTCTGGGCCATGAACCTTCGTCAGAACAGGGGTATGTAACAAAACTGGAGTGAAAGTGTTTTAATAATGTAAATCAAAGTGGGGGGAAATTGCAAAAGAACAGGCAGACCAGAGAGAGAAAAAGTGTCTCTGGGACGAGGATGATGTGGCAGGTAACAGAAGAGTGGGAGGGGGAAGGTGAGCTGTTATGGCCTGAAATAGTTGAAATCAATATTGACTCCAGAGGACAGTAAGGTTACCAGCAGATAGAGAAGTGCTGTTCATCGATCTTGCCCTGTGGTTCATTGGAACAGAGTAGGAGACCATGGATGGAGAGGTCAGACTGCGAGTAGGAAGGAAAGAGAAATGGCAAAAAATTGGGAGCGCAGGCATTGCATCTTCTTTGCTGGGGGAAGGAGAGCAACTGTTGGTGCTGATGGAGGAATGAACCACGGAGTCACGGAGGGAAAAGTCCCTTCGGAATGCTGATAGGGGAGGGAAATATATGGTTTGTGAATGGGTCATGCTGAAGGTGCCAGAAATAGCGGATAGTGGATAGTGGATATTGAGGCTGGTGGGGTGGATGGTGAGGACTCAGGGGAACTCTATGAAGGTTCTGGGAAGAGGAGCAGTGGTGAGGACAGCGGTGTGGGAAATAGGTTGGATACAGTCAAGTGCCCTGTCTATTTTATTTGACTGCCTGGCTCAGTACTAGCATTCTAGCCTTTGAGTCAGAATGTTGTGGGTCCAAGCCTCAAATTGGGATGAGGAATCACATAGACTAAGTGGACACTCCAAAGCAGGACCGGGTGGTACGCATTGTCGGACGTGGCATTCATCAAATGAGACATTAAAGTGCCATCCGTCAAATGAGTGGTTCCACAACTGTTTTTTGCTGCGACCCAAATTAGCATTCAACCACACCTCCCACCACTAGAGGGCGATATCACGACTGAAGCTTGGCTCAGCCAAAATGTTATCTCGAATCAGCGCAACTCATAAATACGCTCTTTATACAAATTGGTCGGCGGTGTTGCATTTTTTTTAGCATTAGAAGTTTTTTTTTAGCGTTCAAAAAGCATTTTCAACGTTTACCGCAGGAAGGGAAGGCGGGAGATTACAAAAAAAATAAAAACTATGCTTTGCCTGGTGGTTTTGAAATATTATGCCCAGAGGTGAAGTCAGTAAACCCACGCAGTGTTCCTCGTCACTTGTTTCCTGTCACACAACAGATCGATTTCAAGATCCTCTCACTCATCTACAAATCCTTAAGTACCTGGAGACGTACTTAAGGGTGATCCTCACCCTTGTTTTCAATCTTTCTGACTTGCTTTTTCCCCCAGTCCACTATCAGCTGCCATCCTACTTGTCCCTCATCCCCCCCTCTCCACCACCAGTGGCTGTGCTTTCAGGCCACTGAACCCCCAAGGTTTGGAACTCTAGCCCTCCACCTTACCCACTTATTCAGATCACAACTGAAGACCTTCCTCTCCAACCATACTCATGGTCACCATCTCTCTCCCTCCCTCCAACTTGGTGTCGGGCAGCGTCAATGTGTACACGCTCTAAGACGCTATCATGTGTGACCCCCCAGTCCCCCTTTGTGACACCCAGTCCCCGTTTGTGACACCCAGTCCCCCGATGTTCAGACATCAGGGGCTGGATGAGCACAAATTTGTTACAGCTGAATGTGGACAAGGCGGAAGCCATACTCCTTGGCTCTCGTTAACGTCTCCATTTGCATGGCTCTCACCTCCTCCACCTTCCCGGTCTGCCCCTAAAACTCTCCGAACCTGTGTGCAACCTTGGCATCAGGTTCAAACCCCAACTGTCCTTCCTCCCCCACATCCGATCCGTCACCAGCACTGCCTTCTACCAACTCCGACAGATCGCCCGTCTCCGGCAATACCTCACCTTAAAAGCCACCGAAACCTATGTCCACACCTTTGTCACCTCTTGGCTGCACTATTGCAATGCCCTCCTCGCCGGTCTCCCCTCCACTACAATCCACAAAATCCAGTTTATCCAAAACTCTGCCACCCGCATACTCACCCACTCTAAGCTTCGCTCCCCCATTACCCCAGCCCTCTGCACCCACCTATCTCTCTGATCTCCTCTCCCCCCAACCCAGCACCCGCTGCCTTCGCTCCACTGGGTATGGCCTCCTCCATGTCCCCCGAGTTCTTCGCTCCACTCTTCGCGGCTGTGCCTTTAGCGACTGTGCCCCGAGGCTCTGGAACTCCCTTCCTCACTCGCTTCGCCTCGCCCCCTATCTTCCCAGTTTCGGGGCACAGTTGAAGACCTTACTCTTCGACTGAGCTTTTGGTCACCTTTCTATCCCTGCCCCCGGCTCAGTCCCAGGATCCGCTTTTGTGAAGGACTCTGAGACATCGTCCGGCGTGGAGGGCGCAATATAAATCGAAGTTTTTGTTGTTGTTGCTGTGAAGTGCGCAGTGTATTGAATTTTGGGGCATTGGTACAGGCCAGAGATTTTGAAATGCCATCTCTGCACCTGACCTCTCGCTGGCCAAATGACTATCTTCTGTGTTGTAAATATCTATGGTTGTATGAAGCATGCTGTGGCTTGGTCTCAGGTAAATGATTGGAAACACTTGGTTGAGGTGAGTTACCTTGTAGTGTTTTCCAGAGATGGTTCGAATAGTAGAGTCTTTCCCCAGATTGAACTCGTTGATGTGTATGGTGGGGCCAAGTTTAGTGATTATTTTAAAATGGTCTTTGTCTTGGACAATTTCGCTCACCCATCCAACGTTCGTAGATTTCTCTATATCTTCATCTGTGAGACCTAGGATTTATAGCAGTTAATTGATTAAAAGGGTCAATTTTACCTATTTACCAAACTCCATATGGATCTGTCTGCTCCCTCCCACAATCGGCGATCATTTTTCCATTTGATATAGTGTCTTATCATGTCATTGAGATATCTCAAAGTACTTCACAGAATATACTGTAACATGAAGTCACAATGTATTACTAAAGACGAATGTGGCAGCCAATTTGCATACAGCAACAACCCGCAAAAAACCATGAATTGAGCAATCTATTTTATTTGAAAGATTGTTGCCCTGGAGAGAGAAACTCCTTTCTCTTTTTGAATAGTGCCATGGGACCTTTTAATGTGAACCTGAACAGGCAAATGGGATGGTTTCACATCTCACCTTCACCGGTGCAAGCCTGTGAAGGTGAACATTTGTTCTCAGACATGAGTCTCATCAAAAGTCACTCAGATCAACGATGATCCTGGATAGACTGAATCCCTTCACAATCCAATCCAAGGAGCACAATGTGACAAGTTCATGTTTTGAACAAACCCTGGGTTTGCTGAGTCCTAACGGTCCTAGCTGGACAAGCAGCGGGAAAGAATGCCAGGCAGTGCTCTGGTTAGACTTCAGGTGGTGCCCTATCGCACATTTTGGGGTCCCCAAGCTTTGGCCTCTTGCCAGAGTTTGCCTAAAACACTTCGGAATTTGATGCGCAGAATGCAGCCCTCCAAGGCAAAAATGTACATTCCATTATAATACACTGCAGAAGGGATGCATGAAATTTGACTGTATTTTGCAGAAATCGTGGCATCGGCAGCCAACTTGCGCACACACAAACTCTCGCAAGTAGTTGTGAAATGAATTACCAGTTCTATTTCGGTATTGTTGGTCAGGAGCCCAGCGGAGAGAAAAACACTTCTCTTTTCCAATATGCCACTAACAGGCACAAATGAGAACTGTGTTTAACTTTTCATCGAAGGACCGTCACGTCAATCATTGCAGCGCTCCCCACTTCCCCACAACACTGCAGCCACTATGACCTGAAATTCTGGAATACTCTACATCAATCCCTCCACCCCTTTCCCCATCATTAAGTCATGCCTGATGACCTTCCTGTTCAACCAAGTCTACAGTCAACAACCTCCCTGCGCCCCACCATCACATACACCTCTGGCATTGTACTCCACCACTGTCAAGTGCTTTGGGACACTGCTCGACGTGAGGGGAGCTATGTAAATGCAAGTGGTTATTGTTAGCTCAGATTCTCACCAATAGCTTTCATAAATATTTCAAAGTTCTCATGGGTCTCTAGTTCATATACACCAGTGAAGGTCATGGCTGTTGTTCTGTATCTCTGTCTCTCTCTGATAAAGCAGAAGGTCCTTTCTGAAATTGTTGCTCTCCTTTTATTGAGACATTGACAATGTGGGGTTTTGATTGTGATCACCATTCAATTGTTAGCTCATTGTCTCAATGATTACATAGCAATGATTACATAGCTATTGTAGCCCTCCTTCCACCCCACGATTCTCCTGCCCCGCCCACCATCCTCCTGCCTTCAGATTGGACTCTTGTCCTCAAGGCAGATCTGCTAATCTGGGTTCTCTCTGTCATTCGTTCCACAGCAATTTGTAGGCCATTTGGTGCGAACATTGGTGACAAACAAACATTACACTTCACAGCAATTTCCCATCAAGTGTTTTGATGTAAGAATCATTATGACCTGGCAGCCTATCAGTCAGTAGCACTCTCACTTCAGGTCTTATCTTTCACATCACCGTTTAAACACTTTGTGTTTAGCAACTGCTTTTCTTCCCGCCCCCAAAGCGTCTTGAGTGGTGTTCCTCAGGTCTCCGTTCTTGGACGCCTCCTCTTCATCCTCTACATGCTCTCCCTCGGTGACATCATCTGCAGACATGGGGTAATTTTCCACTCAATAATAATAATGCTTTAATTTGATATAGCGCTTTTCACATCTTACCAATGTGTCAAAGCGCTTCACTCAATATACTGTAAAGTGAATTGACTGTATATTTGTGGGTGAAACGCGGCAGACAATTGCGCAGAGCAGCGTCCCCTACAAATGGATTGAAATGACCAATTTTATTACTGTGTGTTTTTTTGGAGGGATTATTATTGGGGCGTGTGAAGTAACAAAACTTGCGCAAGGTTTTGCCCTTACCTGCCTGGATTCGAACAGATGTCTCAAGCTTGACGGTGAGTGCTCTAACCACTGAGCTACAGGACTCCACATGTACATGGATGACACCCAACTCTACTTTTCTGCTTCCAACCGCAGGACTACTGACATGACAGGTGCTGTGGAACTTTTGTAATGTTGTTGTTGTTGTACCAGCGCCCTGACTGCCTGCCTGTCCGACATTGAGTCCTGGACGAGGGACAACTTTCTTCAGCTGAATGTCAGCGATATTGAGGACCCCCTGATTGGCTCACGTTAATGCCTCCGCCCCTCAGCAGCTGGCAGCATCAGCATCCACAGCTGAACACTCCATCCCATGAAGTCAGTCAAGAACCTGGGTGTCTTGTTTGACCCTGAATGGTTCTTCCTTCCCCACATCCGCGCAACGAAAGCACTGCCTTGCACCATCTCCGTAACATTGCCAGATTCCACCGCTACATCACCCCAGATTCCACCACTGCCTCGCCGCTCAGGTCGCCAAAACCCTTGTCGATGCATTCATCACATCAAGGCTTGACTATGGAAAATCCCTCCTCATCGCCTTCCCAGCTCTACCCTTCATAAGCTGAAAATCATCCAAAACTCTGCAGCTCATCTCCTCTCCTGCAGCAAGCAAGCACCGTGATCCTATCACTCCCACCTTTCGCCCTGCTCCATTAGCTCCCCATCCACCAGAGAATCGAATTCAAAATCCTTGTCCTCACTTTCAAGGCAACCTATTTCCCTATCCCTTCCTATCTCTCCGACCTGCTGACTCCCTACCACCAGTCCACTCCCTCCGTTCAGCAGGGTCCAGTCTGCTCCATGTCTCCAGTCTGAACTGCCCCACCATCGGTGGCCAGGATTTCAACCTCTCTGCCCTCACACTCTGGAATTCCATCACACGGTGCCTTCTCACTTCCTCCCTTGCCTCCTTCCAGACCGGTCTAAAGATCATCCTTTTCTATCATACCTTCTACTGCTCTCCCACCTCTCTCTCTCCTCCATGCTTGGGTCTCGACCACTGACTTTTCAGCTCCTTGGGATATCCGTCTGATGATCAAGGCTTACTATAACTGCAATTGTGTTGTTGTCGTTGTTGAGGCTCAGAAGGTTGTGGGTTCCTAAGATTTTCATTGAAGCTCTGAACTCACTTGAGTGCAATGTTGGGGGGAATCATTGTTGAAAGTGTCGTACTTTGGATGAGACCTTAAACAAGGTGCCTGTTCATTAAAGATCCTGCAACACAATTTGAAAAGGAAGTTTCTATCCCCTCCCAGCTGTTGTCCTGGCAGACAATCCCCAATAAAAATTAATCATTCACTTCACTGTTGTGTGTAGGACTTTGCTATGTGCAAATTGGCTGCAGAATAATAAGCAGGAAAGCCAACTAATCAAGTATGGTTTCAAAGGGCAATTTCAGACAGGCGTCAGGCTGAGCCAATAAAACATTTAAAAACAAACTTGATCAGTAGCTAAGCAGTAAAAAAAATTAAAGGATATAAGGGAGAGAGCTTGAGAAATTAATAAATTGATAAAAAATATACAATTAATAAAAATAATTAATAAAAACATACATCTGTAACAGTGGCAAAATAGCACCCATCCCTTCAATAGCACCCATTCCTATAAAATGCAAGCTCTTACTCGCAATGATGTGCTTCGGTTATTTTAGTCACATAGCGCAAAAAGGCACAGAAACACCTCATTTTATTTATTTATTATTTTATTATTTATATTTTTTATTATAATTTGGGGCAACCAGTCTATACTGGTGTTTACAAGCCTCCACCTCTCCTTTCCCCCTCCTCTATTTCTTTCTCCCTCGTGTGTGCATCAAGTGTCCTCTTCAATGATTGATGTTTTCTGCTTCCGGTGGTGAGGTCCACATTCTCACCTTCCTCTGTTAGAATACATTCCTCCTAAACTCCCACATTAGCTGTTCTACAATCTTGCATGTATATGATCTAGTTGCAATCTCAATATGTGGAAACAGCTTGTCATAGGAACATAGAAGAAGGAGAAGGCCATTCAGCCCCCTGTGTCTGTTTTGTCAGTCTGCAAGATCATGGCTGATCTGTACCTCAGCAGATTCCCACCGTTTCGCCATGTGCCTTAGTAGCCTACATGCATTTGCTCGCATCGTTCCCTCCATCCTTTCATCCACCATCACCACAATGAAACCCACCACCTACTGCCTCAACCACCCCCACTCCACCAATTTGCTGATCACACAGCTCCAACTCAGCGCACTGCTAGCAGACACCGTTAAGCAGTCCCTCTCCTCAGGATCAGCCCCACTTCCCCTGAATACTGCCAACATCACCCCACGCTTTAAAAAACCCATCCTCAATCCCTCCAACCTCAGCCACTGCCACCACCTATATCAAACATGCCCTTCCTTGCAAACGGTCTGGAACGTATTCTTGCCAAATAACTTGGGACTAGTATAACTCCTCGCCAGCTTCCCCTCCTCCAACATTCACAAAATTCAGCTCATCCTAAACTTCGCTGCCCGCATTCTCACCCGCACCAAACTTCATAGTCCGATTATCCAGGCCTGCCAAACTTCACTGGCTCCCTGTCACAGAACAGATCGACTTGAAGATCCTCAATCTGGTAGATCTTACAATTCAAACTACTGGTCCTCACATACAACTACAACAAAATTACATGTATAGAGCACCTTTCACATCCGTTATATTTCAATCTTAATTGGCCACAGGAGTGGTGCCAAGAGACTGGAGAGTGGCTAATGTTACCCTCTCTACAAAAAGGAGAGAACGACAAACCCGGAAATTACAGGCCAGTCAGCATTACTTTGGTAATTGGAAAACTACTGGAGACCATAATCCAGGACAGAATAAATCTCTACTCAGAGGAACACGAGGTAATTAGAGACAGACAACATGGATTTGTTGAAGGCAAATCTTGCCTAACAAATCTAATAGAATTTTTTGAAGAGGCGACTGTGAGGGTTGATGAGGGAAATGAAGTGGACTTTATTTACATGGATTTCAAAAAGGCTTTTGACGCATTACCGCACAAGAGATTAATAAAAAAAATGAGAGGCCCACGGTATTAAGGGGACAGTGGCAGTTTGGATTAAGAACTGGCTGAGTGACAGAAAGCAGAGGGTGGTGGTTAATGAGTGTTTCTCGAAATGGAAGGAGGTGTGCAGCGGTGTCCCTCAGGGATCGGTATTGGGACCATTGCTCTTTCTAATATATATTAATGATCTGGACTTGGGCATAGAGAGCACTAATTCCAAGTTTGCAGATGATACAAAGTTAGGTAGGATAGTAAATAGTGAGGAGGACTGTAACCAACTGCAAGCAGACATACACAGAATGGTGGAATGGGCTAACATGTGGCGGATGGATTACAATGTGGATAAGTGTGAGATGATATACTTCGGTAGGAAAAATGATAGGAGGCAATATAGACGTGGTAACTCAATCTGAAGGGCCTGAACGTACAGAGAGATCTGGGCGTTCAAGCAAGCGAATCATTAAAGGTAGCAGGGCAGGCAGATGAGGCAGTAAAAAAGGCATTTGGTGTACTGAGCTTTATTAGTAGGGGCCTAGAGTATAAGAGTAGGGAGGTTATGGTTAATCTATACAACACACTGGTTAGGCCTCAGCTGGAGTACTGCGTCCAGTGCTGGACACCTTACTTCAGGAAGGACACTAAGGCACTGGAAAGGGTGCAGAGGAGATTCACGAGAATGATACCAGGAATGGGAAACCTTAGCTATGAGGACAGGCTGGAGAAGTCAGGACGTTTCCCATTAGAGCAGAGAAGGCTACGCAGGGACCTGATAGATGTCTTCAAGATCAAAGGTTTTGACAGGCTAGATAGGGAAAAGCTGTTTCCGCTGGTAGGTGTGTCTATGACCCGCGGTCACAGACTTAAGATATCTACCAAAAGAAACAGAGGGGAGGTTAGACGAAAGTTTTTTACTCAGCAAGTTGTTCGAGTTTGGAATGATCTGCCTGAAATGGTGGTGAGGTCCGATTCGACAGCAGCTTTTAAGAGAGAACTAGCGAGGTATCTGGGGATGACGGGTTTCCAGGGTTATGGGGAGAAAGCTGGTGATTGGGGTTAATGAAAGTGACTTGCTCGGTCAAAGAGCTGGCACAGAATCGATGAGCCGAATGGCCTCCTTCTGTGCCGTAACATTCTATGATTCTGTGATTCACCCCATCATCAGTGATCGAGCCTTCCGCCACTATTCGCCGACCCTCTAGAATTTTCTCCTCCCATTTCCTCCCCTCTCTATCCATCATTAATTCTGTACCTATGGTCACCTCCCCCTCTTCCTTTCACTCAGCACCTCAAAGCCGTCACTGTGCAGTGCTCTGGGATGTTATGATGTTATCAACTCCAGGTCCATTGATATTCTCTCAGCTGGTCTGGGAGACATTAGGGCTTGGATGAGTGCAAACATCCTGCAGCTGAATGAGAACAAGACGGAAGCCATATTCTTTGGCTCCTGTCAATTCCTATGGAACTCCAACTCCTCAACCTCCCTGGGCTCTCCCTCAGACTCCCAAACCAGTGTGCAATCCAAGTGTTTCTTTTGATCCCCAGCTGTTCATTCCTCCCCCAAATCAGGTCCCTGACCAAGACCTCCTTCTTCCACCACCCACAACATTGCCCACCTCTGGCTGTACCTTACCCCAAATGCAGCCAACACCCTTGTGTATGCATTTGTCACCTTCCACTTGGATTACTACAACACACTGATCTCCCCAGCCCCATCATTCAAAAAATCCAGCTGATTAGGACACCTCATACTGACCCGGATGAAACTCTATATGCCCATCTCACCAGGCTCTGGCCAGGCTCCACAGGCTCCCCCATCACTGAATGAATCAACTTCAATATCCTCACACTCGTGTTCAAATCCTTTCTCTCCCTGGCACCTCCCTACCTCTCCTCAATCCCCAATCCACCACCCGGAATCTCCACCCAACATGCCCTGGCTTCCTGCTCATCCCTTGCACCCTCTACTCTACTGTTGGAGGTCTATTGGAGGTCATGCTTTCAGCCACTTTACCCATACCTCTGGAAAACTGTCCCTCAATCCCTCCACCTTCCGCCCTGCCTGCCTGAAAATGGTCACCTTCTCCCCTCACATGGCTGAGAGTCTGGCTCCGCCACTGGTATGAAACCTGAAGAGACGTCCTTAACCCTGGCACCAGGAAGGCGAGAGAGCCTTCATGACTCCTGGTTGCAGCTGCCACATTCAGTTTTACTCCCCACTCACCCCCCCCACTTGTGTAGACTCCTGCTGAGGTGTTGGGGTCAATTTGCCCATCCTCCTTACAGGCTTCCTTGTCCACACTGATTGCAAGTATCTAGTACCTGTTGGACAAGGTTAAACCCTGAGGTTTCTCCACTGTCCCTCTGGCGTCCCCTTACCTGCCTGACTGTCATACACATTGTCCTGTCCCTGAATATTAACAGGGTCTATAAATTCACTGAGCCTCCGGGGAGTGACTGCCTCCAGAATGAATCTATCCAGGAAGCTGTCACCTTCCCTAGTGGTGTGCCATGTCTGCACCTTAAATTCCAGTTCAGCTACTCTGAGCTCTGAGCTGGTGTTTCCTCAGTTGCAGACACTTGCCTGGGTAGTCACCTGGGCTCAGTCTACCCTCCATCATCTCCCTTTATACTGCAGTATTTCCACAAAACCTGCCATGCTGTTCTCTCCTCTCTCTCTCTCTCACTCTGTATTTTAGATTTATTTTACTATGCCCACTAACTATGCCCACTAACAC
Organism: Hydrolagus colliei; assembly: GCA_035084275.1. Classification (NCBI taxonomy): domain Eukaryota; kingdom Metazoa; phylum Chordata; class Chondrichthyes; order Chimaeriformes; family Chimaeridae; genus Hydrolagus; species Hydrolagus colliei. The sequence continues at coordinate 8,645,863 of CM068742.1, read as the reverse complement.
TTGGAAATCTAACTCTTTGACCAGAATATGTTCACCACCCCTTGCTCTATCCTCTTTGGTCTGCTCGTCATCTGTGTGAAATGCTCAGCGAACTTAATCTGATGTAAAGTGCAAAAGCAGAATCTTTGGTTTTATTATGAACACAATTGTAGAATTAAACACACAATATCCCTTTTAGGTGATCTTTCTGCTGACACTCTTGTATACGATATTTCCATCAGTCATTGTCTGGAACGAAATGGTAAAATTATTGTGAAGAAGTGACTGCGTAGGGGAACGTAGCAGCCAGTTTGCACGCAGTAATGCCCCAATAATAAATGCTCTCAAGCGCTCTGAGACGCCGTCTGGCGTTGAGGGCGCTATATAAATCAAAGTAGTTGTTGTTGTTATTAGACATAAAGCGTGGTCTTACATGCGTGAGACCTGCGTTCGAATCCAGGCAGATCAGAGCAGATCAGAGCGAAACCTTGGGCAAGCTTCCTTACTCCACGTGCCTAATAATAATCCCTCGAAAAAAAAAACACAATAATAAAATTGGTCATTTCAACCCGCGACTGTTTGTGGGACACTGCTGTGTCCAATTGGTTGCCACGTTTCGCCCACAAATATACAGTCAAATTCACTTTACAGTATATTCTGTGAAGCGCTTTGAGAAATCAATAAGATGTGAAAAGCGCAATATCAAATCCAAGGATTATTATTATTATAAAGTCAAAGACCGATTTTATCTGGGGGATTGTTGGTCTGATACCAGGAGAGAGAAACTCTCTTCTCCTTTCCAATACTGGCATGGGATCTTTAACACTCGAACTTGGGGCCTCTTGGTTACCAGGCGAGGGTGCTGACCACTACACTATGGGGTACGAGGACACCTTTGAGATGCCATTCTGACACGACAAAGTGGTATACCAAATGCAAGAATTATTATTAATGGCTCATTAAGAAAGACAGCAACTCCGACAATGTAGTGCTGCCACACCATTGGATCACGCAATCCTTGGTTGTTTGTGAGACTCTGCTGTGTGTGTTTTGCCCACAAATATACCTTCAATCCAATCTAAAATATATAATGTGAAGCACTGACTTGACCTACCATCGGTGGCAGGACTTTCAACCTCTCTGCCCCCACTCTCTGGAAATCTATCCGCACAGAATACTTGCACCAGTGTAGAACAAGGCCAGTATCAAGTCCCTACTTTTCGATCGTGCATTGAGCCACCCTCCCAACTCTCTCCCTCCCCTCCCCACCATCTTGCTCCTCCCCAATGCTCGCGTCCCTGATCCCTATTCAGCACCTTTGGATGTCCTCCTAATGTGAAAGAAGCTCAATCAATGTAACTTTGTTGTTGTTGTTGTCTTGGCAAAATGATGTGGCGCTACACCAACCGCAAAGGATTATTATTGTAGTGCAAAACAATCCACATTGATACAGCGCCTTTCACATCAGTAGCAAGTCCCAAAGCAATTGTGACTGGGAACCCGAGATAGGAGTAGAAGGGAAGCTTGGGACACTTTGAAATGTCAAAAGACCATACATGATCCAGACCCCGAATGCATCCCCCACCGCCAACACCACATAGACTATAAGACTATAATTAGGTAGAATTTCAGGTTCAACCTCAGCTGATCTAGTGCCCACCCACCCCCAATACAACCTTATCGGTCTAGTGTTTCGAGGGCAGATGTATTCCACAGACTCAACATTGCACACACTGACAGTTAGCCATGTGGATCTGAGCAAAGACTCACCCGCACCCCACCTTGCACCCCCCCCCCCCCCCCCCGACCATCTCTGCACCTCTTCATTTACGCTTTCAACCACTCCCCTCAATAGTAACTTACACTAATCAATTGATCCCCTTTCAGCTCAGTAACGGTCTGGATGCCGCCTTCCATACTTCCGACCAGTTTATTGGGTTCTTCAAGGTTGACGAGCATCTGGGTGAGGAATATAGAGTTTAGGCATTCATGTTTTCATATGGCTTCAGGAGGCAGTCACTTCAACACATTCTGGCAGATCTATCTTGTTAGACCAAAACACAAAATACTGCAGATGCTGGAAATCTGAAACAAAAACACAATCACTGGGAAAACTCAGCAGTTCAGGCAGCATCTATGGAGAAAGGAATGTGAGGCAACGTTCTGGGCCATGAACCTTCGTCAGAACAGGGGTATTTAACAAAACTGGAGTGAAAGTGTTTTAATAATGTAAATCAAAGTGGGGGGAAATTGCAAAAGAACAGGCAGACCAGAGAGAGAAAAAGTGTCTCTGGGACGAGGATGATGTAGTAGGTAACAGAAGAGTGGGAGGGGGAAGGTGAGTTGTTATGGCCTGAAATAGTTGAAATCAATATTGACTCCAGAGGACAGTAAGGTTGCCAGCAGATAGAGAAGTGCTGTTCATCGATCTTGCCCTGTGGTTCACTGGAACAGAGTAGGAGACCATGGATGGAGAGGTCAGACTGCGAGTAGGAAGGAAAGAGAAATGGCAAAAAATTGGGAGCTCAGGCTTGTGCTTGTAGTCAGAATGGAGGTGTCCAGCAAATCGGTCACCCAGCCTGCATTTGGTTTTAACAACGTAGAGGAGACCACAACATGAGCAGTGAATGCTGTATACTACATTGGTGGTGGTACATGTAAATTGCTTTCTCACATGATAACTGCATTTATGGCCCTGTACAGTGGACTGGGAAGGAAGTGATAGGGCAGGCATTGCATATCCTGCGCTGGGGGAAGGAGAGCAACTGTTGGTGCAGATGGAGGAATGAACCACGGAGTCATGGAGGGAATAGTCCCTTCGGAATGCTGATAGGGGAGGGAAATATATGGTTTTTGAATGGGTCATGCTGAAGGTGCCAGAAATAGCGGATAGTGGATAGTGGATATTGAGGCTGGTGGGGTGGATGGTGAGGACTCGGGAGAACTCTATGAAGGTTCTGGGAAGAGGAGCAGTGGTGAGGACAGCGGTGTGGGAAATAGGTTGGACACAGTCAAGTGCCCTGTCTATTTCATTTGACTGCCTGGCTCAGTACTAGCATTCTAGCCTTTGAGTCAGAAAGTTGTGGGTCCAAGCCTCAAATTGGGATGAGGAATCACATAGACTAAGTGGACACTCCAAAGCAGGACCGGGTGGTACGCTTTGTCGGAAGTGGCATCCATCAAATGAGACATTAAAGTGCCATCCATCAAATGAGTGGTTCCACAACTGTTTTTTGCTGCGACACAAATTAGCCTTCAACCACACCTCCCACCACTAGAGGGCGATATCGCGACTGAAGCTTGGTTCAGCCAAAATGTTATCTCGAATCAGAGCAACTCATAAGTACGCTCTTTATGCAAATTGGTCGGCGGTGTTGAATTTTTTTTAGCATTAGAAGTTTTTTTTAGTGTTGGAAAAGCATTTTCAACATTTACCGCAGGAAGGGAAGGCGGGAGATTACAAAAAAGATAAAAACTATGCTTTGCCTGGTGGTTTTGAAATATTATGCCCAGAGGTGAAGTCAGTAAACCTACGCAGTGTTCCTCGTCACTTGTTTCCTGTCACAGAACAGATCGATTTCAAGATCCTCTCACTCATCTACAAATCCTTAAGTACCCGGAGAGTTACTTAAGGGTGATCCTCACCCTTGTTTTCAATCTTGCTGACTTGCTTTTTCCCCCAGTCCACTATCAGCTGCCATCCTACTTGTCCATTATCCCCCCCCTCTCCACCACCAGTGGCTGGTCTTTCAGCCACTGAACCCCCAAGGTTTGGATCTCCAGCCCTCCACCTTACCCACTTATTCAGATCACAACTGACGACCTTCTTCTCCAACCATACTCATGGTCACCATCTCCCTCCCCCTAACTTGGTGTCGGGCAGCGTCAATGTGTAAACGCTCTAAGACGCTATCATGTGTGACCCCCAGTCCCCGTTTGTGACCCTCAGTCACCCAATGTTCTGTCAGCCTTCCTTTCAGATATCAGGGGCTGGATAAGCACAAATCTTTTTCAGCTGAATGTTGACAAGATGGATGCCATACTCCTTCGCTCTCGTTAACGTCTCCATTTGCATGGCTCTCACCTCCTCCACCTTCCTGGTCTGCCCCTAAAACTCTCCGAACCTGTGTGCAACCTTGGCATCAGGTTCAATCCCCAACTGTTCTTCCTCCCCCACATCCGTTCCATCACCAGCACTGCCTTCTATCACCTCCGACGGATTGCCCGTCTTCGGCAATACCTCACCTTAAAAGCCGCCGAAACCTATGTCCACACCTTTGTCACCTCTTGGCTGGACTATTGCAATGCCCTCCTCGCCGGTCTCCCCTCCACCACAATCCACAAAATCCAGTTTATCCAAAACTCTGCCGCCCGCATACTCACCCACTCTAAGCTTCGCTCCCCCATTACACCAGTCTTTGCCAGACTTCACTGGCTCCCTATCCCAGAGAGGATCGACTTCAAGATCCTCTCCCTTGTTTTCAAATCCCTCCACTCCTCTGCACCCCCCTATCTCTCTGATTTCCTCTCCCCCCAACCCAGCACCCGCTGCCATCGCTCCTCTGGGTCTGGCCTCCTCCATGTCCCCTGAATCCTCCACTCCACCCTTGGCGGGCGTGCCTTTAGGCGCTATGCCCCGAGGCTCTGGAACTCCCTTCCTCACTCGCTTCGCCTCGCCCCCTATCTTCCCAGTTTCAGGTCACAGTTGAAGACCTTACTCTTTGACCGAGCTTTTGGTCACCTTTCTATCCCTGCTCCTGGCTCAGTCCCGGGATCCGCTACTGTGAAGCACTCTGAGACACCGTCCGGCGTGGAGGGCGCTATATAAATCGAAGTTGTTGTTGTTGTTGCTGTGAAGCGCGCAGTGTATTGAATTTGGGGGCTTTGGTACAGGCCAGAGATTTTGAAATGCCATCTCTACACCTGACCTCTCGCTGGCCAAATGACTATCTTCTGTGTTGTAAATATCTATGGTTGTATGAAGCATGCTGTGGCTTGGTCTCAGGTAAATGATTGGAAACACTTGGTTGAGGTGAGTTACCTTGTAGGGTTTCCCAGCAATGGTTCGAATAGTAAACTCTTTCCCAAGATTGAACTCGTTGATGTGATCGGTGGGGCCAAGTTTAGTGAGTATTTTAAAATGGTCTTTGTCTTGGACAATTTCGCTCACCCATCCAACGTCGATAGATTTCTCTATATCTTCATCTGTAAAATCTAGGATTTATAGCAGTTAATTGTTTAAAAAGGTCAATTTTACCGATTTACCAAACTCCATATGAATCTGTCTGCTCCTTCCACCATACAGCAACAACCCGCAAAAAAACATGAATTGAGTAATCTATTTTATTTGAAAGATTGTTGCCCTGGAGAGAGAAACTCCTTTCTCTTTTTGAATAGTGCCATGGGACCTTTTAATGTGCACCTGAACAGGCAAATGGGATGGTTTCACGTCTCATCTGAAAGATGGAAACCCCAGCAAACCATTTGAGTTGGAGGCTAGACTATAGTTTACAAGTCCTAAAGCAGGGCTTCAAACCCCAGTCTTCTGACTGAAAGTTGAGAATGCTACCAATTAAGCCAAGCTGATACTTCACAAGAGAACAAGGGTACTTTACTGGAGTACTAGTTTGACGATTGGTGATTGCACTTCCAGCCACCTTGCCCCTTCCTTCCCCATCTTCAGGTCACGCCTGAAGTATCTTCAGCTGCGCCTTTGGTCACCGTTCCCTCAATACACACATAAAAATAGTGCATGTTACTGGTCTCACTAACCTGTAATCACCAGCTTATTTACCATTTTGCCAAAATGTTTACACTCAACCACAATAAATCATATACGTTTCCAACAAAAACATACTTCTTTCAAAGCGTTTAACGTTTATTCATTGGAGTTGAAATGGCAGCATTATTAATTTGCTACACAGCCGTTAGGTGGCAGGTGTATCAGAGTAGAGTACCCTGAGCATATTTACTAAGTTGCGCACTGTAATTCACTGCACACGACTTATCTGTTCTATCTTATTTGGTGCATTTATCCGCGGTAGTCTCACATTTCCAAACGTGACAGTTGCTTTTAACACTACCGGCAAGCCTGTGAAGGTGAACATTTGTTCTCAGACATGAGTCTCATCAAAAGTCACTCAGATCAACGATGATCCTGGATAGACTGAATTCCTTCACAATCCAATCCAAGGAGCACAATGTGACAAGTTCATGTTTTGAACAAACCCTGGGTTTGCTGAGTCCTAACGGTCCTAGCTGGACAAGCAGCGGGAAAGAATGCCAAGCAGTGCTCTGGTTAAACTTCAGGTGGTGCCCTATCGCACATTTTGGGGTCCCCAAGCCTTGGCCTCTTGCCAGAGTTTGCCTAAAACACTTCGGAATTTGATGCGCAGAATGCAGCCCGCCAAGGCAATAATGTACATTCCATTATAATACACTGTAGAAGAGATGCATGAAATTTGACTGTATTTTGCAGAAATCGTGGCATCGGCAGCCAACTTGCGCACAGCAAACTCTCGCAAATAGCTGTGAAATGAATTGCCAGTTCTATTTTGATATTGTTGGTCGGGAGCCCAGCAGAGAGAAAAATACTTCTCTTTTCCAATATGCCACTAACAGGCACAAATGAGAACTGTGGTTAACTTTTCATCGAAGGACCGTCACGTCAATCATTGCAGCGCTCCCCACTTCCCCACAACACTGCAGCCACTATGACCTGAAATTCTGGAATACTCTGCATCAATCCCTCCACCTCTTTCCCCAGCATTAAGTCATGCCTGATGGCCTTCTTGTTCAACCAAGTCTACAGTCAACAACCTCCCTGCGCCCCACCATCACATACACCTCTGGTATTGTACTCCACCACTGTCAAGTGCTTTGGGACACTGCTCGACGTGAGGGGAGCTATGTAAATGCAAGTGGTTATTGTTAGCTCAGATTCTCACCAATAGCTTTCATAAACGCTTCAAAGTTCTCATGGGTCTCTAGTTCATATACACCATTGAAGGCCATGGCTGTTGTTCTTTATCTCTGTCTCTCTCTGATAAAGCAGAAGGTCCTTTCTGAAATTGTTGCTCTCCTTTTATTGAGACATTGACAATGTGGGGTTTTGATTGTGATCACCATTCAATTGTTAGCTCATTGTCTCAACGATTACATAGCAATGATTACATAGCTATTGTAGCCCTCCTTCCACCCCACGATTCTCCTGCCCCGCCCACCATCCTCCTGCCTTCAGATTGAACTCTTGTCCTCAAGGCAGATCTGCTAATCTGGGTTATCTCTGTCATTCGTTCCACAGCAATTTGTAGGCCATTTGGTGCGAACATTGGTGACAAACAAACATTACACTTCACAGCAATTTCCCATCAAGTGTTTTGATGTAAGAATCATTATGACCTGGCAGCCTATCAGTCAGTAGCACTCTCACTTCAGGTCTTATCTTTCACATCACCGTTTAAACACTTTGTGTTTAACAACTGCTTTTCTTCCCGCCCCCAAAGCGTCTTGAGTGGTGTTCCTCAGGTCTCCGTTCTTGGACGCCTCCTCTTCATCCTCTACATGCTCTCCCTCGTTGGCATCATCTGCAGACATGGGGTAATTTTCCACACAATAATAATAATGCTTTAATTTGATATAGCGCTTTTCACATCTTACCAATGTGTCAAAGCGCTTCACTCAATATACTGTGAAGTGAATTGACTGTATATTTGTGGGTGAAACGCGGCAGACAATTGCGCAGAGCAGCGTCCCCTACAAATGGATTGAAATGACCAATTTTATTACTGTGTGTTTTTTTGGAGGGATTATTATTGGGGCGTGTGGAGTAACAAAACTTGCGCAAGGTTTAGCCCTGACCTGCCTGGATTCGAACAGATGTCTCAAGCTTGACGGTGAGTGCTCTAACCACTGAGCTACAGGACTCCACATGTACATGGATGACACCCAACTCTACTTTTCTGCTTCCAACCGCAGGACTACTGACATGACAGGTGCTGTGGAACTTTTGTAATGTTGTTGTTGTTGTACCAGCGCCCTGACTGCCTGCCTGTCCGACATTGAGTCCTGGACGAGGGACAACTTTCTTCAGCTGAATGTCAGCGATATTGAGGACCCCCTGATTGGCTCACGTTAATGCCTCCGCCCCTCAGCAGCTGGCAGCATCAGCATCCACAGCTGAACACTCCATCCCATGAAGTCAGTCAAGAACCTGGGTGTCTTGTTTGACCCTGAATGGTTCTTCCTTCCCCACATCCGCGCAACGACAGCACTACCTTGCACCATCTCCGTAACATTGCCAGATTCCACCGCTACATCACCCCAGATTCCACCACTGCCTCGCCCCTCAGGTCGCCAAAACCCTTGTCATCACATCATGGCTTGACTATGGAAAATCCCTCCTCATCGCCTTCCCAGCTCTTCCCTTCATAAGATGAAAATCATCCAAAACTCTGCAGCTCATCTCCTCTCCTGCAGCAAGCAAGCACCGTGATCCTATCACTCCCACCTTTCGCCCTGCTCCATTAGCTCCCCATCCACCAGAGAATCGAATTCAAAATCCTTGTCCTCACTTTCAAGGCAACCTATTTCCCTATCCCTTCCTATCTCTCCGACCTGCTGACTCCCTACCACCAGTCCACTCCCTCCGTTCAGCAGGGTCCAGTCTGCTCCATGTCTCCAGTCTGAACTGCCCCACCATCGGTGGCCAGGATTTCAACCTCTCTGCCCTCACACTCTGGAATTCCATCACACGGTGCCTTCTCACTTCCTCCCTTGCCTCCTTCCAGACCGGTCTGAAGATCATCCTTTTCTATCATACCTTCTACTGCTCTCCCACCTCTCTCTCTCCTCCATGCTTGGGTCTCGACCACTGACTTTTCAGCTCCTTGGGACATCCGTCTGATGATCAAGGCTTACTATAACTGCAATTGTGTTGTTGTCGTTGTTGAGGCTCAGAAGGTTGTGGGTTCCTAAGATTTTCATTGAAGCTCTGAACTCACTTCAGTGCAGTGTTGGGGGGAACCATTGTTGAAGGTGTCGTACTTTGGATGAGACCTTAAACAAGGTGCCTGTTCATTAAAGATCCTGCAACACAATTTGAAAAGGAAGTTTCTATCCCCTCCCACTCCCAGCTGTTGCCCTGGCAGACAATCCCCAATAAAAATTAATCATTCACTTCACTGTTGTGTGTAGGACTTTGCTATGTGCAAATTGGCTGCAGAATAATAAGCAGGAAAGCCAACTAATCAAGTGTGGTTTCAAAGGGCAATTTCAGACAGGCGTCAGGCTGAGCCAATAAAACATTTAAAAACAAACTTGATCAGTAGATAAGCAGTAAAAAAATTAAAGGATATAAGGGAGAGAGCTTGAGAAATTAATAAATTGTTAAAAATATACAATTAATAAAAATAATTAATAAAAATATACATGTGTAACAGTGGCAAAATAGCACCCATCCATTCAATAGCACCCATTCCTATAAAATGCAAGCTCTTACTCACAATTATTTGCTTAGGTTATAACATATTTTAGTCACATAGAACAAAAGGGCACAGAAACACATCATTTTATTTATTTATTATTTTATTATTGATATTTTTTATTATAATTTGGGGCAACCAGTCTGTAGTGGTGTTTACAAGCCTCCACCTCTCCTTTCCCCCTCCTCTATTTCTTTCTCCCTCGTGTGTGCATCAAGTGTCCTCTTCAATGATTGATGTTTTCTGCTTCCGGTGGTGAGGTCCACATTCTCACCTTCCTCTGTTAGAATACATTCCTCCTAAACTCCCACATTAGCTGTTCTACAATCTTGCATGTATATGATCTAGTTGCAATCTCAACATGTGGAAACAGCTTGTCATAGGAACATAGAAGAAGGAGAAGGCCATTCAGCCCCCTGTGTCTGTTTTGTCAGTCTGCAAGATCATGGCTGATCTGTACCTCAGCAGATTCCCGCCGTTTCGCCATATCCCTTAGTACCCTACATGCATTTGCTCGCATCTTTCCCTCCATCCTTTCATCCACCATCACCACAATGAAACCCACCACCTACTGCCTCAACCACCCCCACTCCACCAATTTGCTGATCACACAGCTCCAACTCAGCGCACTGCTAGCAGACACCGTTAAGCAGTCCCTCTCCTCAGGATCAGTCCCACGTCCCCTGAATACCGCCAACATCACCCCACGCTTTAAAAAACCTATCCTCAATCCCTCCAACCTCAGCCACTGCCACCAATATCAAACATGCCCTTCCTTGCAAACGGTCTGGAACGTATTCTTGCCAAATAACTTGGGGCTAGTACAACTCGTCGCCAGCCTCCCCTCCTCCACCATTCACAAAATTCAGCTCATCCTAAACTTCACTGCCCGCATTCTCACCCGCACCAAACTTCATAGTCCGATTACTCCAGGCCTGCCAAACTTCACTGGCTCCCTGTCACAGAACAGATCAATTTGAAGATCCTCAATCTGGTAGATCTTACAATTCAAAATACTGGTCCTCACATACAACTACAACAAAATTACATGTATAAAGCACCTTTCACATCCGTTATATTTCAATCTTAATTGGCCACAGGAGTGGTGCCAAGAGACTGGAGAGTGGCTAATGTTACCCTCTCTACAAAAAGGAGAGAAAGACAAACCCGGAAATTACAGGCCAGTCAGCATTACTTTGGTAATTGGAAAACTACTGGAGACCATAATCCAGGACAGAATAAATCTCTTCTCAGAGGAACACGAGGTAATTAGAGACAGTCAACATGGATTTGTTAAAGGCAAATCTTGCCTAACAAATCTAATAGAATTTTTTGAAGAGGCGACTGTGAGGGTTGATGAGGGAAATGAAGTGGACGTTATTTACATGGATTTCAAAAAGGCTTTTGACGCATTACCGCACAAGAGATTAATAAAAAAATGAGAGGCCCACGGTATTAAGGGGACAGTGGCAGTTTGGATTAAGAACTGGCTGAGTGACAGAAAGCAGAGGGTGGTGGTTAATGAGTGTTTCTCGAAATGGAAGGAGGTGTGCAGCGGTGTCCCCAAGGGATCGGTATTGGGACCACTGCTCTTTCTAATATATATTAATGATCTGGACTTGGGCATAGAGAGCACTAATTCCAAGTTTGCAGATGATACAAAGTTAGGTAGGATAGTAAATAGTGAGGAGGACTGTAACCAACTGCAAGCAGACATACACAGAATGGTGGAATGGGCTAACATGTGGCAGATGGATTACAATGTGGATAAGTGTGAGGTGATATACTTCGGTAGGAAAAATGATAGGAGGCAATATAGACGTGGTAACTCAATCTGAAGGGCCTGAAGGTACAGAGAGATCTGGGTGTTCAAGTAAGCGAATTATTAAAGGTAGCAGGGCAGGCAGATGAGGCTGTAAAAAAGGCATTTGGTGTACTGAGCTTTATTAGTAGGGACATAGAGTATAAGAGTAGAGAGGTTATGGTTAATCTATAGAAAACACTGGTTAGGCCTTAGCTGGAGAACTGCGTCCAGTGCTGGACACCTTACTTCAGGAAGGACACTAAGGCACTGGAAAAGGTGCAGAGGAGATTCACGAGAATGATACCAGGAATGGGAAACCTTAGCTATGAGGACAGGCTGGAGAAGTCAGGACGTTTCCCATTAGAGCAGAGAAGGCTACGCAGGGACCTGATAGATGTCTTCAAGATCAAAGGCTTCGACAGGCTCGATAGGGAAAAGCTGTTTCCGCTGGTAGGTGTGTCTGTGACCCGCGGTCACAGTCTTAAGATATCTACCAAAAGAAACAGAGGGGAGGTTAGACAAAAGTTTTTTACTCAGCAAGTTGTTCGAGTTTGGAATGATCTGCCTGAAATGCTGGTGAGGTCCGATTCGACAGCAGCTTTTAACAGAGAACTAGCGAGGTATCTGGGGAAGACGGGTTTGCAGGGTTATGGGGAGAAAGCTGGTGATTGGGGTTAATGAAAGTGACTTGCTCGGTCAAAGAGCTGGCACAGAATCGATGAGCCGAATGGCCTCCTTCTGTGCCGTAACATTCTATGATTCTGTGATTCACCCCATCATCAGAGATCGAGCCTTCCGCCACTATTCGCCGACCCTCTAGAATTTTCTCCTCCCATTTCCTCCCCTCTCTATCCATCATTAATTCTGTACCTATGGTCACCTCCCCATCTTCCTTTCACTCAGCACCTCAAAGCCGTCACTGTGCAGTGCTCTGGGATGTTATGATGTTATCAACTCCAGGTTCATTGATATTCGATCAGCTTATCTGGGAGACATTAGGGCTTGGATGAGTGCAAACATCCTGCAAATGAATGAGAACAAGACGGAAGCCATATTCTTTGGCTCCTGTCAATTCCTACGGAACTCCAACTCCTCAACCTCCCTGGGCTCTCCCTCAGACTCCCAAACCAGTGCGCAATCTAAGTGTTTCTTTTGACCCCCAGCTGTTCCTTCCTCCCCCAAATCAGGTCCCTGACCAAGACCTCCTTCTTCCACCACCCACAACATTGCCCACCTCTGACTGTACCTTACCCCAAATGCAGCCAACACCCTTGTGTATGCATTTGTCACCTTCCACTTGGATTACTACAACACACTGATCTCCCCAGCCCCATCATTCTAAAAATCCAGCTGATTAGGACACCTCATACTGACCCGGATCAAACTCTATATGCCCATCTCACCAGGCTCTGGCCAGGCTCCACAGGCTCCCCCATCACTGAATGAATCAACTTCAATATCCTCACACTCGTGTTCAAATCCTTTCTCTCCCTGGCACCTCCCTACCTCTCCTCAATCCCCAATCCACCACCCGGAATCTCCACCCAACATGCCCTGGCTTCCTGCTCATCCCTCGCACCCTCTACTCTACTATTGGAGGTCATGCTTTCAGCCACTTTACCCAAACCTCTGGAAAACTGTCCCTCAATCCCTCCACCTTCCGCCCTGCCTGCCTGAAAATGGTCACCTTCTCCCCTCACATGGCTGAGAGTCTGGCTCCGCCACTGGTATGACCCCTGAAGAGACGTCCTTAACCCTGGCACCAGGAAGGCGAGAGAGCCTTCATGACTCCTGGTTGCAGCTGCCACATTCAGTTTTACTCCCCACTCACCCCCCCCACTTGTGTAGACTCCTGTTGAGGTGTTGGTGTCAATTTGCCCATCCTCCTTACAGGCTTCCTTGTCCACACTGATTGCAAGTATCTAGTACCTGTTAGACAAGGTTAAACCCTGAGGTTTCTCCACTGTCCCTCTGGCGTCCCCTTACATGCCTGACTGTCATACACATTGTCCTGTCCCTGAATATTAACAGGGTCTATAAATTCACTGAGCCTCCGGGGAGTGACTGCCTCCAGAATGAATCTATCCAGGAAGCTGTCACCTTCCCTAGTGGTGTGCCATGTCTGCACCTTAAATTCCAGTTCAGCTACTCTGAGCTCTGAGCTGGTGTTTCCTCAGTTGCAGACACTTACCTGGGTAGTCACCTGGGCTCAGGCTACCCTCCATCATCTCCCTTTATACTGCAGTATTTCCACAAAACCTGCCATGCTGTTCTCTCCTCTCTCTCTTTCTTTTTCACTCTGTATTTTAGATTTATTTTACTATGCCCACCAACTATGCCCACTAACACTTGGGAATCTAACTCTTTGACCAGAATATGTTCACCACGCCTTGCTCTATCCGCTTTGGTCTGCTCGTCATCTGTGTGAAATGCTCAGAGAAGTTAATCTGATGTAAAGTGCAAAAGCAGAATCTTTGGTTTTATTATGAACACAATTGTAGAATTAAATACACAATATCCCTTTTAGGTGATCTTTCTGCTGACACTCTTGTATACGGTATCTCCATCAATCATTTTCTGGAACGAAATGGTAAAATTACTGTGAAGAAGTAACTGCGTAGGGAAACGTAGCAGCCAGTTTGCACGCAGTAATGCCCCACTAATAAACGCTCTCAAGCGCTCTGAGACGCCATCTGGCGTGGAGGGCGCTATATAAATCAAAGTAGTTGTTGTTGTTGCTTTTAGACATAAAGCGTGGTCTTACAAGCGTGAGACCTGCGTTCGAATCCAGGAAGATCAGAGCAGATCAGAGCAAAACCTTGGGCAAGCTTCCTTACACCATATGTCAAATAATAATCCATCCAAAAAAAAACACAATAATAAAATTGGTCATTTCAACCCACGACTGTTTGTGGGACACTGCTGTGTCCAATTGGCTGCCACGCTTCGCCCACAAAAATACAGTCAAATTCACTTTACAGTATGTTCTGTGAAGCGCTTTGAAACATCAATAAGATGCGAAAAGCGCAATATCAAATCCAAGGATTATTATTATTATTATTATTATTATTATAAAGTCAAAGACCGATTTTATCTGGGGGATTGTTGGTCTGATACCAGGAGAGAGAAACTCTCTTCTCCTTTCCAATACTGGCATGGGATCTTTAACAACCTCTGGTAGAAGGAACCTCAATTTAATGTCAGCCTGGCCCAGTGGTAACACTCCATCTAAATTGTCTTTTGTGGTGAGGATTGGTACCTAGAAAGCGATCTACCAGTTGACTAACATCCGAGTTTCTACTTACTGCTTGGAAAACAGGGGCGTGTGGAGTAAGGAAACTTGCCTAGGGCTTTGCCCTGTCCAGAAATCGAACTTGGGGACTCTTGGTTACAAGGCGAGGGTGCTGACCACTACACTATGGGATACGAGGACACCTTTGAGACGTCATTCTGACACGACAAAGTGGTATACCAAATGCAAGGATTATTATTAATGGCTCATTAAGAAAGACAGCAACTCCGACAATGTAGTGCTGCCCCACCATTGGATCACTCAATCCTTGGTTGTTTGTGAGACTCTGCTGTGTGTGTTTTGCCCACAAATACACCATCAATCCAATCTAAAATATATAATGTGAAGCACTGACTTGACCTACCATCGGTGGCAGGACGTTCAACCTCTCTGCCCCCATTCTCTGAAACTCTATCCGCACAGAATACTTGCACCAGTGTGGAACAAGGCCAGTATCAAGTCCCTACTTTTCGATCGTGGATTGAGCCACCCTCCCAACTCTCTCCCTCCCGTCCCCACCATCTTGCTCCTCCCCAATGCTCGCGTCCCTGGTCTCTATTCAGCACCTTGAGATGTCCTCCTGAAAGACGCTCAATCAATGTAATTTTGTTGTTGTTGTCTTGGCAAAATGATGTGGCGCTACACCAACCACAAAGGATTATTATTGTAGTACAAAACAATCCACATTGATACAGCGCCTTTCACATCAGTAGCAAGTCCCAAAGTAATTGTGACTGGGAACCCGAGATAGGAGTAGAAGGGAAGCTTGGGACACTTTGAAATGTCAAGAGACCACAGATGATCCAGACCCAGAATGCATCCCCCACCGCCATCACCACATGGACTATAAGACTATAATTAGGTGGAATTTCAGGTTCAACCTCAGCTGATCTAGTGCCCACCCACCCCCAATACAACCTTATCGGTCTAGTGTTTCGAGGGCAGATGTGTTCCACAGAATCAACATTGCACACACTGACAGTTAGCCATGTGGATCTGAGCAAAGTCTCACCCGCACCCCACCTTGCGCCCCCCTCCCTCCCATCTCTGCACCTCTTCATTTACCCTTTCAACCACTCCCCTCAATAGTAACTTACACTAATCAATTTATCCCCTTCCAGCTCAGTAACGGTCTCGATGCCGCCTTCCATACGTCCGACCAGTTTATTGGGTGTTTCAAGGTTGATGACTACCTGGATGAGGAATATAGAGTTTAGGCATTCTTGTGTTCATATGGCTTCAGGAGGCAGTCACTTCAACACATTCTGGCAGATCTATCTTGTTAGACAAAAACACAAAATACTGCAGATGCTGGAAATCTGAAACAAAAACAGAATCACTGGGAACACACAGCAGGTCAGGCAGCATCTATGGAGAAAGGAAAGTGAGGCAACGTTCTGGGCCATGAACCTTCGTCAGAACAGGGGTATGTAACAAAACTGGAGTGAAAGTGTTTTAATAATGTAAATCAAGAGAGGTCAGACTGCGAGTAGGAAGGAAAGAGAAATGGCAAAAAATTGGGAGCTCACGCTTGTGCTTGTAGTCAGAATGGAGGTGTCCAGCAAATCGGTCACCCAGCCTGCATTTGGTTTTCCCAACGTAGAGGAGACCACATCGTGAGCAGTGAATGCTGTATACTACATTGGTGGTGGTACATGTAAATTGCTTTCTCACATGATAACTGCATTTTTGGCCCTGTACAGTGGACTAGGAAGGAAGTGATAGGGCAGGCATTTCATTTCCTGTGCTGGGGGAAGGAGAGCAACTGTTGGTGCTGATGGAGGAATAAACCACGGAGTCACGGAGGGAAAAGTCCCTTCGGAATGCTGATAGGGGAGGGAAATATATGGTTTGTGAATGGGTCATGCTGAAGGTGTCAGAAATAGCGGATAGTGGATAGTGGATATTGAGGCTGGTGGGGTGGATGGTGAGGACTCGGGGGAACTCTATGAAGGTTCTGGGAAGAGGAGCAGTGGTGAGGACAGCGGTGTGGGAAATAGGTTGGACACAGTCAAGTGCCCTGTCTATTTCATTTGACTGCCTGGCTCAGTACTAACATTCTAGCCTTTGAGTCAGAATGTTGTAGGTCCAAGCCTCAAATTGGGATGAGGAATCACATAGACTATGTGGACACTCCAAAGAAGGACCGCGTGGTACGCATTGTCGGACGTGGCATCCATCAAATGAGTGGTTCCGCAACTGTTTTTTGCTGCGACCTAAATTAGCCTTCAACCACACCTCCCACCACTAGAGGGCGATATCACGACTGAAGCTTGGCTCAGCCAAAATGTTATCTCGAATCAGCGCAACTCATAAGTACGCTCTTCATACAATTTGGTCGGCGGTGTTGCATTTTTTGTAGCATTAGAATTTTTTTTTTAGCGTTCAAAAAGCATTTTCAACATTTACCACAGGAAGGGAAGGAGGGAGATTACAAAAAAAATAAAAAGTATGCTTTGTCTGGTGGTTTTGAAATATTATGCCCAGAGGTGAAGTCAGTAAACCCACGCAGTGTTCCTCGTCACTTGTTTCCTGTCACAGAACAGATCGATTTCAAGATCCTCTCACTCATCTTCAAATCCTTAAGTACCCGGAGAGTTACTTAAGGGTGATCCTCACCCTTGTTTTCAATCTTTCTGACTCGTATTTCCCCCAGTCCACTATCAGCTGCCATCCTACTTGTCCCTCATCCCCCCCTCTCCACCACCAGTGGCTGGGCTTTCAGCCACTGAGCCCCCAAGATTTGGAACTCTAGCCCTCCACCTTACCCACTTATTCAGATCACAACTGAAGACTTTCCTCTCCAACCATACTAATGGTCACCATCTCCCTCCCTCCAACTTGGTGTCGGGCAGCGTCAATGTGTAAACGCTCTGGGACGCTATCATGTGTGACCCCCTGTCCCCCTTTGTGTCCCCCAGTCCCCGTTTGTGACCCCCAGTCCCCCGATGTTCAGACATCAGGGGCTGGATGAGCACAAATTTTTTGCAGCTGAATGTTGAAAAGGCGGAGGCCATACTCCTTGGCTCTCGTCAACGTCTCCATTTGCATGGCTCTCACCTCCTCCACCTTACCGGTCTGCCCCTAAAACTCTCCAAACCTGTGTGCAACCTTGGCATCAGGTTCAAACCCCAACAGTCCTTCCTCCCCCACATCCGGTCCGTCACCAGCACTGCCTTCTATCACCTCCGACGGATCGCCCGTCTCCGGCAATACCTCACCTTAAAAGCCACCGAAACCTATGTCCACACCTTTGTCACCTCTTGGCTGGATCATTGCAATGCCCTCCTCGCCGGTCTCCCCTCCATCACAATCCACAAAATCCAGTTTATCCAAAACTCTGCCGCCCGCATACTCACCCACTCTAAGCTTCGCTCCCCCATTACCGCATTCGTTGCCAGACTTCACTGGCTCCCTATCCCAAAGAGGATCGACTTCAAGATACTCACCCTTGGTTTCAAATCCCTCCACTCCTCTGCACCCACCTATCTCTCTGATCTGCTCTCCCCCCAACCCAGCCTTCGCTCCTCTGGGTCTGGCCTCCTCCATGTCCCCCGAGTCCTCCATTCCACCCTTGCCGGCTGTGCCTTTAGCCACTGTGCCCCGAGGTTCTGGAACTCCCTTCCTCTCTCGCGTCGCCTCGCCCCGTATCTTCCCAGTTTCAGGTCACAGTTGAGGACCTTACTCTTCGACCGAGCTTTTGGTCACCTTTCCATCCCTGCCCCTGGCTCAGTCCCGGGATCCGCTACTGTGAAGCACTCTGAGATGCCGTACGGCATGGAGGGCGCTATATAAATCGAAGTTGTTGTTGTTCTTGCTGTGAAGCGCGCAGTGTATTGAATTTTGGGGCATTGGTACAGGCCAGAGATTTTGAAATGCCATCTCTGCACCTGACCTCTCGCTGGCCAAATGACTATCTTCTGTGTTGTCAATATCTATGGTTGCATGAAGCATGCTGTGGCTTGGTCTCAGGTAAATGATTGGAAACACTTGGTTGAGGTGAGTTACCTTGTAAGGGTTTCCAGAGATGGTTTGAATAGTAGACTCTTTCCCCAGATTGAACTCGTTGACGTGTACGGTGGGGCCAAGTTTAGTGATTATTGTAAAATGGTCTTTGTCTTGGACAATTTCGCTCACCCATCCAACGTTCATAGATTTCTCTATATCTTCATCTGTGAGACCTAGGATTTATAGCAGTTAATTGATTAAAAGGGTCAATTTTACCTATTTACCAAACTCCATATGAATCTGTCTGCTCCCTCCCACCATCGGCGATCAGGCCTATAGACTTTCCGCCCTCAATCTTTGGAAATCTATCCCACAGTCCCTTCATCTTACTCCTTCCCTTTTCTCCTTCAAGGCAAGACCCTCCTCTTCAACTGCACCTTCAGCCACCTTCTTACTCGATTGCAAGACTCAACACAAATGCATTTTATTGTTATATTTATTTGAGCATTTATTAACACAAATAAGGGTTTTTTCCATTGGAGCATAATAAATATAATTCCTTTTATTTCATACAGGGCCTCTTCATGTCATCGCGACATGTCAAAGTGCTTAATAATCATGTTTCCATTTGATGTAGTGTCTTATCATGTCATTGAGATATCTCAAAGTACTTCACAGAATATACTGTAACATGAAGTCACAATGTATTACAAAAGGCGAATGTGGCAGCCAATTTGCATACAGCAACAACCCGCAAAAAAACATGAATTGAGTACTCTATTTTATTTGAAAGATTGTTGCCCTGGAGAGAGAAACTCCTTTCTCTTTTTGAATAGTGCCATGGGACCTTTTAATGTGCACCTGAACAGGCAAATGGGATGGTTTCACGTCTCATCTGAAAGATTGAAACCCCAGCAAACCATTTGAGTTGGATGCTAGACTATGGTTTAAAAGTCCTAAAGCAGGGCTTCAAACCCCAGTCTTCTGACTGAAAGTTGAGAATGCTACCAATTAAGCCAAGCTGATACTTCAGAAGAGAACGAGAGTACTTTACTGGAGTACTAGTTTGACCATTGGTGATTGCACTTCCAGCCACCTTGCCCCTTCCTTCCCCATCTTCAGGTCACGCCTGAAGTATCTTCAGCTGCGCCTTTGGTCACCTTTCCCTCAATACACACATAAAAATAGTGCATGTTACTGGTCCCACTAACCTGTAATCACCAGCTTCTTTACCATTTTGCCAAAATTTTTACACTCAACCACAATAAATCATATACGTTTCTAACAAAAACATACTTCTTTCAAAGCGTTTAACGTTTATTCATTGGAGTTGAAATGGCAGCATTATTAATTTCCTACACAGCCGTAAGGTGGCAGGTGTATCAGAGTAGAGTACCCTGAGCATATTTACTAAGTTGCGCACTGTAATTCACTGCACACGACTTATCTGTTCTATCTTATTTGGTGCATTTATCTGCGTTAGTCTCACATTTCCAAATGTGACAGTTGCTTTTAACACTACCGGCAAGCCTGTGAAGGTGAACATTTGTTCTCAGACATGAGTCTCATCAAAAGTCACTCAGATCAACGATGATCCTGGATAGACTGAATCCCTTCACAATCCAATCCAAGGAGCACAATGTGACAAGTTCATGTTTTGAACAAACCCTGGGTTTGCTGAGTCCTAACGGTCCTAGCTGGACAAGCAGCGGGAAAGAATGCCAGGCAGTGCTCTGGTTAGACTTCAGGTGGTGCCCTATCGCACATTTTGGGGTCCCCAAGCTTTGGCCTCTTGCCAGAGTTTGCCTAAAACACTTCGGAATTTGATGCGCAGAATGCAGCCCTCCAAGGCAAAAATGTACATTCCATTATAATACACTGCAGAAGGGATGCATGAAATTTGACTGTATTTTGCAGAAATCGTGGCATCGGCAGCCAACTTGCGCACACACAAACTCTCGCAAGTAGTTGTGAAATGAATTACCAGTTCTATTTCGGTATTGTTGGTCAGGAGCCCAGCGGAGAGAAAAACACTTCTCTTTTCCAATATGCCACTAACAGGCACAAATGAGAACTGTGTTTAACTTTTCATCGAAGGACCGTCACGTCAATCATTGCAGCGCTCCCCACTTCCCCACAACACTGCAGCCACTATGACCTGAAATTCTGGAATACTCTACATCAATCCCTCCACCCCTTTCCCCATCATTAAGTCATGCCTGATGACCTTCCTGTTCAACCAAGTCTACAGTCAACAACCTCCCTGCGCCCCACCATCACATACACCTCTGGCATTGTACTCCACCACTGTCAAGTGCTTTGGGACACTGCTCGACGTGAGGGGAGCTATGTAAATGCAAGTGGTTATTGTTAGCTCAGATTCTCACCAATAGCTTTCATAAATATTTCAAAGTTCTCATGGGTCTCTAGTTCATATACACCAGTGAAGGTCATGGCTGTTGTTCTGTATCTCTGTCTCTCTCTGATAAAGCAGAAGGTCCTTTCTGAAATTGTTGCTCTCCTTTTATTGAGACATTGACAATGTGGGGTTTTGATTGTGATCACCATTCAATTGTTAGCTCATTGTCTCAATGATTACATAGCAATGATTACATAGCTATTGTAGCCCTCCTTCCACCCCACGATTCTCCTGCCCCGCCCACCATCCTCCTGCCTTCAGATTGGACTCTTGTCCTCAAGGCAGATCTGCTAATCTGGGTTCTCTCTGTCATTCGTTCCACAGCAATTTGTAGGCCATTTGGTGCGAACATTGGTGACAAACAAACATTACACTTCACAGCAATTTCCCATCAAGTGTTTTGATGTAAGAATCATTATGACCTGGCAGCCTATCAGTCAGTAGCACTCTCACTTCAGGTCTTATCTTTCACATCACCGTTTAAACACTTTGTGTTTAGCAACTGCTTTTCTTCCCGCCCCCAAAGCATCTTGAGTGGTGTTCCTCAGGTCTCCGTTCTTGGACGCCTCCTCTTCATCCTCTACATGCTCTCCCTCGGTGACATCATCTGCAGACATGGGGTAATTTTCCACTCAATAATAATAATGCTTTAATTTGATATAGCGCTTTTCACATCTTACCAATGTGTCAAAGCGCTTCACTCAATATACTGTAAAGTGAATTGACTGTATATTTGTGGGTGAAACGCGGCAGCCAATTGCGCAGATCAGCGTTTCCCACAAACAGTCATGGATTGAAATGACCAATTTTATTACGGTGTGTTTTTTTGGAGGGATTATTATTGGGGCGTGTGGAGTAACAAAACTTGCCCAAGGTTTCGCCCTGACCTGCCTGGAATCGAACAGAGGTCTCAAGCTTGACGGTGAGTGCTCTAACCACTGAGCTACAGGACTCCACATGTACATGGATGACACCCAACTCTACTTTTCTGCTTCCAACCGCAGGACTACTGACATGACAGGTGCTGTGGAACTTTTGTAATGTTGTTGTTGTTGTACCAGCGCCCTGACTGCCTGCCTGTCCGACATTGAGTCCTGGACGAGGGACAATTTTCTTCAGCTGAATGTCAGCCACATTGAGGACCCCCTGATTGGCTCACGTTAATGCCTCCGCCCCTCAGGAGCTGGCAGCATCAGCATCCACAGCTGAACACTCCATCCCATGAAGTCAGTCAAGAACCTGGATGTCTTGTTTGACCCTGAATGGTCCTTCCTTCCCCACATCCGCGCAACGACAGCACTACCTTGCACCATCTCCGTAACATTGCCAGATTCCACCGCTACATCACCCCAGATTCCACCAGTGCCTCGCCCCTCAGGTCGCCAAAACCCTTGTCGATGCATTCATCACATCAAGGCTTGACTATGGAAAATCCCTCCTCATCGCCTTCCCAGCTCTTCCCTTCATAAGCTGAAAATCATCCAAAACTCTGCAGCTCATCTCCTCTCCTGCACCAAGCAAGCACCGTGATCCTATCACTCCCACCTTTCGCCCTGCTCCATTAGCTCCCCATGCACCAGAGAATCAAATTCAAAATCCTTGTCCTCACTTTCAAGGCAACCTATTTCCCTATCCCTTCCTATCTCTCCGACCTGCTGACACCCTACCACCAGTCCACTCCCTCCGTTCAGCAGGATTTGGTGTGCTCCATGTCTCCAGTCTGAACTGCCCCACCATCGGTGGCCAGGATTTCAACATCTCTGCCCTCACACAATGGAATTCCATCACACGGTGCCTTCTCACTTCCTCCCTTGCCTCCTTCCAGACCGGTCTCAAGATGATCCTTTTCTATCATACATTCTACCGCACTCCTACCTCTCTCTCTCCTCCATGCTTGGGTCTCGACCCCTGACGTTTCAGCTCCTTGGGACATCTGTCTGATGATCAAGGCTTACTATAACTGCAATTGTGTTGTTGTCGTTGTTGAGGCTCAGAAGGTTGTGGGTTCCTAAGATTTTCATTGAAGCTCTGAACTCACTTGAGTGCAGTGTTGGGGGGAACCATTGTTGAAGGTGTCGTACTTTGGATGAGACCTTAAACAAGGTGCCTGTTCATTAAAGATCCTGCAACACAATTTGAAAAGGAAGTTTCTATCCCCTCCCACTCCCAGCTGTTGTCCTCGCAGACAAACCCCAATAAAAATTAATCATTCACTTCACTGTTGTGTGTAGGACTTTGCTATGTGCAAATTGGCTGCAGAATAATAAGCAGGAAAGCCAACTAATCAAGTATGGTTTCAAAGGGCAATTTCAGACAGGCGTCAGGCTGAGCCAATAAAACATTTAAAAACAAACTTGATCAGTAGCTAAGCAGTAAAAAAAATTAAAGGATATAAGAGGGATAGCTTGAGAAATTAATAAATTGATAAAAAATATACAATTAATAAACATAATTAATAAAAACATACATCTGTAACAGTGGCAAAATAGCACCCATCCATCCAAAAGCACTCATTCCTATAAAATGCAAGCTCTTACTCACAATGATGTGCTTAGGTTATAACATATTTTAGTCACATAGAGCAAAAAGGCACAGAAACACCTCGTTTTATTTATTTATTATTTTATTATTTATATTTTTTATTATAATTTGGGGCAACCAGTCTGTACTGGTGTTTACAAGCCTCCACCTCTCCTTTCCCCCTCCTCTATTTCTTTCTCCCTCGTGTGTGCATCAAGTGTCCTCTTCAATGATTGATGTTTTCTGCTTCCGGTGGTGAGGTCCACATTCTCACCTTCCTCTGTTAGAATACATTCTTCCTAAACTCCCCCATTTGCTGTTCTACAATCTTGCATGTATAAGATCTAGTTGCAATCTCAATATGTGGAAACAGCTTGTCATAGGAACATAGAAGAAGGAGAAGGCCATTCAGCCCCCTGAGTCTGTTTTGTCAGTCTGCAAGATCATGGCTGATCTGTACCTCAGCAGATTCCCGCCGTTTCGCCATATCCCTTAGTACCCTACATGCATTTGCTCGCATCTTTCCCTCCATCCTTTCATCCACCATCACCACAATGAAACCCACCACCTACTGCCTCAACCACCCCCACTCCACCAATTTGCTGATCACACAGCTCCAACTCAGCGCACTGCTAGCAGACACCGTTAAGCAGTCCCTCTCCTCAGGATCAGTCCCACTTCCCCTGAATACCGCCAACAGCACCCCACGCTTTAAAAAACCTATCCTCAATCCCTCCAACCTCAGCCACTGCCACCTATATCAAACATGCCCTTCCTTGCAAACGGTCTGGAACGTATTCTTGCCAAATAACTTGGGGCTGGTACAACTCCTCGCCAGCCTCCCCTCCTCCACCATTCACAAAATTCAGCTCATCCTAAACTCCGCTGCCCGCATTCTCACCCGCACCAAACTTCATAGTCCAATTACTCTAGGCCTGCCAAACTTCACTGGCTCGACTGTTACAGAACAGATCAACTTGAAGATCCTCAATCTGGTAGATCTTACAATTCAAAATACTGGTCCTCACATACAACTACAACAAAATTACATGTATAGAGCACCTTTCACATCCGTTATATTTCAATCTTAATTGGACACAGGAGTGGTGCCAAGAGACTGGAGAGTGGCTAATGTTACCCTCTCTACAAAAAGGGGAGAAAGACAAACCCGGAAATTACAGGCCAGTCAGCATTACTTTGGTAATTGGAAAACTACTGGAGACCATAATCCAGGACAGAATAAATCTCTACTCAGAGGAACACGAGGTAATTAGAGACAGACAACATGGATTTGTTAAAGGCAAATCTTGCCTAACAAATCTAACAGAATTTTTTGAAGAGGCGACTGCTTGGGTTGATCAGCAAGATGCAGTGGACGTTATTTACATGGATTTCAAAAAGGCTTTTGACGCATTACCGCACAAGAGATTAATAAAAAAAATGAGAGGCCCACGGTATTAAGGGGACAGTGGCAGTTTGGATTAAGAACTGGCTGAGTGACAGAAAGCAGAGGGTGGTGGTTAATGAGTGTTTCTCGAAATGGAAGGAGGTGTGCAGCGGTGTCCCCCAGGGATCGGTATTGGGACCACTGCTCTTTCTAATATATATTAATGATCTGGACTTGGGCATAGAGAGCACTAATTCCAAGTTTGCAGATGATACAAAGTTAGGTAGGATAGTAAATAGTGAGGAAGACTGTAACCAACTGCAAGCAGACATACACAGATTGGTGGAATGGGCTGACATGTGGCAGATGGATTACAATGTGGATAAGTGTGAGGTGATACACTTAGGTAGGAAAAATGATAGGAGGCAATATAAACGTGGTAACTCAATCTTAAGAGGGGTGAACATACAGAGAGATCTGGGTGTTCAAGTAAGCGAATCATTAAAGGTAGCATTGCAGGCAGATAAGGCAGTAAAAAAGGCAGTTGGTGTACTGAGCTTTATTAGTAGGGGCATAGAGTATAAGAGTAGGAAGGTTATGGTTAATCTATACAACACACTGGTTAGGCCTCAGCTGGAGTACTGCGTCCAGTGCTGGACACCTTACTTCAGGAAGGACACTAAGGCACTGGAAAGGGTGCAGAGGAGATTCACGAGAATGATACCAGGAATGGGAAACCTTAGCTTTGAGGACAGGCCGGAGAAGTCAGGACTATTCCCATTAGAGCAGAGAAGGTTACGCAGGGACCCGATAGATGTCGTCAAGATCAAAGGTTTCGACAGGCTAGATAGGGAAAAGCTGTTTCCGCTGGTAGGTGTGTCTATGACCCATGATCACAATCTTAAGATATCTACCAAAAGAAACAGAGGGGATGTTAGAAGAAAGTTTTTTACTCAGCAAGTTGTTCGAGTTTGGAATGATCTGCCTGAAATGGTGGTGAGGTCCGATTCGACAGCAGCTTTTAAGACAGAACTAGCGAGGTATCTGGGGATGACGGGTTTGCAGCGTTATGGGGAGAAAGCTGGTGATTGGGGTTAATGAAAGTGACTTGCTCAGTCAAAGAGCTGGCACAGAATCGATGAGCCGAATGGCCTCCTACTGTGCCGTAACATTCTATGATTCTGTGATTCACCCCATCATCAGTGATCGAGCCTTCCGCCACTATTCGCCGACCCTCTAGAATTTTCTCCTCCCATTTCCTCCCCTCTCTATCCATCATTAATTCTGTACCTATGGTCACCTCCCCCTCTTCCTTTCACTCAGCACCTCAAAGCCGCAATGTGCAGTGCTCTGGGACGTTATGATGTTATCAACTCCAGGTCCATTGATATTCTATCAGCTTGTCTGGGAGACATTAGGGCTTGGATGAGTGCAAACATCCTGCAGCTGAATGAGGTCAAGACTGAAGCCATACTCTTTGGCTCCTGTCAATGTCTTGATTCCTATGGAAATCCAAACTCCTCAACTTCCCTGGGCTCTCCCTCAGACTCCCAAACCAGTGCGCAATCTAAGTGTTTGTTTCGACCCCCAGCTGTTCCTTCCTCCCCCAAATCAGGTCCCTGACCAAGACCTCCTTCTTCCACCACCCACAACATTGCCCACCTCTGACTGTACCTTACCCCAAATGCAGCCAACACCCTTGTGTATGCATTTGTCACCTTCCACTTGGATTACTACAACACACTGATCTCCCCAGCCCCATCATTCAAAAAATCCAGCTGATTAGGACACCTCATACTGACCCGGATCAAACTCTATATGCCCATCTCACCAGGCTCTGGCCAGGCTCCACAGGCTCCCCCATCACTGAATGAATCAACTTCAATATCCTCACACTCATGTTCAAATCCTTTCTCTCCCTGGCAACTCCCTACCTCTCCTCAATCCCCAATTCACCACCCGGAATCTCCACCCAACATGCCCTGACTTCTTGCTCATCCCTTGCACCCTCTACTCTACTGTTGGAGGTCTATTGGAGGTCATGCTTTCAGCCACTTTACCCAAACCTCTGGAAAACTGTCCCTCAATCCCTCCACCTTCCGCCCTGCCTGCCTGAAAATGGTCACCTTCTCCCCTCACATGGCTGAGAGTCTGGCTCCGCCACTGGTATGAACCCTGAAGAGACGTCCTTAACCCTGACACCAGGAAGGCGAGAGAGCCTTCATGACTCCTGGTTGCAGCTGCCACATTCAGTTTTACTCCCCACTCACCCCCCCCACTTGTGTAGACTCCTGCTGAGGTGTTGGGGTCAATTTGCCCATCCTCCTTACAGGCTTCCTTGTCCACACTGATTGAAAGTATCTAGTACCTGTTGGACAAGGTTAAACCCTGAGGTTTCTCCACTGTCCCTCTGGCGTCCCCTTACCTGCCTGACTGTCATACACATTGTCCTGTCCCTGATTATTAACAGGGTCTATAAATTCACTGAGCCTCCTGGGAGTGACTGCCTCCAGAATGAATCTATCCAGGAAGCTCTCATCTTCCTTAGTGGTGTGCCATGTCTGCACCTTAAATTCCAGTTCAGCTACTCTGAGCTATGAGCTGGTGTTTCCTCAGTTGTAGACACTTGTCTGGGTAGTCACCTGGGCTCAGGCTACCCTCCATCATCTCCCTTTATACTGCAGTATTTCCACAAAACTTGCCATGCTGTTCTCTCCTCTCTCTCTCTCTCTCTTTCTCACTCTGTATTTTAGATTTATTTTACTATGCCCACCATCTATGCCCACTAACACTTGGGAATCTAACTCTTTGACCAGAATATGTTCACCACCCCTTGCTCTATCCGCTTTGGTCTGCTCGTCATCTGTGTGAAATGCTCAGAGAAGTTAATCTGATGTAAAGTGCAAAAGCAGAATCTTTGGTTTTATTATGAACACAATTGTAGAATTAAACACACAATATCCCTTTTAGGTGATCTTTCTGTTGACACTCTTGTATACGATATCTCCATCAATCATTGTCTGGAACGAAATGGTAAAATTATTGTGAAGAAGTAACTGCGTAGGGGAACATAGCAGCCAGTTTGCACGCAGTAATGCCCCACTAATAAACACTCTTGAGTGCTCTGAGACGCCGTCTGGCATGGAGGGTGCTATATAAATTATCATAGAATCATAGAATCATAGAATTTTACGGCACAAAAGGAGGCCATTCGGCCCATCTAGTCTGTGCCGGCTCTTTGAAAAGAGCGATTCAATCCCACTGCCCTGCCCGCTCCCCATAGCCTAATAGACCCGTTCTCCCTAAATAAAGATCTAATTCCCTTTTAAAAGTTGTTATCGAATCAGCCTCCACCACCTTTTCAGGCAATGCATTCCAGATTCGAACAACTCGCTGAGTGAAAAAATTTCTCCTCAGCTCCCCTCTACTGCGCCTTGAAACTATTTTAAATCTGTGACCACGAGTCACAGATTCACCCACGAGTGGAAATAGTTTTTCTCTATTTGCCCTGTCGAAACCCCTCATGATCTTATAAACCTCTATTAGGTCTCCCCTCAATCTTCTCTGCTCCAGAGAGAATAACCCTAGCCTATCTAGCCTCTCCTCATAGCTGAAGTCCCTCAATCCTGGCACCATCCTAGTAAATCTTCGTTGTACCCTTTCCAATGCCTTCACATCCTTTCTGTAGTGTGGTGACCAGAATTGAACACAGTATTCCAGCTGAGGCCTCACCAAAGTCCTATAGAGGTTAGTCAGCACTTCCTGACTTTTGTACTCTATACCCCTATTTATAAAGCCTAGTATCCCATATGCCTTCTTAACAGCCTTGTCTACCTGTCCTGCCACCTTCAACGAGTCACTAACACAAATCCCCAGGTCTCTCTGTTCCTTCACACCATTTAAAATTGTACTATCTAGCCTATATTGCCTCCCTTCATTTCTTCTCCCAAAATGCATCACCTCACACTTCTCTGCATTAAACTTCATCTGCCATGTGTCTGCCCACTTTACCAATTTGTCTATATCCTCTTGCAGATGGCTACTATCCTCCTCACTGTTTACTATTCTCCCTAACTTAGTGTCATCTGCAAACTTGGAAACTGTACTCCGTACACCCAAGTCCAGATCATTGATGTAGATTACAAACAGCAATTTAAGTAGTTGTTGTTGTTATTAGACATAAAGCGTGGTCTTACAAACGTGAGACCTGCGTTCGAAACCAGGCAGACCAGAGCAGATCAGAGCGAAACCTTGGGCAAGCTTCCTTACTCCACATGCCTAGTAATAATCCCTCGAAAAAAAACCACAATAATAAAATTGGTCATTTCAACCCACGACTGTTTGTGGGACACTGCTGTGTCCAATTGACTGCCACGTTTCGCCCACAAATATACAGTCAAATTCACTTTACAGTATGTTCTGTGAAGCTCTTTGAGACATCAATAAGATGCGAAAAGCGCAATATCAAATCCAAGGATTATTATTATTATTATTATAAAGTCAAAGCCCGATTTTATCTGGGGGATTGTTGGTCTGATACCAGGAGAGAGAAACTCTCTTCTCCTTTCCAATACTGGCATGGGATCTTTAACAACCTCTGGTAGACGGAACCTCAGTTTAATGTCAGCCTGGCCCAGTGGTAACACTCAATCTCAATGGTCTTTGGTGGCGGGGATTGTTACCTAGAAAGCGATCTACCAATTGACTAACATCCAAGTTTGTACTTACTGATTAGTAAACAGAGGCGTGTGGAGTAAGGAAACTTGCCTAGGGCTTTGCCCTGTCCAGAAATCGAACTTGGGGCCTCTTGGCTACCAGGCGAGGGTGCTGACCACTACACTATGGGATACGAGGACATCTTTGCGACGTCATTCTGACACGACAAAGTGGTATACCAAATGCAAGGATTATTATTAGTGGCTCATTAAGAAAGACAGCAACTCTGACAATGTAGTGCTGCCACACCATTGGATCACTCAATCCTTGGTTGTTTGTGAGACTCTGCTGTGTGTGTTTTGTTCACAAATACACCATCAATCCAATCTACAATATATACAGTGAAGCACTGACTTGACCTACCATCGGTGGCAGGACTTTCAACCTCTCTGCCCCCACTCTCTGAATCTCTATCCGCACAGAATACTTGAACCAGTGAAGAACAAGGCCAGTATCAAGTCCCTACTTTTCGATCGTGCATTGAGCCACCCTCCCAACTCTCTCCCTCCCCTCCCCACCATCTTGCTCCTCCCCAATGCTCGCGTCCCTGGTCTCTATTCAGCACTTTGGGATGTCCTCCTCATGTGAAAGACGCTCAATCAATGTAATTTTGTTGTTGTTGTCTTGGCAAAATGATGTGGCGCTACACCAACCGCAAAGGATTATTATTGTAGTACAAAACAATCCACATTGATACAGCACCTTTCGCATCAGTAGCAAGTCCCAAAGCAATTGTGACTGGGAACCCGAGATAGGAGTAGAAGGGAAGCTTGGCACACTTTGAAATGTCAAGAGACCATTGATAATTCAGACCCAGAATGAATCCCCCACCGCCAACACCACATGGACTATAAGACTATAATTAGGTAGAATTTCAGGTTCAAACTCAGCTGATCTAGTGCCCACCCACCCCCATTACAACCTTATCTGTCTATTCTTTTGAGGGCAGATGTATTCCACAGACTCGACATTGCACACACTGTCAATTAGCCATTTGGATATGAGCAAAGACTCACCCGCACCCCACCTTGCGCCCCCCTGCCCCCCCCCCCCCCCCCCCCCCGCCCATCTCTGCACCTCTTCGTTTACCCTTTCAACCACTCCCCTCAATAGTAACTTACACTAATCAATTGATCCCCTTTCAGCTCAGTAACGGTCTTGATGCCGCCTTCCATTCTTCCGACCAGTTTATTGGGTTCTTCAAGGTTGATGAGTATCTGGGTGAGGAATATAGAGTTTAGGCATTCATGTTTTCATATGGCTTCAGGAGGCAGCCACTTCAACACATTCTGGCAAATCTATCTTGTTCGGCAAAAACATAAAATACTGCAGATGCTGGAAATCTGAAACAAAAACAGAATCACTGGGAACATTCAGCAGGTCAGGCAGCATCTATGGAGAAAGGAAAGTGAGGCAAAGTTCAGGGCCATGGACCTTCGTCAGAACAGGGGTATGTAACATAACTGGAGTGAAAGTGTTTTAATAATGTAATCCAAGTGGGAAGGGAAACTGCAAAAGAACAGGCAGACCAGAGAGAGAAAAAGTGTCTCTGGGACGAGGATGATGTGGTAGGTAACAGAAGAGTGGGAGGGGGAAGGTGAGCTGTTATGGCCTGAAATAGTTTAAATCAATATTGACTCCAGAGGACAGTAAGGTTGCCAGCAGATAGAGAAGTTCTGTTCATCGATCTTGCCCTGTGGTTCATTGGAACAGAGTAGGAGACCATGGATGGAGAGGTCAGACTGCGAGTAGGAAGGAAAGAGAAATGGCAAAACATTGGGAGCTCAGGCTTGTGCTTGTAGTCAGAATGGAGGTGTCCAGCAAATCGGTCACCCAGCCTGCATTTGGTTTTCACAACGTAGAGGAGACCACAACGTGAGCAGTGAATGCTGTATACCACATTGGTGGTGGTACATGTAAATTGCTTTCTCACATGATAACTGCATTTTTGGCCCTGTACAGTGGACTGGGGAGGAAGTGATAGGGCTGGCATTGCATCTTCTGTGCTGGGGGAAGTAGAGCAACTGTTGGTGCTGATGGAGGAATGAACCACAGAGTCACGGAGGGAATAGTCCCTTCGGAATGCTGATAGGGGAGGGAAATATATGGTTTGTGAATGGGTCATGCTGAAGGTGCCAGAAATAGCGGATAGTGGATAGTGGATATTGAGGCTGGTGGGGTGGATGGTGAGGACTCGGGGGAACTCTATGAAGGTTCTGGGAAGAGGAGCAGTGGTGAGGACAGCGGTGTGGGAAATAGGTTGGACACAGTCAAGTGCCCTGTCTATTTCATTTGACTGCCTGGCTCAGTACTAACATTCTAGCCTTTGAGTCAGAATGTTAGAGGTCCAAGCCTCAAATTGGGATGAGGAATCACATAGACTAAGTGGACACTCCAAAGCAGGACCGGGTTGTACGCATTGTCGGAAGTGGCATCCATCAAATGAGAAATGAAAGTGCCATCCATCAAATGAGTGGTTCCACAACTGTTTTTTGCTGCGACACAAATTAGCCTTC
Source organism: Hydrolagus colliei (assembly GCA_035084275.1). Taxonomy (NCBI): domain Eukaryota; kingdom Metazoa; phylum Chordata; class Chondrichthyes; order Chimaeriformes; family Chimaeridae; genus Hydrolagus; species Hydrolagus colliei. The sequence goes on along the minus strand of CM068742.1, from coordinate 8,613,800 downwards.
AACCACACCTCCCACCACTAGAGGGCGATATCGCGACTGAAGCTTGGCTCACCCAAAATGTTGTCTCGAATCAGCGCAACTCATAAGTACGCTCTTTATACAAATTGGTCGGCGGTGTTGCATTTTTTTTAGCATTAGAATTGTTTTTTAGTGTTGAAAAAGCATTTTCAACATTTACCGCAGGAAGGGAAGGCGGGAGATTACAAAATAAAAAACTATGCTTTGCCTGGTGGTTTTGAAATATTATGCACAGAGGTGAAGTCAGTAAACCCACGCAGTGTTCCTCGTCACTTGTTTCCTGTCACAGAACAGATCGATTTCAAGATCCTCTCACTCATCTACAAATCCTTAAGTACCCGGAGACGTACTTAAGGGTGATCCTCACCCTTGTTTTCAATCTTTCTGACTTGCATTTTCCCCCAGTCCACTATCAGCTGCCATCCTACTTGTCTCTCATCCCCCCTCTCCACCACCAGTGGCTGGGCTTTCAGCCACTGAGCCCCCAAGATTTGGAAATCTAGCCCTCCACCTTACCCACTTATTCAGATCACAACTGAAGACCTTCCTCTCCAACCATACTCATGATCACCATCTCCCTCCCCCCAACTTGGTGTGGGGCAGCGTCAATGTGTAAACGCTCTAAGACGCTATCATGTGTGACCCCCTGTCCCCCTTTGTGACCCCCAGTCCACCTTTGTGACCCCCAGTCCCCCGATGTTCTGTCAGCCTTCCTTTCAGACATCAGGGGCTGGATGAGCACAAATCTTTTTCAGCTGAATGTTGACAAGATGGAGGCCATACTCCTTGGTTCTCGTTAACGTCTCCATTTGCATGGCTCTCACCTCCTCCACCTTCCCGGTCTGCCCCTAAAACTCTCCGAACCTGTGTGCAACCTTGGCATCAGGTTCAAACCCCAACTGTCCTTTCTCCCCCACATCCGGTCCGTCACCAGCACTGCCTTCTATCACCTCCGACGGATCGCCCGTCTTCGGCAATACCTCATCTTAAAAGACACCGAAACCTTGGTCCACACCTTTGTCACCACTTGGCTGGACTATTGCAATGCCCTCCTCGCCGGTCTCCCCTCCACCACAATCCACAAAATCCAGTTTATCCAAAACTCTGCCGCCCGCATACTCACCCACTCTAAGCTTCGCTCCCCCATTACACCAGTCTTTGCCAGACTTCACTGGCTCCCTATCCCAGAGAGGATCGACTTCAAGATCCTTACCCTTGTTTTCAAATCCCTCCACTCCTCTGCACCCCCCTATCTCTCTGATCTCCTCTCCCCCCAACCCAGCACCCGCTGCCTTCACTCCTCTGGGTCTGGCCTCCTCCACCTCCTCCGCTCCACCCTTGGCGGCCGAGCCTTTAGCCACTATGCCCCGAGGCTCTGGAACTCCCTTCCTCACTCGCTTCGCCTCGCCCCCTATCTTCCCAGTTTCAGGTCACAGTTGAAGACCTTACTCTTCGACCGAGCTTTTGGTCACCTTTCTATCCCTGCCCCTGGCTCAGTCCCAGGATCCGCTACTGTGAAGCACTCTGAGATGCCGTACGGCGTGGAGGGCGCTATATAAATCAAAGTTGTTGTTTTTGTTGTTGCTGTGAAGCGCGCAGTGTATTGAATTTTCGGGCATTGGTACGGGCCAGAGATTTTGAAATGCCATCTCTGCACCTGACCTCTTGCTGGCCAAATTACTGTCTTCTGTGTTGTAAATATCTATGGTTGTATGAAGCATGCTGTGGCTTGGTCTCAGGTAAATGATTGGAAACACTTGGTTGAGGTGAGTTACCTTGTAAGGTTTTCCAGAGATGGTTCGAATAGTAGACTCTTTCCCGAGATTGAACTCGTTGATGTGTATGGTGGGGCCAAGTTTAGTGATTATTTTAAAATGGTCTTTGTCTTGGACAATTTCGCTCACCCATCCAATGTTCATAGATTTCTTTATATCTTCATCTGTGAGATCTAGGATTTATAGCATTTAATTGTTTAAAAAGGTCAATTTTACCTATTTACCAAACTCCATATGAATCTGTCTGCTCCCTCCCACCATCGGCGATCAGGCCTATAGACTTTCCGCCCTCACTCTTTGGAAATCTATCCCACAGTCCCTTCATCTTACTCCTTCCCTTTTCTCCTTCAAGGCAAGACCCTCCTCTTCAACTGCACCTTCAGCCACCTTCTTACTCGATTGCAAGACTCAATACAAATGTATTTTATTGTTATATTTATTTGAGCATTTATTAACACAAATAAGGGTTTTTTCCATTGGAGCATAATAAATATAATTCCTTTTATTTCATACAGGGCCTCTTCATGTCATCGCGACATGTCAAAGTGCTTAATAATCATTTTTCCATTTGATATAGTGTCTTATCATGTCATTGAGATATCTCAAAGTACTTCACAGAATATGCTGTAACATGAAGTCACATTGTACTACTACAGGCGAATGTGGCAGCCAATTTGCATACAGCAACAACCGGCAAAAAACCATGAATTGAGTAATCTATTTTATTTGAAAGATTGTTGCCCTGGAGAGAGAAACTCCTTTCTCTTTTTGAATAGTGCCATGGGACCTTTTAATGTGCACCTGAACAGGCAAATGGGATGGTTTCACGTCTCATCTGAAAGATTGAAACCCCAGCAAACCATTTGAGTTGCAGGCTAGACTATGGTTTACAAGTCCTAAAGCAGGGCTTCAAACCCCAGTCTTCTGACTGAAAGTTGAGAATGCTACCAATTAAGCCAAGCTGATACTTCAGAAGAGAATGAGAGTACTTTACTGGAGTACTAGTTTGACCATTGGTGATTGCACTTCCAGCCACCTTGCCCCTTCCTTCCCCATCTTCAGGTCACGCCTGAAGTATCTTCAGCTGCGCCTTTGGTCACCTTTCCCTCAATACACACATAAAAATAGTGCATTTTACTGGTCCCACTAACCTGTAATCACCAGCTTCTTTACCATTTTGCCAAAATTTTTACACTCAACCACAATAAATCATATACGTTTCTAACAAAAACATACTTCTTTCAAAGCGTTTAACGTTTATTCATTGGAGTTGAAATGGCAGCATTATTAATTTCCTACACAGCCGTAAGGTGGCAGGTGTATCAGAGTAGAGTACCCTGAGCATATTTACTAAGTTGCGCACTGTAATTCACTGCACACGACTTATCTGTTCTATCTTATTTGGTGCATTTATCTGCGTTAGTCTCACATTTCCAAATGTGACAGTTGCTTTTAACACTACCGGCAAGCCTGTGAAGGTGAACATTTGTTCTCAGACATGAGTCTCATCAAAAGTCACTCAGATCAACGATGATCCTGGATAGACTGAATCCCTTCACAATCCAATCCAAGGAGCACAATGTGACAAGTTCATGTTTTGAACAAACCCTGGGTTTGCTGAGTCCTAACGGTCCTAGCTGGACAAGCAGCGGGAAAGAATGCCAGGCAGTGCTCTGGTTAAACTTCAGGTGGTGCCCTATCGCACATTTTGGGGTCCCCAAGCCTTGGCCTCTTGCCAGAGTTTGCCTAAAACACTTCGGAATTTGATGCGCAGAATGCAGCCCTCCAAGGCAAAAATGTACATTCCATTATAATACACTGCAGAAGGGATGCATGAAATTTGACTGTATTTTGCAGAAATCGTGGCATCGGCAGCCAACTTGCGCACACACAAACTCTCGCAAGTAGTTGTGAAATGAATTACCAGTTCTATTTCGGTATTGTTGGTCAGGAGCCCAGCGGAGAGAAAAAGACTTCTCTTTTCCAATATGCCACTAACAGGCACAAATGAGAACTGTGTTTAACTTTTCATCGAAGGACCGTCACGTCAATCATTGCAGCGCTCCCCACTTCCCCACAACACTGCAGCCACTATGACCTGAAATTCTGGAATACTCTACATCAATCCCTCCACCTCTTTCCCCAGCATTAAGTCATGCCTGATGACCTTCCTGTTCAACCAAGTCTACAGTCAACAACCTCCCTGCGCCCCACCATCACTTACACCTCTGGTATTGTACTCCACCACTGTCAAGTGCTTTGGGACACTGCTCGACGTGAGGGGAGCTATGTAAATGCAAGTGGTTATTGTTAGCTCAGATTCTCACCAATAGCTTTCATAAATATTTCAAAGTTCTCATGGGTCTCTAGTTCATATACACCAGTGAAGGTCATGGCTGTTGTTCTGTATCTCTGTCTCTCTCTGATAAAGCAGAAGGTCCTTTCTGAAATTGTTGCTCTCCTTTTATTGAGACATTGACAATGTGGGGTTTTGATTGTGATCACCATTCAATTGTTAGCTCATTGTCTCAATGATTACATAGCAATGATTACATAGCTATTGTAGCCCTCCTTCCACCCCACGATTCTCCTGCCCCGCCCACCATCCTCCTGCCTTCAGATTGGACTCTTGTCCTCAAGGCAGATCTGCTAATCTGGGTTCTCTCTGTCATTCGTTCCACAGCAATTTGTAGGCCATTTGGTGCGAACATTGGTGACAAACAAACATTGCACTTCACAGCAATTTCCCATCAAGTGTTTTGATGTAAGAATCATTATGACCTGGCAGCCTATCAGTCAGTAGCACTCTCACTTCAGGTCTTATCTTTCACATCACCGTTTAAACACTTTGTGTTTAGCAACTGCTTTTCTTCCCGCCCCCAAAGCGTCTTGAGTGGTGTTCCTCAGGTCTCCGTTCTTGGACGCCTCCTCTTCATCCTCTACATGCTCTCCCTCGGTGACATCATCTGCAGACATGGGGTAATTTTCCACTCAATAATAATAATGCTTTAATTTGATATAGCGCTTTTCACATCTTACCAATGTGTCAAAGCGCTTCACTCAATATACTGTAAAGTGAATTGACTGTATATTTGTGGGTGAAACGCGGCAGCCAATTGCGCAGATCAGCGTTTCCCACAAACAGTCATGGATTGAAATGACCAATTTTATTACGGTGTGTTTTTTTGGAGGGATTATTATTGGGGCGTGTGGAGTAACAAAACTTGCCCAAGGTTTCGCCCTGACCTGCCTGGATTCGAACAGAGGTCTCAAGCTTGACGGTGAGTGCTCTAACCACTGAGCTACAGGACTCCGCATGTACATGGATGACACCCAACTCTACTTTTCTGCTTCCAACCGCAGGACTACTGACATGACAGGTGCTGTGGAACTTTTGTAATGTTGTTGTTGTTGTACCAGCGCCCTGACTGCCTGCCTGTCCGACATTGAGTCCTGGACGAGGGACAATTTTCTTCAGCTGAATGTCAGCCACATTGAGGACCCCCTGATTGGCTCACGTTAATGCCTCCGCCCCTCAGGAGCTGGCAGCATCAGCATCCACAGCTGAACACTCCATCCCATGAAGTCAGTCAAGAACCTGGATGTCTTGTTTGACCCTGAATGGTCCTTCCTTCCCCACATCCGCGCAACGACAGCACTACCTTGCACCATCTCCGTAACATTGCCAGATTCCACCGCTACATCACCCCAGATTCCACCAGTGCCTCGCCCCTCAGGTCGCCAAAACCCTTGTCGATGCATTCATCACATCAAGGCTTGACTATGGAAAATCCCTCCTCATCGCCTTCCCAGCTCTTCCCTTCATAAGCTGAAAATCATCCAAAACTCTGCAGCTCATCTCCTCTCCTGCACCAAGCAAGCACCGTGATCCTATCACTCCCACCTTTCGCCCTGCTCCATTAGCTCCCCATGCACCAGAGAATCAAATTCAAAATCCTTGTCCTCACTTTCAAGGCAACCTATTTCCCTATCCCTTCCTATCTCTCCGACCTGCTGACACCCTACCACCAGTCCACTCCCTCCGTTCAGCAGGATTTGGTGTGCTCCGTCTCCAGTCTGAACTGCCCCACCATCGGTGGCCAGGATTTCAACATCTCTGCCCTCACACAATGGAATTCCATCACACGGTGCCTTCTCACTTCCTCCCTTGCCTCCTTCCAGACCGGTCTCAAGATGATCCTTTTCTATCATACATTCTACCGCACTCCTACCTCTCTCTCTCCTCCATGCTTGGGTCTCTGAGAAGTCTGCTCGTCTGCCATGTACGAATAGTGGTTATTTGCTCGTCTGCTACGCAACGCATAATAGTTACTTGCAAACCTGTACGTACGTTACGCATAATAGTTACTTGCAAACCTGTACTACGCTTTGATTTAACCTCTAGCCGACACCTGTGAGCCTGTTACAGAAAGATGCGAATAACAGGGGCCATAAGGGTGTCTGGCAGGCATACCAAGGCTATGATATAATTGTAAAGCTCTAGGCTTCGTTATCATCTTGCTTTTAGGCTATCTTATACTTGTAAGCTGTAGCCGGCCTATAACCTATAACTCATTCACTCCCAGGCCATGATGTCTATATGCTTATCTTGTTGTAAGATGTAGCCGGCCTATAACTCATTCACTCCCAGACCATGATGTCTGTATGCTTATCTTGTTGTAAGATGAAGTTGGCCTATATCTCATTAACTCCTAGGCCATGATGTTTCTGTAAGACAACTGCAAGGCCATATATTGCTGACCAAATAAGGTAATTAATGTATAACCATGCCCATATATGGTAGACAAAGAATTGAAACTGTATAAAGATGTGTGTATACTAGTAGTTGGTGTGCACTAGTAGTAGACGGACGAGAGTCTGTAGCAACTTAGTGCACCGCTTCATGAATGCTAAATAAACTTGTTTGAATCACACACCCGAGTCACATATTTGTGAACAGAAACCCCAACCAAGGTACTGAGACGATTTTTTTAGTTTCACATTTGGCGACGAGGATGGGATCTCGTGACGAATAAGACAGTGCGTAGACGGCGGGACAATCCCTGGGTTTGTTTTGCCTAAGTGAAATTGCGCAGCCCAGTGAGTATATCATCTATTTTTGAATACTCTCAGTGTTTTTCACCTACGGAATAGGCTTCCAGGGATGCACCAACCGTATGCGTAACTGATAGTCGTTAATGAGATCGGGATAAGAAAAGGTTGGTGGGTGTGTATTCAGTTAAAAACTTACTGAGGTAAGGACCGTTAACGGGATAAAAAAGGCGTACAAGCTGAGTGCAGCAGGTTCAAATCTTACTGGGTAAGGACCGTCGACGGTATAAAAAAGGCGTACAAGCTGGGTGCAGCAGGTTCAAATCTTACTGGGTAAGGACCGTTAACGGGATAAAAAAGGCGTACAAGCTGGGTGCAGCAGGTTCAAAAGTGCACGAGGTTTAGTTTAGAATTTAAGGTTAATTTAGTTTAAAGTTTAAGGTTGTAAGGAATAAGATTTAAAGTATAAGAATTAAAGTTTAAGGTTGTAAGGATAAGAATTTAGTTTAAAGTATAAGGTTGTAAGTTAAAGTTTAAGGTTGTAAGGATAAGAATTTAGTTTAAAGTATAAGGTTGTAAGTTAAAGTTTAAGGTTGTAAGGATAAGAATTTAGTTTAAAGTATAAGGTTGTAAGTTAAAGTTTAAGGTTGTAAGGAATAAGATTTAAAGTATAAGAATTTTTAGTTTAAAGCATAAGGTTGTAATTTTTTTATTATTAAAGTATAAGAATTTCAAAAGTATGGGTAATATTGTGGATAAAACTGAGGGGCCGTGTCCCCTAACGTCTATGTGTAAAGTGTTGCCAGAAAATCAGAAAGAGTTGCGATTAGCTTCGGGTTAGTTAAAAAACAATGGGGTGGACAGTATACACCACTAAACAGAGGAGAGTATTGGGGTGGACAGTATACACCACCAAACAGAGGAGAGTATTAGGTTGCAGAGGATAAAGAATCAATCTCTTGCTGGACAGTATACACCATTAAGGGATCCCTGTGTTTGGTATCAAGCCCTGACGGGTTAGCCTGAATAAACAACCTGTTTTGATGAGATACGACTCTAGTGCATTTCACTCATGGTCGAATCTCTAACAATGGCGTAGTCGACAGGATGTTCAGTGGCACTAAACACAGGAGAGTATTCGGTAGTTAAGAGAAAGACGGTAACGGCTAGAATTAATAAGTGTTGATGTTAGTGTGTGAGGAGAGTATGTATTGATAAAACAATATATATTTACTGCGTTTTATATGTTTAACTATGTTATGCTACAACAGATAAATGAAAGTCAAAGACCAGACAGTCGAAAACCAAATGAATATTGATTAAAACAAAATTGATTACAAAATTAAATGTAGAAACTTACGTTCGAAAATTCAAACAAGTCAGGCATATTTTTTAAATTAACCTGACTGAGAATACGTTTTTTTAATACGTAAAAACACATAAAATTGAAATGAAAACTATTTGGATTTGATGTTCCAATAACACCACTTGTTCTGATTAAAAAGAAAGTGTGATGACAAAATGTCAGGTGAAAAAAACAAACAAATTTTAAGCAATTGCTACCTGAATTTACGGTCTCTATGGGGTATGTTGCGACCCTTTGAATGAGTATTTGGGGAAGGTCAAAAGTCACAACATGAGTTTGAGGCCACTCTGCATATTATTGATAGACTTGTGCCTCCCTAACTATTCTTTAAAAAGAGCAATCCGAACAGTCACAATAATCCTAATTGAAAGTTTTGCCCCGAAGGAAGTTGTGACTGTACGGTCCTTAAGAAGACTTGAGCTCAATGTGTTACCTTTTTTTTGTGTAAAAGATGTGTGTAAAAAAATGTTTGTACCTGTATATGGTTTAGCTTGAATGAGCAGTAATTAAAAAAAAGAAAGCAAATTGAAGTATGGTTTATGTAATGGATGCATTTAAAGTGGACAATGGTGGGTCTGACTTTGCTCTGGACGCAGAGTATGGCCAGATTTCATCCATGTTCCATAGGTTTGGATTATTTAAAAAGTACCGGACCGTGATAGGTCTGACTTTTCTCTGGACGCAGAGTATAAGCCAGACACTACCCACGTTCCATATGTACTGAGTAATAGCAAAGTAAAAATACAACCAATAATTTGGAATATTTGACGCAAGAACGAAGCGATAAAATAGAGTAAACTTTGAAGATATAAGATTTTTTTTTTAAAATGAAGCCTGATATATTTTATGTATCATATATTTTGTATATTCCAGCATTTACTTAAACTGTTTGTAGAAATTAAATATGGATAAATTAGCTTGTGGCAGTTAACTTGCAGCAGTTAGAATTTACTGCAGCCATTGACTGTGGGCAGTTTAAATTCACTGACTGCAGGCACTCTGGTTTATGTGGACAAAATGACTTTACGTAACCCTTTGGTTTCCACATCAACTGAAAGTGTTTCTGTAGGTAATGATAATGTCATGTTAACAACTGAAAATGTTTAAAGAAACGTGAGATTTCACCTTGTAATTTAGTTCTTACAGATACTGACAAGAATGGCATTTCATGCAGCCACTTCTTCTGGGATAACTTATACTTTTCGCTCCAGCTCCTTACAGGATGGAACCCCAGTCTGTATGAAGAAACTGGTTCCTCCTAAATCTGCCCAAGCCTGTGAACTAATTGCCCTTGCGGAGGCTTGTAAACACGCTGTGGGAAAACCGGTTACCATATATACTGACTTTCGCTACGCCTTTGGCGTGGTTCATGATTTTGGGAGGTTGTGGGAAAACCATGGTTTTTAACTTCATCATGTCATCCCATTTCTAACGGTACTGAAGTTGTCAACCTCCTACAATCTGCTCTGCAACCTGCTCAGTTAGCGGTTGTGAAATGTTCTGCCCACACGTTGGCCCAGGATCCGGTCTCACTTGGAAATGGACATGCGGATAGATGTGCCAGACTAGTGGCTGAGGCCCCACTTGGTACCTATCCAGTTAAAACTGTGGTTCCCATTATCCCCAAACAACGTACTAACATGCCCTCTGTTTATGATATTGTGTTACTCCAGGAGGACGCTCCGGTGGCAACTCGTCAGTCATGGGTTGAAGAAGGCTGTGCCCTATCCGAGGAAGGGGTCTAGGTGACCCCTGTCGGTCAGACCTGCATGACTGATGAGCTGGCAGGATGGGTAGTCGCCTGCGGTCACCAACAGACTCATTCGGGGGGTAAACAGCTCTCTGAGTGGCTCCTACAGACCTGGTGACACCCATGCATGATGCAGCTGTCTGAGAAAGCTGTCCTCCGGTGCCTATTGTGCTCTGAGCACAATCCTGGGAAAGGGTTCCCAGTGGTCACCGGTGATACCCCTGTACCTCAACTTCCATTTGAGGTGCTTCAGATGGATTTTATTCAGTTACCTAAATGTCAGAATTTCAACTATGTATTATTGGTTATCATTGATGTATTTTCCCGTTGGGTTGAAGCATTTCCAACGGTAAACAATACTGCTGAGACGGTTGTGCGATTGTTGTTACGGGTAATAATTCCTCGTTTTGGGGTGCCTGGTCGTTTAGTTTCCGACAACGGCCCTCACTTTATTGCCTCTGTTAACCGCTCTCTCTGTTCCCATTTAGACAGTAAACAGTCGTTTCATTGTGTTTATCATCCCAAAGCGGCGGGCATAGTGGAACGAGTCAATCAGACGATTAAGACAAAACTGGCTAAACTTACAAGGGGGCATGGCTCTTCATGGGTCCGCTTTTTGCCTCTTGTATTGTTTCAGATTCACTCGGCCCCCACTGGAACTGCCCGGTTATCTCCAGCAGAAATTATTTATGGGCGCTCTTTAATAGGCCCTTGGTCGGCTTCGGCTTCCTCTTCGCTTACTCATATGTCTGCTGACATGGTGGAGTATATCAAAACTCTTTCTACCATTCTCCGTATTAATCAAACAACAGGTTCCAGTTCCTCTAACAATATTAGTTTACCTGATCCTCCTTTACACCCCGGTGATTATGTTATGATTCGCAATTGGGTCAGGAAATGCCTGGACCCCCGGTGGATAGGTCCTTTCCAAGTTCTCCTCTCAACTCCAACTGCGGTTAAATTAGAGGGGAGAGATCGTTGGGTTCACATACATGATTGTAAACGACTTGAGTGTAAACAATCATGAAGTGTAAACAACATGATGCTACTGTCTTCACCATTGTCCCGTCCTAGGGTACAATTTTGTTCCTACAGACTCGAAGACGTCGTGGAAAGAAGCTCGAAGAAGTTGTGGACGTCGGCGATGAAGAACTACCTGTCACTCTGGTGGAAGACGTTCGATGCCTTCGGGAGACGAAGTGGGCCGACATGATCAGAAAAACAGAGACTGCTTGGGCAGGGCCTACGATATCCACATTTCAGCCTTGCAAAATGGACAGGGATTCTGATGATATTGGGGATGATGCTGGACACAGAAGTAGAATGCTCCATAGTAGCAAATACTTTTCTCCTCACTGCGTACAAAACAACGGTGACGCTGGGAGTATCAAGCTGTTGGGTGTGTGCGGCTCTCCCACACAGTGCGGGAGGGGGTTTTCCCATGTTGATAGTCCCTTTCAGCAAAATGCAGACAATACGGGCTCTGCAACAATCGGGTTTTAATATGACTGGTTTGTTAACTAATGAGACAGTTTCCTGTTCTCCCCTCAATAATACTATGTACCGTCAAGATTATAACTGCACACAAAAACCACCATGTATCAAGGTAGAGAAAACAGATGGAAGTGTTTGTATAATACGAACAGGCCCAGGGACAAAAGTGGGAGAGAGTTATTGTTCATATTCTCTGTAATTAGGAAATGCCACCAGTCGGCAGGATTCGGCGACCATCTCACTCAATGATACTTCTTGTAAGGTGACGGGCAGCCAATACGAGGCAATTATCCACATTACTCCCCCAGACCACCCAGTACCCTCATTTAATGGGACATACTGGGTGTGCGGGACTTGGGCATACCCATGGCTGCCAACCAACTGGAGTGGTTCCTGTTACCTTGGACATGTTGTCCCACACCTGCATATTACAAAACTTTCGGAACACCCGCATACAAAAAACCATATCACACGTAGAGCAGTAGCATGGTACGAACAGATTTTTGGGGTATTTGTGCCCCCATACGGTCTGCTCCGTACTAATCAAGCATTGGGGGCTTTACAAACGGTTTTGGAGGCTGTTGCGAATGAAACCGCGGATGCCTTACAAGACATATCCGCTGAAATGGTGGCTATTCGCACTGTAACCCTCCAAAACCGGATAGCTCTGGATATATTGCTTGCTGAAAAGGGAGGCACTTGTGCCTTGATTGGCTCTGAATGTTGCTCCTATATTCCGGATGCTTCTGAGAATATTAATAATATTGTACAACACATCCAACAACAAGTCAGAGAATTGCATCAGACTGACGTAAGCTCTGGTATATGGGGTTGGTTGACCGATTGGTCGATTAGCGGTTGGATGACTAAAATTTTGCCATTTATTATCATAATTGTTATAATCCTGGTAGTTGTATTATGTTGTTGTATACCCTTATTTAAAAAACTTATACTATCTATGATGACAGGCTGGGATGCCCCGGCAGCAATGTTGTACATGGCTCCTGACGATGATTTCTCAGCATTCGAGTAGCAGGTTGTCATGGAATGACAAAAAGGAAGGAATGAGAAGTCTGCTCGTCTGCCATGTACGAATAGTGGTTATTTGCTCGTCTGCTACGCAACGCATAATAGTTACTTGCAAACCTGTACGTACGTTACGCATAATAGTTACTTGCAAACCTGTACTACGCTTTGATTTAACCTCTAGCCGACACCTGTGAGCCTGTTACAGAAAGATGCGAATAACAGGGGCCATAAGGGTGTCTGGCAGGCATACCAAGGCTATGATATAATTGTAAAGCTCTAGGCTTCGTTATCATCTTGCTTTTAGGCTATCTTATACTTGTAAGCTGTAGCCGGCCTATAACCTATAACTCATTCACTCCCAGGCCATGATGTCTATATGCTTATCTTGTTGTAAGATGTAGCCGGCCTATAACTCATTCACTCCCAGACCATGATGTCTGTATGCTTATCTTGTTGTAAGATGAAGTTGGCCTATATCTCATTAACTCCTAGGCCATGATGTTTCTGTAAGACAACTGCAAGGCCATATATTGCTGACCAAATAAGGTAATTAATGTATAACCATGCCCATATATGGTAGACAAAGAATTGAAACTGTATAAAGATGTGTGTATACTAGTAGTTGGTGTGCACTAGTAGTAGACGGACGAGAGTCTGTAGCAACTTAGTGCACCGCTTCATGAATGCTAAATAAACTTGTTTGAATCACACACCCGAGTCACATATTTGTGAACAGAAACCCCAACCAAGGTACTGAGACGATTTTTTTAGTTTCACATCTCGACCCCTGACGTTTCAGCTCCTTGGGACATCTGTCTGATGATCAAGGCTTACTATAACTGCAATTGTGTTGTTGTCGTTGTTGAGGCTCAGAAGGTTGTGGGTTCCTAAGATTTTCATTGAAGCTCTGAACTCACTTGAGTGCAGTGTTGGGGGGAACCATTGTTGAAGGTGTCGTACTTTGGATGAGACCTTAAACAAGGTGCCTGTTCATTAAAGATCCTGCAACACAATTTGAAAAGGAAGTTTCTATCCCCTCCCACTCCCAGCTGTTGTCCTCGCAGACAAACCCCAATAAAAATTAATCATTCACTTCACTGTTGTGTGTAGGACTTTGCTATGTGCAAATTGGCTGCAGAATAATAAGCAGGAAAGCCAACTAATCAAGTATGGTTTCAAAGGGCAATTTCAGACAGGCGTCAGGCTGAGCCAATAAAACATTTAAAAACAAACTTGATCAGTAGCTAAGCAGTAAAAAAAATTAAAGGATATAAGAGGGATAGCTTGAGAAATTAATAAATTGATAAAAAATATACAATTAATAAACATAATTAATAAAAACATACATCTGTAACAGTGGCAAAATAGCACCCATCCATCCAAAAGCACTCATTCCTATAAAATGCAAGCTCTTACTCACAATGATGTGCTTAGGTTATAACATATTTTAGTCACATAGAGCAAAAAGGCACAGAAACACCTCGTTTTATTTATTTATTATTTTATTATTTATATTTTTTATTATAATTTGGGGCAACCAGTCTGTACTGGTGTTTACAAGCCTCCACCTCTCCTTTCCCCCTCCTCTATTTCTTTCTCCCTCGTGTGTGCATCAAGTGTCCTCTTCAATGATTGATGTTTTCTGCTTCCGGTGGTGAGGTCCACATTCTCACCTTCCTCTGTTAGAATACATTCTTCCTAAACTCCCCCATTTGCTGTTCTACAATCTTGCATGTATAAGATCTAGTTGCAATCTCAATATGTGGAAACAGCTTTTCATAGGAACATAGTAGAAGGAGAAGGCCATTCAGCCCCCTGAGTCTGTTTTGTCAGTCTGCAAGATCATGGCTGATCTGTACCTCAGCAGATTCCCGCCGTGTCGCCATATCCCTTAGTACCCTACATGCATTTGCTCGCATCTTTCCCTCCATCCTTTCATCCACCATCACCACAATGAAACCCACCACCTACTGCCTCAACCACCCCCACTCCACCAATTTGCTGATCACACAGCTCCAACTCAGCGCACTGCTAGCAGACACCGTTAAGCAGTCCCTCTCCTCAGGATCAGTCCCACTTCCCCTGAATACCGCCAACAGCACCCCACGCTTTAAAAAACCTATCCTCAATCCCTCCAACCTCAGCCACTGCCACCTATATCAAACATGCCCTTCCTTGCAAACGGTCTGGAACGTATTCTTGCCAAATAACTTGGGGCTGGTACAACTCCTCGCCAGCCTCCCCTCCTCCACCATTCACAAAATTCAGCTCATCCTAAACTCCGCTGCCCGCATTCTCACCCGCACCAAACTTCATAGTCCAATTACTCTAGGCCTGCCAAACTTCACTGGCTCGACTGTTACAGAACAGATCAACTTGAAGATCCTCAATCTGGTAGATCTTACAATTCAAAATACTGGTCCTCACATACAACAACAACAAAATTACATGTATAAAGCACCTTTCACATCCGTTATATTTCAATCTTAATTGGACACAGGAGTGGTGCCAAGAGACTGGAGAGTGGCTAATGTTACCCTCTCTACAAAAAGGGGAGAAAGACAAACCCGGAAATTACAGGCCAGTCAGCATTACTTTGGTAATTGGAAAACTACTGGAGACCATAATCCAGGACAGAATAAATCTCTACTCAGAGGAACACGAGGTAATTAGAGACAGACAACATGGATTTGTTAAAGGCAAATCTTGCCTAACAAATCTAACAGAAATTTTTGAAGAGGCGACTGCTTGGGTTGATCAGCAAGATGCAGTGGACGTTATTTACATGGATTTCAAAAAGGCTTTTGACGCATTACCGCACAAGAGATTAATAAAAAAAATGAGAGGCCCACGGTATTAAGGGGACAGTGGCAGTTTGGATTAAGAACTGGCTGAGTGACAGAAAGCAGAGGGTGGTGGTTAATGAGTGTTTCTCGAAATGGAAGGAGGTGTGCAGCGGTGTCCCCCAGGGATCGGTATTGGGACCACTGCTCTTTCTAATATATATTAATGATCTGGACTTGGGCATAGAGAGCACTAATTCCAAGTTTGCAGATGATACAAAGTTAGGTAGGATAGTAAATAGTGAGGAAGACTGTAACCAACTGCAAGCAGACATACACAGATTGGTGGAATGGGCTGACATGTGGCAGATGGATTACAATGTGGATAAGTGTGAGGTGATACACTTAGGTAGGAAAAATGATAGGAGGCAATATAAACGTGGTAACTCAATCTTAAGAGGGGTGAACATACAGAGAGATCTGGGTGTTCAAGTAAGCGAATCATTAAAGGTAGCATTGCAGGCAGATAAGGCAGTAAAAAAGGCAGTTGGTGTACTGAGCTTTATTAGTAGGGGCATAGAGTATAAGAGTAGGAAGGTTATGGTTAATCTATACAACACACTGGTTAGGCCTCAGCTGGAGTACTGCGTCCAGTGCTGGACACCTTACTTCAGGAAGGACACTAAGGCACTGGAAAGGGTGCAGAGGAGATTCACGAGAATGATACCAGGAATGGGAAACCTTAGCTTTGAGGACAGGCCGGAGAAGTCAGGACTATTCCCATTAGAGCAGAGAAGGTTACGCAGGGACCCGATAGATGTCGTCAAGATCAAAGGTTTCGACAGGCTAGATAAGGAAAAGCTGTTTCCACTGGTAGGTGTGTCTATGACCCATGATCACAATCTTAAGATATCTACCAAAAGAAACAGAGGGGATGTTAGAAGAAAGTTTTTTACTCAGCAAGTTGTTCGAGTTTGGAATGATCTGCCTGAAATGGTGGTGAGGTCCGATTCGACAGCAGCTTTTAAGACAGAACTAGCGAGGTATCTGGGGATGACGGGTTTGCAGCGTTATGGGGAGAAAGCTGGTGATTGGGGTTAATGAAAGTGACTTGCTCAGTCAAAGAGCTGGCACAGAATCGATGAGCCGAATGGCCTCCTACTGTGCCGTAACATTCTATGATTCTGTGATTCACCCCATCATCAGTGATCGAGCCTTCCGCCACTATTCGCCGACCCTCTAGAATTTTCTCCTCCCATTTCCTCCCCTCTCTATCCATCATTAATTCTGTACCTATTGTCACCTCCCCCTCTTCCTTTCACTCAGCACCTCAAAGCCGCAATGTGCAGTGCTCTGGGACGTTATGATGTTATCAACTCCAGGTCCATTGATATTCTATCAGCTTGTCTGGGAGACATTAGGGCTTGGATGAGTGCAAACATCCTGCAGCTGAATGAGGTCAAGACTGAAGCCATACTCTTTGGCTCCTGTCAATGTCTTGATTCCTATGGAAATCCAAACTCCTCAACTTCCCTGGGCTCTCCCTCAGACTCCCAAACCAGTGCGCAATCTAAGTGTTTGTTTCGACCCCCAGCTGTTCCTTCCTCCCCCAAATCAGGTCCCTGACCAAGACCTCCTTCTTCCACCACCCACAACATTGCCCACCTCTGACTGTACCTTACCCCAAATGCAGCCAACACCCTTGTGTATGCATTTGTCACCTTCCACTTGGATTACTACAATACACTGATCTCCCCAGCCCCATCATTCAAAAAATCCAGCTGATTAGGACACCTCATACTGACCCGGATCAAACTCTATATGCCCATCTCACCAGGCTCTGGCCAGGCTCCACAGGCTCCCCCATCACTGAATGAATCAACTTCAATATCCTCACACTCATGTTCAAATCCTTTCTCTCCCTGGCACCTCCCTACCTCTCCTCAATCCCCAATCCACCACCCGGAATCTCCACCCAACATGCCCTGACTTCTTGCTCATCCCTTGCACCCTCTACTCTACTGTTGGAGGTCTATTGGAGGTCATGCTTTCAGCCACTTTACCCAAACCTCTGGAAAACTGTCCCTCAATCCCTCCACCTTCCGCCCTGCCTGCCTGAAAATGGTCACCTTCTCCCCTCACATGGCTGAGAGTCTGGCTCCGCCACTGGTATGAACCCTGAAGAGACGTCCTTAACCCTGACACCAGGAAGGCGAGAGAGCCTTCATGACTCCTGGTTGCAGCTGCCACATTCAGTTTTACTCCCCACTCACCCCCCCCCCACTTGTATAGACTCCTGCTGAGGTGTTGGGGTCAATTTGCCCATCCTCCTTACAGGCTTCCTTGTCCACACTGATTGAAAGTATCTAGTACCTGTTGGACAAGGTTAAACCCTGAGGTTTCTCCACTGTCCCTCTGGCGTCCCCTTACCTGCCTGACTGTCATACACATTGTCCTGTCCCTGATTATTAACAGGGTCTATAAATTCACTGAGCCTCCTGGGAGTGACTGCCTCCAGAATGAATCTATCCAGGAAGCTCTCATCTTCCTTAGTGGTGTGCCATGTCTGCACCTTAAATTCCAGTTCAGCTACTCTGAGCTATGAGCTGGTGTTTCCTCAGTTGTAGACACTTGTCTGGGTAGTCACCTGGGCTCAGGCTACCCTCCATCATCTCCCTTTATACTGCAGTATTTCCACAAAACTTGCCATGCTGTTCTCTCCTCTCTCTCTCTCTCTCTTTCTCACTCTGTATTTTAGATTTATTTTACTATGCCCACCATCTATGCCCACTAACACTTGGGAATCTAACTCTTTGACCAGAATATGTTCACCACCCCTTGCTCTATCCGCTTTGGTCTGCTCGTCATCTGTGTGAAATGCTCAGAGAAGTTAATCTGATGTAAAGTGCAAAAGCAGAATCTTTGGTTTTATTATGAACACAATTGTAGAATTAAACACACAATATCCCTTTTAGGTGATCTTTCTGTTGACACTCTTGTATACGATATCTCCATCAATCATTGTCTGGAACGAAATGGTAAAATTATTGTGAAGAAGTAACTGCGTAGGGGAACATAGCAGCCAGTTTGCACGCAGTAATGCCCCACTAATAAACACTCTCGAGTGCTCTGAGACGCCGTCTGGCATGGAGGGTGCTATATAAATTATCATAGAATCATAGAATCATAGAATTTTACGGCACAAAAGGAGGCCATTCGGCCCATCTAGTCTGTGCCGGCTCTTTGAAAAGAGCGATTCAATCCCATTGCCCTGCCCGCTCCCCATAGCCTAATAGACCCGTTCTCCCTAAATAAAGATCTAATTCCCTTTTAAAAGTTGTTATCGAATCAGCCTCCACCACCTTTTCAGGCAATGCATTCCAGATTCGAACAACTCGCTGAGTGAAAAAATTTCTCCTCAGCTCCCCTCTACTGCGCCTTGAAACTATTTTAAATCTGTGACCACGAGTCACAGATTCACGCACGAGTGGAAATAGTTTTTCTCTATTTGCCCTGTCGAAACCCCTCATGATCTTATAAACCTCTATTAGGTCTCCCCTCAATCTTCTCTGCTCCAGAGAGAATAACCCTAGCCTATCTAGCCTCTCCTCATAGCTGAAGTCCCTCAATCCTGGCACCATCCTAGTAAATCTTCGTTGTACCCTTTCCAATGCCTTCACATCCTTTCTGTAGTGTGGTGACCAGAATTGAACACAGTATTCCAGCTGAGGCCTCACCAAAGTCCTATAGAGGTTAGTCAGCACTTCCTGACTTTTGTACTCTATACCCCTATTTATAAAGCCTAGTATCCCATATGCCTTCTTAACAGCCTTGTCTACCTGTCCTGCCACCTTCAACGAGTCACTAACACAAATCCCCAGGTCTCTCTGTTCCTTCACACCATTTAAAATTGTACTATCTAGCCTATATTGCCTCCCTTCATTTCTTCTCCCAAAATGCATCACCTCACACTTCTCTGCATTAAACTTCATCTGCCATGTGTCTGCCCACTTTACCAATTTGTCTATATCCTCTTGCAGATGGCTACTATCCTCCTCACTGTTTACTATTCTCCCTAACTTAGTGTCATCTGCAAACTTGGAAACTGTACTCCGTACACCCAAGTCCATATCATTGATGTAGATTACAAACAGCAATTTAAGTAGTTGTTGTTGTTATTAGACATAAAGCGTGGTCTTACAAACGTGAGACCTGCGTTCGAAACCAGGCAGACCAGAGCAGATCAGAGCGAAACCTTGGGCAAGCTTCCTTACTCCACATGCCTAGTAATAATCCCTCGAAAAAAAAACACAATAATAAAATTGGTCATTTCAACCCACGACTGTTTGTGGGACACTGCTGTGTCCAATTGACTGCCACGTTTCGCCCACAAATATACAGTCAAATTCACTTTACAGTATGTTCTGTGAAGCTCTTTGAGACATCAATAAGATGCGAAAAGCGCAATATCAAATCCAAGGATTATTATTATTATTATTATAAAGTCAAAGACCGATTTTATCTGGGGGATTGTTGGTCTGATACCAGGAGAGAGAAACTCTCTTCTCCTTTCCAATACTGGCATGGGATCTTTAACAACCTCTGGTAGACGGAACCTCAGTTTAATGTCAGCCTGGCCCAGTGGTAACACTCAATCTCAATGGTCTTTGGTGGCGGGGATTGTTACCTAGAAAGCGATCTACCAATTGACTAACATCCAAGTTTGTACTTACTGATTAGTAAACAGAGGCGTGTGGAGTAAGGAAACTTGCCTAGGGCTTTGCCCTGTCCAGAAATCGAACTTGGGGCCTCTTGGCTACCAGGCGAGGGTGCTGACCACTACACTATGGGATACGAGGACATCTTTGCGACGTCATTCTGACACGACAAAGTGGTATACCAAATGCAAGGATTATTATTAGTGGCTCATTAAGAAAGACAGCAACTCTGACAATGTAGTGCTGCCACACCATTGGATCACTCAATCCTTGGTTGTTTGTGAGACTCTGCTGTGTGTGTTTTGTTCACAAATACACCATCAATCCAATCTACAATATATACAGTGAAGCACTGACTTGACCTACCATCGGTGGCAGGACTTTCAACCTCTCTACCCCCACTCTCTGAATCTCTATCCGCACAGAATACTTGAACCACTGAAGAACAAGGCCAGTATCAAGTCCCTACTTTTCGATCGTGCATTGAGCCACCCTCCCAACTCTCTCCATCCCCTCCCCACCATCTTGCTCCTCCCCAATGCTCGCGTCCCTGGTCTCTATTCAGCACTTTGGGATGTCCTCCTCATGTGAAAGACGCTCAATCAATGTAATTTTGTTGTTGTTGTCTTGGCAAAATGATGTGGCGCTACACCAACCGCAAAGGATTATTATTGTAGTACAAAACAATCCACATTGATACAGCACCTTTCGCATCAGTAGCAAGTCCCAAAGCAATTGTGACTGGGAACCCGAGATAGGAGTAGAAGGGAAGCTTGGCACACTTTGAAATGTCAAGAGACCATTGATAATTCAGACCCAGAATGAATCCCCCACCGCCAACACCACATGGACTATAAGACCATAATTAGGTAGAATTTCAGGTTCAAACTCAGCTGATCTAGTGCCCACCCACCCCCATTACAACCTTATCTGTCTATTCTTTTGAGGGCAGATGTATTCCACAGACTCGACATTGCACACACTGTCAATTAGCCATTTGGATATGAGCAAAGACTCACCCGCACCCCACCTTGCGCCCCCCTGCCCCCCCCCCCCCCCCCCGCCCATCTCTGCACCTCTTCGTTTACCCTTTCAACCACTCCCCTCAATAGTAACTTACACTAATCAATTGATCCCCTTTCAGCTCAGCAACGGTCTTGATGCCGCCTTCCATTCTTCCGACCAGTTTATTGGGTTCTTCAAGGTTGATGAGTATCTGGGTGAGGAATATAGAGTTTAGGCATTCATGTTTTCATATGGCTTCAGGAGGCAGCCACTTCAACACATTCTGGCAAATCTATCTTGTTCGGCAAAAACACAAAATACTGCAGATGCTGGAAATCTGAAACAAAAACAGAATCACTGGGAACATTCAGCAGGTCAGGCAGCATCTATGGAGAAAGGAAAGTGAGGCAAAGTTCAGGGCCATGGACCTTCGTCAGAACAGGGGTATGTAACATAACTGGAGTGAAAGTGTTTTAATAATGTAATCCAAGTGGGAAGGGAAACTGCAAAAGAACAGGCAGACAAGAGAGAGAAAAAGTGTCTCTGGGACGAGGATGATGTGGTAGGTAACAGAAGAGTGGGAGGGGGAAGGTGAGCTGTTATGGCCTGAAATAGTTTAAATCAATATTGACTCCAGAGGACAGTAAGGTTGCCAGCAGATAGAGAAGTTCTGTTCATCGATCTTGCCCTGTGGTTCATTGGAACAGAGTAGGAGACCATGGATGGAGAGGTCAGACTGCGAGTAGGAAGGAAAGAGAAATGGCAAAACATTGGGAGCTCAGGCTTGTGCTTGTAGTCAGAATGGAGGTGTCCAGCAAATCGGTCACCCAGCCTGCATTTGGTTTTCACAACGTAGAGGAGACCACAACGTGAGCAGTGAATGCTGTATACCACATTGGTGGTGGTACATGTAAATTGCTTTCTCACATGATAACTGCATTTTTGGCCCTGTACAGTTGACTGGGAAGGAAGTGATAGGGCAGGCATTTCATTTCCTGTGCTGGGGGAAGGAGAGCAACTGTTGGTGCTGATGGAGGAATGAACCACAGAGTCACGGAGGGAATAGTCCCTTCGGAATGCTGATAGGGGAGGGAAATATATGGTTTGTGAATGGGTCATGCTGAAGGTGCCAGAAATAGCGGATAGTGGATAGTGGATATTGAGGCTGGTGGGGTGGATGGTGAGGACTCGGGGGAACTCTATGAAGGTTCTGGGAAGAGGAGCAGTGGTGAGGACAGCGGTGTGGGAAATAGGTTGGACACAGTCAAGTGCCCTGTCTATTTCATTTGACTGCCTGGCTCAGTACTAACATTCTAGCCTTTGAGTCAGAATGTTAGAGGTCCAAGCCTCAAATTGGGATGAGGAATCACATAGACTAAGTGGACACTCCAAAGCAGGACCGGGTTGTACGCATTGTCGGAAGTGGCATCCATCAAATGAAAAATGAAAGTGCCATCCATCAAATGAGTGGTTCCACAACTGTTTTTTGCTGCGACACAAATTAGCCTTCAACCACACCTCCCACCACTAGAGGGCGATATCGCGACTGAAGCTTGGCTCACCCAAAATGTTGTCTCGAATCAGCGCAACTCATAAGTACGCTCTTTATACAAATTGGTCGGCGGTGTTGCATTTTTTTTAGCATTAGAATTGTTTTTTAGTGTTGAAAAAGCATTTTCAACATTTACCGCAGGAAGGGAAGGCGGGAGATTACAAAATAAAAAACTATGCTTTGCCTGGTGGTTTTGAAATATTATGCACAGAGGTGAAGTCAGTAAACCCACGCAGTGTTCCTCGTCACTTGTTTCCTGTCACAGAACAGATCGATTTCAAGATCCTCTCACTCATCTACAAATCCTTAAGTACCCGGAGACGTACTTAAGGGTGATCCTCACCCTTGTTTTCAATCTTTCTGACTTGCATTTTCCCCCAGTCCACTATCAGCTGCCATCCTACTTGTCTCTCATCCCCCCTCTCCACCACCAGTGGCTGGGCTTTCAGCCACTGAGCCCCCAAGGTTTGGAAATCTAGCCCTCCACCTTACCCACTTATTCAGATCACAACTGAAGACCTTCCTCTCCAACCATACTCATGATCACCATCTCCCTCCCCCCAACTTGGTGTGGGGCAGCGTCAATGTGTAAACGCTCTAAGACGCTATCATGTGTGACCCCCTGTCCCCCTTTGTGACCCCCAGTCCACCTTTGTGACCCCCAGTCCCCCGATGTTCTGTCAGCCTTCCTTTCAGACATCAGGGGCTGGATGAGCACAAATCTTTTTCAGCTGAATGTTGACAAGATGGAGGCCATACTCCTTGGTTCTCGTTAACGTCTCCATTTGCATGGCTCTCACCTCCTCCACCTTCCCGGTCTGCCCCTAAAACTCTCCGAACCTGTGTGCAACCTTGGCATCAGGTTCAAACCCCAACTGTCCTTTCTCCCCCACATCCGGTCCGTCACCAGCACTGCCTTCTATCACCTCCGACGGATCGCCCATCTTCGGCAATACCTCACCTTAAAAGACACCGAAACCTTGGTCCACACCTTTGTCACCTCTTGGCTGGACTATTGCAATGCCCTCCTCGCCGGTCTCCCCTCCACCACAATCCACAAAATCCAGTTTATCCAAAACTCTGCCGCCCGCATACTCACCCACTCTAAGCTTCGCTCCCCCATTACACCAGTCTTTGCCAGACTTCACTGGCTCCCTATCCCAGAGAGGATCGACTTCAAGATCCTTACCCTTGTTTTCAAATCCCTCCACTCCTCTGCACCCCCCTATCTCTCTGATCTCCTCTCCCCCCAACCCAGCACCCGCTGCCTTCACTCCTCTGGGTCTGGCCTCCTCCACCTCCTCCGCTCCACCCTTGGCGGCCGAGCCTTTAGCCACTATGCCCCGAGGCTCTGGAACTCCCTTCCTCACTCGCTTCGCCTCGCCCCCTATCTTCCCAGTTTCAGGTCACAGTTGAAGACCTTACTCTTCGACCGAGCTTTTGGTCACCTTTCTATCCCTGCCCCTGGCTCAGTCCCAGGATCCGCTACTGTGAAGCACTCTGAGATGCCGTACGGCGTGGAGGGCGCTATATAAATCAAAGTTGTTGTTTTTGTTGTTGCTGTGAAGCGCGCAGTGTATTGAATTTTCGGGCATTGGTACGGGCCAGAGATTTTGAAATGCCATCTCTGCACCTGACCTCTTGCTGGCCAAATTACTGTCTTCTGTGTTGTAAATATCTATGGTTGTATGAAGCATGCTGTGGCTTGGTCTCAGGTAAATGATTGGAAACACTTGGTTGAGGTGAGTTACCTTGTAAGGTTTTCCAGAGATGGTTCGAATAGTAGACTCTTTCCCGAGATTGAACTCGTTGATGTGTATGGTGGGGCCAAGTTTAGTGATTATTTTAAAATGGTCTTTGTCTTGGACAATTTCGCTCACCCATCCAATGTTCATAGATTTCTTTATATCTTCATCTGTGAGATCTAGGATTTATAGCATTTAATTGTTTAAAAAGGTCAATTTTACCTATTTACCAAACTCCATATGAATCTGTCTGCTCCCTCCCACCATCGGCGATCAGGCCTATAGACTTTCCGCCCTCACTCTTTGGAAATCTATCCCACAGTCCCTTCATCTCGCTCCCTCCCTTTTCTCCTTCAAGGCAAGACCCTCTTCTTCAACTGCACCTTCAGCCACCTTCTTACTCGATTGCAAGACTCAATACAAATGTATTTTATTGTTATATTTATTTGAGCATTTATTAACACAAATAAGGGTTTTTTCCATTGGAGCATAATAAATATAATTCCTTTTATTTCATACAGGGCCTCTTCATGTCATCGCGACATGTCAAAGTGCTTAATAATCATTTTTCCATTTGATATAGTGTCTTATCATGTCATTGAGATATCTCAAAGTACTTCACAGAATATGCTGTAACATGAAGTCACATTGTACTACTACAGGCGAATGTGGCAGCCAATTTGCATACAGCAACAACCGGCAAAAAACCATGAATTGAGTAATCTATTTTATTTGAAAGATTGTTGCCCTGGAGAGAGAAACTCCTTTCTCTTTTTGAATAGTGCCATGGGACCTTTTAATGTGCACCTGAACAGGCAAATGGGATGGTTTCACGTCTCATCTGAAAGATTGAAACCCCAGCAAACCATTTGAGTTGCAGGCTAGACTATGGTTTACAAGTCCTAAAGCAGGGCTTCAAACCCCAGTCTTCTGACTGAAAGTTGAGAATGCTACCGATTAAGCCAAGCTGATACTTCAGAAGAGAATGAGAGTGCTTTACTGGAGTACTAGTTTGACCATTGGTGATTGCACTTCCAGCTACCTTGCCCTTCCTTCCCCATCTTCAGGTCATGCCTGAAGTATCTTCAGCTGCGCCTTTGGTCACCTTTCCTCAATACACACATAAAAATAGTGCATGTTACTGGTCCGACTAACCTGTAATCACCAGCTTATTTACCATTTTGCCAAAATGTTTACACTCAACCACAATAAATCATATATGTTTCTAACAAAAACATACTTCTTTCAAAGCGTTTAACGTTTATTCATTGGAGTTGAAATGGCAGCATTATTAATTTCCTACACAGCCGTAAGGTGGCAGGTGTATCAGAGTAGAGTACCCTGAGCATATTTACTAAGTTGCGCACTGTAATTCACTGCACACGACTTATCTGTTCTATCTTATTTGGTGCATTTATCTGCGTTAGTCTCACATTTCCAAATGTGACAGTTGCTTTTAACACTACCGGCAAGCCTGTGAAGGTGAACATTTGTTCTCAGACATGAGTCTCATCAAAAGTCACTCAGATCAACGATGATCCTGGATAGACTGAATCCCTTCACAATCCAATCCAAGGAGCACAATATGACAAGTTCATGTTTTGAACAAACCCTGGGTTTGCTGAGTCCTAACGGTCCTAGCTGGACAAGCAGCGGGAAAGAATGCCAGGCAGTGCTCTGGTTAAACTTCAGGTGGTGCCCTATCGCACATTTGGGGTCCCCAAGCCTTGGCCTCTTGCCAGAGTTTGCCTAAAACACTTCGGAATTTGATGCGCAGAATGCAGCCCTCCAAGGCAATAATGTACATTCCATTATAATACACTGGAGAAGGGATGCATGAAATTTGACTGTATTTTGCAGAAATCGTGGCATCGGCAGCCAACTTGCGCACAGCAAACTCTCGCAAAGAGCTGTGAAATGAATTGCCAGTTCTATTTCGGTATTGTTGGTCGGGAGCCCAGCAGAGAGAAAAATACTTCTCTTTTCCAATATGCCACTAACAGGCACAAATGAGAACTGTGGTTAACTTTTCATCGAAGGAACATCACGTCAATCATTGCAGCGCTCCCCACTTCCCCACAACACTGCAGCTACTATGACCTGAAATTCTGGAATACTCTGCATCAATCCCTCCACCTCTTTCCCCAGCATTAAGTCATGCCTGATGACTTTCCTGTTCAACCAAGTCTACAGTCAACAACCTCCCTGCGCCCCACCATCACATACACCTCTGGCATTGTACTCCACCACCATCAAGTGCTTTGGGACACTGCTCGACGTGAGGGGAGCAATGTAAATGCAAGTGGTTATTGTTAGCTCAGATTCTCACCAATAGCTTTCATAAATATTTCAAAGTTCTCATGGGTCTCTAGTTTATATACACCAGTGAAGGTCATGGCTGTTGTTCTGTATCTCTGTCTCTCTCTGATAAAGCAGAAGGTCCTTTCTGAAATTGTTGCTCTCCTTTTATTGAGACATTGACAATGTGGGGTTTTGATTGTGATCACCATTCAATTGTTAGCTCATTGTCTCAATGATTACATAGCAATGATTACATAGCTATTGTAGCCCTCCTTCCACCCCACGATTCTCCTGCCCCGCCCACCATCCTCCTGCCTTCAGATTGGACTCTTGTCCTCAAGGCAGATCTGCTAATCTGGGTTCTCTCTGTCATTCGTTCCACAGCAATTTGTAGGCCCTTTGGTGCGAACATTGGTGACAAACAAACATTACACTTCACAGCAATTTCCCATCAAGTGTTTTGATGTAAGAATCATTATGACCTGGCAGCCTGTCAGTCAGTAGCACTCTCACTTCAGGTCTTATCTTTCACATCACCGTTTAAACACTTTGTGTTTAGCAACTGCTTTTCTTCCCGCCCCCAAAACGTCTTGAGTGGTGTTCCTCAGGTCTCCATTCTTGGACGCCTCCTCTTCATCCTCTACATGCTCTCCCTCGGTGACATCATCTGCAGACATGGGGTAATTTTCCACACAATAATAATAATGCTTTAATTTGATATAGCGCTTTTCACATCTTACCAATGTCTCAAAGCGCTTCACTCAATATACTGTAAAGTGAATTGACTATATTTGTGGGTGAAATGCGGCAGCCAATTGTGCAGAGCAGCGTCCCCCACAAACAGTCATGGATTGAAATGACCAATTTTATTACAGTGTGTTTTTTTGGAGGGATTATTATTGGGGCGTGTGGAGTAACAAAACTTGCCCAAGGTTTCGCCCTGACCTGCCTGGATTCGAATAGAGGTCTCGAGCCTGACGGTGAGTGCTCTATCCTCTGAGCTACAGGACTCCACATGTACATGGATGACACCCAACTCTACTTTTCTGCTTCCAACCGCAGGACTACTGACATGACAGGTGCTGTGGAACTTTTGTAATGTTGTTGTTCTTGTACCAGCGCCCTGACTGCCTGCCTGTCCGACATTGAGTCCTGGACGAGGGACAACATTCTTCAGCTGAATGTCAGCCACATTGAGGACCCCCTGATTGGTTCACGTTCATGCCTCCGCCCCTAAGGAGCTGGCAGCATCAGCATCCACAGCTGAACACTCCATCCCATGAAGTCAGTCAAGAACCTGGGTGTCTTGTTTGACGCTGAATGGTCCTTCCTTCCCCACATCCGCGCAACGACAGCACTGCCATCAATCATTGTCTGGAATGAAATGGTAAAATTTTTGTGGAGAAGTAACTGCGTACTGTGTAGGGGAACGCAGCTGCCAGTTTGCACACAGTACCGTCCCACTAATACGTGTTCTCACGTGCTCTGAGATGCCATCCAGCGTGGAGGGCGCTATATGAATCAAAGTTGTTGTTGTTATTAGACATAAAGCATGGTCTTACAAGCATGAGCCATGTGTTCGAATCTAGGCAGATCAGAGTGAAACCTTGGGCAAGCTTCCTTACTCCACATGCCTCCTAATAATCCCTCCAAAAAAAAACATTTCACGACTGTTTGTGGGACACTGCTGTGTCCAATTGGCTGCCACGTTTCGCCCACAAATATAGTCAAATTCACTTTACAGTGTGTTCTGTGAAGCGCTTTGAGACATCAATAAGATGCAAAAAGCGCTACATCAAATCCAAGGATTATTATTATTATAAAGTCAATGACCGATTTTAACTGGGGGATTGTCGGCCCGATACCAGGAGAGAGAAACTCTCTTCTCCTTTCCAATACTGGCATGGGATCTTTAACAACCTCTGGTAGAAGGAACCTCGGTTTAATGTCAGCCTGGCCCAGTGGTAACACTCCATCTCAATTGTCTTTGGTGGCGGGGATTTTTACCTAAAAAGCGATCTACCAATTGACTAACATCCGAGTTTCTACTTATTGCTTGGTAAACAGGGGCGTGTGGAGTAAGGAAACTTGCCTAGGGCTTTGCCCTGTCCAGAAATCTAACTTGGGGCCTCTTGATTACCAGGCGAGGGTGCTGACCACTGCACTATGGTATACGAGGACACCTTTGAGATGTCATTCTGACACGACAAAGTGGTATACCAAATGCAAGGATTATTATTAACGGCTCATTAAGAAAGACAGCAACTGTGACAATGTAGTGCTGTCCCACCATTGGATCACTCAATCCTTGGTTGTTTTTGAGACTCTGCTGCGTGTGTTTTGCCCACAAATACACCATCAATCCAATCTACAGTATATACTGGGAAGCACTGACTTGACCTACAATCGGTGGCAGGACTTTCAACCGCTCTGCCTCCATTCTCTGAAACTCTATCCGCACAGAATACTTGCACCAGTGTAGAACAAGGCCAGTATCAAGTCCCTACTTTTCGATCGTGCATTGAGCCACCCTCCCAACTCTCTCCCTCCCCTCCCCACCATCTTGCTCCTCCCCAATGCTCGCGTCCCTGATCTCTATTCAGCACCTTGGGATGTCCTCCTCATGTGAAAGACACTCAATCAGTGTAATTTTGTTGTTGTTGTCATGGCAAAATGATGTGGCGCTACACCAACCGCAAAGGATTATTAATGTAGTACAAAACAATCCACATTGAAACAGCGCCTTTCACATCAGTAGCAAGTCCCAAAGCAATTGTGACTGGGAACCCGAGATAGGAGTAGAAGGGAAGCTTGGGACGCTTTGAAATGTCAAGAGACCATTGGTGATACAGACCCAGAATGAATCCCCCACCGCCAACACCACATGGACTATAAGACTATAATTAGGTAGAATTTCAGGTTCAAACTCAGCTGATCTAGTACCCACCCACCCCCATTACAACCTTATCTGTCTAGTGTTTTGAGGGCAGATGTATTCCACAGACTCGACATTGCACACCCTGACAATTAGCCATGTGGATCTGAGCAAAGACTCAACCCCAACCCCCATCTCTGCACCTCTTCATTTACCCTTTCAACCACTCCCCTCAATAGTAACTTACACCAATCAATTGATCCCCTTTCAGCTCAGTAACGGTCTTGATGCCGCCTTCCATACGTCCGACCAGTTTATTGGGTTCTTCAAGGTTGATGAGTACCTGGGTGAGGAATATAGAGTTTAGGCATTCTTGTTTTCATATGGCTTCAGGAGGCAGTCACTTCAACACATTCTGGCAGATCTATCTTGTTAGACAAAAACAAAATACTGCAGATGCTGGAAATCTGAAACACAAACAGAATCACTGGGAACACTCAGCAGGTCAGGCAGCATCTATGGAGAAAGGAAAGTGAGCTGCTTTGGCCTGAAATAGTTTAAATCAATATTGACTCCAGAGGACAGTAAGGTTGCCAGCAGATAGAGAAGTGCTGTTCATTGATCTTGCCCTGTGGTTCATTGGAACAGAGTAGGAGACCGTGGATGGAGAGGTCAGACTGCGAGTGGGAAGGAGAGAGAAATGGCAAAAAATTGGGAGCTCAGGCTTGTGCTCGTAGTCAGAATGGAGATGTCCAGCAAATCGGTCACCCAGCCTGCATTTGGTCTTCCCAACGTAGAGGAGACCACAACATGAGCAGTGAATGCTGTATACTACATTGGTGGAAGTACATGTAAGTTGCTTTCTCACATGATAACTGCATTTTTGGCCCTGTACAGTGGACTGGGAAGAGGTGATAGGGCAGGCATTGCATCTCTTGTGCTGGGGGAAGGAGAGCAACTGTTGGTGCTGATGGAGGAATGAACCAGGGATTCACGGAGGGAATAGTCCCTTCGGAATGCTGATAGGGGAGGGAAATATATGGTTTGTGAATGGGTCATGCTGAAGGTGCCATAAATAGCGGATAGTGGATAGTGGATATTGAGGCTGTTCGGTTGGATGGTGAGGACTCGGGGGAACTCTATGAAGGTTCTGGGAAGAGGAGCAGTGGTGAGGACAATGGTGTGGGAAATAGGTTGGACACAGTCAAGTGCCCTGTCTATTTTATTTGACTGCCTGGCTCAGTACTAGCATTCTAGCCTTTGAGTCAGAAAGGTGTGGGTCCAAGCCTCAAGTTGGGATGAGGAATCACGTAGACTAAGTGGACACACCAAAGCAGGACCGGGTGGTACGCATTGTCAGAAGTGGCATCCATCAAATGAGACATTAAAGTGCCATCCATCAAATGAGTGGTTCCACAACTGTTTTTTGCTGCAACCCAAATTAGCCTTCATCCGTTCCTCCCACCACTAGAGGGCGATATCGTAACTGAAGCTTGGCTCAGCGAAAACGTTATCTCGAATCAGCGCAACTCACAACCATCTCTTTATGCAATTGGTCGTAGGTGCTGCATTTTTTTTTGTGGCGTTAAAAGCTTTTTTTTAAGCGTTAAAAGCTTATTGTTAGCGTTAAAAAAACATTTTCAACATTAACCGCAGAAAGGGAAGGAGGGAGATTACAAAAAATATAACAAAAACTATGCTTTTCCTGGTGGTTTTGAGATATTACGCCCAGATGTGAAGTCCGTAAACCCACGCAGTGTTCCTCGTCACTTGTTTCCTGTCACAGAACAGATAAATTTCAAGATCCTCTCACTCATCTACAAATCCTTTCATACCCGGAGACGTCCCGATCTTTCAGACTTGCTTTTTCCCCCAGTCCACTATCAGCTGCCATTCTAGTTGTCCCTCATCCCTCCCTCTCCACCACCAGTGGCTGGGCTTTCAGCCACCGTGCCCCCAAGGTTTGGAACTCTAGCCCTCCACCTTACCCTCTCTTTCAGATCACAACTGAAGACGTTCCTCTCCAACCATGCTCATGGTGAAAATCTCCCTCCCCCCAGCTTGGTGTCGGGCAGCGTCAATGTGCAAATGCTGTGAGACGCTATTATGTGAGAAGCGCGCAGTGTATTGAATTTGGGGGCATTGGTACAGGCCAGAGATTTTGAAATGCCATCTCTGCAGCTGACCTCTCTCTGACCAAATGATTATTTTCTGTGTTGTAAGTATCTATGGTTGTATGAAGCATGCTGTGGCTTGGTCTCAGGTAAATGATTGGAAACACTTGGTTGAGGTGAGTTACCTTCAAGGATTTTCCAGAGATGGTTCGAACAGTAGAATCTTTCCCCAGATTGAACTAATTGATGTGTACGGTGGGGCCAACTTTGGTGAGTATTTTAAAATGGTCTTTGTCTTGGACAATTTCGCTCACCCATCAAATGTTCCTAGTGTTCTCTATGTCTTCATCTGTGAGAGCTAGGATTTATAGCAGTTAATTGATTAAAAGGGTCAATTTTACCTATTTGCCAAACTCCATATTAATCTGTCTGCTCCCTCCCACCATCGGCGATCAGGCCTATAGACATTCCGCCCTCAATCTTTGGAAATCTATCCCACAGTCCCTTCATCTCACTCCCTCACTTTTCTCCTTCAAGGCAAATTTCAAGACCCTCCTCTTCAACTGTACCTTCAGCCACCTTCTTAGTCGATTGCAAGACACAATACAAATGTATTTTATTGTTATATATATTTGAGCATTTATTAACACAAATAAAAGTTTTTTCCATTGGAGCATAATAAATATTATTAGTTATATTTGATACAGTGCGTGAAAGATGGAAACCCCAGCAAACCATTTGAGTTGGAGGCTAGACTATGGTCTTAAAGCAGGGCTTCAAACCCCAGTCTTCTGACTGAAAGTTGAGAATGCTACCAATTAACCCAAGCTGATACTTTAGAAGAGAACGATAGTACTTTACTGGAATACTAGTTTGACCACAAATGACAACTGCGTTTAACTTTTCATCGAAGGAACATCACGTCAATCATTGCAGTGCTCCCCACTTCTCCACAACACTGCAGCCACCATGACCTGAAATTCTGGAATACTCTACATCAATCCCTCCACCTCTTTCCCCAATCATGCCTGATGACCTTCCTGTTCAACCAAGCCTACAGTCAACAACCTCCCTGCGCCCCACCATCACATACACCTCTGGCATTGTACTCCACCACTGTCAAGTGCTTTGGGACACTGCTCGACGTGAGGGGAGCTATGTAAATGCAAGTGGTTATTGTTAGCTCAGATTCTCACCAATAGCTTTCATAAATATTTCAAAGTTCTCATGGGTCTCTGGTTTATATACACCAGTGAAGGCCATGGCTGTTGTTCTTTATCTCTGTCTCTCTCTGATAAAGCAGAACGTCCTTTCCGAAATTGTTGCTCTCCTTTGATTGACAATGTGGGATTTTGATCACTATTCAATTGTTAGCTCATTCATTGTTAGCTCAGGGATTACATAGCCATGATTACATAGCTATTGTAGCCCTCATCCCACCCTCTATTCTCCTGCAGGGCTGTAGTCGAGTCCTCCTCATCCAAGTCCGAGTCCCTGGTGTCCGAGTCCCTGCCACTTTTAAATGTCCGAGTCCTCCATGTAAAAATTCACGCCCATCACCAATTTATACAAACTGGAATTTCAGTCTTATACCTTTTTTTGATGTATATTGCTTGCTACGCTTTGTTTACAAGGGTTGGGTTCTTACTTCATGACTTTATGCAATAAATTGACTCATTATCCTGAACTTCAAGTACTTAATAGATTGGTTCAAGAACAAATTAAAATTCTATTTTTAGTCCCTGAAGTACAAGGAATGTTGACATCTCAAGTCGTCAGTCACTTGTCTGATAAAGCCATTGCACTGATATTCACTGAAATGAAGATTCACAAAATGCTAAGACACCTCCGCACCTCAGGCGCTGGCAGCATCAGCATCCACAGCTGAACACTCCATCCCATGAAGTCAGTCAGGAACCTGGGTGTCTTGTTTGACCCTGAATGGTCCTTCCTTCCCCACATCTGCGCAACGACCAGCACTGCTTTGCACCATCACCGTAACATTGCCAGATTCCACCACTGCCTCGCCCCTCAGGTCGCCAAAACCCTTGTCCATGCATTCATCAAATCAAGGCTTGACTACGGAAAATCCCTCCTCGTCCCAGCTCTTCCCTTCATAAGCTGAAAATCATCCAAAACTCTGCAGCTCATCTCCTCTCCTGCACCAAGCACCATGACCCCATCACTCCCACCTATCGCCCTGCTCCGTTAGCTTCCCATCCACCAGAGAATCAAATTCAAAATCCTTGTTCTCACTTTCAAGACAACCTATATCCCTATTCCTTCCTATCTCTCCGACCTGCTGACTCCCTACCACCAGCCCACTCCCTCCATTCAGCAGGGTCCAGTCTGCTCCATGTCTCCAGTCTGAACCGCCCCACCATCGGTGGCCAGGATTTCAACCTCTCTGCCCTCACACTCTGGAATTCCATCACACGGTGCCTTCTCACTTCCTCCCTTGCCTCCTTCCAGACCGGTCTCAAGATCATCCTTTTCTATCATACCTTCTACTGCTCTCCCACCTCTCTCTCTCCTCCATGCTTGAGTCTCGACCACTGACTTTTCAGCTCCTTGGGACATCCGTCTGATGGTAAAGGCTTACTATAACTGCAATTGTGTTGTTGTCGTTGTTGAGGCTCAGAAGGTTGTGGGTACCTAAGATTTTCATTGAAGCTCTGAACTCACTTCAGTGCAATGTTGTGGGAAACCATTGTTGAAGGTACTTGTACTTTGGATGAGACCTTAAACAAGGTGCCTGTTCATTAAAGATCCTGCAACACAATTTGAAAAGGAAGTTTCTATCCCCTCCCACTCCCAGCTGTTGTCCTGGCAGACAATCCCCAATAAAAATTAATCATTCACTTCACTGTTGTGTGTAGGACTTTGCTTTGTGCAAATTGGCTGCAGAATATTAAGCAGGAAAGCCAACTAATCAAGTATGGTTTCAAAGGGCAATTTCAGACAGGCGTCAGGCTGAGCCAATAAAACATTTAAAAACAAACTTGATAAGTAGCTAAGCAGTAAAAAAAATTAAAGGATATAAGGGAGAGAGCTCAATAAATTAATTTTAAAAAATTATTAATAAATTAATTTTTTACAATAAATTAATAAAAACAACTGATAAAAATAAATTAATAAAAATATACATCTGTAACATTGGCAAAATAGCACCCATTCATCAGTGTTTCCTATAAAATGCAAGCTCTTAATCACAATGATGTGCTTAGGTTATAATGTATGTTAGTCACATAGAGCAAAAAGGCACAGAAACACCCATTTTATTTATTATTTTTATTATTTATATTTTTTATTAGAATTCAGGGCAACCAGTCTGTACTGGTGTTTACAAGCCTCCACCTCTCATTTCCTCCTCCTCTATTTCTTTCTCCCTCGTGTGTGCATCAAGTGTCCTCTTCAATGATTGATGTTTTCTGCTTCCGGTGGTGAGGTCCACATTCTCACCTTCCTCTGTTAGAATACATTCCTCCTAAACTCCCACATTAGCTGTTCTACAATCTTGCATGTATGAGATCTAGTTGCAATCTCAACATGTGGAAACCGCTTGTCATAGGAACATAGGAGAAGGAGTAAGCCATTCAGCCCCCTGTGTCTGTTTTGTCAGTCTGTAAGAACATGGCTGATCTGTACCTCAGCAGATTCCCGCCGTTTCGCCATATCCCTTACATGCACTTGCTCCCATCTCTCCCTCCATCCTTTCATCCACCATCACCACAATGAAACCCACCACCTACTGCCTCAACCATCCCCTCTCCACTAATTTGCTGATCACACAGCTCCCACTCAGCGCACTGCTAGCAGACACCATTACAACAACAACAACAACTTTGATTTATATCGCGCCTTCCACGCCAGACGGCTTCTCAGAGAGCTTCACAATAGCGGATCCCGGGACCGAGCCAGGGGCAGGGGGAAAAAGGTGACCAAAAGCTTGGTCGAAGAGAAAGGTCTTCAACTGTGACCTGAAACTGGGAAGGGAGGGGCGAGGCGAAGGGAGTGAGGAAGGGAATTCCAGAGCCTCGGGGCGTAGTGGCTAAAGGCACGGCTGCCGAGGGTGGAGCGGAGGATTCGTGGGACATGGAGGAGGCCAGACCCAGAGGAGCGAAGACAGCGGGTGCTGGGTTGCTGGGAGAGGAGATCAGAGAGTTAGGGGGTTGCAGAGCAGTGGAGAGATTTGAAAACAAGGGTGAGGACATTAAGCAGTCCCTCTCCTCAGGATCAGTCCCACTTCCCCTGAAAACCATCAACATCACCCCACGCTTTAAAAAACCTATCTTCAATCCCTCCTGGTCCTCACATACAACAGCAATAACAAAATTACATTTATAGAGCACCTTCACATCAGCAGGACATCAAAGGGAGCTGAGAACGTTTTCCATGGTCTTTCCCTGCTCTACCTCTGTGATCTCCTAACTCCCTGCAAACCACAGTAGCTCCTGTGGCTTAGTGGTTAGAGCACTTGTCTTGCAATCTGGGGAGACCTTTATTCGAATCCAGGCAGGTCAGGGCGAAACCTTGGGCAGGTTTCCTAGCTCCACATGCCTAATAATAATTCCTCCAAAAAAACCACAATAATAAAATTGGTCATTTCAATCCACGATTGTTTGTGGGGGACGCTGCTGTGTTCACCAACAAATGTACGGTCAATTCACTTTGCAGTATATTCTGTGAAGCGCTTTGGGACGTCGCTAAGATGTGAAAAGCGCTACATCAAATGCAAGGATTATTATTATAACCTGTCCGCTCCCTCTGCTCAGTGTCCTCTAGCCTGCATAATGTAACCCAACCCACACAACCCACCATCGGTGGACGAGCCTTCGCCACTCTGCCCCCAACCTCTGGAATTCCATCCTGCAATCTCTCCGCCTCGCTCCTTCTCTAGCCTCTTTCATGTCCCACCTCAAGACCCTCCACTTCGACAGTGACTTCAGTCACCCACATTCCCTCCACCCTCCCCAATTCCGACCCCAGCTCAGAATCAGCCCCTCCACGGACAATATATCTTTCCTGAGGTGTGGTGCCCCATTGACTTTCCAGTGCCTTGGGACATCCTCCTGACGTGGAAGGCGCTATAGAAATCTACTTTTTTGTTTTAGTTTTTGCTGTTGTGTTCAAATCCCTCCACTCTTTGGCACCCCAATACCTCTCTGACATCCTCCCTCCACACAGCAGTATCTGCTGCTTCAGTTCTACTGACTCCAGCCTCCTCCTTGTCCCCCAAATCCTCCACTCCACCATGCTTGCAGCCACTGCACCCCGAACTTCCTCCATCAACCACTTCACCTCACCCCTCCTTTCCCACCATCAGATCACGCCTCAAGACATTTATTCAGCCGCGCTCACCGTTCCCCTCCCACTGGCTCAGCCTTGGACTCTGCCGTTGTGAAGCTCTCTGTGATACCACCAGGTATCGAGGGCTCCATGTAAATGCAAGTTGTTGTTGTTACCCTGACCTATCAAACATCTATCCACCTCAGTCTTGAACTTTGAATGAACATAGCCTTTTATGGGAAAGAATTTCAGAATTCAACTATCCTTTGCGTGATAAATTGCTTCCTGATTTCACCTCCAAATGGCCTAGCTCTAATTTTAAGATCATGATCCGTTGTTCTGGATTCTCCACCAGAGGAAACCTACAACAGCAAAAAAATTACATTTGTGTAGAACCTTTCACATCGGGAGAATGTCTACGCTACGAAAGACAAAATGTTTGTCCATCCACCAAAAACGCAATAACCGATTCACATAGTCAGAATTTATAACTCTTCAGACTGGACATGCATGTGGGGGAGTGTGAAGCAATATTTTGGGTGTGGGATCCTCTATTGTTGATGAGCTATATTAAAAAATGCTTTGATTAAAGGCCCCCAAAATTAGGTATGCATGGTATTCATGGTATGCGTTGAGTGAGATGTCCTCACAACGTGAAAGGCGCTCTATAAATGTAAGTTTTGATTGATTGATTGATTGGTCGATTGATCGATTGATCGATTGATTCATTGATTGAGTCCTGTAGCTCAGTGGTTAGAGCACTCATCTCGCAAGGGAGAGACCTGGGTTTGATTCCTGGCAAGACGAAACCTTTGGCCAATTTCCTCACCCCGCTCACCTATCATAATAATAATCCTTGCATTTGATATAGCACGTTGCACAGCTTTTAGACATCTCAAAGTGCTTCACAGAATATACTGTAAAGTGAATTGACTGTATATTTGTAGGCAAAACGTGGCAGCCAATTGCACACAGAAGTGTCCCACAAACAATCGTGGATTGAAATGATCAATTTAATTTTTTTCAGGCATTATTATAATCCCTCAAAAAAGCAATAATCTATCCACGACTGCTTGTGGGCACTGCTGTGTGCAATTTGCTCCAGCATTTCACCCACAATTCACTTTTCAATATATTCTATGAAGCGCTTTGAGACTTAGATATGAAAAGAGCAATGCAAGGATTATTATTATTATTACTATTCTGGAACGAAGTAGTGAAAATGGAGATCACATACCATTCTGTAAAGATACATCTATCTATACTAATACAGATGAAATGTCTGTCTACATGTCTTGCTGTGTGTTTGTCTGCCAATAATGCAATAGCCAATTCAAGTAGAGACATGATTTATACCTCATCGGAAAGATCTTGCAAGGGGGAGTGTCATGCATATATGTTTTGGGGGGAATTTCCTATCATTGATGAGCTATGATCTAAACAATGTCACCACCCGTGTATGGCAGTATTCTTAAAGTGTACACACAGTGTTTATGGCATGTTAAATGGTCTATGGCATGTTAAATGGTCTGTGACTTTTATCAAAGAAATCTACAATCCATATTGGAACCTTTGGTTGCAAGCGTAGCTGCAACAGGTATAACTAGCAGGGAATAAATAAAATCAGAGCAAATAGGAACATAAGAACAATGGTACTAAGTTAGGGAGAATAGTGAATAATGAGGAGGATAGTAACCATCTGCAAGCAGATATAGATAAAATGGTAAAGTGGGCAGACACATGGCAGATGAAGTTTAATACAGAGAAGTGTGAGATGATAAATTTTGGAAGAAGAAATAAGCGGAGGCAATATAGGCTAGATAGTACAATTTAAAGGGGTGTGAGGAAACAGAGTGACCTGGGGATTTGTGTCAGTGACCCTTTGAAGGTGGCAGGACAGGTAGACAAAGCCATTAAGAAGGCGTATGGGATACTTTAAAAATAGGGGTATAGAGTACAAAAGTCAGGAAGTGCTGATTAACCTCTATAAACCTATGGTTAGGCCTCAGCTGGAGTACTGTGTCCAATTCTGATCACCACACTTTAGGAAGGATGTTAAGGCATTGGAAATGGTGCAAAGAAGGTTTACTAGAGTGGTACCAGGCTTGAGGGACTTCAGTTATGGGGAAAGGCTAGATAGGCTAGGTTTATTTTTTTTGGAATAGAGAAGGTTGAGATGAGATTTAATAGAGGTTTATAAAATCATGAGGGGATTCGACAGGATGAATAAGGAAAAACTATTTCCACTGGTGGGTGAATCTGTGACTCGTGGTCACAGATTTTAAATAGTTTCAAAACAAAGCAGAGGGGAGCTGAGGAGAAATGTTTTCACTCAGCGTGTTATTCAAATCTGGAAAGCATTGACTGAAAAGGTGGTGGAGGCCGATTCGATAACATTTAAAAGAGAATTGTATTTAGGGAGAACAGGTCTGTTAGGTTATGGGGAGAGAGCTGGGCAGTGGGATTGAGTTGCTCTTTTCAAAGAGCCGGCACAGACTAGATGGGCCGAATTGCCACCTTTTGTGCCATACAATTCTATGATTGTATAGGAACAGGGGTAGGCCATTCAGCCCTTCAAGCCTGTTCCACCATTTAATTAGATTATGGCTGATCTGTAAATCAACTAATCCTTTAAATTTCATCTTCCCACTTTCTCCCTGTAACCTTAATCCCTTAAGGATTGAGCTACCAAAAAATTCTCAACCTCACAGTTGAAGGTGTGGATGATGTGGGAGGGAATTCCAGATTTCTACCACCCTTTGAGTGAAAAAATGCTCCTTGATTTCACTCTTAAATGGCCCAGTTCTACTTTTACAACTATGCCTCCCTGTTTTGGATTCCCCCACTAGAGGAAACAGCTTCTTTGTATCTACTCTATCAAATATCTTTGTCATCTTAAATACCTCAAAGAAACCACCCCTCAACCGTCTAAGGGAATACAATCCAACTTTATGCAGTCTTTCCTCATAACTTAACACTTTAAGTCTGGATAATATTCTGGTGAACCCGTTGTTGTAGCCCCTCCATGGACAATATATCTTTCCTGAGGTGTGGTGCCCCAAACTGAACACAGTCTCTAGGTGGGGTCTGACTAATACTCTCTGCAGCTGAAGCATCAAATCTTCCCCCTTTGTATTCCAGGCCCCTCGAGATAAAGGCCAATATTCTATTCCATTTTTGCATCTGGGAACCAGTTGCTTACGATTTGTGGATGTCGACATCCACCTTATCACAATCTTACACAACGTTAACCGTTAACCATTACATTATATCTCATTCATCAGTTGAGTCATCTAGTCACATGTAACGAGTTAATAAAACCATGTCAAGCTCCATATGTTTCCAAGATCCCGACAAAGGAGAAGTAGTGCTTGGTTTGCTACCTCTCATTCCTACTTCTCATTCCTCCATTGCACGGATCAAAACATTCATTCTAATGGCATTCAATGGGAAATACGAACTGGAAAGTCAGGAGAACTTTGGACCATTTATGAAAGCTCTCGGTAAGCTCATCCCTTTATATTTTGCTGTTGTTGTAATTGTTATTCCTGGTCATCCAGGTGTCAATAACATATGTAGAAACTTAGGAATAAGAGCAGGCCATTCGGACCATCAACCGTGTTCCACCACTTTCCTAGATCATGGCCGATGTGAAACTCAGTTTCATCTCCCTGCCCTCTCTTTATATTGCCTGTCTATCAAGCATAATGTATCTGTACTTTTAAAATTCTTTAATTGATTCTCACTCCACCGACATCTGAGGAAATGAATTCTTCACTGCATATTGTATTTATATAGAGGCTTTCATGTCAAGAGGACATCACAAAGTGCTGAACTGTGAAGGATTTGCACTTGAGCTGTGGGTTGGACTCTAAAGGGATGGAGGGAAAGGTGATTGGAGATGGGAAGATGACCGAAGGAATGGTCAAAGAGGAAGGTCTTGAGCTAGGCCTTGAAGATGGTCAGGGAGGAGGTGAGGCACAGGGGCATGCTTAAGAGAATCCTCTTTCTTTTTGAGCTGGGACTATACACACCCACTTGCTTAGTTAATTCCAGAGAGTGTTAGGCACAGGTTGCATTTACCGAGGTTTCAGGCCTCCTGTAGTTAAAAGTTGCTGCACTGATAGATTCTGACCAGCTAAACCACGCAGCATCGGAACTTCTGGGTTCAAGTTCCTCATTGGGGTTTGAGCGCCTATTGCAGTGCTGAAGCTTCAGTGCAGAGCTGGGAGAGTAAATAATGAGCATATTTACATTTGATAAAGTGCCTTAAATGTCACATCACCAAGAGGTCTCAAAGCTATTCATAGGATATTCACTGGCTGCAAAGAGGTGTGATTGTATTTCTTAGGCAACGGGGCAGCCAATTTTGCCTACAGCAGTGTCCCGCAAACAGCAATGAACTGAATGATCAATTTAATTTGGAGATTGTTGGCCAGGGCACTGGGAAAAGCTCCCTTCTCTTTTCATATATGCCTTAGGATCTT
Source organism: Hydrolagus colliei (assembly GCA_035084275.1). Taxonomy (NCBI): domain Eukaryota; kingdom Metazoa; phylum Chordata; class Chondrichthyes; order Chimaeriformes; family Chimaeridae; genus Hydrolagus; species Hydrolagus colliei. Next base: position 8,572,447 of record CM068742.1, on the reverse strand, counting down.
CAACATCCACAAAACAGGCACAGGCATGATTTCAGATAACACCTCACACAAAGGACGGAACCGCTGACATGCAACATACCCATAGCACTGCAATGGAGTGTCAGCCTGTACGAGCAGTAGCCAACTTGTAGTCCACCAGCCAGAAGTAGCCCATGGGACCATCAAGAAGCGGGGAGGTGTGGGGGGGGGGGGGTCGGGTTGCATAAATCAAGGAATAGTCATTCAATAAAATATATTTTGTTGGCTGACAGTAACTGTTGGCTATCCCTGACCTAACTTGTGAGCTCCAAATCCCGACATGGGGCTTGAACACACAGCCTTCTGGCTAAGAGGTGAGCATGCTACCACTCAGCCTGACTGACACCTTCCACCCCATTGCTCTGATTTCCAGGACTCACGGACGAGCTGATCGAGAAAGGCAAAGACATCAAGAGCGTCTCTGACATCGTCCAGAATGGGAACCACTTCAAGATCACGGTCACTATGGGCACTGAAGTGCTGACCAATGAGTTCATCACCGGCCAGGAGACCGAAGTGCAAACTCCCACCGGGGCGAAGATGAAGGTAGTGAATGTCTTCCTGGCTCTCTTTTCTCTCTGAGTTTCAGTGCTTCGATTCTTGCTGAGCAGCCATCATTTCAAGCACTGTGAATGAGGTTTCTGAGCGTATCGCTGGCTTTACACAACTGGCTATATTTTTTTCCAATTAGACATCAAGCGCTCAGCCTCCGACACGCTACCCAATGTGGAGGGTGCTCTATAAATGAAAGGTGTTACCATTGCTGTTGTTGTTATTAAACTGCCTGTTCAGAAGGATGTTAAAAATCCTCTGGCACTATTCGAAATGAGAAGAGGGTTTCTCCTGGTGAACTGGATAATTTCGCATGAGTAAATACCACTCTCATTAAAAAAAATTCCCTTCAACTGTAGGGACTGCCTCATTTGCCTACAAAATACACTGTTACTTCCTTTTACAGTAAATCTAATGAAATCTTCTTTCAAAGCTGAAAAAAGAAATATCTAAATTCTCAGTCAATGAAGCCTGGCTGTTAGCTGGGGCCTCTCCTTTCCCTCTCCCACATCTCTCCAGCACAATAGTTTGAAGAGATCAATTTCAAGATTCTCAGCTTCATGACCTAGCACAAGCCTTACCTCTCTAGGCTGCTCATACCCCACTCCTGCTTCCTTTCCTCAGCAGGCTCTGTCTGTCTATGCCTCCCTCGTCCCCTCTGTTTCACCATCAGCAGCAGTGCTTTTAGTCACTATACCCCCAAAACACTGGATCTCTTCTCCTCCATTCAAGCCAGCTCACTCCTTGCACAGCTTCAGATACCACCCGAAGACCTTGTTCTTCGAACATGTCTACTGTCACCTCCCTCTCTGACTCTGTATCACTGTTAATTGCTCGGTACCCGAAAAGAGACCAGCCTTCCTTCTTAATTATGTTGGGCCTTATCAGCGCTTTGGACACCCTCCCAGTGTGAAAGGCACCATACAAATGTAATTTATTTTTGTTGTTTTCTAGGCCATCATCAACCTCGAAGGGACCAATAAACTTGTGGTAAAGGCGGAAAATGTTACCTCCATCACAGAGCTGATTGGAGACAGGCTGGTGAATGTAAGTCTGTTGCTTCTGTTTCTGGCTTCATATATAATATTTTGGGATACAGTATATAGTTTGGGACACAACATGTCATGCAACTGCGAGGAAGGTAGAAGACAAGCTAGATGGACTTGGTTTTATTTTACCCAGCAAATTCTTATGCTCTAAATCTAAAGTCAGTTGTGAGTGATATTGTGACTGAGATTGTAGCTGTATTTCCGGACAGTAACACAATAATAAAAATTCTTACATTTGATATAGCAACTTATCACATTGTTGAGACATCTCAAAATGCTTGACAGAATATACTGTAAAGTGAATTAACTCTTATATTTTGTGAGCAAAATTTGACATCCAATTGCACACAGCAGTGTCCCCAAATCAGTCGTGGATTGAGTAACTGAATAATTATTTTTTTAATTTGAAAAGATTATTAACCCAGTAAATCACCTTTCAATCAACCAACAACCTGGGTACAACTTAGATGCTAGATTCGTGTGGAGTAAGGAAACAAACCCAGACCAATATGTATAGGATCGCAGAACAACAACAACAGCAACATCCTGCATTTCTACAGCACTATTCAGGCAGGATCGTGTTCCAGAGCACAGCAAGTAAATGTTATCTTTTTGTTTCAGACAATGACAATCGGAGACATCGTATACAAGCGGGTGAGCAAGAAGATTTGCTGAACTCTGCTGGATTTTGTGCTACTTATTTTACTGTATGTGGGGTGGGGTGGGGTGGGGATATGACATGTAATATTAACACATTACTCAAAGCAGTCAACAGACTCAATGGTTATGAATGACCTCAAGATTAGCGGAGGGTGAAAGGGGTTCTTTGGCTTCAGCGATTGCCTTTGACCACATAGCTGGTTGATATGATAATTATCACCAGTGCTTATATCACATATTTCATTCTCCCCCACCTCCGTCTATGCAATAAAACAGAGTATATTGTACAATGTGTGACCGGTGTTATTTTTCCTAAGCTTCGCACTGATGAATCTGATGAGCCTTGTGAAGCTTTCCGACATGCTCGTCTTCTGTAGTCTGAACAATTCAACGCTTATAGATGAATAATATAAGGCAGTAATCACCCTTGCATTCGGTATGACTCCTTTTATATTAGGAGCAAGGCTTAATGTGCTTTAGAGAATTTACTGTAAAGTGGAGTGACTATGCGATTGGAGATAAGAGAGCATAGCAATGTCTCACAAATGGCCATGAAGTGAATGACCAATTTTATCTGTGGAATTATTGGCAAGAACATCAGGAGAAAGTCTCTTCACTTTTTGAAGAGGGTCACAGGCTTGTCAATGTCCTTCTGAATTATTTAATGTCTCACTGAAACACCCCCATTGGAACATGAGTTTAGACAGTGAGTTCAAAGTCCCGACGTGGGAGCTTGAAAGCCACAACCTTCTAACTCAGAAACAAGAATGCTACACTTGCCAGTCTGAAGCCTGTTATTGTCAAAATGATCCTTGTATTTGATACAGAACTCACCTCATCAAAATCTCTTAGAGCGCTGCTAGTGTATTTCTTCTGAAAGCTCTTCACAAGAATGTGGTGTCACTGTGTATTTTGTGGGCAAACGAGGCAGCCAAACTGCGCACAGCAATATCCCATAAACAGACACAAAATGGATGAATAGCCCATTTTATCTGGGGGAATTGTTGGTCAGGGACTGGGAGAAACACTGTTCTCTTTTCAAGTTGAGCCATGGAATCTCAACAGTCCGCCTGAGGTTAGTAACAAAGGGGTGATTGGAGCACCTTGGGTCAGTGATAACATACTTGGTTCTGATCCAGAAGGTTGTGAGGTCAAGATGAAAGAACACCAGAACTTGAACTTACATAGTCTAAGCTGATACTGCAATGCAGTGTTGGGCTGCACTGAAAAATGTCGGAGGTTCAGTCCTATGGTGCAGTCCTATGGATGGAGTCTGCAGCATTGTCAGGGGTGCCATCCTGCCATCCAGATAGCGACATTAAACTTCCTGTCTGCCTGTTCAGTCAATCCTTGCTGCACCAAATGCAAGGATTATCATTATTCTTCTTAATATTATAAACTCAGCACTTTCAGGAGAGGAGATATGTTTGAGTCTAGGGTACAAGAACATTGCTGTGTAAGTAATTAGGCAATTAACTGGTACAAATGAGTTAATAATTGAATACGGGTCATGCAACAATGGGCTCACTTATCACATGAAGGTGCTGCAATCCCTTGAAATGAAAGCAGTAATTTGAGAAGCTACCTTCTACTCCATCAAACGGAGAGAAAGAATGATGGTCATGTCCTTCACGGGGAAGTATGAGATGGAAAGCCAGGAGAGCTTTGAGCCCTTTATGAAAGCCATTGGTAGGCTAATCTCCTCGAAATTCAGTAATTCCATGCACTCTGTGTGGGTGTGTAAAATGTTCACCTGCACCTTGCCCATTTTTGACCTATACAGTACGGTAATAATCGACTGATAGTGGGCGAGTCAGTTCTCGAAATAGAAACTGATAGATAGGTTAAAGACTATCCCTGACATTGTATTCTCATCTCTGAGTCAGAAGATCATGGGATCAAGCTGATTACATCATCTCAGCTGGCACCAAATTGCTGTGCTGTTGGGTGTGCTCCATTGTTGGAGCTGTTGCCTTTCAGATAAGGCATTAAACAAGGCACTACCACATGTGAGGGGGTTGCTGTATAAACACAATTTGTGGTTGTTAAATTGAGGCATGGTTTCAGGGGACGGTAAAGATTCCGTGACACTTCAAAATGACTGGGGAGTTTCTCCTGGTGTCCGGTGAAACAATCCCCCAAATAAAATTGGATACTTACGCCATGGCTGCTTTTGGGATGTTGCTGTGCGCAAACTGGCTGCCATGTTCTCCCACAAATACAGTACTGCACCTCACACTAAATCCTGTTAAGTGCTTACGATGTCTTTCTTACAAGGGCGACATTCAAATGCAGTGATGGGGGTAGTGTGGTGGGGGTGTGCTGCATTGTCGGAGATACCATCCTTTAGATAGAGACAGTAAACTGACCTCCTTTTTGCCTGCTCAGTCAATCCTTGCTGCACTAAGTACTGTACAAGGATTATTATTATTATTATAGACACAGCCCCTTCAGGAGAGGAGGCAGATTAGGGTACAAGAGTATTGCTCTGTAAGCACTAGAGCAACTATCTTACATAACAAGTTAATAATTGAATAAGGGTCATGTAACAATGGGTTTATCACATGAACGTGCTGCAATCCCTTTAAAGGAGAGCAACAATTGGGGAAGAAACATTCTACTCCATCAGACAGAAGGAAAGAGCAACAGTCATGTCCTTCACGGGGAAGTTTGAGCTGGAAAGCCAGGAGAACTTTGAGCCCTTTATGAAAGCTATTGGTGAGTTAATGTCCTTGAACAGCAGTAATTCCATGTGTGGGTGGGTGTAATTGGTGTGTAGGGGATGGGACTTTGTGTGTGGATGGATGTGTGTGTGTGTGGGGAAGGATTTGTGGGTTAGTGGGTGTGTGGTGTGTTTATGTGTGTGAGGAATACGTGTATGAGTGTGTATGGGTGTTGTCATTCAATGTTTGACACATAATAAGCGACTGAGAGTCTGTGAGTCAGTTCTGCAAATTGAAACTGACAGATAGATTAAAGACCAAACCTAAAGTATTGCACTACCATAGTCTAAACTGATACTCGAATGCAGTATGGGGTGGGGGATACGTTGATGGGGCTGTGCTGCATTGTCGGAGTGGCAATCCTTCAGATGAGACATTAAATGTTGTTCCTACCAGTCTCTTGGCAACATTTGAAAAAAGAAAGAAGGTTCTCTGAATAAAATGTCATTCACCGGTGCCTTTGACCTGCCCGCACCCTCCGTTCAGCAGACTCAGGCCTGCTCCGCGTCCACCATCCTAACCGCCCAACCATCGGTGGCCGGGTTTTCAGCCTCTCTGCTCCCACACTGTGGAACTTCATCCCGCAGCCCCTCCACCTCGCTTCCTCCCTTTCCTCCTTCAAGGCCAGTCTCAAGATTTTCCTCTTCGACTGCGCCTTCTGCTCCCTTCCTAACTCTCCCCTCTCTTCTACTCTCCTTCCCCCTACCAGCCCCACCCCCTGCTCTGCTCTGGTCCCGATCTAACTATTCAACGCCTTGGGATGTCTTCCTGATGTGAAAGGCGCTATAAATTTTATTTTGTTGTTGTTGTTTTGGGCTGATTGAGAGACATTGCTTAATGCAAATTGGCTGCCTCACTTGCCTACATGTGCTGTAAATTTTACAGTAAATGTTATGAAGCGCTTTTAGACAATTTGAAGTGAACAGGATATATTAAATGCAAGGAATATTGTTATTACTGTATCACAATTCGTGTGTGTGCCCGAGGTACCGGTTTGCTTGGGAAGTCGTCTCTAGGGCATGATAATGAGTGTATTGAATGCGAGGATTATTATTTTTTATTGTTATTGAAAATGTTTCTCCTGGTCAACAATCCCTCCTGATAAAATCAGTCATTAACTTCATGCTCGTGTACATTGCTTGCGTTGTCTTACAAAATACACAGTCACTACATTTGACAGTAATCCTATGACACTCTTTGACATGTCCTGCTGACATGAGAGGTGCTGTATAAAACAGAAGGATTATTAGCAGTGGTATTATTATGATTTTTAAAAATAATTTCTAGGTCTCTCAGATGAGATGATTAAGAAAAGCATGGGCATCAGCAGAGTTTCTGAAATTATCCAAAATGGAGACCATTTCAAAATTATGACTAGAATTGGCGATGATCTACACACCAACGAGTTCATTCTGGGCAAAGAGGGAGACATTCAAACCTACACCGGACAGAAGATCAAGGTAACTCATTCCATGGGCTGCGTTGTGTGGATTAGCTTCATGTTAGCACAGCTAAGTTTGATATCACTCTCACCAATGATCCAGGGATTGTGAATTTAAGCCCCTGTGATGGGGGAATTTTTTTAATTTTATGGTCTCAGGTGATCACACTAGATTAGTGGTTAGAGCACTCGCCTCTTAAGCCAGAGGACCCAGGTTCGATTCCCGGCCAAGATGAAACCTGAGACAAGTTTACTTACTCTACACACCTCTGCTTTCTCAGCTATATGGAGGAACCATGCGCACATTTGATTGGAGAATCGCTTTCTGGCTGCAATCTCTTCAAAAAAATTAATTCTAAAAACAAAATTTAAATACACAATTGGTTGCCTTGTTATGCCCACAAATTATAGTCAATTAATTTCACAGTATATTCTGTGAAGCGCTTTGAGACATCACAACTATGTGATAAGGCACTACAGTATATCAAATATATGGATTATTATAATAACAAAGTTATGGGGGAAGATATGGAGGAAAAACTGAGATATGGGGCTAGGGATATGAGCTCGGATGGGCACGTTTGTGGAATAACTGGCTGGACAGGATAGCCCAAATGGCCCGTTTGAGCTGTAGCTTTAATGAATCTGTGATAACAACCTATTATTAAATGCAAGCATTATTACACTCAACTACGCACTTGTGTTTGAAGGACTAATGATGCATCATCTTTTTCCTTAACCAGGCTGTAATCACCCTTGAAGGAAATAAACTGATCGGCAAAATGAAAAACATGAGCTCAGTTACCGAGCTACAAGGAGACAAACTGCTGAGCGTAAGTTGCTGCCAATCATGATCGAGACCTTTGACCAAGGTCACCCATCTCGTGGCAGATTATTTAACCGGGGACACTGAGCAAGCTAAATTAGAGGGGAAAGTTAATTGTACCTGGGTCTAAACATACTCTGTTTACTTGGCATTTTACAGCATCCAGATTTTGTTAGTATTTTAAATCCAGCTATAATTTTTCATGCTGTCTTTCCTCTTTGACCATATACTTTTGCTCAACTTCAAAATTTCAGCTCATTAATGCTGAGATCCATATAAATATGTTACTGCAGCAAAGAAAAGAAAAAGCTGAATGGAGTTCTGTGAATCAGCACAATTGAATTTGCTGAAGGTTGACATGTTTGTGATTCACAATGCAATACACCTTACACTTGGTCAATGCCTTTCAAATCGGGAGGATGTCCTAAAGCGTTAAACAATTCTGGCTGGAGACCAGCGTTGGGTGGGAGGGAAGGAAGGCTGGTGAGGAGAGGAAAGATGGCTGAAATACATTCCGAGACTTGCCTTAAAATAACAACAAAATTACATTTATATCGCACCATTCGTATCGGGAGGCCAACTGAGGAGAGGTAGAGAATCAGAGGCACCTGGGAATAGAGTTCCAAAGAGCAAAATGCTATCACTAAAAGCACACCTGCCGATGAGCACTGTGGGACTGGAATTGTTCTACGTTAGAATGGATAGAGTGTGGGAAGTGGAGTAAGTCGGCATCCGCTGAGCAAAAGGAATGGTCAGGTTGAGATTCTTTTTGTTATCTCGTTCTAGACAATGATTGCCGGAGATATCGTTTACAAGACCGTCAGCAAAAAGATCAGCTGAATTTAGAGTGAAAGTGCGCTGTGCAGCTATGTGCAGTTAATATGCTGCTTATTGTACGACAAACTAAAATAAATAAACTGATTTCTCCTGACGCACAGATGGTTGTTCCCTTTCCTTCACCGTTTGAGGTAATACAGTTCATTTTTAACTTGTAACAAGATTTATATAGACCATATAACACAGAAATAGCATAATCAGCTCGACCTTCAACCTCCACAGCTCAAGCTGTGCTGATACTCCCCACCAGCATTTACACACACCTTTGTTGGGATTTCCGATCCCGAGAGTTCCAAAATATGACCCAACAATCCTTACAGGTATAAGTAGGTTTATTAGACAAATTATATTACGAAATTTACTTTATATGTAGAAAATACAAATAGAGAATACACAGACTATGAGAATATACTACCAGTTCAAACTGCACTCTGCTGAGATGTCGTGAAGAGGTCCTTCCTATACTCAAAGCTGAGTCCTTTCTTGTCTGGTCTGTCTCCAGCTCCCACCACTTCTACTTTCTCTTTCCCAAACTTCCCCAATTATACTATTTTCCTTCAAACTCTGGCCCCTCTTGATTAGATTGCCACACATCTGACATCCTCCCGTTTATTTGTCCTGTCTCCTTAAAATTGATCAACGAGATCAAAACCTTCTAACTGATCAAGCTGTGAAGATGGAATATCCTTCTTATCTCCTGGTACCAGATATGGTTCCGGGTCCCTTCCTTCGTCCTGTCCAACCTGGGACAGGCGGGGTCTTGTTTACATTACTCTGCTGTCCCTACAAGAGTTGTTCATTTACACTTGAAGACGTTAGACACACATCCCATTTCCCCAATTCTAGCTTCAAAGCTTTTCCTCTGATGTTCTAACATCTTCTTTGTTTTGTCCAATGATACTAATGGGAGTTGCAGAGAAATTTAAACATAGTACCTTCCTTATCTTAGTACCAATCAAGAGGAGAACATTTTGTTTATGCTAACCTCCTTAGCTGACATACTTCCTGGCTGGTACCAAGAATTGTGGTCCCATCATTCGTCCCTTGCGGAATGCAGTCTGATCCGGCCTTGTGGCATATGTTTCCTGTCTCTCCATAATACATTGAGAGTTACTTTTATAGGCATAGAGGTAATCTTCATTAATAATCGTATCTAAACTAAGGAATCATACGTCTAATATCAATGAAGTAGTACATACACAAATTATACATATTGAGACATATATAGTAATATTGTACAGACATTTCCACGTTATATTGAGAGTCTTGTATATCCCATCACCTTACTCCCTCCCATACCCATCTGTTACCTTTTCCCTCATTTGTCTTTTTTGGGGGTGGAGCGGATTGGTTTTCAGGCCCTGGCACCTCCTTACCTCTCTGATCTGTTCATACTGCACTCCTCTACCCAATACCTTCACTCAACTGGCATGGGTCTGCTACATAAACAAAACACAAAATACTACAGATGCTGAGAATCTGAAACAAAAACAGAAGTTGCTGGGAAAGCTCAGCAGGTCAGGCAGCATCCATGGAGAAAGGAAAAAGAGTCAACGTTTCAGGTCCACGACCCTTCGTCAGAATGTTCTGAAACGCCGTCCTGTCGTCCTCCCTAATACTTCCCTCCACAAGCTGCAGTTCATCCAAAACTCTGCAGCTCATATCCACTCCCACATCAAGCTCTGTGACCCCATCACCCTTACCTTCCACTGGCTCCCCATCCCTCACGAGTATAGAATTCAAAATCTTTCTCCTCAGGTCAAGGCCATCCATGGCCTTCCAACCCCCCACCTCTCTGACATGCTGTCTCCCTATCAACTTGTCTGCTTCCTCCGTTCAGCAGTGCGTAAGTGGCTGTTACATTTCACCCATAAAATACAGTCAATTCAATTCACAATATACAGCATTCTTTATAGATGTGTTAACAGGATGGTAAAGGTGCTATACCAATTTCAAGTTTAATATTCATTACAAGTTTAACTGTATTTAGACACCTAGATGTCCAAAGGATTGGTGTGAGTGAGCGCAATCATTTTCATGGCAGATAATGATTTATCACCATGGTTGATGTAACATCCTCCATAATATGATAGCATGATCTGTCAAAATGCAGTTTTTTTCAGCTCCTCCGTAGTCTCAGTGTTTTGTAACAATAATAACAATAATAACCTTTGCATTCGATACAGCGCTTTTCACATCTTAACGACGTCCCAAAGCTCTTCACAGAATATATTGTAAAGTGAATTGACTGTATATTTGTGGGTGAAACGTGGCAGCCAATTGTGCACAGCAGTGTCCCACAGACAATCATGGATTGAAATGACCAATTTTTATTATTGTGGTTTTGTTGGACGGATTATTATGAGGCGTGCATGTGTGTGTGGAGTAAGGAAACTTGCCCTAGGTTTTGCCCTGACCTGCCTGGATTCGAACACAGGTCTCTCCAGCTTGGTCTCCCCAGTAATAAGGGATAGGACACCTTGTACATTCAGGAGCCAGGGCCCAGTGAAATGACAGCCTAGACAGTCTGAGTGCAGAGGAAATAAAATGCTTAAATTTAGTCCATCACCTTTTCAGCTGAAGAATGTACTGAATAATCAGAACTGATAGACTCATCTAGTTAATGTCCATTGCATTAAATTGGAAACAGCACACTTTCAATTAAAAACCTCTGCTACGACATTGCTCCCGGGATGGTCATTGGGCCTCCTATAAATTGCCTCCTTCATTCTTTCCTCATTATTTGGTGCTTCTGTTGAAGGTGTGAGTAAAGTATTTTCTCTGTGTTTAAACAAAAAAGAAACTCAGCTTCTTGTTTGTGATTATTCATTTTTGAAGATTTGAGCAATTTCGGAATCTGGCTGTGATTTGCAACTGGGTTTGGTTCCATCCTGTTTCCACAAAATGTGTTTTTTAGTTTAACTACAAACATTATGTACCAGCTTTGCCAAATTTCTCAACGGCTTAAGGCCTATTCACTAAGCCTGTTCGCTAAGCCTGGCTCTTACCTTGGGATCAGAAGGTTGTGGGTTAAGGTTCCATGTTGGAGCTTTAAGCTCACAGTCAAAATGTATTGTTGGAGGTGCTGCATTCTGGAGGAGATGGTAAACTGATGTCCTGGCTGCCTGTTTGGATGGATGTTAAAAGATCCCATGCGCTATTCATAAAGCGAAGGGAGTCTCAGCAAAGGGTATCTTAGCCAACAATCTCCAGATAAAATTGCTCACTTGCTTCATAACTGTCTGGTACAAAATCCTCTTTCTTGTGTTGAAAGCCAGCCGTTGTCTTGTTCCCCTGCCCTAACTCTCTGACCTTTTAACTCCAAATCAGCCTGTCTGCTCCCTCCGCTTGGTGGACACTGGCCTGCTTTAGGTCCTCCGCACTTCCCGCCCTACCATTGTTAGTCAGGCATTCAGCATCTCTTCCCCCGCACGCTGGAACTCTAGCTCACAATCCCTCCATCTAATCCCTCCTGTTGCCTCTTCCATGGCCTGTCTAAAGACCTTCCTCTTTGACTACGCCTTCTCCCACCTTCACCCTCTCCTCCTCACTCTCCACCCCTCCTGATCCCAACTCCAAAAAAACCCTGACTGTCTAGGCCTTGTGTGAAAAGTGGCTATGAATTTACCTATAAAATTTGACTTATACTTTGACATGTGAATGTAAACTCTCTCTCCGGACAGACAGCACATCTACTATGGATTTCTCTGGCCAGTATGAGCTCCAAAGCCAGGAGAATGCTATACCATTTATGAAGGCCATGGGTAAGATTTGGCAAACTTTCTGTGGGTTTAAGTTTTGATTCTATCCGATGTTATGATGACCATAAATTAATGGCTTATTTTCAGGTAGTGGGGGGGTGGGTGTGCGGGGGAGAAGAAGCTGGAAGTCGAGTCCAGAAGAAATTAAACTCCATATGAATTGAGGTTCTGAATATCTGCTGGAAAACTAATGAATCAAGAACATCACTTATCCTGGGTTTAGGCTATGGAGAGCAAGGACTACAATGATCTGAAAGACCTCATTGCTGTTTGCGAGCACACCTGTTGTGCATTCACACTGTGTTTCCTCACTGCCTTTTGCAGCAGGTGCGGTGGGGCTTAGTGATGGTGAAATGAAAATAACTCCGTGCACTTGTTAATTCTGACTGATGAACCCATGGATAAGCCAAGGCCACTGTACAGACATTTGGAACTCTGACTTTATTCTATTCATAAGAACCTTTTGCGGGAATTTTAAGCCAAATGCTGTCTTATTTTCTCCTTTTAACTAACCAATGTCCTGGATAGATTTTAATAAGTCATTTGACTGAGTGATCCTAGCTTGTCAATGCTATAGTTCAGTGGTTAGAGCACTTGCCTTACAAGCATGAGACCTATGTTTGAATCCAGGCAGATCAGGGCGAAACCTTGGGCAAGTCTCATTACTCCACACACCTAATAATAATCCCTCCTAAAATTGTTTTAAAAATAAAATTGGTCATTTCAATCCACAACTGTTGTGGGATACTGTGCGCAATTGGCTGCAGCGTTTCGCCCACAAATATACAGTCAATTCACTTTACAGTATATTCTGTGAAGCACTTTGAGACGCCTAGAAGATGTGAAAAGCGCTATATCAGATGCAAGGATTATTATTCTATTATGGGTTGTGATTTCTTATATTTTGCAGATTTCTTATGCTTTGCAGATTTATTTATTCATGGAATAATTTGATCCCTCATTCAAGACTGCTTGTGGGACACTGTTGTGCGTAATTCGTTGCTGTTTCACCCACAAAATATAGTCAATTCATTTTACAGTATATTTTTGTGAATTGCTTTGAGACATCTCAATGATGTGATAAGATGTTGTATTGAATATTATTATTATTATACAGTCTTGCCTCACGGCTAAAGCCACTAAGTTAGGGCAATGACTTAACCCCCGAAAAATCTAGCTTCGAGAAACTCTGGAACTCCTGCCGCATTCACTGCCCCCCCACTCCCCCCACCACCACCTTTTCTGATCACCTTTTTTCCTCCACTTCTTCATCAACTCCCTCCACCCCAGCTCTGGTTCACAGGCGATGCTAGGGAATGTTTAAGAAGTCCTGCAAAATAGTCACTACACTGAACACCGAGGTGTTGCAACAATGTGAAAAGTACTGTATTAAGTGAGAGCATTGTTTCTCTAGGGCTCTCGGATGAGATGATTGAGAAAGTTAAGGACCTCAAAAGTACAACCAAAATCGTCCAAACTGGCCAAGATATCCTAGTTGCCATCCACACTGGCAGTCAAGTCCTCGTCAATGAGTTTACCCTTGGTAAAGAGATGAATATGGAAACTCCAACAGGAGACACAGTCAAGGTAATGTTACTGAAAAGTTAAAGCACAGGCCCAAATCCTTCACTGCCTAGTGCCTCGGGAGGTCACTCTGATGTGGAACACACTATATAAATATAATCTGCTGTTGTCCCATTGCTGACTCGGTAGCAACTGTACCATTGCTTACTCTATCAGCACCAACCGCCTACATAAGGTAAATACCCCTTCCCTCATCCATGCTGTGTAAAATCCTATGAAGTACTGTAAGATGCCTTGTTAATGAAAGTACTATATTAAATATGTTTTGACTTGATCTGTTTCTTTACAGGCTGTGATGAAACTGGAAGGTGACAATAAACTAGTTGTCACCACAGCCACCATTACTTCTGCTGCAGAATTAGTTGATGATCAGCTGATTAATGTAAGTTTCGGTTCTACATCCACTTACATAGACTGACACTTGTTAAATGTTAGAGATGGTTGAGCAGGATATGGTTACAGTCTATAAGACACTAGATAAGGCAAACCATAACAAGCTGTTTTATCTTGTAATAAATAAAATGTTATGGAGGGAGGGTGCAGCGCTGCCTTGTTCAAGGTGACATCCCTTGAAGCATATATTAAACATGACCTGTCTGCTGTTCAGGTGGACCTGCAATACCATTTTGTTACAAAAAAGAAGGGAGTTTGTCCTAGTGTCCTAGGCAACAATCACCTCCTCTAAACCAGCTATATGGTGTTTGTGCAGTGTTGGTGTGCACAAATTAGCTTCTGTCTTGGTCTCCAAAATAGTCACTATGCTTTACATAATATCCTATGAAGTAGGATTCTATTAACAAAAATCCTATGAAGTGTCTCACTTTAACTTTCCAATCTGCGGAGTGAGGTCTAATCCCATTAGTGGTCATGAAGACATGGTTCAAGTCCATATTGTCGTAGTTTGGGACCTAAATGATTGGGGGGGGGATTGAGGCTTGTGTCGGGCACAAGGCTTGTTCCCTGAATGCAAAATATTGATCCAATTCATGAAATGTGGATGAGCCACACTCACCAATAAAATAAATTACTGTCTTCCGTTGACTGAACTCAGCAGTACTTGAGCGTAATCTTGTGTGCTTTTTGGTTTCAGACAATAACTTTTCAAGGCATCATCTACAAGAGAATAAGCAAGAAGGTTACAGACCCTGTTTCAGAGAATGGGCAGTAGCTTATTACCCAGAGGTGTGGGGGGTGGGGGGGAAGGGAGGGAGGGGTGGGGGGGTGGGGATGAGGGAGAAGTAAAGATGTCAATATTGTAATAAATAAAATACCAAGTCCAATTGTGATGTGATTATTTCAGTAGTAGGCTGATGGAATATATTCTGTACATGATCTGACCTTTGCTTGTGTGTGTAAGGCGGGGATGATCCAATTGTCTCCATGCCCCCGATGGGTTTCTTACATTGATGTCCCCTCCATGATGGGTGGGTCACACAATGGCTGGCTGCCATTGCACCATAGGAAAGTCTGCACTAAAGAAATGTGTCATTTGACCCATTGTCTGAGATGGAGCGAACAAGATATTCCAAACCAATTACATTTGTATAGCTTCTTTCATAGAATGTTGCAGCACAGAAGGAGGCCATTCGGCCCATCGATTCTGTGCCGGCTCTGTGACCGAGCAAGTCACTTTTGTTAACCCCATTCACCAGCTTTCTCCCCTTAACCCTGCAAACCCGTCTTCCCCAGATACCTATCTAGTTCTCTCTTAAAAGCTGCTATCGAATCAGACCTCACTACCCTTTCAGGCAGATCATTCCAAATTCGAACAACTCGCTGAGTAAAAAAATTCTTCTAACCTCCCTTCTGCTTCTTTTGGTAGACATTTTAAGACTGTGACCATGGGTCACAGACACACCTACCAGCGGAAACAGGTTTTCCCTATCTAGCCTGTCAAAACCTTTGATCTTGAAGACCTCTATCAGGTCCCTGCGTAACCTTCTCTGCTCTAATGGGAAAAGTCCTAACTTCTCCAGTCTGTCCTCATGCTAAAGGTTCCCCATTCCTGGTATCATTCTCGTGAATCTCCTCTGCACCCTTTCCAGTGCCTTAATGTCCTTCCTGAAGTAAGGTGTCCAGCACTGGACGCAGTACTCCAGCTGAGGCCTAACCAGTGTTTTGTATAGATTAACCATAACCTCCCTACTCTTATACTCTATGCCCCTACTAATAAAGCTCAGTACACCAAATGCCTTTTTTACTGCCTTATCTACCTGCCCTGCTACCTTTAATAATTTGCTTACTTGAACACCCAGATCTCTCTGTACGTTCACCCCCCTTCAGATTGAGCTACCATGTCTATATTGCCTCCTATCATTTTTCCTACCTAAGGGTATCATCTCACACTTATTCACATTAAAATCCATCTGCCACATTTCAGCCCATTCCACCAATCTGTGTATGTCTGCTTGCAGTTGGTTACAGTCCTCCTCACTATTTACTATCCTACATAACTTTGTATCATCTGCAAACTTGGAAATAGTGCTCTCTATGCCCAAGTCCAGATCATTAATATATATTAGAAAGAGCAGTGGTCCCAATACCGATTCCTGGGGGACACCGCTGCACACCTCCTTCCATTTCGAGAAACACCCATTAACCACCACCCTCTGCTTTCTGTCACTCAGCTAGTTCTTAATCCAAACTGCCACTGTCCCGTTAATACCGTGGGCCTCTCATTTTTTTATTAATCTCTTATGCGGTACTGTGTCAAAAGCCTTTTTGAAATCCATGTAAATAACGTCCACCGCATTTCCCTCATCAACCCTCACAGTCGCCTCTTCAAAAAATTCTATTAGATTTGTTAGGCAAGATTTGCCTTAACAAATCCATGTTGGCTGTCTCTATTTACCTCGTGTTCCTCTAAGTGGAGATTTATTCTGTCCTGGATTATGGTCTCCAGTAGTTTTCCTATTACCGAAGTAATGCTGACTGGCCTGTAATTTCCGGGTTTGTCTTTCTCCCCTTTTTGTAGAGAGGGTAACATTAGCCACTCTCCAGTCTCTTGGCACCACTCCTGTGTCCAATGAAGATTGAAATATAATGGCCAGAGCCTCCGCTATTTGAACCCGTATCTCCCACAGCAACCTTGGGTGAAACCCATCTGGTCCTGGTGACTTATCAATTTTGAGCCCAGTCAATCTTTTCAGAACTTCCTCTCTGTCTATAGTAATCTGGTCTATTTCCTCTACCCTCTCATCCAATACTGCGGCATTTGGAGCATCCATTTCCGTTGTGAAGATAGATGCAAAGTACTTGTTCAGTACATCAGCCATGCCCTCTGCCTCCACAACAAGATTGCCGTCATTGTCTTTGATTGGCCCCACCCTACCTTTAACTAACCTTTTTTCCTTTCATGTCAGGAGGAAGTGCCAAAGTGTTGTAAACCCAGTACTCCGCAAATCTTTAGAATGGTTTGCGTTGTGTCTGGTGGGAGGCATTCACACCTTCGATCTGCTGGGCTGGGATTCATACCTTCACCCACCACAAGCCAAGGAATTGCAGATGGAGGTACAAGAATGAACTAGTGTGAGGGCCAAAATGATTTGGTTTGATTTTTGTTTTCTAGTGTGAACAGTCCCAGCTCTAGGTTTTCTTTTGTCTGGAATATTGCCAGCACAGTGCATTCCGCCTTTGTGTACCACTGATGTGTGGACATTTTTGCTGAATCTGGAATGAAATGCACACGATATCCCTGGAGGGATGTGTTCTGCCTACCTATTTTTTTTAAAAAAAGTAATTGGATGCGCGTTGAAATTAAGGCTTGGTGTTTAACATAGAGTTTAGAAAAGATCACAGTGTCACCTACTTTTATATATTTTTTTAAAAGTTGTGCAGCCTGATTTGAAACATTGGGAATGTTATTTTTTGTGTGTGTGCATATAGCATGGTGATGGGCTTTCATGCGTTTTAATACAATAAGTAATTTTCAAACTCTGCAGATAGATGAAGGATATGGGAGGTTTCAAACAAAGTTT
This sequence comes from Hydrolagus colliei, assembly GCA_035084275.1. NCBI lineage: Eukaryota > Metazoa > Chordata > Chondrichthyes > Chimaeriformes > Chimaeridae > Hydrolagus > Hydrolagus colliei. Next base: position 8,555,019 of record CM068742.1, on the reverse strand, counting down.
CAATCTGCTGGCGGGATGGGGGGGTCACACCTTGCCCGAGGTATGGATGAGTGGAGTGTTTATGCTCCTCTGTCCCAACATTGCATCCCTCTCCTCCGAGCAGTTCTTTGTGTGCTGTCTCTAAGACAGCCAACTATGTGACTGCCATGTGTGACTGCTTTGTAACACTTTCTGTGGGTTTGTCTGCCGTACCAGGAAGTGGAGTGAAACAAGTGGAGTGTAGCAAGTTTTATTTTATATCTTTTGTGGTTGGAAGGAAAAATATTGTCTATATAGCTATAAAGTAAGAATACAATGGGAAGTAATGTGTACACATACTGTACTTGATTTAACTGAAATGCATCAACTATTCTGATAATTGAAAAGCAGACAATAACTCTTGTTTAATGGGATCAGGGTGGGAAGGTGGGGAAGGGGAGGTGTAGCACAATGGAATAGAAAAGATTTGCTTCAAACAATTTCAACTAGCATTTGCTATATAATTATTAAGCGCTCTGAGATGCCGTCCAGCGTGGAGGGCGCTATATAAATCAAAGTTGTTCTTGTTGTTATACAAATGTAATGTTGTTGCTTGCAACTTGCTTTACTTTGAAGCTGGCAATGAAGTACAGTACAGTGATTCCGAAATAATCAATTTTCACTCGGTGTCCTTTTCCTTCTGTTTTAATTGAAGGGCTGTGTTTATCTCTATTGCAACAGACACAGCGCACTTACCATTTCACTAATCAGCGAAAAGCCTGAGAAAGCAGTGGGATGACCTCAATGGTCTATATGATGAGGACACTTTGGGCAAGAGTGACTGAGCGCTCAACAATTACGCAATTTACATTTTGTATAGCATCTTTCAATCATGGTTAAAAAGGCCATAACCTTTTTATTAGAAATGAGAAAAGGTCAGAAAAGATGTGATATGAATAATCCTTGCCTTTGGTATAGCGATTTACGTTATTGAGACATCAAAGTGCTTCACAGAATATACTGTAAAATAAATTGATTGTATGTTTTGTAAGTGAAATGCAGCAGCAAATTGCACACAGCAGTGTCACAGATTGAGTGATCAAAATAAGTGCCCCAAACTCTGGAACACTCTCCTTCAATCTCTCCGCTTTGTCCCCTCCTTCCCCATCTTCAGGTCACACCTGATTAATTTGCACTGTTAGTAAGAAACATGCAGTTCTAACATTTTCTGAGAAATGCATTCTTCAGTGAACTTGATGGTCTCGATCTAGAGATTTTGGGGGGATTTTTCAGTCAGCCGGCTTCTAATAGTGAGAACCCCACCACCCTAGTTAAGAGCATTTAAACTAGACAGAGTTTCACACATGTTTTCTACTTAAAAGTGCAAATTTCCCTGTGTCTGGAATTTGCGCTCCCTCCCTAGAGGGACGGACCCAGCTTCCAAGTTCCAGTGGATGGTTGGCAGGCGCCAAGTCTTGGGGACAAGAGAGTGCGTTGGGGGTAACTGCTGGAGTCTAACCAGCTAACACCACAATAGACTGCCACGGAGAGCACTGTCTGTAAGCTCCCTGCTGCTTGTCGAGCGAGGACCACCCTATCCTATACGGCTTTGGCATGCAAGGTTAACAGACCCGCCCCACTCCAAGGGCTAGGATTAAACAGTTAGCTTTGAGTAACATGGCATGAATCTCAAGAACATCAAGAAATATCTCAGGCTGTCCCGTAAAAAGGTAAAACTATTTGTACTAAGAAATGTTTTTTTTTTTAAAAAAGCGCAAACTGGGTGCCAGATGCTTCTTTTAAAGAGTGTCCGGCTGCAATAGAATGTGTGTTTCCCTCTGCTCCCCTTCCATTTTCAGTAACTACGATAGCACCATGAACATTCAAATTTCCCGCTTCAAAATCAGAAGTGATTAGTAGTCGGGGTGGGGGGGGGGGGGGTGGCGTAGATGTTTCTGTGCTTTATTTTTTCCGGCGGAACAGTTGTTTAACGTACTCGCCCACTGCTGGCTCCGCCATCATCTGCATGTTCTGGTTCTTCAGTGCTGCGTCTCTCATCTGGTGATAGAGAAACTCGTTCTGCTGGAACATGCGTAGTTCCATCTCAGTCTGACTCCGCATCGTCTACAGGAGGGGGAACAGACCGGGCTGCTCAGGTCAATGTTGCAAGATTTATTAAAGGGGATTTCTTAATTAAGGGATATAGTTCTGTTGTTTTTATCACGCTGTTGATGCGTCTCAAAGCGCTTCACAGAATATACTGTAAAGTGAATTGACTGAATATTTTGCGGGTGAAACGCGGCAGCCAATTGCGTACAGCAGTGACCCCGTAAACAGTTGTGGATTGACCAAATTTATTCTTGGAGTGATTGTTACCCCCCTAGAAAACAATCCGTCAATCAACAATCAACTAGCACTGCTCGGTGAATAGAGAGATCAGGGATAATGAAACTTACCTAGGATTTCGTCCCACCCGGGAATCAAACTCGGGTCCTCTCAGTTGCAAGGTGAATGCACTAACTACTACACTACAACATCAACAACAACAACAAAATTGTACTTATAAAGCCCCTTTCACGTTGGGAGGACGTCCCAAAGCGCTGAACAGTCAGGTCGGGACCCGGGTGGGGGAGGGTCGGGGGAAGGGGAAGGAGAGTGGGAGAGGGGGAAGAGTTAGTGGGGCAGCTGAAGGCGCAGTCGAAGAGGAGGGTCTTGAGACCGGCCTTGAAGGAGGAAAGGGAGGAAGCGAGATGGAGGGAGTCATGTACATGAGTCTATTAACACACATGAGGCGTTCGCACAGGCAGTGACGGACTTACCTCAAGATCTTTTGTGATATTGTGAGTGGGTCCGTGGGTTACAAGCAGGATGCCATACGCTTGGCAGATCATGGCGTGAGCTGTTTCGATGCTGCCAGCGTGCCAGTGGGTCACCCCTGCCCTCATCATGGCCATGCCCAGCTGGGCGTTGTTCGGATGGTACAGCTTCCTATTTGGAAGGAAAATGTATCCTTAAAATCCCCACCAGAGAGGCTCGAACCCACCTCCCATCCTGAGAGCAATGTCCCACCTTCCACCCCGAGATGAGGAATTCCACCCCAAATTCTACCTCGCTTGGGGCACCATTTTTGTGGCAAGTTTCTTCAGTTCAGGCTTCATAGTAATGACCCTTTCTCATCAGCAGGAAATCTTCACAGGATATTTAATGTCCGCCTGAACAGGCAGACATCTTATTGCAAAGAACGGCACCTCTCTCTCTCTTTCCCCTCCACTCTCCACCCTCTGGTCTCTCTCCCTTTCCTCTCATCTTTCTCTCTCTCCATCCATCTCCTCTCTCTCCTTCCCTCTCTCGCTGCCTTCATCTCCTCTCTCTTTTCCTCTCTTCCTCTCCTCTCCTCTCTTTCTCTGTCTCTTTCTCTTGTTCTCATCTCTCCCTTCCTCCGTCTCCCTCCTCTTTATCTCCCTTTACTCTCTCTCTTTCTCTGTCTTCTCCTCCTCCGATAGTTTAACGTCTGACCCTAAGGAAGGCGCCTCCGACAATGCTCGAAGCACCCACCCCCATCACTGCCCTGCAGATGTCAACTTCAAAAAGGTTTTGAACCCACAACCTTGTGACTCAGAGGTCAGAGTACTACCACTGAGCCAGACTGACATAGTGTGTCTCCAGGGTATCGGACCCTTTGCAGGCCACAGTACCTACTTGTAACCCTCCACCATTTTCTCGGCATGTGTCGCTGCCTCTTCAAAGTGTTGCAGGTATGAGAGGACCTCTGACAGGAGGCTCAGTACCCGCAACACACTCAGGTGGGTCACACCCAGCACTCCCTCGTCCTTCTTCAAACACTCCCGACACAGCTTCACTACCTGAGAGATGGCATGGGGGGGGTAGGAGAGGAGAGGAGAGGAGGGGTAGAGCAGAGAAAGACGGAGGGAAATAGTGAGGGGAAGGGAGAGAGAGAGAGAGGTGGTAGTGGGAGGGGAAGATAAAGAGAATGGGTGAGAAGATGGGTGAGAGAGGGGGAGGAGGGGGAGGAGGGGGATATCAAGAGGGGGAGTGGAGAGAGTGGGTGGGAAGAGAGGAGGAAAGTGAGAAGGGGAAGGGAGAGTTTGGTGGCAATGGAGTTGGGAGAGTTTGGTGGCAATGGAGTTGGCAGAGTGGTAAAGAGAGAAATAAAGCGGGAGACAGAGAGACACACGGAGAGAGAGAAACAGGGATAGCGAGGGAATGAAAGAACGTGGGAGAGAGCAAGAAAAGTACAGAGTGAAAAAGAGAGGAAGTGAGTGAGAGAGAGAATGAGGAAGAGAAAGATGGAAGGAGAAAGCGCAAGAAAGGGAGAAGAACGAGATAAGGGGAGAGAAAAAGAATAAAAGTGTTATCTACAAGCTGCACGTATGTCCCTCATTTTACATCAGCACCACAGACAGAGTGAGAGACTGGACACAGTTGGAGATGGGGAAGGGGACAGGAGATTGGTGGCCAAGGAAGATGGCAACAACGACGACTCAATCATTGATTGTGGAGGGGGAGGTTTTCCGTGGTAACTGGTGGTCTAACTCACCCATAACCCCGTCCGAAAGCGGTTTGAGATACTGTCCCAATGTGTATAATAATAATAATAATAATCCTTGCATTTGATACAGCGCTTTTCACGTCTTCTAGACTGTGTCTCAAATTTTTTTTTGAGTCATTATTATCAGGCGTGTGGAGTAAGGAAACATGCCCAAGGTCTCTAACCACTGAGCTACAGCACTCCACAATAAAATAATAATAATCCTTGCATCTGGCTTCAAGGCGTCTCAAAGTACTTCACAGAATGTACCGTAAAGTAGCCAACTGCGAGGTACAAGGTGACAACTATGCTATGGGACTTCATGTCCAGAGAGTGATAATAAACTGGTCAGCTGGAGCACTGGGGAGAAAGCAGCCCCTTACCTCAGCCCACAACCCCTCTGATCGAAGCTGCTCAATTTTCTCCAGGGCTGCTTTCGAAAATTCAGTTACCTTCTTGACTGTTTCCTCGGATGGCTGCAATTTTACAAGAGCATCATTGTTAATAACAATTAAACCTTGCCTTTGGTACAGTGCCTTTCAAGCTGGCAGGACATCCCAGAGCGCTTCACAAAGTATACTTCAAGTGTAGTGACTGTATTTTTTAGGCATAAGCAGTAGCCAATTTGCTCTGAGTAATGTCCCACAAACCACCATGAAGTGAATGACCATTTTTTTAAATTAGGGGATTGTTGGAGAAACTCTCTTATTGATATATTTCATCCTGTCTCCACTAGATGGTGTAGAAGTTACAACTATTTGTCTCCACATCCATTCCACCACCCACACTCACAGCTACCCGCTTGACCTGGTGTTCACCCGGGGGCTCGGTGTCTCAGATGTCACCATCACTGACACAAGGTAATCTCTGACCACCATTTCATCTCTTTTCAACTCATCTATCCCTCTCCCCACTGCCTCCAATCATACCCTTTATTAGAGCCTCTTCACCTCACCCCCTCTCTTGCTTCCTTCAAGGTCCATCTCAAGTCCTTCCTCGTTGACCGTGCCTTTGTTTGTCCTCACATCCTTACCCACCCTGCCCTCCACCCCTCCTGACTCCAACCTCCCACTTGGGTACAAATGCTTGACAGTCCAGCACCTTGGGAATTGACCGTATACTCCATAAAATATACAGTCAAATCACTTTACAGTATATTCTGTGAAGAGCTTTCAGACTCAAAGATGTACTAAGGTGCTATATCAAATGCAAGGATTATTATTATTATCCTATCATAGGAACAATTGCTAGGCAATGTCCATCTGGTTCGCCTTTCCAGTGTTGTGACATGTAATCTCCTGAACTGCTCATATATTCTATCCCCAAATGAATGGTGCTATAATAAATAAAAATAATCCTTGCATTTCGATACAGGGTTTTCATGTGCTTTCAAAGTGCTTCACAGAATATACTGTAAAGTGAATTTGTGGGCAAAATGCAGCAGTCAATTGTGCACAGCAGTGTCCCCACAAACAGTTGTGGATTGAAAGGACCAATTCTATTATTGTGGGGGTTTTGTTTTAGGGATTATTATCAGCAGTGTGGAGTAAGAAAACTTGCCCAAGATTTGCCCTGCCTGGAATCAAATCCAGGTGTCTCACTTGCAATGCAAGTTTTCTAACCACTGAGCTACAGGACTCCACACAAGGTATAAATGTAATTTGTGGTTATTGCTGACTGAGCCATGCTGAAATACAGTAAAGATAAAAATAAAGAATTTGCCTTGAATTGTAAGACACAATCCAATAGTCAAAGCCTAAGTAGCATTTGAGGCCTGAGGAATCTTTTACCTTTTTGCCTTCTTCCTCCACCACGGACAACATCAGATCATCCTTGATGCCCTTGGCACAGTGCTCGCAGTTACAGTCAAAGTAATACTGGAGTTTGAGTATCTTCTGCCGATCAGCGCTGAGGTTCAGGAAGTCTACATAGGAGACCGTCAGCTCCTGCCCAGCTCGGATTTTATCTATTGCCCGGAGCTCAATCCTGTTCCAACACAGAACGAAAATCTTCATCAGTGTCAATGGGAAATGGTGGAAAATAAACACACTTGAACGGATATGAGAGTTCTACCTCTGAGCCAGTCTGAAACACTACCTGTGCTTGGTAAATCGAGAGGATGGAAAAGAAAGGGTTACGAGTGCATTGGGTTAGGGCTAGAGATGCATCACTCTCAACATCCACAGTGAGTCACAAAATTCTGCCCAGTCTCAATCCTTGCAACCATCCTCTTGAGATTTGAGATGGCACAGAATTGCAGAAATATTTACGATTCAATGCATTAATTCAGAAGCTGTTTGATTAATTTAGAAATGCTCTCCTTGCATTTGGTAAATCACCTTACAAGTTGGGAGAATGTCTCAACGTGCTTCATAGGACATACAGTGCAAAGCATGAAATTAGAATTTGTTTCTGTTTTCCTCCCCTTAGATCTCATTGCCTCATGTGGAGTCCTGTAGTGTAGTGGTTACAGCGCTCGCCTCACAGGTGAGAGGACCTGGGTTCAATTCCCAGGCAACACGAAACATTAGGCAAGTTTCCTTACTCTACACATCTCTGTTTACCTAGTAGTAAATTGGAACATAGATGTTAGTCAATTGGTGGGTCACTTTACCAAGTGTAATAATCCCCTCAACATAAATTAATCAATTAATAAATTGTTCACTCAATGTTTGTGGAACACTGCCATGCGCAAATGGCTGCTGCGTTTCGCCCACAAAATATTGTCTATTGTCAATTCACTTTAAAGTATATTCTGTGAAGAGCTTCGAGATGTGATAAGGCGCTATATCACGTCATAGACGTGATACGGCGCGATATCAAATGCGAGGATTATTATTATTGTTATTTGGTTAGTGAGTGAAGGCAATCGTGGTCAGTAATAATGGATGAATGGTTAGAGTTGAATCTTTGCAGCAGTAATACAACGATCAGTTCCTTAAAGCTGAAACAATAATGCATAAATAATAAAAATAATTTGTGCTTCAAAATAAATCGTTGCATTCCTGACAGAAAAAGACTGTGTTGAGTTGATTTTAAACCGGGAAGAGTCGGATCAGAGAGAAAGAGAGAGTGGTGGGAGAGGGAGGAGAGAGAGGGAAAGGGGGAGAGCGGGTTGTGGGAAAGGGGAGAGAAGGAAAATTCAAACTGCAGACAACCACATGACCCACCTCATCTGAGTGTGAAAGATTGATTTTACTGCGTCGTGACTGAAAAACAAAACAAAAGTCTGTGTTGCGCAACGTAAAGAAAAACTACACCAAAAGGTCATGGACCTGTTAAACACAAAGTGCCAGATAATAATAATAATAATCTTTGCTTTTAATATAGTGCTTTGTCAGGTCATTGAGACATCCTAAAGCGCTTCACAGAATTTTACTGTAAAATGTAGTGACTCTGTACTTTGTAGGCAAATGCGACAGCCAATTAGGCACACAGCAATGTCCCTGCAATCAATGATGAAGTGAGTGACCAAACATTTATCTGGGCATTGTCGGCCAAGACACAGGGAGAGAGAAACTCCCTTCTCCTTTCAAATAGTGCTAACCGTCTGTGATTAGCAACAAATACAGAAGTTGCTGGGGAAACACGGCAGGTCAGGCAGCATCCATGGAGAAAGGAAAGCGAGTCAATGTTTCGGATTCCACGACCTTTCGTCAGAACTCGACTGTGATTCGTCAGAAGAGCAACCTCATTATCGATGTATGAACCTGTGACCTTTCATTGGGTGTAAATGGGTTACTTGGGTCACTAAGCTCTGCGAGCCATTGACGACTATCCTTACCCAGCTTCACTGGCTCCCCATTCCCCCATAGGTTAGAGTTCAGGATCTTTATGTTCACCTTTACAGCTCTCCACGGTCTTGCTCCTCCTTACCCCTACAATCTATTAAAACTTCACCAACATGTCCGCTCCCTCCCTGCTCCACATACCCAGCCTCGCCTGCTCCACTACAAGCGGGCAGGCAGGCGGGCGGGCTTTCAGCCTTTCTGAACCCACCCTCTGGAACTCCAGCCCAGAGTTCCCTTAAAGCACTTCATAGGATATACTGTAAAATTTTATTTTTTTAGGCGAAATGTGGCAGCCAATTTAACATGCCTGAAAAGAGCTCTGTATGTCCACACACCTTATGGATGGTAATTTCTCATTTGACTGGAACGATGTGCGCAATATCTCTGCACATCTCCCCCACTCCCCCTACCCAGAGTGTCACACCCTGCTCACCTAACCCCCAGCAAGTATTAGGCTCAGCCAGGCAAGAGTGTGTGTTGTGGGATAACTGGAGTTTAACCAGCTAAAATCTGGTTTGCACTTGAATAATTTATGCTGATAATTTTTTACTGCTCACAGAGGGAGGCATGGTTGACTTTCTGCTTTAAGTTAATTAATTCTCTATAGAATCCCGACATGTCAACCCAAGAGCTGACCTAAGCAACTTCCATCCCTTCTCGCAGGTTGGTGTCTCAGAGCTCTGCACAGTGGATTGGGTTAACAAGAGATGAATGAGAAGAATATCTTCCCAACAGACTTAAACAAAGCCCATAGATAAGCACACAATACCGACACTGATCCCGGGGTTAACATAGTTGGACACATGTCTACACTCCTGATTGATGGGTCAGATCATATGCTCAACTAACACAGCTAAGTTGCCAAGCATTTGGGAACACTCCAACTCCTACAGTCCCCAATTAGTCACTGGCTCCTCATCCCTGGAGGATAGAGTTCAATATCCTTGTTTCTTCTACGCACTATAAGATGTAAGAACGTGATAATTAACATTTCCCATTAAGAAACCTGTTAAGAAATGTTGCAAATTAGAATGCGTGGTCCTTATTTTATCGACTCACCAGAGGATTTGAATAACAAGGGAACATAAACATATGACAACCAGTAGCAGATCTAGAAAGCGAGTTCATGAGTAGTTTCTTGAAGCAGAGGGTGATGAGAATGCTGGAGGCTATGTATTTAAGAGAACAGTATACAGTTTGTTTGTTATCGTTGTTGTTATTTAAGAGGAAATGCAATGTGTATAGAAGGGAGTAGGGTAAAGAAGGATCTAGGAGTGGGCATCAAAGGGGTCGTGAGGAGTATAAACAGTGGCACAGACTATTTGGACTAAATTACCTCTTGTTGTGCTGTGGAATCTAGGTAATTCTACTTAAATCCCAAATCATCTGGTCACTGCAACCAACTGAGTTACCCCAAAATGTACCCAATGTACCTGAAGATTAATTGAGTCCCTCTGGCTGGCTCCCTCTATCCCCTTTTCAGGGCAAAGTTTATTTGACCTAGTTTTTGGTCATCTTGATGACAACCTGTAGCTGAGATGCCCTTCCAGCATTGTCGAGCACTTTGAGACCTGCTCCTGATCTGAAAGACGCCAGTACCATGAAGTAAATGTAAACTGGGTTGGGTTGTGTTGCACTTACTTTCCGTTGTTCAGTATGACTGTACAGTTTGGCCAACAGTCATGGTTTACAAGGCAGAGGTTTGGGAAGATGCCAACTCCCACGGCCTGTAGCCCCCGTTGGTCACTGATCGTGAAACCATTACAGTTGATCTGAAAAATGAACGAGAGTAATATTAATAATAATCGCAACAGTCCTTGCACGGTATATGGTGTAGCGACACATTCACATCGAAGAAATAGGTTTTAAGCTTGGTTTGAAGACAGATAACAATAACAGAATAAGAATCCTTACATTTAATATGGTGCCTTATTATGTTGTTGAGTCTCTTAAAGCGCTTCTCAGATCATAATTGAAATAATTGTGTAAGATGCGGATGAAACCGGCAGCCAATTACTCACAGCAGTGTCCCACAAACTGTCGTGGATTGGATGATCCAATTACTGTATTTATTTATTTTGAAGGGATTATTACCCCGAGAAAGCCAATCGACTAACCACCGTGTTGCTCTGGGTAAACAGAGGCATGTGGAGTAATAAAACTGATCTAAAGTTTTACTCTGCCCAGGAATCGAACCTGGATCCTCTCACGTACAAGGCAAGTGCTCTAACTGATAGGCTACAGGACTCTTAGATAGAGAGCCACTATTACAAACTTAAGGATAATTATTTTTACAGTTGAAAGCTGTTCCTGCAAGACCCCTCCTTCTCATTTGCAGACTGAGGCCATTGCTAGTGTAGATCGTACCACTCCAAATATATGTGATATGGATTCAAGCCCAATCTGCTGATGAGAAGACTGCCAGTAGTTCTGGAAGGCATTGACGTCAGCAGCCAGCTGCTTTTTATCCTCTTCGTCAAGTTCATCCACATGGTCCTGCAGGTCCTCGAGAGATGTTAAGCGGTCCTCCGAGACAATCCCACCTTCCCACTCCACCCGCCACAAGATCCGGGCAGCCAACCTAGAGAACATTAAAATAACAACAACAACAACTTCATATAGCATCCTTGACACGCAGCAGTGTCTCAGAGCGCTTAACAATGGTAGAAATGAAGCTGAGCCGGGTAAAGTGGGGAGGCGACCGCAGGCACAGTCGAAGAGAAAGGACTTCAGGTGCAAACTGAAGATGGGGAAGGAGAGGGGCAGGCGGAAGAATTAAGGGGGAGAGTTCCAGAGTTTCGGGGTATGTGGCCGAAAGCCTGAGATACAAAGGGGGTGTTGTTTCTGCTGAGCTCTAACGCCCTCCACTCGCACTTCGGGACTCACCTGATGTTCTCGTTTGGAGCCTTGCCAGCCTTCTTCACAGCAGCACATTCGCTCTTGTGCTCTGTCCACGCCTGCCTCTGGCAGGTGCGGTCGCAGTAGTGGGCGAATCTGCAGTGGCCACAGCGGTGCAGCTTGGCTTGTTTCTTCAAGCAGTTGTGACACACTTTCTGTGCGAGGCTGAGAAAAGGAAGCAACAAATTCACCGTCCGCAAACCCAACACAACCCAACCCATTTACCTCACATAGTCTAAGCCGATGCTCCGATGCAGTGCTGGGAGTGTGGCATTGTCAGATGAGACGTTAAACTGAGATCCCGTCTACCTCGTTCAGGATTTCCATGGCGCTGTTCAGAAAGAGTGAGGAGTTTCTCTTGATGTCCTGACCAAGACTCCCACAAATAAATAAGAACAGATCATTTGTTTCATGGCTGTGTGGGACATTGCTTTGTACAATTGTGCTGCCTCATTTGACAACAAATACAGTCTCTCCATATTACAGGAAATCACGTGAAGCGCTTTGGGACATCATTCCAAGGCTCTACACCGAATGCAAGGATTATCATGATTTAGATTTTGGTCAGGCAGATGTTTGACACAAGAGGAAACCAATCACTCCAATGAAGAGTATCCAGAGCAAATTGAGAGTTCTACATACGATGCCAACTACACATGGAGATTTCCTTGTATCTAAAATTGAGTACACACTCTCTCCTGCTTATCTCATCCTGCTTACCAACTATCAGAGAGTACTGTGCGCAGGTTGGCAACAGCCAAGATTTGGGGACCCTTGAATGTGCATTGGGTAACTGCTAGAGTCTAACCAGCTAAAACCGCATGGCTAGCCATTGATATTGCTGACTGGCAAGCTTTCTTCCTGCTTGTCCAGGTAGGATTGACTTTCAAGGTAATAGGAGCTGAGTGGGATGATTCCCTGCTCCCAATGACTAGTCTGTCCCTCGAGGTCCTGCCAATGAGCCAGGCTACGATGGCATCAGCAGTGCCATGGAACACTGCAGATACGTCATGCTCAGGAATCAGATTATTGCCCTTGTAAAAAAAAGTACCATGGTAAGGTGGTAGTACCATGGTACTACCACCATTACCATGGTACTTTTTTATAAGGGTGAGATGGCCACAGAGGGCTGGCTCGATTCCAATATCCCATTGCCAAGCATGTCACCTCAGAGGCAGACAGATCCCACTTAGCTTCCTCTCAAGCAGGATAGTCACTAGTTGGTCATTCGATATCCAACAAGCATGGGTTTGAGGCTTCACTGGGTGGATGGTAAACACAAGGAACTTCCTGCGAGCTTTCTGGAGGGCAACACAGCTGAGCATGAAATCCATGAGAGTATTGAAAGTATTGAAAAATGAGTATTGACATCTTCCTGTCCACAACCCGCTGTGAAGCCAACTCCAGGGTGCTTAGCAGTAGATCAATGTAGGCCGGAGTCCTCTCTCCCTGTAGCCCCTTCCCTTGTTTCCAACAAATCCTCACTGCTTGATCCTGGACTTTGCAGAAGGGTTGGAGTTAGCCTCTCAGCTGCGTCTTAAGGACCTCAGATGCCATTCTGTTCAGTAATTGTGCAACAATTTCAGATGTTCAGTGTTACAGACAATGTGTCACATGCGAAGGATTTTTAATGTCATTAATCCGTAGTAATGTTGATGATAAGAATAATCCTTCCATTTGATATAACGCTTTTCACATCTTTTCAACGTCTCAAAGCGCTTCACTGAATATAGTGTAAAGTGAATTGACTGTATATTTATGGGCAAAACGCGGCAGCCAATTGTGTATAGCAGTGTCCCACAAACAGTCGTGAATTGAAATGACCAATTTTATTATTGTGGATATAATGATAAACCAAAGATCTCTAATTCCCTGCCCACCCTCCCCCCACACACACACGCATGATCGATGAATCTGTTCAGCTCATCAGTGAGACTCGGGACAGACAGATTTGTTCTCAGTCCCTTGCAACCTCTCCCCTATCCCCCCTCCTCCCGCCCTCTCCCCAGGATAGAGGAACAGTGAAGTGAATCATGTCGCACTGTTACAAAAATAAAGTTTGATATCATCCTTCTCACCAGTGACAACAATAAGAGACTTCAGAACAAAGTATTTGAGAAATTTAGGGACAGCTGTTAGTCTGCTATCCCTCTGTGTGTTTTCAATCACTTTGAACTTTTCGGTTGATTGCAACAATGTCTGTACCTAGACTGCGTTTGTAATAATAATAATAATGCGAAGGACGTCTCAATGCACAAATTTGAACTGTAGACAAACACGGCAAACAATTTGCGCAAGGCAAAGTCTCCACACATAACAGGGTAAAGGGCAATATAGCGATTGTGATGGTCAGCCAGGTGATTGGTACACGTAGAAGCATGTGTCTCTTTGATTAAGGGTCTCCAAACCAGACTGAGAGTTCCATATTTCTTGATTTATGGCGTAAATAAAGAAATATTCAATCAAGTAAATTTATTTTGTTGACCGATCATAAAGGTTTGGCAGAACTGGTTTAGGTTTTTGGGTTTTTCGAAGCTCCTTTCAGCTGCCAATTCCCAACTGTGTAAAGAAATGAAATAGAGGGGAAGGAATGCCATGCTTGATCAGTTGGAACAGGGACAGAGAATGCCGATAATCCAGAGATGCTCTTACTAAGCATCAGGATGTTCAGATGAAACAGAGAAACATAGAGAGATTGGGTTTCATAGGACAAAGTTATACTGAAATAGCCTCAGTGTTCCAATCAAAATGAATGCGGCTCACTCAACAATTAGCGACACTTGAAAGAGCCGAAAATAACAACAATAACGTGCACCCATCACAATGTCGCACACAAGGTATTATTGATCTAAGACGAGTATTAAGCACACTGAGACCCTGCTCCTTGTCAACATAAATGCAAAAGCTCTACATTGGATTGTCAGGCGAGACTTGGATTCCGAATTGAGATGCGGGGCTTGAATCCACAACCTTCCGACCCTGAGGTGAGAGCGCTACCTCTGAGCCAGGCTGACAACTCATACCTTTTCCGGATCGTTGCAAAAGCATTCCGGGAGTGCGGCTGCTTAGGAATCTGATACTGTCGAAACCCTGAAGATCAACAAAATGCAATTACTCCCACTTGCCTTCTACGGAAACAAATTAAGCCCAGACCATCTCTCTCAGCCGGTCACTACCTGTGTCATGGTCATTTGCTGGACAGATTCTGAATTCCTTTCCTCCCCAGTGATGTTGCTGCTGGAGTCAGCTGGTTCTATAATGGCCCTGTCTCAGCCAAATATTTTAATGGAGTCAATTTGAGCAGACCCAAGTCCTGTTAAATAGTCACACATCGTTTAAAATGTCTAAGTGACATGATAGGGAATGTCCTGGGTTGCCAATGGATTGTGGAACTAGAAAAAGTAATCAAAGTTATTTTAAAAGAAACATGCACCGCCCTGCATTCACAGATGCACAGTCACTCACTGCAAGGATTACCATTGTTGTTAGGTTCTATCTTTCGCAATTGGTGCAGTGACAACATCAAAATTTAGTCAACATTCAGGAACCTGGATGTCTAGTTTGACCCTGAACTGTCCTTTCTCCTCCACTCTGCGCCATGACGAGCACTGCCTTCCACCACCTCCATAAAATTGCCAAACTCTGTCACTACCTCACCCCTCAGGCTGCCGAAATCCTCACCCACACATTCGTCACATCAAGGCTTGACTACGGAAACTCCATCCTCGTCAGCCTTCCCAGCTCTTCCCTTCACATCCAAAACTCTGCAGCTCGTGTCCTCTCCCGCACTAAGGTCCGCGACCCCATCACTCCCACCCTCGCCTGGCTCCATTGGCTCTTCATTCGCCAGAGGATCAAATTCAAGATCCTCGTTCTCACTTTCATGGCCATGTACGGCCTTGCCCCTGCCTATATCTCTGACTTGCTGACTTCCTTTCAGCCCTCCCGTCCTCTCTGTTCAGCAGTTTTGGTCTGCTCCACGTCTCCCAACCGACCCGCCCTAGCATCGGTGGCCGGGCTTTCAGCCTCTCTGCCCCCATACTCTGGAACTCCATCCCACAGTCCCTTCACCTCACTTCTTCCCTTGTCTCCTTCAAGGCCAGTCTCAAGACCCTCCTTTTCGATTGTGCCTACTGCCGCCCTCCCACTTCTCTCCATCCCCACTGCCCTATCCTGCCCCTCCCCCTACCCTGCCCCTCCCCCATGCTTGGGTTCCAACCCCTATGCGCTGAACCCTTGACTGTTCAGCGCCTTTGGGATGTCCTCCCGACGTGAAAGGCGCTCTCTATACATATAATTTTGTTGTTGTTTTTGTTGTTTTGAACATTGCTGTGCACAAATTAGCTGCTGCGTTGTCTTTGATTTATATAGTGCCCTCCACGCCAGACGGCATCTCGGAAACGGTTACTGAGCCTTGACTAGCGTACAGTGTAGGGTTAAAAGCAGAAGGGTGGACTGCTCTCCAGAAGTAGAGACCAAGATGGCTTGGCCATTTGTGGAGAAGTGCAGGATTAGGAATGAACAGCTGGGTGAATTGAACGTGGAGAGTGTTGCTCTCATCTATCAATTCAGTCACTGCACTTGCATGTCTGCTGCTGTAAACCTTGAGTCAATCTACTCCACACAAAATCTCTTCTCAAACTATTATTGTTACAAATTGTTATTAAAAATTCATTTAAAATACATTATTATTAAATTATAAATTATTATCAAATTTACTTTGTCTCTATCCCTAACTTCAAAAGCTCTTCTGAGAAAGTATTCTCGACCTTGCTTCCTGCCTGCTCTGAATTCCCCTCCCACTTCCTCGCTCGTTGTGTATCGCTCCAGCTGTCAAGCATCTTGAGAAATTTGTTCACATGACCAGCGATGTGACCTTTCTGTAGAAACTTAAAGCACAGAAAGAAGCCATTTTTGCGTATCTCTCAGAAGGAGCTTGCAGAGGTCAGTTTTACAATTTCTGTGGGGACAGCCAAGTGTCTGACACCTAGCCAAACACATTGCCATGTTTAAGAGTATCTAACCAGACAGAGTTCCACAATTTCCCTGTGTGTAGTGTGGAATGTAATGTGCACTCTCTCCTCCCCTGGTTAGACCCTCTGAGACTCTGTCCGGCATGGAGGGTGTTGTATAATTCCAAGTTGTTGTTGTTGACAAGAACCAAGGTATAGGGCACCCCAGAATGTGTGTTGGGGTAACTACTGAACTTTAACTAGCTAAAACCAAATAGCTTATCATTAAAAATACTATCTGCAAAGCCTCCTGCTTCATGTCTAGCTTAGACCACCCTACCTGAAAGGCTTACAGGGTTAACATGATCAGGTGTATCCCTAATGGCTGATCAGGCCCTCCACATCCTGGCAACAAGCCAGACTGCCTGGTCTGGCATTGAAAATTCTCTGGAATCGCTCATGAGGTCATCTTTCCTACAAGAGGCACCTGTCACCATTTACAGAGAAACCTATTCAGAGACGTCAAACCCACAACTGACATCTCTGTTCGTCCGCAACAGTTTCAGCTCTTTAGAAGTCAAATCCTTGACTGATGAAGACATGTGCCTAAAGCTGTACATTAACATCTGTGCATGCTTTGTGGTCTGCCAGTTATACAAGCAGTGTCCCACAAAAAAGCCCCCAAAATAATTTTCTTTGGGAAATTGTTGGCCAGTACTCGGGTAGAGAGAAATTCCTTTCTCTTTTCGAATACAGTAGCTCCAAGGTATCTTTAACATCTACCTGAACAAGAGCACTAAATCCCCAGCTTATGGACACCCAGCCTCAGTCAGTCTGGCTCAGTTGGTAATACTGTTACCTCTGAGGCCAAACGTTATGGATTCAAACTTCACTTTGGGAATTTGATCCCAAATTCTAGGCTGACAATCTAATATAGCACTTGTAGAGGTGAAGCTGCAATGGTGGGAGTGAAGCACTAAGCCAACGTCCCATCCCCATGGCAATAATTTAACAAGAGTTTCTCCCGATGATCTGGCCAACAATTCTCTCCCCCCACCCCACCACTCCCCACAAAAACAAAGTGGTCATTCACTTCATGGTTGTTTAAGGGACATTGCAGTGATAAATTAGCTGTTCCATTTACCTAAACACAGTCACTGCACTTTACAGCAAAATCCCACCAATTACATAATAGCGCACATTACAATAATTATAATCCTTGCATTTGATATTACTCCTGGATTCCTTCTTACTGCTAAGTAAACAGTACTGCATTGAAGTTCAGACCAGCTGAATATATTTGACCTTTACATTTGGCCTTTAACCGGAATATCACCGTTCATCTGTCGCTGCTCAGGTCAGAAAAAAGTTCAAAAATGTCACTGAGTAACATTACTCTTCATTACTCACAGCATATGTTACACACATTTGGTGTATGTTCCAAACATATTCATATATGCCCTGTGTGCAAACAGTCCTCCTTGATGGATTCAGGCTACTGAGGGTGCGGCGGAGAGGCTTCCTCTGACCTATTTGCAGTCCAGGATCAAGCTGTGAGGTGGATTTGTGGCAAACACTGGAAGCGATTGCAGGGAAGGAGGACTCCTGTCTACACTGACATGTCGCAAAGCCCCCTGGAGATCAAGTTGGCTTCCTCCCGACGTGAAAGGCGCTCTATAAATCTGTTGTTGTTGTGGCAAAGAGGAAGATCTTGAGATGGGTCTTGAAAGAGGGCAAAGGAACTGCAGAATAGAATTCCAAAGAGTGGGGGGCGGAAAGGCTGATGGCCCGACCGTCGATGGTGGTGGGGGCAGGGCGGGGGACATGGAGCAGGTACTGTACTGCAATGCAGATCTCGTGGCTCTGTGTGAAATGAGGAGGGAGTTTCTCCCGATGTTCAGGCCAACGATCCCCCACAAAGAAAATTGGTCATTAATTTTGTGTCTGTCGGTGGGACATTGCGATGTGCAAATGATAACCTTTGCATTTGCCTACAAAACACATTGAATGCATTTCATAGTAAAATGCTGCCCTCGAATCCTCCGTTCCACCGTCGGCGGCTGTGCCTTCAGCCACTACGCTCTAAGGTTCTGGAATTCCCTTCCTCACTCCTTTTGCCTCGCCCCCTCCTTTCCTATTTTTAGGTCGCGCCTAAAGACTTTTCTTTTCAAACACGCTGGGTCACATTCTGATGTGGAGGCCGCTATATAAATCCAAGTTGTTGTTGTTAAAATCTTGTGAAGTGGTTTGTGAGATCCTCCTGATGTGAAAGGTATTACTGCATATCATATTGTAAGATTATAGTAATGGTAATACATTACTTGTGCTATCTCAGCACTTCAGGCATCTCTAAGTGCTTCCCATGGTGAGTTTACACTCGGTTGTCGTGTCTGCAGTTTCTTAGCAAAGGCTACACAGACGACATTGCGATGAATGGGAATTTGGGGAATTTTGATGGGGGAGGTGGGGGGGGGGGGGGAGGGGGGAATTGGCCTGGACACCAGGAGAATTCCCTGCCCTAAACAGTATATAAATAGTACTGTAGGATCTTTAACATCACCAGAGCAGAGCTTTATGAATAGTGCAATAATTTCCACTTGGAAAGGCAGACAGGAGCTCAGATAAACATCTCATTCAAAGAGACAACACAATGCTCCTTCCTTTCCCCTACCTCACCCCACCACCACAATCTGCCGTTGTGCATATTCCATGACACTATTCTAAATGGGAAGAAGATTTCTCTCACCCGGTGTCCTGACCAACATTTCTACCAGATAACATTCGGGTAACTAGCTCAGTTGGTAGCACTCTCTCATCTCTGAGGTAGAAGGTTGTTGGTTCAAGCCCCACAGAGGAGACTGAGCATTTTAGCAGTAGTGGATAAGAGACAGGAAAGAGGTGGGTAAAGAGGTTAAAAGTGAGAGACCAGATGTGAGGAAGAAAGAAAAACATTCCAGTACTGAAGTGTTAGTTTAGACTAGGAGCTCAGTTACCAATGTGGAGCTTGAAATACAAGTGCTAAGCCAAGTTGGCAAACTGGTGTAGGAGATATAACACAATATTGCCCCACTTCTCAACCCAGTAACTCAGGAAAGTGACTTCATCCAAGAAACTCTAGTTTCTAACTCCCTCTACTTCACCCTCTCCATTCACTTCATACCCTCCTTCCCCTCATCTTTCAAGCCCTTTTTTGGTCACTTTTCCCCACTCCTTCCTCTACTCCCTCCAACCCCGACTCGGTTTCCCAGGTGGTTCAGTGAAGCACTTTGAGACACCCCGCTGACTTGAAATAAACTGCATAAATATAAATTATTGTTGAGTGTAAACTGTTTTTGCTCATCTGAATATCTGATAACACAAAGAAATCCATCACCATGTTTAAGTGTACAGTACTGTATACGAAGCAGGAGAGAATTCACATATCAAAGTTGCCTAAACTCTCTTTTCATTCTTGCTGTGACTATCTTACAGCTATTTCCCCTATTACTGATGCGTCTGCTCAGTGAAACGAATGTCTCATTGTTTAATCCCTTCAAAGTTTTGTACACCTCTATGAGTTGGAACAGACACCCTCCCACCCCGAAAACCTCTATCTCAACAGTAGCTTGAGAAGCCGAGTATGTCAGTAGTGGCTGAAAAGGGAGGTGCTAGGATGAGAAGGGATTTAGAGCCAAGTATGAGGATATTGAAGCCGACACTCCCTATCACAAAACGTAACGTGAAGCAGGCTGAGTCAAGGGGAAAGTGCGGAGAAGTAGGAACAAGCAAAATAATGGAAATAAGAGATGGGGCAAGAGTGTGATGATATTTAAAGATGGAATGTCAATTTATAGCTCAATCTGCATACCCCTGAGAAGGGTGTTCACTTCAGCACACCATTCAATGTGTTACTTGCAACAAAGTGACTGATTTGAGCAATGGATGTCAATTAGCAAATAGTTGTTAACTAACACTTCACAATATCCCCAAATTGACTCCAGACATGGGCCAGTGACTTGATGTAAAATTTTCTAAAATGTAACGAATAAAACGTTGTTTTGGAAAAAATGAAAGATTTAGTCTTTATTTGTATTTCTATATTTCCAAGTCTTATTGATAAGCCAATCAATATCAGTAATTCTTTTTGATTTAATTCAAACCAACCTGCCATCTTGATGTCAGTCCAAACTACCAGAAAGACTCCAGCTTCGTTCCCCCAATACCCCAGTCCTTGCCAGACTTTCTCTTTGACCGTGCCTTTAGTCACCTTTCTACCCCTGGCTCGGTCCCAGGATCCGCTAATGTGAAGTGCTCTGAGACGCCGATTGGTGTGGAGGGCGCTATATAAATCGAAGATGTTGTTGTTGTACTGTTTGTGGGCCAATGCTGTTATTATTACGAGCCAGCGTCTACACTTTATGGTAAAATTCTTTAAGTGCTTTAAGACTTTCCACCGACGTGAAAGGTG
This sequence comes from Hydrolagus colliei, assembly GCA_035084275.1. Lineage (NCBI taxonomy): Eukaryota > Metazoa > Chordata > Chondrichthyes > Chimaeriformes > Chimaeridae > Hydrolagus > Hydrolagus colliei. Next base: position 8,534,424 of record CM068742.1, on the reverse strand, counting down.
CCATTCCAAATACAGTACAAGGATTATTATTAGCAATACAGCAAAGAGGAGACTCACTTATCAAATACCACAGCGGAGTATGATGGTTCAGCGAAGATCACATCACCGATGTACAGATCTTTCGTCGCCTTGAGTGCTCTTCCCTTGCCTTCAATGTTGAAGATTTCTACCTTCTCCATGCTGCCGCCAGTCATTGAGGGAACAGTCGAGACCACAGCCACCGATGTTATGACCTTGGGGGGAACTAATCTCTCTTATTCCATTAGTTATCTTGGCACTTTGAGATGCCTGAAAATCATCTCTATATATGGTCTGCCTCATTCTAGACTCCTCAACTTTGAAAGGTGGGGTGGGGGGGAACGGGGAAGGATGGATTGGGAGGCGACAATGGAAGAATGACATATCTGGCATCGGGAATTGACCGTTGAGAATCATATTTCACTAAAAATCAATAAAAAGAACATAGCTAATTTCAATGTAAAATGACAACTCAATCCTTTCTCTTTCCCTTTTGCAGTATTCTCCACTTTTGTCTCCTCCCCTTTAGGAAAGTGGACCAGCATCACTGTCTATATTTTTGGACACCAGTTGCCCTGGTCTATCAAAGCAAAACAGTTGGACGGGGCACCCAGCCTGCCTATGGACTGATTGGCTGTATTGTTAGACATTTACTACACAATGTTAGAGTGACTGATAAGCAGTGACACAGTGATAAGGTTGGCTTAATTCTATAATAACAATGCCAAGCGCATTACCTTGGAGCCATCTCTGTCCCAACAAGACCACCTTCTTTGACGCAGTTCTTAAAAGCAACTTCCAGAAGAATCGGGTTCAAAATGATAAAATAATTTTTTTTATTTAAAAAATTCATTTTATTTATTACATTGGGAAAACTTTACGAGTTAGATTAAGTCATTTCATGTATCCATTGTGTAATCCTGTAGTTCAATTATTAGAGCACTCTAATAATAACAGAGAGACCTGAGAGGTTTGATTCCTGGCAGGGTGGAACCTTGGGCAAGTTTCCGTACTCCAAATGCCTGATAATAATCCCTCGGGGGAAAACAAAAAATTAAAAAATTGATCATTTCAACCCATGACTGTTTGTGGGACGCTGCTGTGTGCAATTGGCTGCCATGTTTTGCCCACAAATATACAGTCAATTCATTTTACAGTAACAACAACTTTGATTTATATAGCGCCCTCCACGCCGGACGGTGTCTCAGAGCTCTTCAAGATAGAGTATATTCTGTGAAGCGCTTTTTGATGTTTAGAAGATGTGAAAAGCGCTGTATTAAATGCAAGGAATATTATTTTTATTATTATATTCTGTAAAGCACTTTTGAGACGTCTAGATGTCTCTGAGTATCTTCAGCCACACTCCCAAACCCTCCCCCACTACCCCTATCTCTCTTATTTCCAATCCCCAGCTCAGATGCAAATCCTTAACTGTCCAGCCCTTCCGTCCTTACATTTATATGTAAGGCACCGTATAAATGTCACTTGTTGTTGCTGTTGTACATCTAAGAACATCTGTTAGGATTTTGACTTATAGATTTAACAGGATCTGAGTGGGAACAATCATTGCCCCCTCCACCCCCACTGCCGCCCAATGACTAAGTTGCAGCTCCAAGTCTTGCCAATTAGCCAGATAGTCATCACGTCCCCATCCTCTCTATCCCTTAGTTCCTCCCACCACCCCACTCCATAGAGGGTTTCTGGGGCCCACTAAGTGGTAGCTTTAAGCAACTAAACAATGGAATGGCATTAAAGCTGCTCACATAGAACAATCTTGGTTTAAAGCAGGATGTTCACACATCATCTGCAGCTCCATAGAACTAGCCATTTCTCAACTGAATGCAGATTCACACTTGCATTCAATTCAACTGCAGGATGTAGCCCATGGGAAGCTTTTCTCACTCGTAGTTTGGAGTTTAGAAGAAAAGCCCCCATACTTTGCTACCACATTCACGCTGTGCCTCCCAGAGCCTGTGTGTGCGGCACCTGCGTTACCTGGCAATCCTCTTCCCTCACAGACGAGTTTGATTCCCGATTGTGAAAAAACTTAGGCAAGTTTCCTTACTCCACACGCCTCTGTTTACCCAGCAGTAAGTATTTACCCCGATTGTTGGTCAATTGGCTTACTGCTTTCCAGGGATAATAATCCCTTTAAAAATAATTTTAATGACTGTTTGTGGGGCACTGGTGTGCAATTGGCTGTTGCATTTCACCCACAAAATATATAGTCAATTCACTTTACAGTATACACCGATCACCTTTTCCCCCCTCGCCCCTGGCTTGGCCCTGGGATCCGTTGTTGTGAAGCGCTCTGAGACGCATGGAGAGCGCTATATAAATCCAATGGACAGTTGTTGTAGTTATATTCTGTGAAGCACTTCGAGCCATCTCAAAAAGGATTATATTTGAGGCTTGTAGCTCAGTGATTATTGCTCTTGCCTCAAAAGCAAGAGACCTGGATTCAATTCATGGCAGGGAGAAACCTTGGGCAAGTTTCCTTACTCCCCACAAGCCTGATAACAACAACAAAATTGCACTTCTATAGCACCTTTCGTTTCAGGAGGACATCCCTAAGCATCTCAATCCCTCAAGAAGAACAAAACAATAATAAATTGGTCACTTCTATCCATGACTGTTTGTGGATCGGCTGCCGCGTTTCACCCACAAATATACAGTCAGTATATATTCAGTATATATTCTGTGAAGCGCTTTGAGACGTCTAGAAGATGTGAAAAGCGCTATATCAAATGTAAGGATTACTATTATTATTCCCACATTCCAAGCTGTTCCCGCATTCTGAACCTCTACCATCTTCAGTTCATGTCGGGAGGACATCCCAAGGCGCTGGAAAAGCAGTCTTCCTTCAGGAGAAAAATGTGTAATATAAATGGTTCAGCTGGTAGCATCCTTGCCTCAGATTACTGAGGTTTCCAACCCCAACAACAACAAACAACTAAATTATATTTGAACAGTACAGTGCCTTTCCCATTGGGAGGACATCCCAAGGCGCTGAAAGCAATGGGCAGAGTGATGCTGAATGAGACATTAAGCTGAAGTCCTGTCTATCAATTTCAGATGGACATTAAAGATCCTATCTGAAAATAGAAGGGAATTTCATTCTCCCGGTCCACCTGGCCAACAATCCCTCAGATAATAAAAACAACAAAATTACATTTATGTAGCACCTTTCAGATAAATGATCATTCACCTCATGGCTGTTTGTGGGACATTTCTGCGCACAAATTTGCCTCTGTGCTTGCCAAGAAATGTTCAGACGCCTCACTTGGCAGCAACTCACTGCGAACCGTTTATAATAATAATTGTTGGATTTGATATAGGTAGGGCTTCATCACATATTCGAGACGTCTCAAAACGCTCCACAGAATATACTGTAAAGTGAAATTATCTTATATTTTTCGGCCAAAAAGGCAGCAAATTCAGGACAGCAATGTCCCACAAACCATCATGGATTTGGTGACCAAATTATTATTATTTTGAAGGGACTATTACACCCGGAAAAGCAATCCACGGGTCGACTATCAATCCCGCCATCTCAGTGATCATCCAGGCGGGCGGCGAGGACAAGGAGTGGTTGCTGGACGATTGTTGGTTGTTGTTTGTTGCTGTTTTTGTTGTTAATATTATTGCTTTTGTTGTTTATTATTGTTGTTTGATTCCCCCCACCCCTGCCCCCATCTTCTTCTTCCCTCACTCCCTTTCCCCACTTTCTCTCCTCCCTTTCCCCTTCCCTCCCTCTTCCCTCTTCCTGATCTTGCCCCCACCCATCTTTCCCTCCCTCTCTTCCTTAACCCCCTTTCTCCCCCCTCTTCCTCCCTAACCCTAACACATCCTACCTTTCCCTCCCTCTCCCCCCTTACCCTCTTTTCCCCCTTTCTCCCCTGGCCCCATTTTCGCGATTGTTTGTGGGGACACTGCTGTGCGCAATTTGGCTGCCGCGTTTCGCCCACAAGTATACAGTCGACTTTCCTGCTTTTCTTCCCCCTGCCTCGACCCCTCCCCTTTTGCTTCTTTACCCCCTTTTGCCCCTAGTTCCACTTCCGTGACTGATTGTGGGACACTGCTGTGCGCAATTTGGCTGCCACATTTCGCCCACTAATATACAGTTACTTTTCCTACTATTCTTCATCCTGCCCTGATCCTTCCCACCCTGCTCTTGTCCTACCTGACTGTACAGCGCCTTGGGACGTCCTCTCGACGTGAAAGGCGCTATATAAATGTAAGTTTTGTTGTTGTTTGACTAACGACGGTTCCTACTTACTGAAGGTAAACAGAGGCCTGTGGAGTAAGGAACTTGCCCAATGTTTCGCCCTGCCCGGGAATCAAATCCAAAGACTCTCGCTTGTGAGGCGAGCACTGTAACCACTGAGACACAGGACTCCACATGTTTGACAAACATCTAATGCTACAGAGCTGTATCAAACATGAGGATTGTACTTGTAGGTTTGATCTCCAAGTCTTACGCATTACATCAAATGATAAGCCAGACACCCTGGGGTTTCATAATGTAAAATGTAAGGCGACATTAAACACTGATACTCACAAGTCAGCTGTGCCACTTATTGACACTCCTGTACTATGATTTAAAAGAAACAACTTACATTGAAATAGTGCTTTTCATGTCGGATAATGTCTCGCAATGCTTCACAAAGATGGGGGGTGGACATTGAGTAGCAACAACTTGTAGTGAGTTAGCCTTCCTCATTAGTAGCACTCTCACTTTAATTTCTATAGTCTAGCCTTACATTTCAATGACCTTTCCGGGGGTGAAGAGTATTGCTGAGGTGTCATCCTCTGGATGAGATGTTAAACTGAGTTCCCATCTGTTCAGGTGGACGTTAAAGATCCCATCGTGCTATGGGAAAAGAGAAGGGAGTTTCTCCCAATGTCGCGGCCAACAATTCCCCAAGTAAAATTGGTCACTCACTCCATGGCTGTCAGTACGCAACTGGCGGCCACACTTCACCCACAAAATATAGTCAATCCACTTTACAGTATATCCTCCGAAGTGCTTTGAAGCATCTCAAAACACTCCTCTTGGACCATGCTTCACCCTCCTACCCTTACACTCCCCGCCCTCTGCCTCTACTGATCCAAATTACCAGCTTGGGTACAGATCCCTGACTGTCCACCGCTTTGGGATGTCCTTCTGACATGAAAGACACTATACATATGTAATTTGTTTTTGTTGTTGTCTCAACAATGTGATAACGTGTTATATCAAATGCAAAGATTACTATTATTGTTTATACATTGCCCTTCACGTGGGTAATGTCTCAGACAGAGCAGGAGAAGGGGAAAGGGGCAATCGCAGGTGCGGGTGCAGTGGTAGTTTTTTAGGCCAGTTTAATGACAGAAAAGGGATGCGGGATGGGGGAGGTGGTGGTGAGAGACGGGTGGAGATGGGGGAGTTCATAGTGAGGTTCTGAGATTGCCGAAGGCTCAGCCACAGTTAGTAGCACGTAGAGCACCTGTAGCTCGGTGGTTAGATCACTCGCCATACAAGCGTGAGACCTGTGTTCGAATCCAGGCAGCTCAGGGTGAAACTTTGGCCAAGTTTCCTTACTCCACACGCCTGATATTAATCCCTCCAAAAAAAAACACAAAAATAAAATTTGTCATTTTAATCCACAACTGTTTGTGGGACACTGCTGTGCGCAATTGGCCGCCGCATTTCGCCCACAAATATACAGTCAATTCACTTTACTGTACATTCTGTGAAGCGCTTTGAGATGTCGATAAGATGTGAAAAGCGCTATATCAGATGCAAATATCTAAAATTATAATTATACTATAAGAAGCAACCGGGCCAAGTCTAAACCCTACAAGACGCCACCACTGTGAAGGAAGTTTTATAAATGCAAGTTGTTGTTGACTTAGCCAAGCAGAGGGAGATAGATACAGAGAGAGAGAAGATCAGAGAGATAGGGAGATGCTTGAGTGAAGCAAGGGATTTATATGTGAGGGTGAAGCCCTTGAAATCGATCCTTTGGGAACCAGTAGAGCCTAGTGCTAGCAGGACTAGGAAAGAACAACCAATGAAATTTCTGGTGTTTGCTTGGTGAGAGGCCCTTAGTTTGTTAGTCAACTGCAAACTGCACTAGAAAGTGACGTTTGAAAAGTAGAATGAATCAGCTCCTGTTCGTTAAATACTATACTTGTCTCCTTTTCTGTGTCTCTTGACAGCACAGGATTCCGGATCCTTCGGAGCTTTGTTAATATAAATCCTTGCATCTGATATCGCACTTATAACTTCCCAAAGCTTATATCTTGATCTTACAGAAACCTATAAGATTATTAAGGGGCATGACAGAGTAGACAGTGGGAGACTGTTTCCCCTGGTTGGAGAAACTATAACTAGGGGGTCATAATTTTAAGATTAGGGGTCAGCGTTTTCGCACCGAGTTGAGGAAAAACTTCTTCACTCAGAGGTTGGTGAATTTATAGAATTCTCTACCCCGAAAGGCTGTAGATGCTCAGTAATTGAATATATTCAAGACTGAGATTGATAGATTTTTTTATGGATACAGGGATGAAGGGATATGGGGATAAGGCAGATAGGTAGAGTTAGATTAGAAGATCACACATGATCTTATCAAATGGCGGGGCAGGCTCGAGGGGCCGAACGGCCTACTCCTGCTCCCAACTCTTATGTTCTTCATGGCAATTGCCATCAGGTGAAGCAACTTTGTATATTTGTAGGAAAATGTACAACAATCTGTGTAATTTATATGATTATTTTAAAAATAATACTTGCATTTGATATAGTGTCTAATGATGCCTTTGAGACATCTGAAAGCACTTTGCAGGATATACCATAAGGTAGATTGAGTTGTGGATGCCCCACAAATAGCCACGGATGAAACGATCAATTTTATTTGGGAAACTGACAACCCAGGAGAAAACTTGCTTTTCGAAATGGCGTGTGGGATCTTTAATGTCCACCTGAACAGGCAGACAGGATTTTCGTTTAACTTCTCACGTAAGGATTGCACCGCAGGCCTGCGTGCATACACAGCACTATCCTGAAATGACAGCCCGAATTGTAGGAGGTGGAAATTGAACCAACCGAACAAACTACAATTTTATTTGGATATTTGTTGTTGTTTGAAAAAGATATCTGCTTTATACTTCTCTGTATATTCCCTGTGCTATTAGCTGGATAGAGTGGCTAGTATCTAAATGCATGGTTGTAGAGAATGGGGGCAGAGGAATGGTTTTGTTTGTGGGTGGTTTGGTCGGGGGTTGTTAATGGGAGCTGTCTGTCAAGCTCTATCACGTCAGGACTCCTGGGACTCATTGACATCCTGTGATGGATGAATGCATGTGTTATAATCCTCACTGTCCATCTCTCCCGCCTAACTGCCCCTTTGTTCTCCTTAGCATTTTTAACAGAGTCAACTCCAAACCAGACCAAGAGTTCCACATATGCACAGAAATACCTCACCCCAATCTCTACCCCACACAACTCTCTCCATCTGTGGCTTCTCCCCGTAACCATTGCCCTACTGGAACATTCTCCCTTCTCCACTACCCTCCACAAAAACACCCTCCCCTCTCACCCTCCACCACCCATACCTCTACACCCAGTAAGATTATTATTAACGTTCACTCCAACCTGTGCAATCACCTTCCTCTGTAACCCCTCAACGATTTAGTCAACTACAATATCGTTGGGGGGGGTTACAGAAAATAAAGGCCTATGGCGTAAAAGGACAGTGGCAGCATGGATCCAGAACTGGCTGAGAGACAGAAAGCAGAGAGTTGTGGTAAACAGCTATTTTTCTGACTGGAGTGAAGTATACAGTGGTGTCCCTCAGGGATCGGTATTGGGACCACTGTTTTTCATTTAATTTATATTAATGATCTGGACTTGGGAGTACCATTTCCAAGTTTGCAGATGACGCAAAGTTGGGAAAAATAGTAAATAGTGAGGAGGACAGTAGCCATCTGCAAGAAGATATAGACAGAATGGTAAAATGGGCAGACACATGTCCGATGAAGTTTAATGTAGAGAAATGTGAGGTGATGCATTTTGGGGGGAGAAATTAGGGGAGGCAATATAGGCTAGATAGTACAATTTTAAGGGGTGTGAGGGAACAGAGAGATCTGGGAGTTTACGTAAGTGATTCTTTGAAGTGGCAGGACAGGTAGACAAAGCTGTTAAGTTAAGAAGGCATATGGGATACTAGGCTTTATAAATAGGGGTATAGAGTACAAAAGTCAGGAAGTGCTGACTAAATTCTATAAAACTTTGGTTAGGCCTCAGCTGGAGTACTATGTCCAATTCTGATCACCACACTTTAGGAAGGATGTTAGGCATTGGAAAGGGTGCAAAGGAGATTTACCAGGATGGTACCAGGATTGAGGGACTTTAGCAATGAGGAAAGGCTAGAGAGGCTAGGGTTATTCTCGTTGGAGCAGAGAAGGTTACAATGAAACCTAATAGAGGTTTTCAACATCATGAGGGAATTCGACAAGAGTAAACAGGGAAAAACTGTTTCCACCGGTGGGCGTATCAGTGACTCGTGGTCACAGATTTAAAATAGTTTCAAAACGAAGCGGAGGGGAGCTGAGGAGAAATGTTTTCACTCGGGCGTTTCACTGCTGTGCGCAATTGGCTGCTGCGTTTCTCCCACAAATATATAGTCAATTCACTTTACAGTATATATTCTGCGAAGTGTTTTGAGATGCCTAGAAGGCGTGAAAAGTTCTGTATCAAATGCAAGTATTATTATTATCATTAATATTATTATTATTATTCCCTTGTCTCCTCTCCCTCTCCCTCTCCCTCTCCTCAGGGATGGATATGGGCCGAACACGGCCCCAAAAGTAGCCCCTTTGCCTCCGATGCAGGAGTGGGCAACTCGGGCTAATGTTTCCGAATCTGTGTGAGAAACGATCTTTTGTACGTTTTGTGGATTTAAATTGTGATTTTAATAATTTTTTTTAAAACGAAACTTAAGACGAAAAGCCCCAAATTCTGTTTTTCTGTTCCCGCCCACCCACGCGCGCGGGAAGCACAAAACGCACAAATGGGCGTGAAATCGCCTCCGGCTGTCAATTACCCCCCACCCTGCCCGCTCTGAAGACAGCGCTTCGCTGATTGGCCACAGTCCCGTGAATCAGGGGGACGCGGTCTCCTGATTGGTCTACTTAGAAGACGCGAAGCGTGGCTGAGGCACCCCCACCTTGCTCCTGTCCTCTGAATGGTTGGTGCCGGGTGGCGGCGGAGGACCCTCCCCCCCCCCCCCCCCCCCCCCCCTCCCTGCTCCTACCCTCTGATTGGCTGGCACCCGGTGGCGACTGAGGCCCTGCCTCCTTCTTCCTGCCCTCTGATTGGCTGGAGCCGGGCGGCGGCGTTCCGAGGCGGCTGTTGTTTTTCGAATAAAAGTGCCAGCGCTCGAAGCGGCCCAGCGAGTCACGGTAGAGTCCGTGACCAGTGCAGAGAGCGTTTGGGAGTGCGCTGTGCGGAGGCGAAGTCGGGCGGAGAGGCTTTGCTCGCTGTCCGACGGCGGGGAGGAGGGGGGACCGCGCTGTGCAGGTGGGGGGGAGTGTTTGCGGCGGGACCCACACAACCCACACCCTGAGCTCTTTAGCTTTTATTTAAAAAAAACTTTTTTTAAAACACTTTCCCGCCGCCTTCTCCCCCCCCCCCCCCCCCCCCCTCCCCTCCTAGTCTCTCGGCTGCAAATAAATGTCCTGAGGCGATGGGAGTCCAGGGCGGCTAGCGGAGGCTTTTTGGGGGCCTTTATTCGGTTTAATTTATCCCCCTCCCCTCCTATCCTCTCCCCCCCCTTTAATTGTTAATCGGTGTCAGGCCCTCTCCCTCCCTCTCCCCCCGCGATGAGCAGCCCCCCGGCCTCGGACACCCCGCCCGCGGGCGCCAGGCCCCGCCGGAATCTCGCCCTGACCTCGCTGCTGTCGTTCGAGAGGGGCCGGTCCTGTAAGGCCCTGTTCCTCCCCTCCGCCTCCTCCAGCGGCTGCCACCAGCCCCCCGTGCACTCCCCCGTCACCAACCTGGCCGACAACATGAACAAGCTGGCCGGACTGGGCAGGTACATACTCCCCGCTCGGTCTGTGTCTCTCTCTATATATATATATACACGTGTGTACATATATACCTGTGTGTGTGTGTGTATACGTGTGTGTGTGTATATGTGTGTATGTGTATACATGTGTGTATGTGTATACGTGTGTGTGTTGTGTATACGTGTGTGTTTGTGTATACGTGTGTGTATACGTGTGTGTGTGAATACGCGTGTGTGTATATACATACGTATATATATACACGTGTGTGTACATATACATGTGTGAATATATATAATATATACATGTGTGTACATACAAATGTGTATATATACATGTGTGTACACATATATGTATGCGTATATATGTGTGTATATATACTCTATATATTCTGTACTAAATATATATATTGTGTGCATATTTATATATACTCTTGTGTATATGTATGTGTATATATATACTCACAGTATAGTGTGTATATATTTATATATATGTATTGTGTGCATATATATATATACAGTATATACTTTGTGTGTGCATATATGTAGATAGGATATATATACTTTGTGTGCATTTATACTCTTGATATATATACTTTGTGAATATATATAGTATATATATATAAAACTATATTCTGTACTAATTATACTTTGTGTGTGTGTATATATATATACTCTACTATACTGTATATACTAGTGTATGCATGTATCTATTCTAGTTTTGTGACTATACTCTTATCTGTGCTGTCTGTCTTTCTCTCTGTATTTCAGTAATCTGCGTGTCTGCATATTTCTGCCTATCAGTTATGTACCTGTACACTTTCTGTGTTCACGATATTAGTCCTTGCAATAGTCCCTGTATATCGTTGCAAAGTATGGTAGCCAGTTCTGCACACAGTAAGATCCCACTAACTGCCATTTTTTGGGGGCCAGAACACCAGGAGAATCACTTCTTTTTGAATAGTGGGATGTTTAATGTCCATTTGAACAGCCCGACTTTGGTTTTAATGTCTCGTCCAAAGGATGAGTTTATGCTGTGTCTGACATTTTCTGCATCTTGTGTGTCTCTGTACTGTATTTATGCCTGTACACTAACTTTCCATCTCTATCCGGACTCTGCATTCTTTCTTTACTGTCCACCTGTCTGAACTGAATGTACCGTACTACATTCGCACCTTGACCAACAATACAGCCTTCCACCACCTCTATAACATTGCCACATTCCCCACCTGTCTGAACTGAACGTACCGTACTACCTTCCCCCCACATTCGCACCTTGACCAACAATACTGCCTTCCACCACCTCTAGAACATTGCCAGATTCCAACACTGCCTCACCCCTCGGGCTACCGTCCATGCATTCGTCACATCGAGGCTTGTCTGTGGAAAAGCCCGCCTCGTTTGCCTTCCCAACACAAGCTGCAGATGACCCAGAACTCTGCAGCTTGTGTCCTCTCCCACACTTAAGTCCTGCGACCCTATCACTCCCAACCTCGCCTGACTCCATTGGCCCCAGACCTGCCGACTCCCTACCAAGCTCCTCGCCCTGACCGTTCAGTGGGCTCCGGTCTGTCCCACCCTACCATCGGCAACTGGGTTTTCAGCCTCTCTACCCCCACGCTCTGGAACTCCTTACCTTCACCTTCACCTCAGTTCCTCCCTTGCCTCCTTCAAGGCCGGTCTAAAGATCGTCCTTTTCGATTGTGCCTTGAGCCGCTCTCTCCCTTTTCTCCCCCACCTGCGAAAGGCACTCTATGAATGTAATTTTGTTGTCTGGACATTCTGTGCCTGCATTTCTTGTATCTATTTATCACTTAGTGCAACAACAACTTTGATTTCTATAGCGCCCTCCTCACGAGATGGCGTCTCAGAATGCTCCTCAGTAACTGATCCCGATACCGAGCCGGGGGAGAAAGGTGACTGAAAGCGCGGTCAAAGGGAAAGGTCTTCAGCTGAGACCTGAAACTGGGAAGAGAGGGGGCAAGGCGAAAGGAGTGAGGGAGGGAGTTCCAGTGTCTTGGGATATAGTGGCTGAAGGCTCGGCCGCCGAGGGTGAAGCAGAGGATTCGAGGGACATGGAGGATGCCAGACCCAGTGGAGTGAAGGCAGTGGGTGCGACATGCCCATTGCAAACGCACCTGCGTGAGCAGCAACGAGTGCTTCATTGAGGCCCTCGTGAGCAAAGTTATGAAAGGCATTATGCCAATGTAATGTTGCACCTCGTGAAGCTGACTGCCTTCAGTGTAGGCTGGAGCCCCCCCACTAACCACAAATGCACTGTATGTCCCAGAGTTTAAGATGGTGAGTGCAGCACACAAGAGCTGCCATTCAATTTGCCAACAGGATGGGACACTATCCTGCAATAGTGCAATTGGCTGCTGCATTTCACCCACAAAACAGTTGATTCACAGTATGAGTTCACTTTGAATTCTTTGAGACAATTGTGAACAAGAACTATTATCTATTATCAAATGTAAGAATGTGAAAGCTGAAGTGCTTGAACACATCTAGTGTTGTAGAACATCTCTGGATTTTTTTTAAACAGTTCTTTTGAAAAACTATAACAATTGCATTTCTATAGTGCCTTGCACGTGGACAGATGGCAGTGCTGTACTCGTTTATGGAGATGCCCCTTATCTATTTATAATAATAATAATCCTTGTGTTTGATATAGACAACAACAACTTTGATTCTATAGCGCCCTCCACGCCGGACGGTGTCTCAAAGCGCTTCACAGAATATATTGTAAAGGGAATTGACTGTATTTTTTGTGGGCAAAATGCGGCAGCCAATTACACACAGCAGTGTCCCACAAACAGTTGTTGATTGAAGTGACCAATTTATTAGTTTTTTTGGAGGGATTATTATTGGGCGTGTGGAGTAAGGAAACTTGTCCAAGGTTTCGCCCCTGCCTGGATTCGAACACAGTTCTCCCGCTTGTAAGGCAAGTGCTTAACCATTGAGCTACAGGAATCCACGATAAACCCATTTAATCCCATTCTGGAAATCGGTTTCATATTTTGCATTTAATCATAGGTTTTTTACCCTGTGTTTTCTCAAATCCTGTTAATTGTTCCCCCCCCTCCCCCACTGTTATATGGTTAAAGTTGCTTTCTGTGTCACTTATTTCAGTTCTGACATTTTGCTCAAATTGTTTCCATCCAGTATCTGTGACACACCGAAAAGCAGGCCAAGTAGGACTCCGTTACTGATTAAGACTTTATCCTCTGACTCAGATGCAGGTCAGTATGCATCTGGGAGTTTTTGGACCCGTTTTTACTTTGTTCTTGGGCCATTTGAGTCGTGTATTGTATGTATTCTGTTGCATTAAAATGTTCCAAATTGGGTCAGTCGAACTCTTAAGTCTTCAGTATTCACGGTGAGAAATGATGGGACATCTACCGTATATCTCCGCGTATAAGGCGCACTTTTTTCAGGTCGGAAGATCTCGAAAGTTGGGGGTGCGCCCTATACGCAGGAACAAGAAATGTTGAGCCTCGGAGATACAGTAAACAGGAGGGGCGGCCGGCGCTGTCAGCCGGGGTTTGGTCAGTGTCCGGCGGGGGGTTGGGGGAGAGCGGGTGATGGGGCTTCGGCCTCGGCCGCCCAGGCAGCGGCAGCAGCATCGGACTTCAGTGCTCTGCCTGCCTCACTCCCTGCCGCTCTCTCTCTCTGCCTGCCTCTCCCCGGCTGCCTGCCTGCCTCTCTCCCTCTCTCTCTCCCTGGCTGCCTGCCTCCCTCTCTCCCTGCCTCCCTCTCTCCCTCCCTGCCTGCCTCTCTCCCTCTCTCTCTCTCCCTGGCTGCCTGCCTGCCTCCCTCTCTCCCTCCCTGCCTGCCTCTCTCCCTCTCTCCCTCCCTCTCTCTCTCTCTCTCTCTCTCTCTCTCTCTCTCCCTCTCTCTCTCTCCCTCTCTCTCTCTCTCTCTCTCTCTCTCCCTCCCTGCCCGCCTCTCTTCCTCTCTCTCTCCCTGGCTGCCTGCCTGCCTCTCTCCCTCTCTCTCCCTGGCTGCCTGCCTGCCTCACTCCCTGCCTCCCTCTCTCTCTCCCTACCTACCTGTCTCTCCTCCCTCCTGCCGGCAATATCATTGAAAATGCTTCTGTTTTTTTTCACCAAGAAAAGGTCAAATGTGGGGGGGTGCGCCTTATACGCGGGTGCGCCCTATACGCGGAGATATACGGTATTTCTGTGAATGAGACCTTGTTTCATGTAAAGTGAAACTATTTTGCACTTTGTTCAAATGTGTGGTAGATAGTATTTTTAGAAATGAATGCCATGTGGTCTTTGTTTCCAGATGTGGCTGGGGTGCCATTTTAAATTCCTTTTTATTTTACAACACATGGAACAGGATGATGAGTGAGAAACACATTAGTTTTTTTTATCAAAGAGTAGGCTGTCAGTCAATTTGTAGCACATTGGGGAGGAATGAAAACAGGGGCATGGGGAAGTGGTATGTTTAAATCATGTGGTTCGCCATCTGTGTTGAATTTTTTTGTACAAAAAACCCTATAGTTCCTCTCGTGTTCTATCCAATAAATTCCCTCATATGTCACTGGGCAAAAAGACCTGCACAGAGCAGGAAGATCCCAAGGTTTGACTGCTAACCTGGATTTCAGCACAAGATGCTTTTCTTCACAGTGTGGCTCTGCTGTGGAGATGCCTACTCTAATCTCACTTCCGCACCCTCTCCCTCCCCCCCCCCACCCCCGCCCGCCCCACTCAGATACTCAGATGGACCTGTGGGAGAGTACTATAAATGACAACACAATTCCTCCAAGCTAAGATATTGCTATCTGTACAGAGTCGGTGTCTGTCAGTCTTGTGATCAGCATGCTTCATAGCTAGATGGGAAAGTATAGAGCTGAAGCTGATGTCTCCAGTAAGAGAGAAGAGAAGCAATGGTGGGCAGGAGAGTGGCTAGAAACCATTCGAATGCTTCAGGGATGGGGGTTTGGTGCAGCTTTTGTACGTCCATCCTCCTAGCTGGATGACGGTGAGTCAGGCCTTCAAATGGGTTCATTTGGAGAGACTTCTAAATTTCAACACAATCTTAGTTTGAATTTTAAATCCCTTTGGGTCTATTAGGGACTGGAAGGTTACTGAAGAGAGAATTAGGATGTAAGAAAGCTCGTATGGAGTACAGATGCTACAAATATCTGGTCGATTTGAGCCTGTTTCCATCTGTAGTGTTCTATTTAAATCCATGGGTTGAAGGCCTCTGGTGCTTTTAACTTGTGCTGTCTTCTGGGATGACTGGTCAAAACCTAATTTTGATGCTTGTTTTATTTGCACAGGACTTTGTATGGATTCTCCAAGCCCCCTGGATGAAAAAGAGATTGATGAAACGTGAGTTTGCGGTTTTCCCAGCAATGATGGAGCCCAAGTGTTCAAATGTGGTAATATAGTACAGTAAAAGCCCGTTTATCCGGGACGCTCGGGGGTGGGGGGGGGTAGACTAATTGACTGCCGGATAATCGGGCGGCAAGTTGCCGAAAACCCAACACAAAAAATGTACTTATTTTAAAACAAACTATATTAATAATACTAAATAGTAACAGAATAATGTATAGCTACTTACCAATAAAGATTCCAGCACACTCGGTAAAAAATCGGTTAAAAAAAAATCAGTGTTTACCGATCGGTAAAAACCTCCAAGTTCGTAAGTTTAATAAGTGCGCATGCGCAAAGTGAGCATACTCGCGATTGCTGGAATGGGGAATGGCCCCGGGGGGATGGGGGGGGGGGTCGAGCAATCCGGTTAATCGGGTCACGGATAAACAGGCTTTTACTGTATTGGTGTTCTTTTACTGTATTAGCAATCCTTGCATTTTGGTATTGTGCTTAGAATGATCAAAATTACTTCCATGCACTTCGCAGTTATCTGTTAAAATGTAGTGACTGATTGACGTCTTGTTGAGTCCAGGCAGGGCGAATCCTTGGGTAAGTTTCCTTACTCCACACACCCTCTTGGGGAAAAAAACGATAAATTGGTCATTTCAATCCACGACTTTGTGTGGGGGACGCTGCTGTGCGCAATTGGCTGCCGTGTTTTGCCCACAAATATACAGTCACTTTACAATATTCTGTAAAATACTTTGAGATGTCTAGAAGACGTGAAAATTTCAATAATCAAATACAAGGATTATTATTATTATATTAATAAATATGCTGAACTCAGCATATGACTTTCAATGGGGAGAGTGCTGAAGCCAAGTTTCGATGTAATGTGACTTGTGTTCACAAAACTGAGAGGTTTTGACAGCGTGTATTGAGAGAAGTTGTTTCCACTAATAAGTGAGTCAATGACTTGGGGGCATTAGTTACAAGAAGAGCAAGATGAGAGCTTAGCATTGTTTTCACAA
This sequence comes from Hydrolagus colliei, assembly GCA_035084275.1. Taxonomy (NCBI): domain Eukaryota; kingdom Metazoa; phylum Chordata; class Chondrichthyes; order Chimaeriformes; family Chimaeridae; genus Hydrolagus; species Hydrolagus colliei. Next base: position 8,518,002 of record CM068742.1, on the reverse strand, counting down.
TAAGTTATTGTACAGTGGAGTGCCTGCCAATTAGAAATAGAATCCATTGTGGATTTCTAAAGGGAAACAAAATATCTGAAGGTTTGTGAAGTGTAGTGAGATTGAATGGACAGTTTGCTCTGACAAACAGGTACAGACCTGATTGAGCCAAACGTTGTCAAGTTTTGGTAATGCAACTTGTGTGCATTTTTGAATTTAAAAAAAAGTTAGTGGCCTGCTATCTTTGGCTTTGACAGTGTGGTTGGATTTTGTAACAGTTGAAGTTTATTGCTGTGTCTTCTCTGCTTGAAATATCTTGTGGTTTCAGAATTTCATGTCTTGACGCATGTTTTTCTGCAACTTGTTTGGTAGAGACGACTGCCGATGTGACTCCCCACAGTGATGGGTGCTGCCTTCTACTGCCCATATTTAAAACTTGTGAAATTGAGGGGGAAGCACTGAGTTACACTGTATGCTTGTAGTAATATTGGGTCAAAAGCAGATGTTATTAATGTAACAGTATATTTACGCAGCATTTCCATTCCCATTTCTGCATCAATCATATTCTTGTTTGGTATTTTAGCTTATCAATATCTCAAAGCATTTCAAGATATTACTGCCAAGTGTAGTGACTACTACAAACAGGTGTATATTGTAGACTGATGCTGATGTGACAGCCAATATGCACACAGCAATGTCCCACAGATGGATGAAGTTAATGACCAATTTTATCTTTTGGATTGTTGGCCCGGAGCCTGGGAAAAGTTCCGTTTCTCTTTTTAATAGTACCATAAGATTTTGTGAGCTCATACTTTCGTTTAGAGGGTCAAAGGTCAGTGGCGCTGTCCTTCTGATATGTTAATAAATTAGATTCTTTCTCCTGCTGAAGTATTCGAAAAGAGAAGGAAGTGTTTTTCCTGCTGTCGTGGCCAACTCTACCCCAGATAAAATTAGTCACTCACTTCATCGTTGCTTGTAGGATGTTGCTATGTGCAACGTGGCTGCCATATTTGCCTACAAAATAGTCAACTGCATTTTACAGTGACTGGTCTGTTTATTAATGTCCTGGTTGTGGCTGGGAGACTTACTGCATAATACTTTGTCTTTTTGTTCTATAGCCTCATAAAACTAAAAGTCCTTAGGCAGATTTTCAGGTCTGGTTTGTGGTTGACTCAACATACCGTTATATTGGATTCAGACCAGCAGACTTGAGCTTTTCTAAATAGTTCTTTAAGGCTTCACTCCTATCACTATTTTCCCATTACTTGAAGGCAGTACATCAGAATTTAGATTTTTTTTTAAAAAAATCTTATTGTATGAGCGCTGGTAGCAGCGGTAGATTTGGCTGCTGGGGAGGGAGGGAATTTATCCCTGGCTTCCTCTGTGTGGTCCCCAAATAAGATTGCTCATTCTCTTTATGGCTATTTACAACAAAATTTACTTTAGTGTATGTGGGTTATGTTATTCGCTGCCAGAATATGGGTTGCGGGGCAATATGTCTGACAGCTTGTCATGTGTTTGTTGCCTGTTTTAACTCCTTTAAAACCAAGGGTATACATTTCCCCCAGCAGGTGTTTGCTTGAAATTCCCCCACTATAAATCCAAAATGCAGTCACATGAAAACGAGGATTACAAATAATGCACAGAAACAAGGCCACTTTGGCCCGGTGTTAAAACTCTACCTGAGTTTACCTATTCCTTACTCCCTCTCGTGTTTTTATTCCACACTCCCCTGTGAAGATCCAGCAGTCCTCTCGAATGCATCTATACTGTCTAAACGATGGTGCTGGCTTTGTCTGTAACTGTCAATCTCAGGAGGTGCTGAATTTGGCAGTTATTTAAGGTTTAGTTACTTGTGTGATCATTTGTTTCTTCAGAATTTTTTAAAGAAGAAGCTCATCAAAATTCTGTGCAATCTGGAATGTGGTCTTAAGGCTAAAATGGTAGGGCCCCAGATATCTATAATTAGTAATGTGCCTTATCAATCATGCAAACGTGCTTCATAGGATGTGAAAGTATATATACAAGTGGATTGATTAGTTTTTTTGTGGATGAATTGACTAGTTTTTTTTGTGGGTGCAGAGAATTTAAGGTTCTCTGCTGCAATCTATCCTGAGTGCTCGTGAAGGATTACTTAAAACTTGTCATCTAAATTTAGACTGATCTTTTTATGGAGGAATTAATTTTGTAAGACCCTTCCTAGTCAATATATTTCACCTAAGTCACTGCACTTTACCAGCCTTCAATTGCCGTCCTTATATTAGAGACTCCTTCCACCCCGCTCCCCCCCCCCCACCACCACCATTTCAAAGGATTCTGCAACAAACGGCATCTGCATCTTAATAGAACAAGCTGGTCTGAAGAGGTTCATGTCCCATCTGTCGCTGGCTCACCCACTTAGTCTTTGGTATGAGGAGACAACCTATATTGAATAGGGAAAGCCTGCCTCTTCTGCTTGGGCAGCCCCACTGTCCTGTCCTTTGTGTCGCCACACTTGTGCCTTCCTGATTACCCACTGATTTTAAATGCAGTCAGCTACGCTGCCTGGTGTTACCGAGACATAAGGCATCTGGGAATTAATCTCCCTCTCAGACAAAGGGACTTATTTACATACAGGTGGTTAGCAGAGAGGCTGGAAGCCATCACTATGGTAATGTGGTAGCCCTGACCTGTATTAAGCATGACATTAACAACATCTATTAATATTTTCTATCTTCCTTCTCCCTTCCCTCGCCTCCCCCACCACCACCCCCCAGGCAATTGTTCTATTCAGGACTTCTTATCATTACAGCTGTCCTATGGGTGAGATTTTAACACAATTTTCTAAATTGTTTCAGTGGTTATGCAGATCCCATGACACTGTTTGAAGAGCATGAAGTGCTTCTCCTGGTATCCCTGGCAACAATCCGCCACCCTAATAAAATTGGTTATATCATGTCTTTATGTGGGGTCTTTGCTGTGTACAAAAGTTTTATAAATGATGCTAAGACAATCATGTGCTTTTCACTGTGTTATTTTTGCCTGATTGTCTTCTGTCCCTATCTGCCCCACCGTCACGTTTTGGTATTCATCCGCTGCTGTCTGGTACTCCATCCTGAAATTCTTTTTACTCGTCCACTCCCTCCCCACTTTTGAAACCTAGCCCATGACTTAGCTCTTCTAAGTGCTCTGACACTGTCCCATAAATATGTTTTTGTTGTTGCTCCTTCAGTTATCTTTTCCCTTTCCTCATTGTTCCCATCCCAAGTGCCAACCAGCAACGGAAAGTATTTGAGATGTCGTCCTGCTGATGGTAATTTTGTTGTTGATAAATGTGCTGCCTTGATGCATTGTCAATGCTGTATCGGATGTAAGTATAGTTCTGTAGCATAGTGGTTAGAGTGCTTGCTTCACAAGTGGGTAGGGTTCAAACAGGGTTCCATTCCTGGGTGGGGTGCAACTTTAGACAAGTTCCTTACTCCACAAGCCTCTGTTTACCTGGTAATACGTAAGAAATTGGTTAAGTTAGTCAATTGGAAGACCGCTTTCTGGGTGTAATGATGCCTTAAAAAGAAATTGGTATCACTCAATCCCCCAATTGTTTGTGGGACACTGCTCTACGTAATTGGCTGTCACATTTTTTCAACAAAATATTAAATTCACCTTACAATATATTCTGTGAGGGTGCCTTAAGACATCTCAAAGTCATGATAAGATGCTATATCAAATGCAAGGATTATTATTGGTGTCAGTCAGTGAGTAGCTGAGAAACTTAAGGAGTAGGGTTAAACCTCGTGTGAATCGTGGACGTGGTGCTGGAGAGCGACACGTGCCTATGGTGCCATGACCCGGCAACAAGTCGTCAGTAAAGTTGAGGAGGCTGTGTGGGGGGAGGAATCCCTGCCCCTGATTTATTCACGCACCCTTGCAGCCATTCTTTGCAGGATTTTTTTCCGCTTTCAATAGCTGTCGTTGGGGACAGATGTGCTTTCTTTCATTGCAAGCAATTAATAGTGCCAAGGTTCACCAATGCTTTACTTTGCTGGTTAATGCGAACGTAATCAGTCACTGAAGTGACATTGGGAGTCTTTCACAGCCTTTTGAAGGTTTAAGTTAATAAATTTGCAATGCATCGTTTTGTCTCCTTGTTGGATTTGTGGCTTTTGTGATGATTTTGAAATAGTTATAGATCTACCTTGACGTTGTCGTTGACTATCTTCCGTCTCACTTTCTTTAACCCCACCCTTCCCTCTCCTTGCTTTAGCTCCCACTCCATCTCTAAAGTATTTGAGGTTTGGCTTATGCAATTTTGATGTTTTTAAACGAATTCTGGGTCTAAATTTCCAGGTTGTGAAGCCATTCGTATGAAGATTGCAAATTGAGAGCTTCATTCTGTGCGTACCAGACGGTCCAAAAAAGATACCCATCGCAAACATTTTATTACAAGTACTAACCTTTTCTCTTTACAGGTTTGAAAAAGCTATATTGGAATCTGGAAAAGTGGTTTCCACGTAAGTAATCTTGTTTTATGAATAATCTCTACATTGTTTGAGTGGTATTCTTGCATAGTTTAGTCTGTGGTTTGAAGATCAGATTGTGTGTTGCAGTTTAAGAACTAAGCACATGCATCCTCGAGACTGAGCTGCAGCATTTTATCCAGTAAAGGTCACAGGTTAGCCTATTCAGCAAGTGCACAGTCTTTGTTTGTGGGCTCTGTGGTTTGCTTAGTTCCTGACCTACTTTGGGGATGCCTTTAATCTCTTGTCCCTTCCCAGTGAAATACTGATGCCAAACAGTCGATCTTGGAATTCAGTATTTTTAACAAGTACTGAGATACAGATTTCAGTGTCCTGCTGACTACTGAGACACATTTTTCCAGACAACTCGATTTTAAAAAAAAGAATTAAATTGATTGAAATACATTTTAGAAACTTGTAGGTTATTTAAGAAGCATAATTGCTATTAATTGGTTAATGGCAATATCTCAGGCCCAAGTGAGCGCTTTTATACAACGCAGACGGAAATGTATTTTCAGTGGTTATTTTGGAGAAAGCTTAGTCGGTGACTTTTGTTTAACCCTTCAGCCAAACAAATGACCTAACAGGCCTGTTTTGGGACCTCAGCTATTTGCCATATATGTGGGTTTTATTTATTTATATATATATATACACACCGTATATATTATATATATATATATATATATATATACACACACACACATGACGGATAAAGGAATAGAAAGTTTTATATCCAGGTTTACAGACAACATTAAGACCACAGACTCAGCAAGCAGTGTAGATGGGAGTAGGAAGTTACAAAGGGACAACAGATTAAGTGAGTGGGCAAAGTGTTGCAGATGGAGTGTAATGTAGGGAAGTGCAAGATCATCCAAATGTTGGTCATGTTTTGTTAATCCACACACCTCTACTTTCCTGGCAGTAAGTAGAAACCCGGTTAGTCAATTGGTGGATCACTTTTCCAGGGGTAATAAATAATTCCTTCAAATAATAATAAATTAGTCACTTCTATCGATGACTGTGAGACACTGCAGTGCATAATTGTCTGCTGCTTTTCACCCATATCACGTGCAGTCAATTCACTTCAAATAATTCCGATGAGCGCTTTGAGAAATGACCATAATCATGTAAGGATTATTATTGTAGTCTTAAAGGGTAACAACAGCATTGGCACAGAATCTGTGCAGCAGCTAACTGATTCTATATCAGCTATCTCATTCTTAACATGAACTCCAGACCTTCAATGTTTGGCTCCTGCCTTCGCTGTCTTGTATTTCCTCATGGATATTGCATTAGATGTAAACTTTCTTTATTACAATGGTTTTGTTGGGCACCCTTCAACCCCCCAAAAAAAATCCCTGAGATCTTGGACCAGGGAACTACTTTTGTGATTGTATTTTACCCTTTTAATCTCCTGTTTTCCTTTTATTTTAGGAAGTTCCCAATCAGGAGAATAAACTCGCTTCCGGTAAGGCGCCACCTAGTAGTGTGTGATTAGTGGGGGAGATTGGCATTGTGGTATACTTGCCGCGGACGGCTTGATCTTAAAACTTGCTGATACTGTGGAAACTCGGTGGAATGTGTTAAACCATTTTAGGCATGTTAGAGAGTGGAAAAATGTGTTCTCCAGTGAGACTGTGACTTTTTTTTGGGTGGGTGTGTAATATTTGCATCCTGTCATGAGCTGGAAGCCTCTGCATGTCAGCTAGCTTAACACTGAATTCAACGGGGTGCTGAGACAGTGAGTCTGGCTGCGCTTTTTGAGTAGAAGTAGAATGAAAGTGCCTTTTTATTTGTTTGTTTTTAATCCTCCTGAAAATGGCTGCTTACTGTTGACAGCTATCTCCTAGTATCTTTTCCTGAGTATATTTTCTTGGGAGCTTGGAGAGTAATGTTAATGGGACAGGAGGGGAACAGCTGTTATCTTTGCATGATGTATAGGTTCCAATGTTGGAAAGATAGTGAGTAGGAGCCAGGTAGTCAGTAAGCCTTTTTCGTATCCTCCACAACTTCCCAGCGAGGGGGAAGCGTGAGGCCAGTTGGGGAGTGGAAGGTCACTGTCCAACTTTCTAACCCACAAATTCAGCAGGGATGGCATGTGGCTTCATGGTAACGATTCAGATGGATCTTTGCTCACTGTACACTGTACTTGGCACTTAATACAACAAAACAGGAAATACTACAGATGCTGGAAATCTGAAACAAAAACAGAAGTTGCTGGGAAAACTTCTAACAAAGGGTCGTGGACCCAAAGCATTGACTCACTTTCCTTTCTCCATGGATGTTGCCTGACCTGCTGAGTTTTCCCAGCTACTTCTGTTTTTGTTACTTAATGCATTTAGTGTGCTTCAAGTGGGGTAGTGTCCTGTAACTCTGAGAAACAGTGTAGTTTATAATATAATACCGTTTACCTCCTGATGTGCAATGCCTTTTATATCAGATGAATGTCCCAGAGTGCTTTCCACTTGCACTCCAAGCTCCACATTGTCGCCTGTGGCCTGAAATTCCAACAAGCTCTTTTTATACAAAAAACAATGCATAATTCCTCATGTATTATAACTTCCAAGACCAGATGGCCTTCCAGGGCTAGGACAGGGTATTTCCAGCCCCTGAACTTCTAAATGAGTATTTGTCAATTTTATATCTTCGGGCATCATCTGAATTGTTTTTTTTTTCTAGTTGAGGCTCTTGGGATCGAGCCCTGCACTGAAGATGAGCCAGTGTGATGCATCTGATTCCGAGGTGTTCCTGCAGGACAACGGTGACCTCACCCCTGAAGCAAATAAAGAAAATGTAAGTTTGGTTTTTCCTTTCTCTTCCCCCACCCCCAAATTTTAGCCTTAGCCATTTACCCTCCACCCTCCCTAATCCTAACCACCCTCCCTAATCCTAACCCCACCCCCCTAGCTAGTCCAGCACCTCAGGCTGTTCTCCCGATGTGAAATGTGCTACACAAATGTAATTTTATATTGTTGGGAGTCGTAGGGTGATGATCAAATGGTTCAGTTAACTGAACTGAGAGGTATTTTTAAACTTGGTTTTGTTTCAAGCTGAACAGGAAGTGTGATGATCAAGTTCTTGTTGCTTTTAGGTTTTGTGCTAACCACAGTAGCTCAGTGATTAGAGCACTAGTCTTATAAGCGAGAGACCTGGGTTTGATTCCCAGCAGCATGACACCATGGGCAAACACCTGATAATACTCCAAACACCTGATAATAATCCCTCCCAATTTTTCTTATCATTTCAATCCATGACTGTTTGTGGGATTCTGCTGTGCTGCGTTTCGCCCACAAATATACAGTCAATTCGCTTTACAGTATACTCAGTGAGGCGCTTTGAATCACCTGTAAGTCGTGATAAGGCGCTATATCAAATGCAAGGATTATTATTATAAACCTGTATCATAGCTGACTTGTATTGCCTCTTTTGCAGGATGGATTTCAGTTCAAGAAGCCGGTTCGACCAATCTTAAGACATCGTCCTTGTACCTTCTACAGTGCAGAGAGATCTGATAACAGATCGAATTCTGCACCTGAGTTGATGGCAAGTTGGTTAAAGTCTCTCGTCCTTTTTGCTGAATGAACAATTGCAAATTGAAAGTGTACACTTGACTCAGCCAGTACTCGCCACTGATTCCAACAATTGTGTCTGTATGAAGGGACTCGACTGATTGTCTAGGCTGACACTGTAGTGCAATACTTGGGGGAGAGCTGTATTTGTGACGCAGTCCTGCAAATAGTTATTAATCAGAGCTCTCTTAACCATATCCCTTAACACCCTACCTACCAAAATCCTGTCAACCTCACTCTTGAAGGTGTCGTTGGATCCAGCACCCATGGCTTTTTGGAGTGAAGAGAATTCCAGATTTCTACCAGTCCTCCTGATTTCACTTTTAAATGGCCTTCAGTCCTGACACACTGCTCGGGTGCAAACTCTTCATTATCCAGAGCCTTGGAACGTCCACCTGATGCGAACGGCATTATATTAATTCAATTTATTTGTTGTGGAGCCCAGGGCACCATTTGAAAAGAAGAGTTTTGCCCTGATACTGGCCCACAAATCTCCCAGATAAAATTGGTATTAATGACAGTTCGGGAGATACTGCTGGCAGATTTGCTCACAAATCTGTGCAGAAACATTTGAAGTAATCAGTAAAGTTTTTTTTGCTTTTAATCAGCAGTTTTCGCCATGTGCGGACAAGGGCCTCGCTGATTCTGATGGCCCCGCTGATTCTGATAGCCCTGTCCTGCGCCGTTCCTCACTGACCTCTTCCATCAATGATGATGATGACGACGGATTCCTGGAGCTGCTTGATGAGGATCTCGAGGTAAGACATTCTCCAGCTGACCTTCCTTTGATGTGGTTTGAACCCTGGTGGAGACTTTGTTGTCTTACTGGCAGAAACTAATGCCATTTTACAAGTAAATCTGTAAATGGCGGTTGTTATTGGGGTGACCTGCACTACACTCTTTGGATTCTTTCTCGGTTGTAGTCTGAACTTGGAACCTTTTACGCATCAAGTGATTTTCCGTAAACAATAAACAGCGACTTGCATTTGTATGCAGTGTCAAAAGCCATTTTGTTAACAGTAAAACTACAGCTGAGACGCGAAATGTCTGCTTGTTTCAGGTGGACATGAAAGATCCTAGAGCGCGAGGTAAATGGTAATTAATCTGACAGACCGTCAGCTAACATACTGGGAAAAGCTCCTTCTAAACTAAATTTATTGTCTTTGACAGAACCGTACTGACTTGCCGCCTGGGATGGAAAGTTTACTGACTGCTCCCCTTGTGGCTAAAAAGTTCCCTGTGAAGGATGCATTAGCTGATAAGGTAAATATTATGTTTTTAGCTATAATTGAAACCCGATTGCACACTTCTATCTTGTACAGAAATATTTGCCTTCAAGTGAACTTTCTGGGTGTATAGTGGCCCATTTGGTGGAAGGAGGTAAAAGCAATGAGGATTGACGAATTTGAGTTGTGAGGTGACTGGAAACATTGTCTTTCTGCTACAATCAAGAAGCTATATTTGAGTCGTTTCTGATAAGAGGTCTACCCAACAACCTGCGTAGCAACCATTCTGCAAATAAACTTTCAAGTGCTGCAAGAAGGAGAGGGAGATGATTTGGGAGTGGTGGGGAAGTTGGAAGGAAACATAATTTTTTTACAAGGATTTTGAAAGCACAGAGGTTTTGGAGATTTCTTTTGAGTGAGTCAAAAGAGTGATGGCTGGAAATCAGAGTTTGATTTAAGATTATGAATGGTTACACTAGGTACAATATCTTGCGTTTATATAGCACTCTTCATGCAGCGCTGCAGTGTGGTGGGGTTGGACACTGAGCAATAGTAGGAGGAGGGACAGTTGAAGAGGTAGGTTTTGGTGTGGGATTAAGATGGATTCTGAGGCAGCGAGTGAATGGTAATGCATTACATTACATGGTCCATAGTGAGAGGGCGCACATTTTAAAATAAAAAAATGTATTTTGCATAGTGGGTGGTTAGAATATGGAATTCACTTCTCTTGATGAAGCAGTCTGATTCTCATTCAAAGCAGAATTGGATAGAAGCAATGTAAAAGTAACGTGTAGGGTTAGGCTGACGCAGAGACTTGTTGAAGTCTTTTTTTTCCTGTGGTGTTTTAACTTTTTACAGAACTTGTATTTTAAGGATTCTCCCAATAGATTAGCCTGCGGGCTGTTCTGGTCGCCTTCTTTGCCGTGTGACATGAAGCCCATCCTGAAGCGAGTGGACAGGCCACAAGATGAGGAGACACCAGTGAAGAATAAGCGGAGGAGAAGTCTGGCTGGAGCTGTGGTGGAAGAGGAGCCAGACAATGAGAAACCGGTGAGTGTACAGATGACACATAATAATTTGGTCACTCATTCCATGACATGAGACGCTGCCGTGCATGATTGGCTGCTGTCTTTCTCGCACAAAATTGTCAATTCACTTTGCAACCTACTCTGAAGTGCTTTGAGACTTTCAATAAATTGATAGCAAATGCAAGGATTATTCATAAATCAAGCACAGGAGTGCTACTTAGGGCTGGATCCAGTAAGATCAAATGGTTTTTAAGGCACCTAATTGACATCTAATTGCTTAAGTGGGATAGGCATACAACTGAAGCTTTTAAAATGAGCAAATTAATGCTGTTCACCTGAAGTCACTTTACCAAAAAGTACAACTTTAAGGATCCAAAACATGAGTGGTGTTCTTAATAATGTCACTATTTGAAAAGACAATGGAGTTTCTCTCTTCCAGAGTCCTGGCCAACAGCGACCCAAAATAAAATTAATCATTCATTCTATGGCTGCTGTGTGCAATTGGCTGCCATGTTTTGCCCACAAAACACTTTTCAGGAAAAATTCTGCGAAGCGCTTTTGAGACAATTTCAATGTGGTGGTACAGTGCTATATCAAATACAACTTATATTATAAACTAGTAGGGTCTAATTCATCATTTGCAAACCATACTTGCACTGTTACCGCAGGATATTGGATTGTGAGATTTGCAGCTGGCAGCAAATTGTGAATTCCCAGACATTGAGCGTTTCTGACCTTCCTCATTCTGATTGTTCATTGGTTGGACTGCCATTATGTTAACAGTGGTGTGTGAAAACTCCACTGACCCATGTAAGATGTAATTCATAGTGGCGTCCCTTTGTTTTTTTTTCTCTCTCTCACTCTCTCTCTCTCTCCATGGTTATACTGTTTGAGACCAAAGGAAAACAAACTTGTTTTAAATCTTGTAATATTTTAATGGTGAATGGCAAAAAAACATCTCTTGTATTGATTATGCATTCAAAAAAATTGGTCACTCAATCCACAATTGTTTGGACACTGCTTTGCACAATTGGCTGCTGCGTTTCTCACAATAAAGTCATTTCACTTTACAGTATATTCCCAACAACCTGATGAGACGCAATATCAAATGCAAGGATCATTATTGTTTCCGCAAATTGTCAATGCTGTCTCGTAATCCTGTGCCTGACTGCACTGATTTTCTCTGACTGCAGAAGCAACGCTCTTTCATGAGGTCCAAGTCTTTCTGTGATACGACAATTGAGAAGGTGATGGAAATTGGTGACTCCACTCACCTGATTGGTGATTTCACAAAGGTAAGTCTTGAATCGAAGGACAAGTCTGTTGGTACAGAAACTACCCAATGAGCAGCCTCCCTCAGCTTGTGTGGAAATTACAGTTTGGATTCTTCAAGCCCTGCATTATTGATAAATTACTGGCTGATTTCCTGAGAATTAGCTCCCGATATAGAGAGATCATAAAGTGAGTAGCTGCCCCCTCGTCCCCTACCCTTTAGTCTCCGTTCTCCCCCACACACTCCTTGTTGGTTGAATGATCTTGAGTTTCACAGGTGTCAAGGGAACAAGTGGTTGCTTTTATTTTCTACCAATGTCCTTTGCCTGCCATTATCAATGCCTCACTCCCATTCCACAGCCCTACGTCGCAATGTCTTGTGGTTCTGTACATCGTGTTAGGCACATTGAGCATGTTTCAGCCACAAAATACTATCACTTCACTTTACAGTGTGTTCTATGAAGCGCTTTGAGACGTCTCGATGACATTATAAGGCGCTATATCAAATGCAAGGATTTTTTTTTATCAACCCTGAAATTGTAAGAAGTTGGGCTCCTTTGTCGCAGCATCCGTGGTAATACAAATCTGGTATCTTGACCTTTCTTTCAGTCCTATATACTGCCCACTGTAGAAGGAAGACATCAAGACTTAAGATACATAACTCCAGAGATGGTAAGTGATGTTCACAATCGAGTACTGTAGTGTGGCAATTTCTGGTTCCTACTTCTAAATGTGCCGGGCCATCTGCTTAGGACATTCAACTGAACATTAGAAGTTAGCCATTAGCTTTGCCTGTCAGTTTTTTATCTCTTAAAGTACTTAGCTCAGTGGATAGAGCACTCACTTTGCAAGCAAGAAGACCTGGGTTCAATTCCCGGACAGGACAAAACCTTGGGCAAGTTTCCTTACTCCACCTGCCTCAGTTTACCGTACGCAATAAGTAGGAAACCGGTTGTTAGTTAATTGGTGGATAGTTTCCTTGGTGGTCCTGCTCCCCAAAGTTGGCTGCTGCATTTCACCTGTTTGTGGTGGGCAGTACAAAGCAATGATTTTAGTGCGAGCCTGAAGACCACATGAGTTATAACTGGGTTGACTTGTAGATTTGACACTCATCCAACTAACCTTCCGTCTCATTTCAGATGGTGCAATTGGTGACTGGAAAATTCTGTAGGTTTGTCGAGCGGTTCATGCTCATCGACTGCCGGTATCCGTATGAATATGATGGGGGTCACATTAAAGTAAGCGGTTTGTTGTTAGGATCATCTATGATAATAATAATTATTATCGATTATGTGGTAACCTTCACTTTGCTGAAATGATCTACACATTTACTAGTTTTATTTATTTTCCCCATGGGGAGTGGCTTTGCTATTCAACAGGAACAAATTGCATTTATATGGTGCCCTCCACGCTGGACAGTGTCTCAAGAGTGCTATTCAGTGTTTTTGACTGAACTATATAGAGAAACTGGATAGTGTCCAGTATATAATTTTTAGCAGAAACTTATGAAGATTGTACAGTTATTTCTGACTGCGGGTATCCTCCTTGGCGGGAATGGGGAGTAGTGATATTGCGCATTCCATACCTGACCAAATGGAAACCATACTTATGTGGAACGCCCAGTTCCTCTTTCAGGCTGCAGCATGGTGATGGGTTTCAGTATGTCCCAACAATCTGCGGACCAATGGCTTTATCAATGTGTTTTCCTTGTAAAACCTGTGGTTAATGTATATTAACCATAGGTTAATATACATTGATTTGTTGCCAAGTCAAATCTGACTTGGCAACAAATCATTCAAATTACATTAATGCTAATTGATAATTATTCATGTAGTATTCTCTGCCACAAACTGTTGAAGCAGAGCTAATTTGAAGAGAAATATTAAGACTGAAGTGTGCGATTGGATTAGATCGCTCAGCAAGTTTCCTATTACCAATGATCTGATTAGCCACTCTTGCTGAGTTGGTTTTGTGGCATCAGGCTCTGCCACTGTTGCACACTGACACACTGCCCTGTGGGAAGAGTGCTGGGTAAGTTGTTGGTGTTTCCTGTTTAGTCCTGGTGTGCAGTCTGTCCTGTGAATTTCCCCCTCAGGATGCTCTGAACTTGCACATGGAGGATGAGCTGGAGAACTACCTGTTGAAGACGCCCATTATGCCTGTGGACCAAAACAAAAGAGTGATTGTTATCTTCCATTGTGAATTTTCATCTGAAAGAGGCCCAAGAATGTGAGTGATTCTCGTGCATCAAATGCTGTGTCAGTGACACTGCAGTATGTCTACTCTTAGTCGGGATCAAGGAAACATAATTTCCAGAGCGTGATTGTAGAATCACAGTTCTCTCGTGGTCACTTGTGAATCACCGCCTTTACCTGTTTCGACATCCTGACCATCTGCGACCAGGGCTCCCTCTGCCTCCTAGTCCTCCTCGTCCTGTCCGTGCCTTTGACACGGTAAACCACGCAGTCCTCCTCCACCGCCTCTCCTCCCTCCTCAACCTTCAAGACTTTGTCCTTGATTGGCTCTGGTCCTACCTCTCACACCGCCTTCGCTTTGTCTCCTCCAACGGCTTCTCCTCCAGCCCCCGCACAATCACATGCGGCGTTCCCCAGGGCTCTGTCCTTGGCTTCACCCACAAAATGTACAGTCAATTCGCTTTACAATATATTCTATAAAACAGTTTGAGACGTCTCAAAAATGTGATAAGGCGTTATATCAATTACAAATATTATTTACATGAATTCCCTGAATTAACTTTCACATGCGTTTGTGCAAATCTACTCCACATCTACCCTTGATTCCAAGTCCACTGATCTCCCTGCCTTCCTTCATCACTATGTGCCTCTCCCTGATTTTCTGTTCAGCAAACCTAGACCTAAGTCTAGTGTTTTTTGCCTAGCATTGCCTGCTCCCCTCTCCACCATCTTTATTGGCCAAGCCTTCCAACAACTACACCCCTAATCTCTGGAACTCTCTCTTGGAACACTCATGTACTCTCTTTGACAGGAAATTGTGCAGTGCAGTGTCCCATAAACTGTTGTGGATTGAGTGACAGAATTATTTGTTATTCCTGGTGACGATAAATAGATTTTTGTTCATCTTAATCTGCTTTGACTAGTTGGGTCATGCTGGGTGTCTGCGAGATTTCCCTGGTGGTAGATCAATTTGAGATGAGTCTCACGTGATTGTAGCTTTTGCTGACTTTAAGCAATGCTCGAAACTGCATCCTGCATTTAGTCAACAAACTCTTGCATTTTCCAGGTGTCGTTTCCTAAGGGAGAAGGACCGGGACCTCAATGGCACCAACTACCCGAAGCTACACTACCCAGAGTTGTATATACTGAAAGGTGGCTACAGGGAATTCTTCCCAAATTTTAAGGTAAAGGTTAATTGTATTCTCTACTCCTGGTGCGCTGACCAGGGTTGTCCAACTAGCTGCCCACAGGCTGATTTCATCCTCCCTTTCATCTGGCCCACCGGCTCCCTTCAGAAATATTGTTTCTGGAAGGAAAGTAGAAAAATATTTTGGGGCCCACAGATGTTTCTAAAATAGGGCATCCGTCCCTCAGTAGCCAAAATATTAGACCTCCCTGGCTGATACCAATGCTAATCAAAGACGGATCTGTTTTCAACTGTACCAATCTAGCCACTCCCTTCAATCAGCAAGCATCAGCCAGCTTCATCACCACCATCCCATCTGCTGACTATTGATGGGTGGGATTTCAGCCTTTCTGCCTCTACTATTTTGAGGTGGAACATGAAGGCTTTTGGGCAGATTCATATTTGTGCTGGTGTTGAGGATTCTACTCCAATCACATTCTATAGCTCTTGTCTCCTCTCTCCCCCCCCCCCCCCCACACCTTTATTCATTTGTCCAGTGGGAATACTTGGTAGCTCCTTCAAAGAGTAGGCACAGTGGGCCATATGGCCTCCTGTGCTGTAAGATTCTATAAATGTTATTTACCAGCTTTCCATCAGCAGCTCTACTGACCCCCTATTTAAAATAGACACCGTTCTGTCCTTCTTCCACCCAGATACACTGTGAGCCCCAGAGTTACCGGCCGATGCATCACGAAGACTTCAAGGACGACTTGCGCCAATTCCGCATCAAGAGCAGGACATGGGCCGGAGAACGGAGCAAGAGAAACATGTACAGCCGCCTGAAGAAGCTATGAGGGTGGCAGTGTGTAACTATTTGAGTGTTGGAATCTTTTTCCTGCCTTCTGGGATGTTGTACACTAAATGCCTTAGATCATTGTTTGGTGGTGATCACTGCTTTTAATTTGGTGGGAGGGGGTGGAGGCAAGGTGGGTTCTACATTGTCAGAGCTGGTTGTGACTCGCACTTGGTAAAGTGGGCAGGGACCACGAATGACACTTTAATTGAAAAAAATAATAATCCTGAGCCACCTAAGGGACAAATTTAAAACTAGTCCGTGTTTGTGCGAAACTTTTTATATCTCCCGAATAAAAAGGTTGAGATGCAATCAGATGTTTTCACCAGTCCCCTCCCCTCCCCCATCTGCATGTAAACTTTCTATCAATGGCTTGTTGTAAACTGTCATGCCTATGCGAGCTGTGGCCAGGTTTGTCAATGCAGATGAGTGCTCTCTTTAACACATTGGCCCAGTTGCATGAATAATGACTCGGAGCAAGAGACTGAGATCAGCTTCCATCATGTGAGGCTGAGGTGTTGATAGATTTTATTTTAGGGGAGTGTTAGACTTTTAATGTATATAAAACCTTTTAGTTGATTTAATATAAATTCCATTATCATTGCCGGTTTATTTCCCTTTTCGATTCCAACGTGGATTAAAGGGCAATTTGTGTTGCACGCTAACAATTTCTTTTTTTATATAAAAAAAACGCGATTACGGTAAGTAAAAGCTTCCTGGTTTGCGGCTCCGTTCTGCTCTTACTCTAGGATTCTGGTTACATTTACAAAAGCCTGCTGTGCTTTTGGATTAGTTCCCTGTAACCAGCCCAATCAAAAGTTGACCCACTTATTTTTTTTTTAAGTATTTTTTTTGATCCCACTTAAACAATTTCCTTTAACAGAAATTTTGCAGCACTTAAAATGGATTCAGACGAGAGTCAACTAGTCAACAAAACTCTTAACTTGTTGACAGTCATGGTTTGAGTGCATTGTGAAGAGCATTTTTTTTTAAACACAGAGACCAAAATATTTTTAGTATGAATTTTCAGTATAACTATGCAATTTAACATTGTTTTTGCTATTTACCCGTATGTCAGCCCCAACCCCCATGTAATTACTTTAACGATTAGTTATTTAAAATCAGGTGAATAAGTGCAGCAATAAAAAAAAAATTTAGGGGTGGCAGGGGAGTTGAATTTGCAAGTTTCCAGTTTAGTGATTGATTGAAAAGTCCTATTATAAGTGCGCACTTTCACTCTCAAATTTGCATTTTTTTTACTCCCAATGTTCAGCGTTGAAATAAACCATGGACTATTTTTTGTAGGCTTCTACTCTGCTCCTGAAATGAGGCACAATCATCATTTACGAATTCCATCATTTGTGCATGTGTCGTACATACACTTGTATTTTTTATATTTTTAAAAAATTCACCTTTTTTCCCCCCCCACCCGTGCGCACCAGAGAAGTTGAGATCAGCTGCAAAGTATTTGCAAGATTAGTAACCCTTTTCAATAATGTGAACCATATCTAACTGGGATTTTACAAACGAGCATTCAAGTTGGGTGTAGTGTCTCTTTTTCAGTGCCTGCAAATATCACTCTTTCATATTTGAGTTTTGAATGTCTCAGCCTCAGGTTTCAACAGGTTATCAAAGTTATCTGTTGATTTTTGTCTCCTTTTACAACCACTCATTACACACATGTACACCCGAAGGAACTTGATTTGCTTTCAATAGAATCTGCAATGGGGTGTCATCTCTATGTATGTCTACAGAAAATATTTGTACAGTCCGTCAATACTGTTTCTAATTATGGACCCAGCCAAATTAACCTATTGCTCTGCTCTACCCCACAGAGGTATGTGCATTTTCTCTCCTTGAGAATTCGTTGACATTAATTGCCTTTTCCCAAGGATTTGGGGCAGGTCAGATTTTTTTTTTGGTACCAAATCTGGTTTATTCACTGCCTAATTAAAAAGATCAAAGTTTGTTTGTACATGTACAACTTTTTGACATCTTTTGAGCTAGTTGAATAGGTTTCAAACGTTAAAAATTGACTTTGTCTTTGCTGTGCTTTTTTTTGTCGGGGTGGGGTGGCAGGTGAGGGGTTTAACCATTGTAGAAATAAATGATGTGAATGGCTGTGTGATTGGAGATAGGGTCGGAGTTGTCCCGGTATGTAGTTTCCTACAAAAACTCCTGTACATATGGCTTAATTGTATGCTGTTCAGACTCACCTGCCAGTGGTAGCCTACCTGACTCAAATGGAATAAATGGCTACAGATAGCACATGTGTTGTGGTCTCAGTTTCTGTCTCTGTCTCGGCTCGAGGTGGCCTCTGCATTCACTGTTGAACGCGCCTCTGTGCTCACAACACTGACTCAATGGGAAGTTGCTGTGTGTAAATCAGCTGCCGTTTGCCCGCCAAATTAGTCACAAGGATTTTACAGAACATCCTTTGAAGCATTATGAGACTTCTAGGTGACCTAAGGTGGTATATCATATGCAAGGATTATTGTTTGTTAACGGGGAAAACTACAACAACAACAAATTACATTTATAGAGCGCCTTTCACGTCGGGAGGACGTCCCAAGGCGCTGCACAGGAGGCGTGTGACCCGACCTGGGAGGGGAGTGTTTGGGAAGGGGTGAAACACGAAGGGGAGGTTGAAAAATTCGGGGTGGAACAAAAGGCACGGTCGAAGAGGAAAGTCTTCAAACCGGCCTTGAAAGAGGAAAGGGAAGAAACGAAATGGAGGGATTGGGGGATGGTATTCCATAGGGTGGGAGCCGAGAAACTGAAGACCCGGCCTCCGATGGTGGGGTGGTTCGGGCGGGGGGCTTGGAGCAGGCCAAGTCCTGTTGAACGGAGGGTCCGGGTGGGCTTGTAGGGGGAAAGTAGATTGGTTAAATAGGGCGGGGCAAGGCCGTGTAAGGCCTTGAAGGTGAGGACGAGGATCTTGAACTCGATCCTCTGGAGAATGGGGAGCCAATGGAGAAGGGGGAGCCAATGGAGATGGGCGAGGGTGGGGGTTACCGTTGGAATGTTGCAGCACAGATTATGCTGATGGAATCCCACTGATTCCTGTAGTGCAGTAATTACTACGATCACCCTCAAGGGAGAGAACCCAGATTTGATTCAATTTTGGGACAAACTCTCAAGGCAGGTTTCCTCACTTGACACACCGATTTACCAACAGTACACAGGAGCCAATTGTCCGATTGCTTCCCGGGGTAAACAGTTTATGACTGGGACACCTCTGCACAATTGGCTGCCGCATTTCACCCACTGAATGCAGTCATTCTCTTAAAATATATTTTGTGAAGTGCTCTGAAAGCGTCTCAATGACACTCCCTTGTATTTGCCGTACAGCAGAACCTTTTCAGGGCTTCAAACCGACTCAGAGGACTTCATGATTATTATTATTATTATTATCAATTCTTCATAGTGCTTGGCCAGTGAAAGTCACCTAATCATTTCCCACTCTGCATCTAGCTCCCCTCTTGCCTTTTATATTTATATTGTTCTCTCTCCCCACTAATCATTTTAGAAATATCTGTACATGGAAACACGTATTGGGCCTAACAAAATTTGCAGCTCTTATTCTCTACGTGGCCTGATCCCTACTACTTTCCCACCTATATTCCTCTGCTCCTCTATGTATAGGTTTCCAGTAAATACATTACAGCTTCAACCACAGTTTCTGCAGTGAGTTCCACATCCTTCAAAACCATTGGTGTTAAGAGGTTCCTTCTAAACTCTTTCTATCTGCTGCACTTGTGCTTGTGTCTGTCCTTTGTTTGAGACTGGGTGGGTACAGTTCACCTGTTTTTTTTAGCAAGGTTTGGTTTGCTCTTGAGAAATGAACTGTGTCATCAACACCTTCAGTACTTCATTCACTTTATTGAAGAATGTGTGTTTTTTTTCACTAACCACACTGGCAGGAGGCCAAGTCATCAAAGGCTGATGTTGAAATTCTGCATTGTATCTCAATTCACTTGTGGGAATACTTGGCTGGGTTCTGAGGCTTCCCCCTGAGTAAGAATTGTGTGGGTGGGTTTGAGCCTCTTAACACTAGGATTCGATCTCACAATGTATGCTCCATTGTTGGAGGCATTATTCTTCACAAGGAGATGTTAATTCCAGAGGTCCCTATCATCCTTGTTTTTAAAGGGGTTCACAGCCTAGCTCCTCCCTGCCTCTGTGACCTTCTAACTCCAAACAGACTTGTCCACTCCTGCTTGGCACAGTCTGGTCTGCTTCATGTCCCCCACCAGCGACAGTCAGGCCTTCAGCCGCTGTGACCCCCCACCCTTTGGAATCCTAACCCACTCCCTACTCCCTATCCACCCTCCCTGCACTCCATCCCTCCTGATCCCAATGCCTGGCTCGGATGCAAATCCTTGATCGTCCAGCGCTTTGGGACTTCCTGTCGTGAAAGGACGTTTATATATAAATGTAATTAAAACAGAAATTGCTGGGAACACTTGGTGGGTCAGGCAGCATCTATGGAGAAAGAAAAGTGAGTCAAAGGTTCCGGTCCGTGACCCTTCGTCAGAACTGCTGGCAAAGGGTCGTGGACCCCAAATCTTGACTCACTTTCCTTTCTCCATAGATGTTGCCTGACCTGAGTGTTTCCAGCAATTTCTGTTTTTGTTTCAGATCTCCAGCATCTGCAGTAGATTGTGTTTTGGGTTATATAAATGTAATGATTGTCTGTTCAGGTGGACATCTCATCAGACAGACAGTTTCTCCCAGTATCCTGGGAGGAAGGAAAGTTGGTTGTTCACTGTGCAGCTGATTGTGGGACATTGCTGTGTGCAAACCGGCTGCTGCGTTCACCAGAAAATACAACAACAACTTTGATTTATATCGCGCCCTCCACGGTGGACGGCGTCTCAGAACGCAGGTGACTATTCTTTACAGTAAATGCTGTGAAGCAATTTGAGATGTTGTCCTGACATGAACTATCACTGCTATAATAGCTGTAAATGCAAGGGTTATTCTATTAACTTTCACCTCTACAAAAATACATAGTCCCTTGAACTCACATAGTCTAACCGATGCTCCAAATGCAGTGTGTTGGAATTGTTCGGATGCACCATCTTTCTGATGAGATGTTAAACTGAGGTCCCATGTGCTTTTTCAGGTGGATATTAAAGATTTCATGGCACTGTTCGAAAAGAGATGAGAGTCTCTCTCTCCCGGGGTCCTGGCCAACAAATCCTTCCAATAAAATTGGTCAACTGTTTCATGGTTATTTGTGGGACATTGATTTTGTGCAATTGTGACGCCTTGTTTGCCTACAAATACAAATCATTCCATTTCGCAATAAATCCTAAGAGGGGCTTTATGATGTGATTATACCAAATGTAACAAGAAGTCGCACTTATATACAGCGCCCCTATAGTTAGCTTCCCAGAGCACTCGGATTATGGAAGGATTATTATCATTATTACTTGACAACAATCGCTCATGAAACACTTGGGATATTGTGACACTGAAATGTGCTTTCAGGTGTTTGGATGTTGTGAAGCGCTGCATCAGACTTGAGAATAATAGTAAAATATAATAATCCTTGCATTTGATATAGCGCTATTCACGTCCTCGAGATGTTTAAAAGCACTTCTCAGAATATTACTGTAAACTGAATTGACTGTATATTGATGTGTGAAATGTGGCTGCTCATTAATTGCACACAGGATGGCGTGGAGTCCTGTAGGATAGGATAATGGTTAGAGGGAATCAAGGTTCAATTCCCTGGTGGGGAGAAACCTTCGGCACGTTTCCTTACCCCATACACCTCTTATTTACCTAACGTTATGTAGGAACCTGGTTGTTAGGAGACTAGCGGATTACTTTCCAGGGATAATAATACAGGTACCTTCAAAATAATAATGTGGTCACTGAATCCATGACCGTTTGTGCAATTTGCTGCCACGATTCGCCCGTAAAATGTAGTCAATTCGCTTTACAGTAAATTCTGCGATGTCTCAAGGATGTGTTGGGGAGCTATAATCAAACGCAGGGCTTATTATATTGCTACGATTGCAGGTTTCTCCGCCAGGAAGCTGTAGGATGTTACACGGTTAAAAATGTGGTGAGTGCCTCTTGTAATTTATACCTGAAAACATCCGAGCCAAACTGCCACGCCTCAATGGTGCAGTTTGCTGCCTTCATTCAAATGTGTGATAGCGCTGGAGTTCAGGAAGGTAGCGAGTGGGCGAGGTTACTCCCACACTAACGGCTGAATTCTCTAATCTGGGTAATTAGGTGTCACCTAACCATATGATGTTACAAGCCTTCCCACGCCCTTCCGACACAGGCGCACCAAACATGCCCCAAAGCTCTTAATATGAGCTTTCAATGTTTCTTTACTGTAGTTGAAACATCTACTATGTGCAACGGAAAGCAATCAGTGTGTTCTCTTTTGGCTGTCATTCCAACGCACACTCTGGGGTCCCTGAACCCAGGCTCTTACCAATACACTCTGGAATTAGGTAAGCAGAATAGCTGCGCTGCCCTTCAAATGAGACAATAGATCTGTTCGTTGGCTTGTTCAAATTTGCCATGACACATTTTGAAAGAAATGCAAGGTATTTTCTTCTGGGATCCTGACTGAAAATCATAATAATTAAAACCCTCGGTTTGATCACCGTCTCATGATGCTTTCCCCAGGGCTCTGTCCCTGGCCCCCCATTCTTCACCCTCTACATACATTTCCACATGTACGCAGATGACACCCAACTCTACCTTTCCGCTTCCACCCTCGGCTCCAGGGCTACTGGCGTTCTGACCTCTGTGACCTCCTACAACCACATTGACCTACCTCACTGCTCCATTCACTCTGCTGTCCTGGCCAACAGTCTCCCCACTCAGATAAAATCAGTATAATTGAAGGTGGGAGGAGGGTGTTGAGGAGGATGTGTCAAGCTGGTTCAGTGGGAGCACTCATGAGTCAGAAAGTTGTGGATTCAAGCCCCACGTATGGACTTCGTGTCACACAGTCCGAGAGGTCCTCCCATTCCAGCGCTGGGATTTGCTGTGCCTGTTTGTGCTGCCTGCGTTGATCCACAAAACAGTCACTCCATTTTACGGTAAATCCTGTCAAGCGCTTTGAGATGTCTTTCTGATTGTGATCAAGTGCCAGATTAAAAACACAAGGATTATTATCTTTAGCATTCACTTGAACAGGCGGAAGGGACTCCGGTTTTAACCTTGTCCGGAAGATGACACTTCCAACAAAGCAGCACACCCCCGGCAGTGCATTGGAATGACATTAAGCTTAAAGTTCGAACCCACAATCTTGTGACTCGCAGGTAAGACACAGATCAGCAAGTGTTCAGAATTGAACCTTTATCAGTCCTTATCTCCCTCCAGACACCAGCCTGGAGCCTCCCAGAATCCAGCCTGCCGCAAAAGCAAACCTTATCCCGCTAAATCAGGTCAACTTAGAACTCTTTTATTGCTCATTTAACAGCGTTTCTCTGTCTCTCCACCCACCCCCACTCTCTTTCTGGAGCATTACGTTATCCCAATAATTCTGTTCACGTCAAAGCATAAACCACATCATTTTAATTCTCTGGCTTGCTAACCTTGCAAGGGAATTCCCGCAAAACCGCAACGAATTCCCACGGCACCTACAACAACATTTATATAGTCCCCTTCACCCACGACGACTCAGAGCACTGTTAAAAGTGTAGGTGGAGGGGGGGGGGGGGCGGAGAGTGAAAGGGGTTGTTTATTGGGAGCCATTTAATAGGAAACTGAAGATATTATCATCATAATAATCCTTCCATTTTCAACGGTGCTTTATCGGGTTGTTTCCGAGCTTTTACTGTGAAGTGTAATTCTTACATTTGTAGGTGGACACGGCACAAAGCAATGGCCCATAAACAAACAACAACAACAACAACAAAATTACATTTATAGGGCGACTTTCACATCGGGAGGACGTCCCAGGGCGCTGAACAGTCAGGGGCCGGAACCCGAGCACAGAGGAGGGGCAGGGAAGGGGATGGAGAGAAGTGGGAGGGCGGCAGAAGGCACGATCGAAAAGGAGGGTCTTGAGACCGACCTTGAAGGAGGCAAGGGAGGAAGTGAGGCGACATGAGACATGGAGACATGGAGCAGACATGGAGCCCGCTGAACGGTGGGGCCAGCCAGGTTGGTAGGGAGACAGCAGATCAGAGAAATCGGAAGGGGCAAGGCTATGAAGGGCCTTGAAAGTGACGACAAGGATCTTGAATTCAATCCTCAGGGGGATGGGGAACCAATGGAGCCGGGCGAGGTTGCGGAGACTAGTGTAGAAGAGGACACGAGCTGCAGAGTCCTGGATGATCAAGCACTTTGGGACGTTGATAAGGTGTGAAAAGCGCTATATCAGATGCAAGGATTATTGCTATTATTATTCTTGTTGCTGTTGTTGTTGCTGCTGTTGTTATTGTTCACCTGCTCACCTGCAAATACAGAACAGTCACTACAGTGATTGACTTGAGATGTTGTGCTTATCAATCATTATGATATTATTGTGATAAAAGTTGCCTTCTTCACCACAGTCACATTGGAGGAAGTCCCTTTGGTTCCATCTAGTGGAGGCTGAACAAAGTGGAAAGTTCTTTAACCCAGAAGCAGGCAAGGAAGTGGTTGGTAAAGTTTTTATCAGATTGGCAGAGGTATGGAGGAGGAATGCCTTGGAGGAATCTCGAGGTGAGGAGAAGGTGAACTCGATCCTCTAGAGCAGCGGTTCTTAACCAGGGGTACATGTACCTCAGAGGGTACAAAATGACTTCCAGGGGGTACAGGTGGTGGTACATTGATTTATTGAGCTCTCTTATTTAGCATAATCTTCCAAATTGTACATTTAATTTGTTATTACCCTGGTTGTGTGTGTTGCTAGTTATTTCGTTATATAAGAAAAGCTTGGTCATAAAATGCAAGTGGAATGAGGGTGTGTGTGTCCTTGTGTGTGTATGTGGTTGGGTGGGGGGGGGGAGGGGGAGGATACACGATAATGTTGAAAATTAACAAGGGGTACATTACTGATAAAGGTTGAGAAACCATTGGTCTAGAGTATGGGGATGTGGAAGACCCTTTGCCCATTTAATCTCAGCCCCCTGGACTGCTCATAGTACAAGCCTCCAATCATAGCTTACGTTCCAACCATGAATTACCCTCTGAGTCAAGAAACGGAGCCTATCTTGTCCGTTTTCCATAGAAATCACAGCGCAGGAAGATGACTGGGCTTTGACTCAGCAAAACCAGATACAGTTAGGCATTCTCATGCACTTGCAATCTATCTGATCTCATTAGGTCAACGCGCATACAAATGATACATCCTCTGCTCAATTGCAAGACTTTGATTGGCAACTAAAGTTAACTTTGTCGAGTGATAAGATTGCTTTTCTTCGAAAGCCATTGTTAAACCTTGGGCTCGATGTTCGGGAGAACGGGATACTGAAGCCAGTTTCAATTGAGATGAGAAAGGAAGACAGAACATAATCCATTCTCTTGAGGCAGCAAACAAGGTTGTCTTTCAACTACAATGACTGGCTCTGTGATGGCACTCTTTGAGTCAGAAGGTTGTGGGTTCAACAGGAATTGCAATTGCATTGTGGAGCTCCTGTGGCTCAGTGGTTAGAGCGCTCGTCTTACAAGCGTGAGACCTGTGTTCGAATCCAGGCAGGTTGGTCAGGGCGAAACCTTGGGCAAGTTTCCTTACTCCACACGCCTAATAATAATCCCTCCAAGAAAACCACGAGAATAAAATTGGTCATTTCAGTCCACGACTGTGTGTGGGACGCTGCTGTGCACAATTGGCTGCCACGATTCACCCACAAATATAGACAGTCAATTCACTTTACAGTATATTCTATGAAGCGCTTTGGGACGTCGATAAGATGTGGAAAGCGCGATATCAAATGCAAGGATTATTATTATTATTATTATAATTGCTGTTGTTGTTGATGATCAAAAATCAGTCCCATCCATGGCTGAGCAGCCGAGCCCCCTGAGGATCCTGGGTATTGTAGTTCCCAGCCCAGGGGCCGCGCAGACCTCGGGGTCATGTGGGCGGGGTGCGACTACATAACCCAGAGTTCAGCGCGGCCTCTCCGGAGGGGGGGGAGGGAAGAAGGAGAGGAAGTGACGTATTCGCCGCCGCCATGGTTGACGGTTTCCTGTTGCTGACTCTCTCCCCGGCTGAGGGCCCCGGATGCCGCACACTGTACAGCCGGGAGTTCGGCTCCCACAGCCCCTCAGGGGGGCAGCTCACAGCCCGGCGGCTACTGAGGAGGGAGCGGTTAGCGGCGGTCAGCAGGTCAGCCCCCCCCCCCATATACACCCCCCCATATACACCCCCACATATACACCCCCCCCTTATACACTCCCCCTTATACACCCCCCCCCATATACACCCCCCCATATACACCCCCCCATATACACCCCTACATATACCCCCCCCATATACACCCCTACATATACCCCCCCCATATACACCCCCCCATATACACCCCTACATATACCCCCCCCCCATATACACCCCCCCCTTATACACCCTCCATATACACCCCCCCCATATACACCCCCCCCATATACACCCCTACATATACCCCCCCCATATACACCCCCCCATATACACCCCCCTCATATACACCCCCCCCATATACACCCCCCCATATACACCCCCCCCATATACACCCCCCCATATACACCCCCCCCATATACACCCCCCCCATATACACCCCCCCATATACACCCCCATATACACCCCCCCCATATACACCCCCCCCCATATACCCCCCCCTTATACACTCCCCCCATATACAGCCCCCCCATATACCCCCCCCCATATACCCCCCCATATACACCCCCCCCTTATACACCCCCCCCTTATACACCCCCCCATATACACCCCCCCCATATACACACCCCCATATACCCCCCCCTTATACACCCCCCCTTATACACCCCCCCCATATACACCCCCCCCATATACACCCCCCCATATACACCCCTTCCATATACACCCTCCCCATATACACCCCCATATACACCCATATACACCCCTCCATATACACCCCCCCATATACACCCCCCCCTTATACACTCCTCCATATACACCCATATACCCCCCTATATACACCCCTCCATATATACCCATATACACCCCTCCATATACACCCATATACACCCCCCCCATATACACCCCCCCCATATACACCCCCCCCCATATACACCCTCCCCCATATACACCCCTGCATATACACCCATATACACCCCCCATATACACCCCTCCATATACACCCCTCCATATACACCCATATACACCCCTCCATATACACCCCTCCATATACACCCCTCCATATACACCCCTCCATATACACCCCCCCATATACACCCCCCATATACACCCCTCCATATACACCCATATACACCCCCCATATACACCCCCATATACACCCCCCCCCATACACCCCCCCATATACACCCCCGCATATACACCCCCCCATATACACCTCCGCATATACACCCCCACATATACACCCCCGCATACACCCCCCCCATATACACCCACCCCATATACACCTCCCCATATACACCTCCCCATACACCCCCCCATATACAGCCTCCCATATACACCCCCGCATATACAACCCCGCATATACACCCCCGCATATACACCCCCCCATATACACCCCCGCATACACCCCCGCATACACCACCCCATATACACCCCCCATATACACCCCCCCATATACACCCCCCCATATACACCCCTACATATACCCCCCCCATATACACCCCCCCATATACACCCCTACATATACCCCCCCCCATATACACCCCCCCCATATACACCCCCCCATATACACCCCCCCATATACACCCCTACATATACACCCCCCCATATACACCCCTACATATACCCCCCCCCATATACACCCCCCCCATATACACCCCCCCATATACACCCCCCCCTTATACACCCTCCATATACACCCCCCCCATATACACCCCCCCCATATACACCCCTACATATACCCCCCCCATATACACCCCCCCATATACACCCCCCTCATATACACCCCCCCCATATACACCCCCCCAT
This sequence comes from Hydrolagus colliei, assembly GCA_035084275.1. Classification (NCBI taxonomy): domain Eukaryota; kingdom Metazoa; phylum Chordata; class Chondrichthyes; order Chimaeriformes; family Chimaeridae; genus Hydrolagus; species Hydrolagus colliei. Next base: position 8,490,170 of record CM068742.1, on the reverse strand, counting down.
ATACACCCCCCCATATACACCCCCCCCATATACACCCCCCCATATACACCCCCCCCATATACACCCCCCCCATATACACCCCCCCATATACACCCCCATATACACCCCCCCATATACACCCCCCCCATATACCCCCCCCTTATACACTCCCCCCATATACAGCCCCCCCCATATACCCCCCACCATATACCCCCCCATATACACCCCCCCCTTATACACCCCCCCCTTATACACCCCCCCATATACACCCCCCCCATATACACACCCCCATATACCCCCCCTTATACACCCCCCCTTATACACCCCCCCCATATACACCCCCCCCATATACACCCCCCCATATACACCCCTTCCATATACACCCTCCCCATATACACCCCCATATACACCCATATACACCCCTCCATATACACCCCCCCATATACACCCCCCCCTTATACACTCCTCCATATACACCCATATACCCCCCTATATACACCCCTCCATATATACCCATATACACCCCTCCATATACACCCATATACACCCCCCCATATACACCACCCCCATATACACCCCCCCCATATACACCCTCCCCCATATACACCCCTGCATATACACCCATATACACCCCCCATATACACCCCTCCATATACACCCCTCCATATACACCCATATACACCCCTCCATATACACCCCTCCATATACACCCCTCTATATACACCCCCCCATATACACCCCCCATATACACCCCTCCATATACACCCATATACACCCCCCATATACACCCCCATATACACCCCCCCCCATACACCCCCCCATATACACCCCCGCATATACACCCCCCCATATACACCTCCGCATATACACCCCCACATATACACCCCCGCATACACCCCCCCCATATACACCTCCCCATATACACCTCCCCATACACCCCCCCATATACAGCCTCCCATATACACCCCCGCATATACAACCCCGCATATACACCCCCGCATATACACCCCCCCATATACACCCCCGCATACACCCCCGCATACACCACCCCATATACACCCCCCATATACACCCCCCCATATACACCCCCCCATATACACCCCCCCATATACACCCCCCCATATACACCCCCCATATACACCCTCCATATACAACCACATATACACCCTCATATACACCCCCTCATATACACCCCCTCATATACACCCCCCATATACACCCCCCATATACACCCCCCCATATACACCCCCCCATATACACCCCCCCCATATACACCTCCCCATATACACCCCCCATATACACCCCCCATATACACCCCCATATACACCCCCCCCCATACACCCCCCCATATACACCCCCGCATATACACCCCCCCATATACACCTCCGCATATACACCCCCACATATACACCCCCGCATACACCCCCCCCATATACACCCCCCCATATACACCCCCATATATACACCTCCCCATACACCCCCCCATATACAGCCTCCCATATACACCCCCGCATATACAACCCCGCATATACACCCCCGCATATACACCCCCCCCATATACACCCCCGCATATACACCCCCACATATACACCCCCGCATACACCCCCCCCATATACACCCCCCCCATATACACCTCCCCATATACACCTCCCCATACACCCCCCCTGTATACACCCCCCCGTATACACCCCCAGTATACACCCCCCGCGTATACACACCCGGTATACACCCCCCCATATACACCCCCCGTATAAACCCACCCATATATACCCCCCATATACACCCCCATGTAGACCCCCCTCATATACATCCCCCATATACATCCCCCATTTACACCCCCCCATATACACCCCCCATATACACCCCCCATATAGAACCCCCCATATACACCCCCATGTACACCTCCCCCCATGTACACCTCCCCATATACACCCCCCCATATACACCTCCCCCCATATACACCTCCCCCCATATACACCTCCCCCCATATACACCTCCCCATATACACCCCCCCATATACACCTCCCCCCATATACACCTCCCCCCATATACACCTCCCCCCATATACACACCCATATACACCTCCCCATATACACCCCCCCATATAGACCCCATCATATACACCCCCCCATATACACCTCCCCATATACACCCCCCCATATACACCTCCCCTGATATACACCCCCATATAGACCCCCCTCATATACACCCCCATATAGACCCCATATACACCCCCATATAGACCCCATCATATACACCACCCCATATACACCCCCATATACATGCCCCATAGACACCCCCCCATATACACCCCCCCATGTACACCCCCCCATGTACACCCCCCCCCATATACACCCCCATATAGACCCCATATACACCCCCATATAGACCCCATCATATACACCCCCCCCATATACACTCCCGTATAGACATCCCATATATACACCCCCTCATATACACCTCCCCCATATACACCCCCCCCATATACACCCCCTCATATACACCCCCCCCATATACACCCACCCATATACACCCCCCATATACACCCTGTATACACCCCCTTATATAAACCCCCATATACACCTCCCTCCGTAGACAATTCCCATAGACATCTCACCCGCTATACACCCCCATATACAGCCCCTCTATATACACCCCCCATACACCCCCTAATAGACCCCCCCACCTGTATACACCCCCCCATAGACCCCCACATAAACCCTCCTCTATATACACCCTCTTCCCCGTATATACACACCCCATCGTTTATGATCCACGTATACGTCCCCCCGTATACATGCGCCCCCCCCCACCCCGTATCCATGTATCCATCCTCTACCCCCGTCCCCGCTGATACCCCACCCCATTCCTGTACCGTTACTGTCGCCCGCGCCCTCCCCCCTGTACCATTTGCAATGTACATTCCTCCTCAGCACTGCACCCGCTCCCCCCAGACTTCCCTCCCAGAAAGCTTAAGGGGCAGGGGCTATCCACTCTCCGCTCGTGTCACTCGTTGTTGTGCCTGATACTTTGACCAAAATATAATGTCTCATCAAGCGAGGAGAGTGTTAACCTGGCCAGGGTTCTGACCTCCAGGCAAGTGAAGTCACTGTGCAACATGGCGCGCCAGGCGTCAGAGAGACCCACGCCCGACTTTGGGTCCGTGATCGGAGAGGAATCCGTGGCTGTGCAGGAAGCCGAGTTCGGAGTGTTCCGGCTGCCCGCCGGTGACCCCTTCGCCGAGGAGAAAACCGTGCTGTGGATGGGAGTGCTTTCCCTGGGGTTCGCCTTGATCTGCGAAGCCCACGAGAACCTGACGCTGGCGGAGAGCACGCTGAGGTTGATCGTGAAGAACCTGATGGAGTGCTTAAAGCTATTGATCCACGGCAATGACATTCTGCTCAAGACAGACAAGATTGAGATGGTTCTGAATACATTCCTGCCGCACGGGCAATTAATGTTTGTCAACTGCAGTTTCATTCAAAGCCTTGAAAAGGAGCTGAGTGCTTGTATGTCCAAGTGAGTCTGGAATGTTGCTGTTTCTGGGTGGGGGGGTGGGGGGGTGGTCATCCCTTAAGATAATTGCTGGAAACCATAGGAATGCATGTGTTAAAATAACACGTATTCTATCTTCAAGGATGTTAGCATCGACTTCCATCAATCTCACGTGAATTTGTGGAGCTGCGGCACTGGGAATGCCGGTTTAATTGACTGAATATCACTCGGTTCTTTATCGGTTATTCGTCACTGAATGGACACAGGGTGACAGGCGGAAAGACGAGAGAGGATGTGTGGTGGGGGAGGTAGGGCAATTGAAAGTGGAGCTATCCATGATTTACTTTTGTATCTGAAAGGAAGTGGAAGAATATGCACTGGTCTCTGTTTACTTTATTTCAGATCTACATTAAAAGACCCTTTCAAACGTGGAATAAAAATAGTAAAGTGTTTCTAGCTGATGAAGTCCTTAATCCATGGGAGAACTTTGGGGGCTACCATATTATCATACAGTTTCTTTAAAATGAAATCCACATTCTTCTTGGTCAAAAGCCATCTCATGACACATTGGATAATTTGACTTCTCATAGCTCCACGTGCAGGTTGCTTAATCCCATACGTATACCCGCAATCTATATACCGTATATCTCCGCGTATAAGGCGCACTTTTTTGCCCGTCGGAAGATCTCGAAAGTTGGGGGTGCGCCCTATACGCAGATACAAGAAATGTTGAGCCTCGGAAATGCAGTAAACAGGAGGGGCGGCCGGCGCGCTGTCAGCCGGGGTTTGGTCAGTGTCCGGCGGGGGTTGGGAGGAGCGGGTGACGGGGCTTCGGCCTCGGCCGCCCAGGCAGCGGCAGCAGCATCGGACTTCAGTGCTGTGCTTACCTTCCGCCGAACCCAGTCTGCCTGCCTCACTCCCTGCCGCTCTCTCTCCCTGCCTGCCTGCCTCTCCCTCCCTGCCTGCCTGTGTGCCTGCCTGCCTCTCTCCCTCTCTCTCTCCCTGGCTGCCTCCTCTCTCCCTCTCTCTCTCCCTGCCTGCGTGCCTGCCTGCCTCTCTCCCTCTCTCTCTCCCTGCCTGTGTGCCTGCCTGCCTCTCTCCCTCTCTCTCTCCCTGGCTGCCTGCCTGCCTCTCTCCCTCTCTCTCTCCCTGGCTGCCGGCCTGCCTGCCTGCCTCTCTCTCTCCCTGGCTGCCTACCTGCCAGCCTCTCTCCCTCTCTCTCTCCCTGGCTGCCTGCCTGCCTCTCTCCCTCTCTCTCTCCCTGACTGCCGGCCTGCCTCCCTCCCTCCCTCCCTCCCTCCCTGCCTCCCTCTCTCCCTCCCTGCCTGCCTGCCTGCCTCTCTCTCTCTCTACCTACCTGTCTCTCCTGTCTCTCCTGTCTCTCCTCCCTTCTGCCGGCAATATCATTGAAAATGCTTCCGTTTTTTTTCACCAAGAAAAGGTGAAAAGTGGGGGGTGCGCCTTATACGCGGGTGCGCCTTATACGCGGAGATATACGGTACACACACACACAAATGCACATACACACACACACACAAACGCACATACAGAGCTCCCAACAGCAGTGACGTAAAACCAAAAAGACTTATTTTTCAGCTACCTAACTATAAAAAAAATCTTTTATTTAAAACTTATTAGACACTGTTGTGGTGGTATCATGACATTTTGGTCACCCTGTAGTATTCAAAGGTGAAACCCTGGCTCTAAACACAGAGCTCAATTAACTGTCAGCATTCACTCTGCTGCCCCAAATAAGATGGTCTAACTTTGTGCAGTTAGAACCCCAAATTAGGGCTTTCATTGCATGAATTGAAGAGATTAAGAAGCAACCTCATTGGCTTGAGAATTCAAAGGGTGAAGGGTTACGATAGAAAGTAGAATCATAGAATTATACAGAAGGAGGTCATTTGACCCATTGTGTCTGTGCCAGTTATTTGAAAAGAGCTATCCAAATTAATCCAACTCCTCTGATCTCTGCCCACAATAATAAAAAATGTCATTTTCAATCCACGACTGTTTGTGTGGGGGACGCTGCTGTGCGCAATTGGCTGCTGCGTTCGCCCACAAATATACAGTCAATTCACTTTACAGTATATTCTGTGAAGCGCTTTGAGACGTCAATAAGATGTGAAAAGCTGCTATATCATATGCAAGGATTATTATTATTATTATAGCCCTGCAAACCTGTCTTCCCCAAATAATTATCTACTGTTTTAAAAGTTGTTGCTCAAAGCAACTTCACAACAACGGATCCCGGGGCCGAGCCAGGGGCAGGGGTAGAAAGGTGACCAAAGGCGCGGTCGAAGAGAAAGGTCTTTAGCTGAGACCTGAAACTGGGAAGAGAGGGGGCGAGGCGAAGGGAGTGAGGGAGGGAGTTCCAGAGCCTCGGGGCGTAGTGGCTGACGGCACGGCCGCCGAGGGTAGAGCGGAGGATTCGAGGGACATGGAGGAGGCCAGACCCGGTGGAGCGAAGGCAGCGGAAGCTGGTTTGGGGAGAGAGGAGGTCAGAGAGGTAGGGGGGCGCAGTGGATTGGAGGGATTTGAAAACAAGGGTGAGGATCTTGAAGTCGATCTCGTGAAATCTGGCAAGGACTGCGGTAATGGGGGAACGAAGTTTGGTGTGGGTGAGTATGTGGGCGGCAGAGTTCTGGATGAGTTGGATTTTGTGGATTGTGGTGGAGGGGAGACCAGAGAGGAAGGCATTTGAATAGTCCAGTCATGAGGTGACGAAGGCGTGGACCAGGGTTTCAGCGGCTTTTGGGGTGAGGTATTGCCGGAGACGGGCGATCCGTCGGAGGTGGAAGAAGGCGGTGCTGGTGAAGGACCGGATGTGGGGGAGGAAGGACAGTTGGGGGTCGAACCTGACCCCTAGGTTGCGCACAGGTTCAGAGAGTTTTAGGGGCAGGCCGGGAAGGTGGAGGAGGTGAGAGCCGTGTGAATGGAGGCGTTGACGAGAGCCAAAGGGTATGGCCTCCGTCAGTGTTCTCCACAACCTGAAATTAAAAGGTGCTCCAGCTGCGATCGACATCAGCAGCATGACATCAGAGCACTTCGTCGCTATGTCGCACGCACGCACGCAGCAAACTCTCACTCCACACTCAACACTCGATCATGTCATGATCAGCAAATATTAAACACAAGACCTGTGAGTGTGACTAGTGTGAGGCAAGGAGGTAAGTACATCGGAGATACACACTCCACAACTTCATCCCTCCTCCTGGCCTACACACACAGTTCCCCCCCCCCCCCCCCCACCCCCCACACACACAGACGGCACAGACTCCCTCTCCCTCTCCATGTCTCTCATCTTCGTACCCTTCTCTCCGCTGAAATAATCCTTCCGACAAATATTTTCCAGACATGTTTAGAAAAATTATAACGTGTCTGGAAATTTAAAATGTGTCGACCCTAAATTTAAACGTGTCGGCCCGACACCGTCTTGTCAACATTCAGCTGTAGGAAGTTCGCGAACTCCTGATGTCTGACAGGCAGGCTGACAGAACATAAGGGGCCTGGGGGCTGCAAAGTGAAGTGGGGAAATAGAGTTGGGTGTCATCCGCGTACATTTGGAAGTGTGCCCCATGTCTGTGGATGACATCCCCAAGAGGGAGCGTATAGATGAGGAAGAGGGTGAGAGCGGGAGGAAAAGCCGTTTGTGGAGATGTGCTGCTGGTGGTTTGTGGGGTAGGACTCGAACCATGTGAGTGCGGTCCCACTGAGGTGGATGAGGGAGGACAGGCGGTGGAGGAGGATGGCGTGGTCGACTGTGTCGAACGCAGCCGACAGGTCCAGGAGGATAAGGAGGCAGAGGGAGCCCTGGTCACAGATAGAGAGGACGTCGTTTGTGACTTTCACAAGCGCAGTCTCTGTACTGCGGGCAGGGCGGAAACCGGAGTGGAGGGGTTCAGAGGGAGTGGGAGGAGAGGTGGGCGCGGAGTTGGTTGGCAACAACGCGTTCCAGTGCTTTGGCAAGGAAGGGCAGGTTAAAGATAGGGCGATAGTGGCTGGGGTTTGAGGGATCGAGGGAAGGTATCGTGTATGCTTTTTTAACTGTTTTTCTACCTGTCCTACCATATTCAGGAAAAGGTAGATAAATAATAGATTATTTCCATCCATCGGAGAGTCATTTGTGCGAGAGCATAAATAATAAACAGTATTATTCATTACATTATTATTCATTGACATTCAAATTCTTCGATGTTTGTGAAAGATAAAAATATTTTTTATAGAGCGCCTTTCACGTCCGGAGGATATCTGGAATGAAGGAATTCTTGTAGATTTAGAAATGAAGATGTCAGCTTTTCTCAGTTACCAGTATAAGATCTGGACTCCTAAACCCCATGTTGGGATTTTGAACACATATATGAGTTTAGTGTTGTGGAACTGTGTGGAGGAGCCGAAGAGCCTAGGGGGTGAATGTAGATGAATTCTTAAAGATGAGAAGACAATTCACACAATAAAAACTTACATATACAATTTGCATTATCCAGAACTCTGCGGCTCATGTCCTTTTCCGCACCAGGCTCCATGATCCGATCACCCCAATGCGTGCCCGGCTTCACTAGCTCCCTATTCCCCCCCAGAGGATTGAGTTCAAGATCTTCGTTCCTCACTTTCAAAACCCTCCATAATCTTGCTCCTCCCTACCTTTGACTTGCTGGAACCTTGCCAACATGTCAGCTCCATTTGCTCGGCAGGCACTGGCTCTCTCCAGTGCCTCTCCAGTGTCAACTGTCCTACCCACTCTACCATCGGTAGTCGGGCCTTCCAGCCTTTCTGCCCCCACCCTCTGGAGAGGGTAGGGAAATGGATTGCTCAGTAAGACTTCAGTGTTAATGTTGAGATGTTAACTCACTGCAGTGTTATTCTGTGTGAAATACAGAATCTCTGTGTTATTTGTTTTTGCCACTGTGCAATTGTGATGGATGAACTTTTGCGACCAAATGCTAGACCTCTACAAATTGAACTTGAGGGTCTGTTTTATTGATTGACGCAGGAAAAATATCATAGCTTCCATATATTGTAATTAAAAATAAATCTGAAGAATCATTGTGCTGCCAGAATGTTCTTTGCTGTAACTTTTTTTTGAGAGCTCTCCTGGGCTAGCCAAGCCAGTGATATTAATGTAATCCCTGGTTCTGATCAGTGTCTGTTGGTTAATTGCCTCTTGCTTCCATCTATCTTTCTTTCATGCGTGTGGCAGCTGGATAGCTACAATAATGATTGGATTTGATATAGCACTTTTCATTTCTTCTAGACGTCTCAAAGCGCTTCACAGAGTACACTGCAAAGTGAATTGACTATATTTTGAGGGCGAAACGCGGCACAGCAGTGACCCACAAACAGTTGTGGATTGAAAGCCAGGCAGGAACCTAGGTGTCTTGTTCAAACCTCAACTGTCTTTCCTCCCTCACATCCAGGCAATGACTCGCTCTGCGTTTCCCCATCTCCGCAACATTGCCTGACTCCGCCACTACCTCACCCCCAAAGCCGCTGAAACCCTCATCCACGCCTTCATTATATCCCGGCTCGATTATGCAAACAGCCTGCTGGTCGGCCTTCCCAATTCCTCCCTCCACAGGCTACAGATAATCCAAAACTCTGCGGCCCATGTCCTCTACCGTTCCAAATTCCATGACCCCCATCTCACCCATCCTTGCCCAACTCCATTGGGTCCCCATCATGCAGAAGATCCATTCAAGATCCTGGTCCTCAAATTTAAAGCCCTCCATAACCTCGCCCCACCGTACATCCGTGATCTCCTATCCCCTTACCAACCTGCCCGCCCCCTCCCTCCGCTCAGCAGGCTCTGGCCTGCTCCACGTCCCTCGACCCACCCACCCCAGCATTGGTAAGTAAGCCTTCAGTCACTCTGCCCCCAACCTCTGGATGTCCCTCCACCTGCCCCCTCCCTGGCCTCCTTCAAGTCTCGCCGCAAGACCCTCCTCTTCGATGGACCCATTGGCAACTCCTAATCCCCCCTTCCCTCTGCTGCCCCGTCCTCAGCTCGGGTCTGAAACATTCAATGTCCAGCGCCTTGGGAGGTCCTCCTCACGTGAAAGACACTAGACAAGTGTAATTTTGTTGTGGTCGTCGAAATGACCAATTTAAAAAAAAAAAATAGGGTTTAATATCAGACATGTGGAGTAAAGAAACTTGCCCAAGGTTTCGTCCTGCCTGGAATCGAACCCAGGTCTCTTGCTTCTTTTTTTAATGGTTTATTACTCTGGAAAGCGATCCGCACATCGACTAACAACCAATTTCCTACTAACTCCTAGGTAAACAGAGGTGTGTGCAGGTAAGGAAACTTGCCCAAGGTTTTGCCCTGCTTGGGTCCTCTATAAATAACTCTACAAATAATACAATTATAAATAATAACCATTGAAATATGTCATTTTTTCCCCCCTCTCTCCATGTCCGCCCCTTGTCCCCCCCACCCCCCATTAACTTATTTTTTTCCCTGTGAAAAAGTATCTCTTTAGTTGATGTACGTGTCCAACTACCGTTCTACCTCCCCCCTCAACTGCAGGACCATTGCTGTTCTAATAGACTGTGGGTGAGCCTAAACTTCCTATAATTGAATATCTTTAATTGAATGTCGACAAATCATCTGCCTCTGACCGTATCAACCTTCCTAGCTGTTCACTTTGGTGCAACCTCGGAACTTTATTCAGCCCTCGGCTTTCCTTCAAGTCTTTCATCCAATCCTTGAGTGAGTCTGCTTCACAATACAAGACAATTTACAATTTACGTATATAACACCTTTCATGTTTGGAGCTTGTCAAATATTTATTCAGGTGTATTCGGGGGTTGGGTGGGTGGGATGGGAGTATACAAGGGGGGTTGGGGTTGGGTGGGTGGGGGGGATGGGAGTATACAAGGGGGGTTGGGGTTTGCCTTGGGGTGGGGGGTTGGAGCTGGAGAGGGTAAGCAGGGGAAAGCCTGTAAGTCTTGATAGTGAAATGAGGGAGTTGGGGAGAGCAAGTCAGAGGGATTTGGGAATAGAGTTACAACAATATCACTTGCATTTGGATGTAGGGCCTTACCACATCGTTGAGACGTCTCAAAGTGCTTCACAGAATATACTGTAAAGTATATATGACTATATTTTTGTATTGTTCTTGAGAGAGGAGGCAGAATGCTGCAATCTCTCCCGCTCAATTTCCCCCACAATCTCTGCAATATCATCAGGCTCCCTCCTTAACGCAGCCAAAGACCTTCAGTCATCTCCATCCATACTCAGTTCCTAGTCTCTCGCTCGGTCTCTCTGACTCCATCTCCGTAAGAGCTGCTTTGAGACATGAGAGGTCCACTGTGAGTGCAAGTTGTTGTCGAGTCAGCGTGTTGTACATTGGATTCCCAGAAGGGAACATGGAGTGCTTTTTTGAGGGGGGGTCATTTGCCGGGGAAGGTTACTGCAGCAGGCAATGAATGTAACGGATAGCAGAGAGACAAGAAAGGAGTCTGGATTTGTAATTCCACGCCATGTGAGCAAGCCCTGTCCCTCCGAGGAGATAACTCAGTGCCTTTCACAGATAATGATAATCCTTGCATTTGATGTAGTTCTTTATATCACATCATTGCCAAAGCACCCCTCACGTCAGGAAGATGTCACGAAAAGAGTTTAACGGGCTTTACTGTAAAGTATACTGATTGTGTTTTGTGGGCGAACACAGCAGCCAATTTGTACACACAGTGTCTAACAAGCAGCCATAAAGTGAGTGACTGTATTTGGGGAATTGTAGGACACTGAGATAAAAAAAAATGTTTTCTTCCCCCAATAGTGCCATGGGATCTTTAACATACTACCGCACAGGCAGACTGGACCTAGGTTTCATGTCTCATCTGAAGGACGGCATAATTGACAACGCAACACCCCCCCCCCACCCCACCAGCAATGCATTGATGGAACATCCTAGACCATGTGATTCCAAGTCCTGATGAACCCACAACCTTCTGATTCACCGGCGAGAGTGGTAATGACTGAGCCGGCCTGACACATCTGTGCTGAGGGACAGATGAACAGAGGGCGGGGGGGCGGTGGGGGGGAGGAAGTGGTAGGGGAGGAAAGAGTTAATGTCAGCAATCCTGAGGCAGTGCAACAGTCAACGCTGTTCATGTTGACAGCTGCTCTGTCCGTGTGGTTGAGCTAAGTTAAGCCACAGTCAGTCAGTATTTTATTCTGTTCTGGGTTTGTAAAGCGCTGGAAAGCTCCCACTCCTTGAGTTGCAGACATTAGAGGCAAAGAGCGCAGGTTTGTGAAGAGAATGTCACCTCTTAAGGAAGGGTTATGAATTCGCAATGTGGACTGGCAGCCCACTCATCTAATGCCTGCATCACCTACCTGCCCGCGTGACAGATTTCCTGATGCCTGACAAATAGATTGGATCCTTAGTGACACGTAGCAGCCTTTAAATGTAGGGGTGTTTTTAATCATTGGGATGTCCTCTCGACGTGAAAGGCGCTATATAAATGTACGTTTTGTTTGTTAATAATAACAATTAGAGCACTTCACATTGTGAGGGTATCTCAAAGTGCTTCACAAGATTTGCTGCAAAGTGTAGTGTACCAAAGCATAGAGTCACATAGAACATACGAATTAGGAGCAGGAGTAGGCCATTCAGCCCCTCAAGTCTGCCCCATCATTTGATAAGATCATGGCTGATCTTCTGACCTAACTCTAATTACCTGCCCCATCCCCATATCCCCTAATCCCTCTATTGTTGAAAAATCTATCAGTCTCAGCCTTGAAAATGTTCAGAGCAACTACAGCCTTCTTGGGGGTAGTGAATTCCAGAAATGTTTCCTCAACTCTGTTCTAAAAGGCTGACCCTTAATTTTAAGACTGTGACCCCTGGTAATAGATTCTTCTACCAGGGGAAACATTCCCTCAGTGTCTACTTTATCCATCCCTTTAAGAATCTTACATATTTCAATAAGATTCCCCCCTAATTCTTCTGTACTCTAGAGAATACAGCCCTAGTTTATTCAACCTATCCTCATAGGTCAGTCCCCTCATCCCAGGAATTAACCTAGTGAATCTATGCTGCACCCCCTCTAAGGCAAGTATGTCCTTTTTTAAATAAGGAGACCAAAACTGCACACAATACTCTAGGTGCGGTCTCACCAAAGCCCTAAACAGTTGCAGCAAGACTTCCCTACTCTTGTACTCTAAACCTTTAGCGATGAACCCTAGCATGCCGTTTGCCTTCTTAGTTGCTTGCTGCATCTGCAAACTAACTTGTTGTGACTGGTGTACAAGGACACCCAAATCCCTTTGTACACTAACACTATCTAATCTCTCCCCATCTAGAAAATAATCTGTTTTTCTATTTTTGCTACTGAGGTGAATAACTTCTCACGTCCCCACATTAAACTCCCTAGCGTATTAGTTAGAGCACCCACCTTGCAACCAAGAGGATCCAGGTTTGATACCCAGGCAGGGCAAAACCTTAGGCATGTTTCTTTACTCCACGCACCTCTGTTTACCTAGCAGTAGGTAGGAACCCAGTTGTTAGTCGATTGGTGGATCGCTTTCTCAGGAACTTGCCCTTAAGAAAGATTTTTTTTAACAAAAACAATAAATTGTACTTGAACAGCAACCGTCACATCGGAAAGATGTCCCATTATTTAACAAATTGTGGTATTCGATCCATTATTTGAGGGACGCTGCTGTGCACAATTGATCTGCAGGACAGATTTCGGCAAATGACTCCAGCGTTTCACAAAAAAAACATAGTCAATACATTTGAGATGTCTCGAAGATTTGATCAGGTGCAATATCAAATGCAAGGATTATTATTATTTGAATGCGACAATGATGCGATCTTGAATTCCATGTTTCCATCATCGCAAACAAGGTCAGAGAAATTAATATCTTATAACATGTAACATATAATATGTTAATGTTATATGATAATATAATATGTTAATAATATGTTATATATTATATGTATTATTTGGGGGATGTTATGCTCTCTGTAAAGATGTCGCTTCAGTCAGTTATTTCATTTACACTCACTGTTCCCTCTGTTGTGCCTTCACTGCATTATACCATCCTGAGGATGAATCAGAACAAACATGAATACAGTACAGTCCTGGTTTGCCCAGCAATATTGTATATCATATAGTAACAGCATTTGAGTAGATTTTCCTAGAAATACAGGAGACGCCACTAGGGGTCACTGTGTGCTTACAATATAAAATAATAATCCATGCACCTTGTCAAGTTTCTTGAGACGTCTCAAAGCGCTTCACAGAATATACCGTAAAGTGAATTGACAGTGTATATTTTATGGGCGAAACCCGGCAGCCCATTATCGGTAGCAGTGTCCCTCAAACAGTCCTGGATTAAAGTGACCAATGTGTGAAGGAATTATTGATATTATTATTACTTCCCCGGAAAAGTGATCCGCCAATCGACAAATGACCTGGGTTCCCTGATAAACTGCTAGATAAACAGAGGCGTGTGAAGTGAGGAAACTTGCTCTGCGTTTTTACTCTGCCGGGAATTGAACCCCAGGTCTCATGGAACCGTGGATTCAACAACAACAACAAAATTACATTTATGGAGCGCCTTTCATGTCGGGAGGACGTCCCAAAGCGCTGAATTCATAGAGTCACAGTGTCACAGAAAGTTACCCATCCAGTGGGAGGCCGTTGAAACCATTCTTTCTGGTAAGCAAGGTTAGGCCCTTTCATCACTCATTAAGATGAATTAGACCAAACACTGTTCCTCAAAAGGGGACGTGTGTAGTGCTTTTACCCCCTCTAAAGAAAGGGGAGGTGACCCTAGGCACAGTCGAAAACAAAAGTCTCAATAATCATCCTTGCATTTGATACAGCGCCTTATCATGTCATTGAGACATCTCAAAGCGCTTCCTATAATATATTATTAAGTGTATTTATTGCCTGTGTATTTATTTTGTGGGTAGAAGTCTTCAAGTGGGATTTGAAGACATGCCATGAAGGGAGCAATGTAAAGGGAGTGAGATACTATTGCTGGGCAAACCAAGACTGTACCGACTTCTTTGAGAAATACTGGTAGATTTATTGCTGGGTTTCTATATCCCTATGGGTAAGCTTCAGGGTATAAGTGGCTGATAGTGTGGCTACCGATGGAACGGAGGTCACTACAGACACAGTAAGAAACAGTGAGAGAGATACAAACAGTGAGACAAAGAAGACGAAGTAAACAGAAACAGAGATGGGGAGAGAGATAGAGGCAGAGGACGGGTGGGGGGGGGGGGGGGAGAGAGAGAGGGAGATTAGGGACAGAGAGAGAGATAAGTTGGGGAGATATATAGATAAAGACAGAGGCAGAGAGAGAGAGACAAGGGAGAGTGATAAGAGTCAGAAGATGGAATATAGATTTGGGAGGTAGAGAGTGACAGACAGAAGCAGAGATAGAGAGAGTGATACATACAGATAACAATAGACAGATAGTAAGAGAGAGAGAGATGTACAGTCACAGAGACAGAGGCACACAGATAGAGAGGGGACAGAGAGAGAGAGACAGAGAAAAAGAGGTAGAAAGAGAGACAGAGACACAGAGAAGAGGGAGCGAGAGAACTAGCGATAGAACGAGAGACAGAGACAGAGAAGAAAAAAAAGTATTTCCACCATTCAGCAACATCCAACACATCTGTCAGGAATCCCATTTGTTGGGTTAAGCGTAAGGTCAGAAAAACAGCTCGGGAAATTGAATCAGGCAAATCCTACAGCAGCAATGCATACAATCCTCGTATCATTACTCCCCCTCCCCAACCTCCTTACAATAACCTTCCTTCCCACCACTCTCAGCCCCCCACAATAGATAACTGCACCTGTCCCCTTAGTCAAACACTCAACAACATCCGCCTCAAGATAATTGCCAGTGATCTCCCGCTGCTTCCGATTGCAATGCTGGTTATATTTAGCAGCTCAAATTGCGCAGAAAGAAAAGGCAGAAAGTGCCGGGGATCGGACGCTTCTCCATCAGCCTCCGAGAGAGAAAACCACAGGTTACCAGGTTTGCAGCCTGACCCTTCCTGTGTTTTAACGTGGGCTGAATTCCACAGGCGCACGAGTGAGTGAATGAGCGGGAGAGAGCCAGAGAGAGAGAGAGAGACAGAGAGAGAGAGAGAGCGCGGTTGTCTGATCACTGTTATTACAGCAGGACGTATTATAATAATAATCTCTCTCGCATTTCACATCAGGTGGAAGTCTCACAATGCCGTGCAGGATTGTAATAATAATAATAATAATAATCCTTGCACATGTATTTTGGATGCAGCGTCTTCTCATGTTGTGGAGACGTCTCAAAGAGCTTCGCCAAACGTACCGCGAAGTGACTGTGTGCTTTTATTGTTGGTATTCAGCGGCTAATTTGCACACAACAGTGTCCTCCGTCCAAAAAAGAGGCACGGGGTGAGAAAGAGAGTCAGAGATGAAAAAAAACGAGAAGGAAAGAGAGAGAGAGAGAGATAAAGAATTAGAGATGCAGAGACCGACACAGAGGCAGGGAATGACTATATGACCAATAATAATAACCATCCTTGCATTTGACATCCTGGAGTGATGCACACTGTTCACCAAATTCCGGAGAGTATTAGGCTCACGTTGGAATGGTTTGGGGAGCCCAGTGTAGTAACTGCTGGACTCTAACCAGTTTGCCATTGCCATACCACTGTCTGGCAAGCGTTCCCGCCGCTGCTGCCCCAGCGAGGACTATCCCACCAGTTAGGGTTTGGGTTTGCAGGGTTAACTCAGGAGCTGAGTGGAAGGATTCCTAGTAGAGTTAAAATAGGACGCACGTCTGACAATGAGAAGCTGCCTCTCCTCACCGCACTGGAGCATCAGCCTACACGGTGTGAACTCACGCCTGTATAATACACCCAGTGTTGAGTTTGCCCCTAGGCCATAGGGCCTTTATCTTTACACCCTGTGTTAATCTACTTTTAGCATTCAGTTGTCATTCCACTTCACATCCCCGCCGTGCCAGTATTTTTGTACCAGGAGACGAGAGCCAAAATCGACTGCATTGTTTGGCCAAAGCGTTTAGCGCAATTGTTTTTTTTTGCTGCAGTTTATCTTGTTTTCAATGCAATTTTCTGCCATTTACTGGCTGTTTGGAATTGAGAAAAGCCATTTGCGGACGTTTAGCGATCATTAAGGTGCTGTGTGTGAAGCAGAAACGAATCTTGAAAGCTCTCGCAGTCTCAGCCTTTCAGACCATTGGGGAGAAATCTTCACAAAATTCTGTCTTAATTTGGGAAATGATTTCTTTGTAGAGTCACCTCCGTCCCCCTCCGTCCCCCTCCGTCCCCCTCCACCCCCCTCCCTCCACCCATCTCCCTCCTCGCTGTCTCCAAGTGAAATCCCTGCGGGAAACGGTGTTCCAAATTGAAATCGTATTCAATAATTTATTTTGCGTCATTCTGCAAATTATTCAATTTTAACATTAATAATATAATAAGCCCCTAACTTCGATAAAGTGCCTTTTACGTCTATAGGCTATCTCAAAGCACGTCGCAGGGATAGCAGTAAGTGCAGTTATTGTGTGCAGAACAACGACCCACAGATAATAATAATAATAGTAATAATCCTTGCATT
This sequence comes from Hydrolagus colliei, assembly GCA_035084275.1. Taxonomy (NCBI): domain Eukaryota; kingdom Metazoa; phylum Chordata; class Chondrichthyes; order Chimaeriformes; family Chimaeridae; genus Hydrolagus; species Hydrolagus colliei. The sequence goes on along the minus strand of CM068742.1, from coordinate 8,473,103 downwards.
TGATATAGCGCTTTTCACATCTTATCGACGTCCCAAAGCGCTTCACAGAATATACTGTAAAGTGAATTGACTGTATATATTTGTGGGTGAATCGCGGCAGCCAATTGCGCACAGTAGCGTCCCACACACAGTCGTGGATTGAAATGACCAATTTTATTATTGTGTTTTTTTTGGAGGGATTATTATTAGGCGTGTGGAGTAAGGAAACTTGCCCAAGGTTTCACCCTGACCTGCCTGGATTCGAACACAGGTCTCCCCAGCTTGGTCTCCCCAGCTTGCAAGACAAGCGCTCTAACCACTGAGCCACAGGAGCTCCAGATAGCCAGGACATGAACAACTAAAACAAAAACAGGAGTGGCTGGGAACACTCAGCAAGATCAGGCAGCGTCAACGGAGGAACGAAAAGCGAGTCAACGTTTCGGGTTCACGACCCTTTGTCAGACCTGTGCTATGAATGAATGACATTTTATTTGATGGTTTGTTGGCCAGGAGACTAGGAGAGCCTCCCTTCTGTTTTCAAATGCCGTGGGATCTTTAATTAGGTACAGACGGGGAATGTGGTTTAATATCTCATCTGAAGGTCGGCACTTCGAATAATACAGCTCCCGCCCCCCTCCCCCACCCCCTGCACCCCAGGTTTGTATGGGACCATCAGCCTAGACTGAACACGCACAAGACATAAGTCTGGTTATTCAGCATCTTGTTGAAGGCAGTGACCAGTTGGTGTGTAAACTATTGACTGGCCTCTGGGGGAGGTGGGGAGGGGAGGCTGCTGCCAGGTCTCTCCCCATAATATTCACAATGGTTGTGTCAAGAGAATCCATCCACGAGTTGCACCTTTCAAACATCTGCAATTTAACAAATTCCACGCAGGAATTTTAGGTGTAATTTAATCCCAAATGGTCTTTGTTGTTGCAGTCGTCTCACTTTGCCTGCCCCTTTTTATCAATCCCTCAAAGGAGGAGAGATTGAGGGAAATAATTCAAAGTTTTGGAGGCACAAGTAGCTTAGGGTCAGGTTTGTAAGACATTGGGCTGAGAAATTAGTGCGAATGGATGTAAAGGACCCCGATGCAAAAAGAGAAGGGACTTTCAAAGCATTTCACGGGGACTTACTGTAAAGTGTTGTGACTACAAATGTTCTGTGGAATCAGCTGCCAATTTACACACATCAACATCCCACACACAGGATTGTCGGCCGGGACACCTCAAGATCTTTAACGTCTTTATATCAGTTTTTATACAAAGACTATTGCACATCACTCCCCACCCCTCACCCCGCTTGGGTCCCGACCTGACCGTTCAACGCTTTGGGACGTCTTCCCGACGTGAAAGGCAATTTTACTGTTGTTTTTGTAAAGTGCTTTGAAATATTAAAGAATCTACATCGAAGGCGAGGACTAATGTTACATATTATTTATACCGTACTTTCAACATCGGGAGAGGTTTTCACAGCCTTGGCGAAGCACTCAAGCTGGAGGTGAGTGGAGGAAAGACAGCTAAAGTGTGTCAACCTGGCTCAGTCGGTAGCACTCTTTCCTCTGAGTCAGAGACTCTCCACATTGGGCCTTGGAATCATAGTCCAGGCTGACATAGTCCTTGCTTTGTCGGAGGTGCCGTCCTTCGGGTGAGGCATTAAACCCAGGTCCCATCTGCCTATTCAGGTGGATGTTAAAATCCCATCGCACTGTTTGAGAAGAGAAGGAAGTTTTTCCCAGTGTCCTGGCCAGCGTTGCCAACAAATAATATTTGTCACTCACTCCATGGCTAATGACAACCTGGTAACGAGCTATATCAAATGCAAGAATTATTATTATTAAAGGTTTGCCTTAATACAACATGGTTCCATAAACATCCATCATAAAGGTTATGGTAGAATATTATGATCCTCTCCCAATACACACACACGCACACAACCTCGCACATACACAGTCAAATCACCTTACTCCTACCTTTCCCAGTCATTCATCAGTTTTGTATAATGTTGGTGTTAAAGATGCCATAGGACCTTGCGAAAAGAGCAGGGAGTTTCCCTCCCTCTGTATCTTGGCCAACAATAATAATCCTTGCATTTGATACTGCGAGTTACCATTTTGTTGAGACATCTGAAAGCATTTCACAGGATACACTGTACTATAAAAGTGTAGGACTCTGTATTGATCTATTTTGGTGGGATCTCGGCCCGGGACACCGGGAGAGAGAAACTCTTGTATTTTTTCAAATAGTTCCTTGGGTCTTCAATACTGAGCTTTGAAGACCATATATCCACCTGAACAGGCAGATTTACTGTCTCATCTGAAGTGTGTCGCCTCTGCAATGCAACACATCCCAGCACTGCATTGGAGGGTCAACTTACACTGCATCGTTCCAAGTCCTGATATGAGACTTGGGCCCATAATCTTCTGACTCAGAGGCGAGAGTGCTATCACCGAACCAGGTTGATACACAGTCACTGCACTTTAATTCCTGTGAAGCACTTTGAGACGTTTCATCTACTTCCTACGTTTCATCTACCTGCAAGTGCAAGTATTATTATGTCCCATATATTATATCATTATTCTGATCTATATATCTTTCCCCCCCTCCACTCTCTCTCTCTCATTCCAAGCTCACCATAGCTTACAATGCAATTGTAAATGATGTAGTAATGCAGTGTTAAACACACAGTAAATATTCAGTAATTTCCCTTCAAGGCTTTAACCTGTGCTGGAGCTTACTGAAGGATGATTACAGTAATTAGAAAACTTACATTATAATTTTTGTTTGGGTACGGGCAAGTAGATTTCCTTTCATTTTCATTCTTTATGCTCCATCTGGTTTATTAATTGCTTTCAAATCTCAGAGGAATTGGTTTTCCAGTCCTCTCTGGCAAATGCATCATTTTGTATCATTTTACAGTGTCGCTCAGGGTAAACAGTGAGCTGCAGAACCTCTCCAGTGTAGATACAGGCCATTTGGCCATCAGGCACTAGACATAATGGGCCAAATACTATTTAAAAATGATAATCTTCCTTGCATTTGATATAGCACTTTATGGAGTCCTGTATCTCAGTGGTTAGAGCATGTGAGACCTGGGTAGGGCGAAATGTTGGGCAAGATTTCTTACTCTACAAGCCTCTGTTTACCTAGCAGTAAGTAGGAACCCGGTTGTTAATCGATTGGCAGATCGTTTATCTGGGGGATAATAATTCCTTTAAAAAAAATGGTCATTTCAATCCACGACTGGTTGAAGGACACTGTTATGTGCAATTGGCTACAGCATTTCGCCCACGAAATATTGAATCAATTCAATTTACAGTATATTCTGTGAAGCGCTTTGAGATATCTTGAAAACATGATACACGACCCTCCACACCGCCTATTTCCCGCTCCTATCTGTCTCTATTCTTCTCCCTGATATACACATCCACTTGATTGATGCTTTTTACTTCAACCACAGCTCCCTGCAGTGAGTTCCACCTTCCCACCACCCTCTCTCTGTGTAACAAAGTTCCTCCTAAACTCCCTATGGGATGTGTTACTGACGATCTTATATTTACAACTTCTAGTTATAGACTCACCAACAAGTGGAAACAGCCCATCAGCATCCTTATCAACCTGATCAAACACCTCGTAATCTTAAAGCCCTCAATCAGGTCCCCTCTCAACTCCAGAGAGAAAAGCACTGACCTGTCCATTCTTTCCCGATACCTGTGTATCTGTCCCTGGGGACATCTATCTTCAGATTCTAGCTAAGGTCTGAAATTCCAGGTCTTTGGCTGTTTAGATGATCTTTGTGGAGAGATATCACCAGGGCCTAGATTTACACAACATTTCAGAGTATCCAGAACTTGGCAAAATTAGGTATTTGGATGCTTGATCACTCCATATGTTCAGAATTTGACCTGATAGTCTAGGCTGACTCTCTTGCAGTGCTGTGGAAACAATGCATTATTTGAGTGAGGTTCTTCAGATGAAACATGAAACCGAGCAGCCTGTCTGTGTCTGTTCAGGTGGACATTTATTCATTTTCTCCCTATAGTAATTGTTTGCGGGACTTTGCTGTGGACAACCGTGTCCTCTCCCACATCTGGTCCCCGACCAGGTCCTCTTTCCTCCATCTCCACCACATTGCCTGCATATGACAGTACCTTAGCCTAAATGCGATTGAAACCCTCATGTATGCGTTTGTCGCCTCCCAGTTGGGTTATTCCAACCCATTCCTTGTCGGTCTACCCAGCTCCACTATTCAAAAGATCCAGCTGATTCAGAACTCTGTGCCCTGCATATGACTAGGACTAAACTCAATACCCGCATCTCACCATTTCTGGCCAGGCTCCACTGGCTCCCCATCACCGAACAGATTGACTTCATAATCCTCACACTTGTGTTCAAATCCACTCACTCCCTACCTCTCCGACCTCCTTACTCCCCAAACCATCATCTGGTTTCCTGCTCATCCATCGCACCCTCGGCCACACCATTGGAGGTTTCACTTTCAGTCACTACCCCAAAGTCTGGAACACTCTCCCTCAGTCCCTCCACCTTGATCCCCTTTCTCCCCCTTTTCAAGTCCCGCCTGAAAACCTTCCTCTTTGTCCGCGCTTACAGCCAGCTCCCATTACCCCCCCACCCCTGGCTCGGAGTCAGGCTCAGCCACTGTTAAGTGCTCTGAGACCCTACCTGGCTTGGAGAGCACTACGTCAGTAGAGGGTGGTGGTGTTGTTGATACTGTAGTATTGACTCCATCCTCTTCTTTTGTGAAGACAGATGCAAAGTACTCATTCGGGATGTCAGCCATGTACTCTGCCTCTGTAAAAAGATTTCCTGTTCGTTCCTAATTGGCCATTCCTGCATTTGACTAACCTTTCATTCTTTATTATGCTGATAAAATACCTTAGGTTTCCCTTTTTTGCTACCCTCTAATCTTTTCTCACACAATCTCTTTTCCCCTCTTATTTTCTTTTTCAGTTCTCTGTACTTTCTATACAGTATTCTATTTGATTATTTGGACTATTTGGAGACCTGTAGCTCAGTGGTTAGAGCATTCACCTTACAAGTGAGGTTCGATTCCAGGCAGGATGAAACCTTGTCCAGGTTTCCTTACTCCACATGTCCTAATAATAATCCCTCGAAAATTTTTTTAGCGTTTCAATCCATGAACTTGGTTGCCATGTTTCGCCCACAAATTCACTTTACAGTATATTCTGTGAAGCACTTTGAGACGTCTAGAAGATGTGAAAAGCGCTATATCTAAATGCAAGGATTAGTGTTATTATCTTCTGTATTTTGGACCTGACATTTATCATTTATACCTTTTTTTCTGTTTCATTTTAATCCCCATTTCCTTAGTCATCTGGGGAGGTTTGGATGCCCTACCTTTCCCCTTTGTGGGAATTATTTTTTCGGTCCTTGAACTACAATATTTCCTGCTTGAAGGCTTCCCATTGCTCGTTAGCTGTTTTATTTGGCAGAATAATTTGGTTGCTGTTGTCTTTCTTTCCAGACCACCTCCCTCCCTCCCTCCCTCCCTCCCTCCCTCCCTCCCTCCCTCCCTCCCTCCCTCCCTCCCTCCCTCCCTCCCTCCCTCCCTCCCTCCCTCCCTCCCTCCCTCCCTCCCTCCCTCCCTCCCTCCCTCCCTCCCTCCCTCCCTCCCTCCCTCCCTCCACTCTCTTCTCTTCTGATTTATTTTCCTCCCTTTCTCCTAGGGTTGCAGCACGTCCACACTTCTGAAAAGAACAGCTCCTGTGGTCTTCCATCAGATACGTCTCATTACTAATGGAGCAGTTTACCGTGAGTGACACCGGAGATAAAGAAAGGTTTATTACTGTCAATAATCTGCAGGTTGATCCCGCTGCGTACACAGTGACACAGCCTGAACCTATACCCATTGGGAGTGAAATAAATAGCTCTTCATAGGAAGCCAGCTGTTTCTGATACAGAACAAACACACAATTGTATCCTCTCCCACTCCCAACTCCACACACACAAAAAAGGCAATCCTCACGTCTCCTAGGAGTTCACTATCTGTATTGGTCAGTCATGTTCTCGTCTTAGAGTCAAAACGTTGTTGGTTCAAGCCTCATGTCAGGACTTGTGGTCTAGAGTGACACCCCAATGCAAAGTGACGGTGTGCTACACTGTAGAGGTGCTAGCCTTTGGAAGAGACGTTAAACCAAAGTCCTGACTGCTTATCCAAGTGGACATTAAAGATTCCATGGCACTGTTTAGAAAGAGAAGAGACTTTCTCTCTCCCGGAGTCTTCACCAATAATTGGTCATTTGGACCTCAGTTTTTCACCCAAAGTCACCTCCAACAGTGCAGCAAACCCTTCCCCCCAGCAAGCCTTGCAGAGTTAGCATAGACTGTGCAAGTTCCACATCCATATTGAGGTTTGAACCCACAACGACAACAAGAAATTTCAGTAAAGGTAACATCAGGACATTCCCAGGCACTGGACAGTCAAGGATATACACCCAAGCTGGGGGTTGGAGAGCAAGATTAGTGGGAAGATGACCAAAGGCATAGTTGAAGAGGAAGATCTTGAGATGGGCCTTGAAGGATGTGAGGGTGCAAGGCCCAGGGGCTCTGGAATTTGTGAGGATGCAACAGAAAGGCACCCGACCGCCAAATTGGGAGAATGTGGAGCGCGTCAGTGCCCACCAAGCAGAAGGCATGGGCAGTTGGTAACCAGGACTCCCTCTGCTTGCTCGTCCTCCCGGATCTCTCTGCTGCATTTGACATAATTGACCATGCCGTCCTTCTCCACCACATCTCCTCAGTCATCGAGTCCTACTTAACCAATCTCCTCAATTTCATCTCAGTAAATGATTTCTCCTCTGCTACCTACATATTTACCTGGAGCAAACTCCATGCAAACATCTCACCAGTTTTGGCCAGGCTCTACCGGCTACCCATCACCAAACCGGTCGATTTCAAGATCCTCACACTCATGTTCAAATCCATTCACTCCCTGGCTACTCCCTACCTCTCCGACCTCTTCACTCCCCCAATCCACCATCCGGCGTCTACGCTTGACTGGCACCGGCCTCCTGCTTGACCCTCGCACCCTCCGAACCACCATTGGAAGTCACTCTTTCAGACACTATGCCCCGAAACTTTGGAAAACTCTACCTCAAATCCTTTGCCTTGCCCCCATTTCTCCTTATTCAAATCCCACCACTGGCCCTGGGTGGGGGGTGCTACATTAGTTCAAATTGTTGTTGTTAAGGTTTTACAGATTAAAAAAACAACAACAACAAAGTTACATTTTTATAGCACCTTTCACATGGAGCGGACGTACCAAGGCAAAGTAGGGTGGAGCAAAACTTTGGAGGGCTTTAAAGGTGAAAACTAGAATAATTTTCTAACTCATAGGCTAGAGTGCTACCAACTGAGCTAGGCTGACAATATAGAGAGAGATGACATGGTGTCCTAAAGTTCATGAAAAGTGGGCATTCCATTCCCGACGCAGGGATATATGTGTAGGTGGTGCATTACATGTTAGCGTTGGCCTACAAAATACACAGTCACTACACATCACAGTAAATCCCGTAGATCACTTTGAGACTGATGTGAAAAAGATGTAAGGATGATTATATTACTGTATTATTATACTGTATGTGCAACTCTCAGTTTGGTTTGAAGATTCTCAAGTAAGGTTCAGTGTGCATCGGAGAGGGCAAGGCAGAGGAATTGCTCGTGATTCATCAAGAGTTTGGGGGAGTAGCAGCTGAGGGCCAGCTGTGTTGTGTAAGACATCAGGCTGATAAATGAACAATAAGTAATTGGGCGGTGTGCATGGTTGCCTTTGGTGGAATGGTGGGCAGAAGGGCCAAGAATGGAGCCAGTCGAGTCCAGGCAGCAGGTAGTGAGTTGGGGAGTAAGCAGGTGGGAGAGGTAGGGGGGTGTCAGGGTATGAAGGGATTTGAAAACGGGTGTGAGAATCTTGAATTCGATCCGTTTGGTGATTAGGGTGCCAGTTGAGCCTGACTAGAACTGGTGTGATGATGTTCAGAGTTTAGTGCTGTTGAGTACGCGGGCAGCAGAGTTCTGCATTAACCGGATTCTTATTGTAAAGTGTAGTGACTGTGTATTTGTAGAGCTAAGGGTCCGACAGCCAATTTGAGTACCGAGACGTTCCGCAAACGGTAGTGAAGTGATCGATTAATTTTTTGTTGGGTGTAGGATTGAGCTGCTGACCGGGGCGCAGCTCTCTTCCCTTCTCGAATGGAAAAACCTTAACCCCAATCAAAGACACGGAAGACAGACATCATGTCTTAAACAACATCAACAGCAACAACAACAAATGCCTTCTGTGTAGCTTCTTTCAAACAGGGAGGACATCCCAAGGCGGTGGACAGTCAGAGGTTTTGATTACACCCTCCCCCTGCAAGAGTGATTTATGATGGAGGGTGGAACAAATACAACTCATTATCAGTGTAATATTTATTGGCCCAGTGACCTTCAGCAAGACTGTTTCTATTTAATGCTTAAGCCCCCACAGGAAACCACCCAGTGCTCTGAAAGCCATAAAGCCAGTGGAAAGTCATCTTAAGTGCTCTTTTCTGCTGGTTTTATGTCCCTTCTAGTTTTGATGAACAGGTGCAATGTTAATATTGCGTGCCCTGAGATGCACACTCTTAAGAGTTAACAATGCACAATAGTGAGGAGAGCACCAAGGCTTGAAATTCCACTTTATCTTAGCCCCCATATTAATAATAATTATCCTTGCATTGATATAGCGCCTCATATTGTCGCTGAGACACCTCAAAGCACTTCAAAGGATATACTGCAGTAAATTGAATATTTGGTGGGAGGCCAACTGCATGCAGCAGAAACAGTTGCAGTTTGAGTGACCACATTATTTATTTGTTTAAATTATCGTTTTGAAGGGATTATTACCCCCAGAAAGTGATCCGCCAATCGACTAACGGTTCCTACTTACTGCTAGGTAAATAAAGATGTGTGGAGTACGGATTCACCCGGGAATCAGAGCCGGGTCCTCTCGCGTACCAGGCGAGTGTCCCAACCAATATCCCGGAGGACTGTATATTGCGACTGAGATTCGCCAATAACAATAACTCTTGCATTTGATATAGCGCTTTTTATCACATCTTTGAGACATCTCAATGCGCTATAAAGTGAATTGGCTATATTTTGTGGGCGGAACACGGTGAACAATCACGCCCTATAACCCGTGAAACACTTTGAGAGCAGCAAAGACGAGATAAGGCATTATATCAAATGCAAGGGTTATTATTATTCATTAGTAAAATCACGCAAAGTGCTTTGAAATGTTTTTACGCCCCGTGGTGAGGCCTTATGCCAAAGGCAAAGATTATTATTAATAAGGATTATTATTTTATTATTAGACAGCGAATGCACAAATTACCTTTTCGCATTTGCAATTTGACCACTGATGCTCTCTCTCCTGTTATCATTAGTTCAATTTCCATCACCCAGTGGACTAAACGCCAGGGGAACAGATTTGCTTTATTCATGGCCCACACGGAGTGCTGGGTGCACGTATTTCAAATAAACCATTTATTATTTAATACAGATTTCCAACACGGATAGTAATCTTAAAAAACAAATCCTCGCGTTTGAAATAATGCCTTTCACTGGGAGCATATCTCGAAACAGGCTTCACAGGAGTTTACTGTAATAGTGTAAGTAGGCGACTGTGTGGAGTCTCCAAGCATGGTAGTTACAGTGGCTCAGCTCGCAAGTGTGAGTAGAAAAAATAATTGTTAATCTCAACTGGGATATGACGCTGTATTGAAAGAACTGAAAAGAAATTAATTGTAAGCGGCAGTGAATGTCCCCGCCAACATTACCAATAATGCTAATTACTCTCCGTCCCCTATAATTACAAACACCGCCACATCTTAATCCACCTGGGTCTCATTACCATAACACTAATTCCTGGAGGAGGCTTGGGATACCTAATTACATGATGCATTGTTGTTTATGATTTCAGCCAGCGCACAGCTCTCTCCGCAGTCGTGAAGAAAATCGCTTGCTTTCTCCTTCTCGTTCTCTTGCCTGGATTTTCCTGGCTCCGTTCAGCAGGCTCCGGTCTGCTCCATGTCCCCCACCCGACCTGCGCTACCATCAGTGGCTGGGCTTTCAGCCTCTTTGCCCCCACACTCTGGAACTCCATGCCACAGTCCCTTCACCTCGCTTCCTCCCTTGACTCCTTCAAGGCCGGTCTCTTGACTCTCCTCTTTGATTGTGCCTTCTGCTGCCCTCCCAACCTTCTGTCTTCAACAACAACAACAACTTTGATTTATATAGCGCCCTCCACGCTGGACGGCATTTCAGAACGCATCACAATAACGGATCCCGGGACTGAGCCAGGGGCAGGGGGAGAAAGGTGACCAAAGGCGCGGACTAAGAGAAAGGTCTTCAGCTGGGACCTGAAGCTGGGAAGAGAGGGGGCGAGGCGAAGGGAGTGAGGAAAGGAATTCCAGAGCCTCGGGATGTAGTGGCTAAGGCACGGCCGCCGAGAATAGAGCGGAGGATTCGGGGGACATGGAGGAGGCCAGACCTGGGGGAGCGAAGGCAATGGGAGCTGGTTTGAGGAGAGAGGAGGTCAGTGAGATAGTGGGGTGCAGAGGAGTGGAGGGATTTGAAAACAAGGGTGAGGATCTTGAAGTCGATCCTCTTGGAGATAGGGAGCCAGTGAAGTCTGGCAAGGACTAATGAGGGAGCGAAGTTTGGTGCGGGTGAGTATGCGGACGGCAGAGTATGCGGAGAGTCTCTCCTAACTCTCTCCCTCCCCTCCCCCTACCCTGCCCCTCTCTCTTGCTGAGGTCCCATCCTGACTGTTCAGCTCCTTGGGACATCTTCCCGACGTGAAAGGCCTTATTCCCTTTAACATCTTATTCCCAGGAATAAGATGTTAAATCACGGTCCTGTCTGTGCTCTGTGCAAGTAGATGTTAAAGATTCTGCCACATTATTCAAAAAGAGAGGGAGTTGCTCTCTTCTGGTGTTCTGGCTGACAATCCCCAAACACAATTTATCACTTACTGTTTGTGGTATGGCTGCTGTGTGCAACCGGCTGCCATGTTTCCCCCACAAAATACACAGTCACTGCACTTTACATAGAGATATATCCTGCGAAGCGCTTTGATTCATCTCAACAATACAATAACAACAACAAAGTCACATTTGTACAGCGCTTTTCATATCAGGACGATGTCCCAAAGGTGATGCATCAAGTGCAAGGATTATTATTAATATTCTGAATTAACAATCAATTGAAGGACAGTCCACAATAAGTTAAGTCTGGCTTCTGGAGTCATTGGACACAATTTCCAATTTATATTTACCAGCTGAGGAGTATATTCCTGTGTCTGTATATCATCTTAACATTTGATACAGTGCCTCTTGTGTCCGAAAGTGCTTCACACAATTTACTATGAAGTGCAGTGACTGTGTGTTTTGGCTTGGTGTCAAGCCATCTGGGACAGTGCCCTGTAATGAGTTGCGCATACAAATGCAAAGTGTTATTCTTGAACTTGGAATTGTTCTGCGCAAACTGGCTACAAGCAAACACACAGTCACTACACTTGACACAGCAACAGGGTTGCATCTTGCAGGCTTTGAGGTATTTTGACTCGAGGATCATTAATATAAGTCCCCTCTGCTTCCTGTTGGACGAGCAGCTCTCTAAACATCAATCGGCACATTTTATTTGTGGTTTGTTAAGGGCTGGTTATCTTGTCCACAGTTAAGCCAGGCTCTGAGTTGATGCAGTGATGGAGAGGCGATGGCAAACACGGGCAGAGTGCCTCTCTATGGGGCTGTGCAGTAACGAATGGAGGCTTTAATGGCCAAGGGCACTTTATAGGCAGAGATCCATCCATCACAGATGGGCTACGTTCTCCCCGATGTGTAACCAGGGCAGGTCGAGTATGCACAGATGTTTTTTAACTGTCTGCTGATTAAACAGGCTGATCTCCAGGGAAAGGGGGGTGAGATGAAGATGTTGTGTTCTAGGGGTTTGGGGGGAGAACTTTATTTACATCTAACGGTAAGTAGCCACCTGATTGTTAGTTGTTCAACGATTGGCAGATCGCTTGTTGGTAATAATCCCTTCAAAAAAATAAAATAATAATTTGGTCACTGAATCCACGACTATTTTAGGACACTGTTGTGTGCAATTGGCTGCTGCATTTCACCCACAAAATATATAGTTGCTGCATTATATGGTATATATACAATAAAAAATGACATTTATATAGCGCCTTTCATGTCAGGAGGACCCCCAAAGCGCTAGACAGTGAAGGATTTGGACCCGAGCTGGGGGTCGGGATCGGAGAGGGTGAAGGACAAGGAGGGTAGAAGGGAGGCTGAAGGCTCGGTTGAAGAAGACGATTTTGAGATACACCTTGGATAGGACAGGTTGATATGACATCAGCAGGTTACAGGGAGGAGCAAGGCCATGGAGGGCCTTGAAGGCGAGGATGAGGATATTGAACTCTATCCCCTGGGTAATGGGGTGCCATTGGAGCCGGGTGAGGGTGGGGATGATGGGGTCATGGAGTCTGGTGCAGGAGAGGAAACAAGGTGCAGAGTTCTGGATGATCTGCAACCTGTGGAGGTAAACGTTGGGAAGCTAGAGTTGGCGTAGTCAAGCCTAAATGTGATGAATGTGTGAATGAGGTTCTCAGTGGCCTGGAGGGGAGGCAGTGGCAGAACCGGCGATTTGGCATAGGTGAGGGAAGCCAAAGCTGGTCATGGCATGGATATAGGGGAGAAAGGACAGTTGAGGGTCAAATAAGATTGCAAGGTTCCGTACTGGCTGAGTAAGATGGAGTGAGTATCCATGGATGGTGATTCTGTCAGAACCTGAGGTGTGGAGGTGCTGGTGGAGGTGTAAAGAATGTTGGTCTTGTTGATGTTCAACTCAAGAAAGTTGTCTCTCATCCAGGACTTGATGTCTGACAGACATTCTGTGAGGACAGCAGTGGTCCTGGAGTCCAGGGTGGAGACAGATAAATGTAGTTGGGTGTTATCTGCATGCATGTGGAAGTTGACCCCATGTCTATGGATGATGTCACCAAGAGAGAGCATGTAGATGTTGAAGAGAAAGGGATCAAGGACGGAGTTTTGAGAAACACCGCACATGACAGTTTGATGAGATATTCTGTGAAGCACTTTGAGATGAGTCAATAATGTGATGTGATAGGGGGCTATTTCAAATGGACTCTTCAGGTGCATGGACTTGTCTGCTTGTCTGCTCAAAGGGAAAACTTGTCTGAAACGTGCAATTAAAAATGGGATATGGAAAGTCCCATCACATTTCTGCCCAGAATAAACCTGTGAAGTTGCCTTAAAGTTAAAGAATTGTGTAAGATTCAGGTTTGCAGTTTGCTTGAGCGGCTGGACCAGAACAGGCACAGACTAGGAAATTCAAATTCTCATTCACATCTCAGAGCGTTGATCAATGATGGAGTTTGGCGCCGAGTCAGAGAATGAGGGGAGGTGACTGTGGGCACAGTCGAAGAGGAAAGTCTTCAGGTAAAGAGGGGGCAAGGATTGAACCAGAGAGTTCCATAGGTTCTGGGTGTAGAGACTGAAGGTACAGCCACCGATATTGAGCAGAGGGGTTGGAGATATGAAGAAGGCCTGTTGAGATGTGTGAGTTGGTTCAGAGAGATGGGAGGTGGCTGGGAATGGCGTGATTTGTACGTGAGTGTGACAATAATGAAATCGATCCATTCTGAGGCAGGGTGATAGCAAGGACTGGCGAGATGGGATAAAGAGTTTGGTACATGTTTGGGGTCCTATCATGCAGTGTACACTCTGTTTTATAGCAACCAAAGAGCTTGTTGCACTCATTAAAGAGATAAAGTGAACAGCTGGTATGACAGATATCAGAGAGGAGAGTGATCATTGAGTGAGATTTCACCAGACCACTAAGATTACATGAAGTTTTCACACACATTTTATCTTTTGTACTTCTGAGGGAATAAAAAACCAATCCTCCACCACAGAATTTTTTCTCCCCGGTTCAAATATTTTCCCTGGATGTCCCCCTTGAGAATCATTACGCAATACCGCTCCTTCCATGGGATGTTGATGATTTTTATGTTACATTTACGCAACATATACTGTAATAAAGTTTTCTTCCCCCCCCCACCAACCAGCTCGTTTCCATCTTCCTCCCCCAACTCATTCCCCCCACCACTCTCCTCCACCATTCATATTCCAAAGAATAATAATAATTCTTGCATTTTATATTGCACCTGATTACATCTTTGAGATGTCCCAAAGAGCTACACAGAATATATTGTAAAGTAAATTGACTGTATATTTTTAGGCGAAACGCAGCAGCCAAATGTCCCCCCCAGTGTCTCACAAACAATCACGGATTGAGTGACCAATTATTTTTATTACTTTCTTTTTCAAAGAGATTATTACCCCATGAAAGCATTTTACCAGTTGACTAACAACCGGGTTCCAAGTTACTGCTATGTAAACAGAGGCATGTAAAGGAAGGAAACTTGCCTGAGGTTTTGCCCTACTTGTGAATCGACCCCTGGTCCTCTCACCTGAGAGGTGAGTGCACCAACCGCTAAGTTACATGAGGGAGGAAGTCTCAAAGAGTTTCACGGTTTAACGTGTAGTGACTTTATTTTGGAGGTGAATGATGTTGGGTTCAATGGAGTCTGCTTCACCAAGTGGCTGCCAACCATCATTTTTACTGAGATTTCAGTCGTCTAGCGATCTGGGTCGCTACTCTGCATGAAGGACGCTATATAAATACAAATTGTTGATATTGTCTATCTCCCCCCAGCTCCCTCAGTTCCCACTCCCAGGTCAGGCACCAAGTAAGGATTCTTGAGAATCTTGGGATGTAAATATATATTTCTACTGCATTGTTACTTTTGCATTAAATTACTGACTAATTCTTTCTGGTTTTCCCCCATCGTGTGTCCATTGCAAGCTCTCGCCTTTGTTCTGCACGGACTATTCACCTTACAATTAGAAAGTACAGCACAGAGGGTGGCAATTCACCCATGTCTGTGTGGTGCTCGCTTCCCCACTGGAGCTCAAGGGCACCTCTGATGATTCAGGAGAGGGTCAATGAGGAGCCTTTGGGTGCCAATGATTGGGGCTGACCACTTACTGTGGTCCTCTTCAGGACTGTGAAGTTGCCTTAAAGTTAAAGAATTGTGTAAGATTCAGGTTTGCAGTTTGCTTGAGCGGCTGGACCAGAACAGGCACAGACTAGGAAATTCAAATTCTCATTCACATCTCAGAGCGTTGATCAATGATGGAGTTTGGCGCCGAGTCAGAGAATGAGGGGAGGTGACTGTGGGCACAGTCGAAGAGGAAAGTCTTCAGGTAAAGAGGGGGCAAGGATTGAACCAGAGAGTTCCATAGGTTCTGGGTGTAGAGACTGAAGGTACAGCCACCGATATTGAGCAGAGGGGTTGGAGATATGAAGAAGGCCTGTTGAGATGTGTGAGTTGGTTCAGAGAGATGGGAGGTGGCTGGGAATGGCGTGATTTGTACGTGAGTGTGACAATAATGAAATCGATCCATTCTGAGGCAGGGTGATAGCAAGGACTGGCGAGATGGGATAAAGAGTTTGGTACATGTTTGGGGTCCTATCATGCAGTGTACACTCTGTTTTATAGCAACCAAAGAGCTTGTTGCACTCATTAAAGAGATAAAGTGAACAGCTGGTATGACAGATATCAGAGAGGAGAGCGATCATTGAGTGAGATTTCACCAGACCACTAAGATTACATGAAGTTTTCACACACATTTTATCTTTTGTACTTCTGAGGGAATAAAAAACCAATCCTCCACCACAGAATTTTTTCTCCCCGGTTCAAATATTTTCCCTGGATGTCCCCCTTGAGAATCATTACGCAATACCGCTCCTTCCATGGGATGTTGATGATTTTTATGTTACATTTACGCAACATATACTGTAATAACGTTTTCTTCCCCCCCCACCAACCAGCTCGTTTCCATCTTCCTCCCCCAACTCATTCCCCCCACCACTCTCCTCCACCATTCGTATTCCAAAGAATAATAATAATTCTTGCATTTTATATTGCACCTGATTACATCTTTGAGATGTCCCAAAGAGCTACACAGAATATATTGTAAAGTAAATTGACTGTATATTTTTAGGCGAAACGCAGCAGCCAAATGTCCCCCCCAGTGTCTCACAAACAATCACGGTTTGAGTGACCAATTATTTTTATTACTTTCTTTTTCAAAGAGATTATTACCCCATGAAAGCATTTTACCAGTTGACTAACAACCGGGTTCCGAGTTACTGCTATGTAAACAGAGGCATGTAGAGGAAGGAAACTTGCCTGAGGTTTTGCCCTACTTGTGAATCGACCCCTGGTCCTCTCACCTGAGAGGTGAGTGCACCAACCGCTAAGTTACATGAGGGAGGAAGTCTCAAAGAGTTTCACGGTTTAACGTGTAGTGACTTTATTTTGGAGGTGAATGATGTTGGGTTCAATGGAGTCTGCTTCACCAAGTGGCTGCCAACCATCATTTTTACTGAGATTTCAGTCGTCTAGCGATCTGGGTCGCTACTCTGCATGAAGGACGCTATATAAATACAAATTGTTGATATTGTCTATCTCCCCCCAGCTCCCTCAGTTCCCACTCCCAGGTCAGGCACCAAGTAAGGATTCTTGAGAATCTTGGGATGTAAATATATATTTCTACTGCATTGTTACTTTTGCATTAAATTACTGACTAATTCTTTCTGGTTTTCCCCCATCGTGTGTCCATTGCAAGCTCTCGCCTCTGTTCTGCACGGACTATTCACCTTACAATTAGAAAGTACAGCACAGAGGGTGGCAATTCACCCATGTCTGTGTGGTGCTCGCTTCCCCACTGGAGCTCAAGGGCACCTCTGATGATTCAGGAGAGGGTCAATGAGGAGCCTTTGGGTGCCAATGATTGGGGCTGACCACTGACTGTGGTCCTCCTCAGGACTTTACCCTCGCAGCTCCCCTTCAAGAGGTGAAGTGGAGTGACTGTGCTTTATTTTAGGTGGATGTAGCAACCAATTTGTGCATAGCAGAGTCTCACTGTAAAGCAAATGACCAATTTTATTTTGGTAGGGGTGGAGGCTTAGTGGACAGGACTCCAGGAGAGAAACTCCCATCTCTTTACAAGTAAGGCCACCGCATCTTCAACAACAACAATAACAACAAAATTACATTTATATAGTGCATTCCACGTTGGGAGGACATCCCCCAGCACGGGACAGTCAATGTTTCAGACCCAGGTTGGTATCAGGGAGGGTGGAATTTCGCTGCCGAAACACTCGTGCACGCGTATATCACCTCGAGGCTGGACTACGGAAACTCTCTCCTCGTCGGCCTCCCCAGTTCCTCCATTCACAGGCTGCAGGTCATCCAAAACTCTGCAGCCCGTGTATTATCCCGCACCCGCCTCCGCGACCATATAACCCCCACCCTCGCCCGTCTCCATTGGCTCCCCATTCTCCAGAGGATCGAGTTCAAGATCCTCGTCCTCACCTTCAAGGCCTTACACGGCCTTGCCCCGCCCTATTTAACCAATCTATTTTCCCCCTACAAGCCCACCCGGACCCTCCGTTCAACAGGACTTGGCCTGCTCCAAGCCCCCCGCCCGAACCGCCCCACCATCGGAGGCCGGGCCTTCAGTTTCTCCTATGGAATGCCATCCCTCAATCCCTCCGCCTCGTTTCTTCCCTTTCCTCTTTCAAGGCCGGTTTGAAGACTTTCCTCTTCGACCGTGCCTTTTGTTCCACCCCGAATTTTTCGACCTCCCCTTCGTGTTTCACCCCTTCCCAAACACTCCCCTCTCAGCTCGGGTCACACGCCTCCTGTGCAGCGCCTTGGGACGTCCTCCCGACGTGAAAGGCGCTATATAAATGTAATTTGTTGTTGTTTGTTGTTGTGGAGGTAAAGGAGGGGATTTGGGGTGACTGATGGGACAGTTGAAATGGAGGGTCTTGAGGCGGGACTTGAAGGAGGCTAGGAAGACACAGGACCTCAGTTTAATGTCTCATCACTTCCAACAATGCATTTCTGCTCACGTCCCCACCCCTCAGCAGAGCACAAGAATGTCATCTAAACTGTGATCTCAAAGTCTCAATGGTGTGGGCTTTGAATTCACAACCACCTGACTCAGATTGAGTGCGGTACTGACTGAGTCAGGCTGACACCTAAAAGTCAATCAATTTCTCCAATACTTAAAGTAAAGGTTTGGATTTAAAAATTGCCTCAGGATAAGTGGAAGAGACACTGAGGGAAAATTCTATACAGCAATTTAATGGAAATTTTTACACTGGTATCAAAATGCATTACAGAGTTTGTCAGCTGAGTAGGAATGGGTGGTGGACATTTTCACTGAAACAAGGGTCTATTTTTGTAATGATCATGAGCAATTAATTGTGCTTTAGCCAGTCTGAGTTGGAAACTTAATTTGAGAATATTAATTTGAGGTGATGCCTTTGGATTTTCCATAATTTTAAGACATGGTCTCAAGGCTAAGAGCATTCAGAGAGATGGTGGTTATATACCATATAGGACTACAGTACTATTCCCTTCACATTTATTCCATCTATTCCCCTTCTCTCTCACATATGAATTGTTTTCTTGTACTAAAAATATTCCTTCTGTTTAATATAGCATCTTATCACATCTTCAAAATGTCTCAAAGAGCTTCGCAAAACAGTCGTGGATTGACTGACCACATTTGTTTTCAATGGATTTTGACCCCCAAGACCCCAGAAAGCATTGTGCCAGTTAGCTAACAATCGGGTTCCTACTTACTGCTACTTACTGCTAGGTAAACAGAGGAGTATGGAGTAAGGAAACTTGCCTATGTTTTCAACCCGCCTGGCAATAAAGCCCATGACTTGTGAGGCGAATGCCCTAATTAACCGCTACATTAATTTTATTGACTGAAGGAAACCTGCATATTTTGTCTAATCTTCCACTTATCCTTCTGAGTGGATGGTTGTGATTTAGAAGCACAACCTTCTCCATGTCAGGATTTTGAGCTTCCACTCAAGGTTGTCACTGGGATGGAACACTGCATTCTTGGATCTGCCATCCATCAGGGGATATGTTTAACTGAGATCCTGGTTTAGAGGAACTAAGAGATCTCACTTGCTCTATTCCCCCTACACCTCTGGCTCATTCTCCTCATTCAAACACCTTACCCTCTGCCTTCCCGCAATCATTCTCTCAAAATCCTTCTCATTGACTGTCCCCCAAAAAAACTCCCACCTGCATCTCTGACATCTCCACCCTCATAACTTCCCTCTGCCTTTGTTCTGATCACCTCCTCATCATCAGCGACTTCAGCCTTCACTTCACCTACCCCTGCTCCATCTCCATGGACTGATCTCTCTCCTTTCCTCTCTCAACCTATTCCTCTACATCCACTCCACTACTCACGTTCATGGCCACCCACTCAACCTGGTGATCACCCAGGGCCACAGTGTCTCAGATATCAGCATCATCAACAAGGCCATCTCTGATCACCACTTCATCTCCTTCAATTCCTCAATCCCTCTCCCACTGCCACCAAACCCACCTCCATCTTGTAGAGTCCCTGAAAGAAAATCTCCCCACAATTGCTCTCTGCAGCCCTGGAGTTATCTGAACTCCTACCACTCTGGCCTACCTCCTGCACTGATGTATCCTCCACACTCACTCTCCTCCACACTACCCTCTCCGGTACCCTCAAAGCCATTGCCCCCCTCATCTCCTGAACCGTGTCCTATTCATGAACTTCATCCAGGTTCACTAGCCACCCCACTCCTGCAAGGGTCAGGTGCAGGCCACGGAATGCACCTGGTTCAAATGTGGCCTAACAGTCTACCAGCATATCTGGCTGTTGTTCGACCCTCAACTGTCCTTTCACCCCCACCCTTGCCCAGCTCCACTGCTTCAGAGGATGGAATTCAAGATCCTCATTCTCACTTTCAAAGCCCTTCATGACATTCCCCCCCTCCTACATCTCTGATCTGTTAACCCCCTGTCAACCTCTCCGCTCCCTCCATCCAGCAGGCTCCAGCCTGCTCCATGTCCCCTGTCCAACCCGCCCTGCCATCGATGGCCGGGCTTTCAGCCTCTCTGCCCCCACTCTTTGGAACTCCATCCCATAATCCCTTTACCTGGCTCCCTCCCTTGCCTTCAAGGCCTGATTCAAGACCCTCATTTTCGACTTTGCCTAAAGCTGCTTTCTGCCCCTCCCCTCCCCACCCCACCCCCCAACCCCACCATGCTCAGATCCTGCCTCTTGACTGTTTAGCGCTTTAGGATGTCCTCCTAACATGAAAGGCACTCTACAAACATAATTTTGTTGTTGTTGATGTTATTTGGTCAGCTGGGTGACACTGTTGGAAAACCATCACTGTGTTCAACATTCTCCAAACCAGACTGAGTTACAAGTAACTATGGAAATTAACTTATTTTGGAATGAAATGTGCATTCTCTTCTTGAGGGAGGCATCCTGTTTATCTAATCCCGGGGAATGTTGAAATAACCTCTATGATGTCCAAGGCCTGATGCGGGGCTTGAATCCTCCGACTCAGAGGTGTGGGAACTAATAACCTTGTCAGTATGACCCGCTAAGCGGTTTGGAGAAAATTTGCAAGTCACTTCAGTACTTAAGTATTTAAGAGAAAACTTATTCAAGTTTTTAAGAGAAAATGTATTCAAGTATTTAAAAGAAAACTTGACTGATCCACGAGGTGGATAGGAATACATGGCTCTACTGACCAGGCTGATGCACAATGATAGCTTGCGCCTTGATGCAAGATTGGAAACAATGAATTGACTGGGCTGATGAGTCCCAGTGCTTAGACCTGATACTCAAAGAAATTACAAACACTGTACAGCACGGAAACACGCCTCTCAGGCCAACCAGTCTGTGCTAGCGTTTTTACTCCATTCCTTTCTCCTTATCATACCCTTCTATTCTCCTCTTGCTCACAAGTCCTGTAGTATTTGTACAGCACTTTTCACATTAGGATCCCTGACTGTTCACATCAAGTTGGGAACAGTCATGGATTTGGATCTGCTGTGGGCAGCACAGAAACCCGATTGGATTATAGGATTATGTAATAATAATAATCCTTGCATTTAATACAGCACCTCATCACGTCTTCTGGACGTCACAAAGCACTTCACAGAATGTGAATTGATTGTACATTTGCGAGAGAAATGTGGCAGTCAATTGCGCAAAGCCATGTCCTACAAACAGTTGTGAATTGAGTGACCAAATCATTAATGTTTTAAGGTCCAGCTTCCTCTTGAATGCATCTATACATGTACATCACACTTGGTCTTTCTGTCCACAGTCAATACCCTGTACTATTTGTTCTGCTGCTATCACTGATCTGTCTTAGCTGCCTGCCAGTAGTAGCTACCCTCAGGCCTTATCTCCTGGGCAAACAAATACATATAGACAATGTTCCCAAAGCAGGAGGTATTACGGATTCAATCTGCCTCCGGTACATAATGTGATGTATCTGTGTGCGTGTGTGTCTGTGTGTGTTTGTGTGCCCAGCATTAGGTCAACCAACGTGGCAGGAACATACACGAGGTCGAGTGCTACAATGTTTACCACAGTGCATTAATAAAATCCTCATACCCCAAACACTCCCCTCTCCCCACATCCCCCAGCCTTAATCAGCCACACTTCCTGTTATTGCCTATTGTGATTTCCCAATACAAGAGACCAAAGAAACCCAATGGTCAGATTGTTGTGTGAGGAGCGCTCTCAGGTAGGAGCCCCATCCACCAGTCCTATCCGTCCCTCACTCCTCTCTGTGTGAAATGAAGCTCAGATAGTACGTTCCTTTCTCTTCTCTCCTTCCCCGATATTTACTAAGTCCGTTTAATATGTCAATGACTTCCCATCCATCCTCTCTCACTGTCCTCCCTGGAGACAGAGATACATCACACCAGGGCACTGCACCTTTCTTAGGTATAGTAAACAACACTTTGCAACCCGACCCTTCTATCTATGTTCTCTGGCCACACTGCTTGATCTAATGTTAAGCACACACACTCCATGCATCACACTGGACAGAGATTGAACTCATGAAGCCTCCCATGTTGGCTGGTGCCTATCTGTTTGCTCAGGAGATAAGGACTTCAGGAAAGGTGCTTTTGGCAGGCAGCTAAAATGGATCTGTGATCGCAGCAGAACAAATAGTGCAGGGTATTGACTGTAGACGAAAAGACGGATGGAAAGTGCATTTAATATTATAGCATTGAAGAAAACTTCACTATAGGTATTAACAAGTGAAGCAAATGTGAATATTTATGCGCAATGGTTTTGCACACAGTTAAGTCTCATGTGTAGCGACTTAGGGAATCAGGGAAATGTAAATTATTGGATCCAAACACAAGCACTCCATGAGTGGGATTCAACTTGCCAAGGTGGAAGCTGAAACATCTACTATGTTAAAACAGAAACAAATAAAGAAAACAAGAAGCTGGACAAGACCAATCCTTTCTGAATCCTGTTGTTCACACCTTGAATACTGTATAGAATTCTGGTCACTGTAGTGAGTACAGTTCTGGTCTCCATGAAATAACGACCATAGAGATAATGCAGTGGAGATTGAGAATGATTTCTAGTGTTTGAGGAATGAGCTGCGAGCAACGATTAAACAAGCTTGGCCTCTTAAGTCTTGAGAGAAGATGATCCAGGAGGACCCTGTAGCTGGATTCCTATACCTCAGTGGTGAGAGCACTCGCCTTACTAATGAGAGACCTGGGTTCAACTCCAGTCAGGGCTAAACCTTGGGCAAGTTTCCTTACTCCAGAAGCCTAATATTAATTCTTCAATAATAAATTGATCACTGTGCGCAATTGGTTACCACATTTCACCCACAAATATACAGTCAATTCACTTTAAAGTATATTCCGTAAAGTGTTTTGAGACATCTAGAAGCAGTGAAAAGTGCTATATCAAATGCAAGGACATCATAGAGGTGGCACAAATTGAAGTTTTTCTTTACGTGGAGGCAACACGTACCTGCAACATGAGGGAGTGGGAGTAGCTGGTGTACCATTGGAGTTGTGGGAAATAGGAGGTGGTGTGGGAGGATGGGGCCGAGGGTATTGAGGATATTAGTGAGCGAGTTATGAAGGAGGGTGACTGAGGAGGTAATGTTCTTTCAGGAATAGGGCCAGAGAGATAGATGTTCAGTTGAGTTCAGGGCAACAAAGGGAGGTGCAATTTTTCCACAAGCAGAAGGAGATGCCAGTTGAAGGAGATGAAAAGGTGGCCTGAGATAGCTTTACCTATGATGGTGATGTCCGCGATGGAGAGGTCCTACATAATCCCCAGATCAACACAAACTTACATTTAAATAGCACCCCTCACACAGTGTAGCGTCCCAGAATCAACAGGTCTAGAATATGGATGTGGTAGAGTAAATGAGGAGGGAGAGGATGAGAGAAGTCAGCCGAGATGCAGCAAGAGGGGGTGAAGTGAAGGTTGATGTCCCCCAAGATGAAGAGGTGTTCAGAGCAGAAGCTGGGGGAAGGGAGGATTACATTTATAGAGCGCCTTTCACATCGGGAGGACGTCCCAAGGCACTAACAGGACATGTCAAAGAGGAAAGTGATAGTGTTTGGTGCAGGTAACCCATGATAGCAAATATTGGAGGAGGAGAGGAAGCAACTTTATTTAAGGGTCATTACAGGGAGGAGCATCTCTTCTCTTTGAAAATTGCTTTGCACAACGATAATAGCAAGGATGGGTGAGGGTGGTGGTGGGAGAATGGGGTGAAAGTGGGGTTGTTGATGCCCTATGATAATCTTAGGAAACAATCAACATTGGCCATATATACACACCGACACATATACACACTGACACATTTACATGCACACACATGAGCACAGACATCCACAGAACACACACACGCACATACACATACACCACAATGCATACACGCACACACACACACACCACACGTGCACACTCCAGGCAAAACACACACATAGACAATCACACACAGACACATTCTCCATATACATCACGAACACACAAGACAGAGATTGAATCCATGATGTCTCTTGTGTTGGGAACATCACTGGTGCCTGTCTGTTTGCTCAGAAGATAAGGACTTGAGAAGAGGCACTAGGGGCAGACAGGAAGGATGGATCTGCGATTGCATTAGAACAAATAGTACAGGCTATCATATCAACTATGGCCAGAAAGATGGACAGAAAGTGCTTTTAACAAACACAGCAGGTTGTGTTGCATTGCAGCAGACCTCATGAATGCAATATCTTGGAACAGCGGTGGAGCTGCTGGAGAGAGGGAATGTCACAATAGGTATAGTCAAAGAGGAAGGTCTTTAGGTGAGATCTGAAGACAAATAAGGTGGGGATAAGGCAAGCGACTGAGATAGAGATCTCCACAGTTTAGGAGAGTACTAGCCAAGGGACTGCACCTCTGACAGAGCAGTTATTATTGTTGTTGTTGTTGTCAAGCGAGAGGACCCGAGTTTGATTTCCGGGTGAGGCGATACCTCAGGAAAGTTTCCTTATTCTACACATCTTTGCTTACCCAGCAGTATGTGGGAATCCAGTTGTTAGTCTATTTGGGGGTCACTTTCAGGGGTAACAATCCCTCAAAAAGAAAAAGCTTATTACACTCTAAAAGGGTTAGAGTCTCCCACAAATGACTGTGCAATTGGCTGCCACGTTACATCCATAATCACAGTAAATTCACTTTACAATATATTCTGTGAAGAGCTTTGAGATGTCTCCACGATGTGATAAGGCGCTATATCAAATTCAAGGATTATTATTATTATTTATGTCACAATCTCAAATGCCATGAATTAAGATATCTGATGTGGGCGCTTGATTGAACCCATAACCTTCTGACTCAAAGGCGAGTGAGCCAGCCACCGAGCCACGCTGAGACACGCCGAGACGTTCACTCCAAGTGAAAGGCTCCACGTGAGGACAAGTCTCTACAGAGCAGCTGTTACAGAGACTGACAGCGTCAGGCAGCGTCAATGTAACAAGCGACAACCTTATTGCGTTGATTGATCCATGTGCCAGCATCGACAACGCTGTCCGCCTTGTGTTGCGGCTGACTGATGGGCCGTGAAATGCCAAGCTTTGTTAGTTCCCGGGGACAGATCCCCTCACCATGTATTACTGTATTAGGTTGCAACAGCCAGGGATCGACGGGTTGCAGGCTCAATCATGAGACTGGGTCTCTCCCCCACTGTTTCACCTTGTCCCACTACTCCCCCTCACCCCCACTTTCTCTCTCTCTCACGCGTTCGCTCTCTCTCCCGCACTCGGGAGGGATTGTCGTGAGTGGCCGTTGGATGTGAGTCACGCTGTGTAATCTGTTAGGGAATGACAGCTATGATTACAGTAATCACTGCCCTGTCACTGGCAGACCCATGTTCATGGCTTTGTGCAAAGAACAGAACTCAGCACAGCCCCACACATCACATTGCCTATCACAGGCGGTGGTACATGCCTCCGGGTACATGCCCGTCCACACTTCCAGATAGAATCTCTCACTCACTTCATGGCTGTTTGTGTGCACATCACTGCAAATCGTCTGCAAAATTCACAGTCGCTACACTTTACAGCATGTATGAGAGCACACAGCTTCCTTCACGTAAGATCACGTCTCGGAGAGCTGTTTGATTTATAGTGTGTGTGTCAGCCTGGCTCAGTTGGTAGTGTCTCGCTTCTGAGTCATAAGGTTGTGGATTCAAGAGCTAACATAGTGTAGGCTGTCAGAGCAGTGCAGTGCTGGGGAGATGCTGAAATGAAAGGTTGAACTGAGGTTCAGGTGGGTGTTGAAGATCCCGTGCTGCAGTTGGTAAAGTGAAAATAGTTTCTCTCCTGGCCGACAAGCTTGCAGAAAAAACTCATCATTTGATTCAAGGCTGTTTTGGGGACATTGTTGTGCTCAAAATGACCGACAATAAACAACAACAAAAGTACATTTGCAGAGTGCCTTTTATGTCAGGGATCAGTGTTTCGGACTCGAGCTGGGGTCGGAGTTAGGGAGGGTGGAGGGAATGGGAGGAAGGCGATAACCGGTGGTACAGTCGAAGAGGAGAGTCTTGAGGTGGGACACGAAGGAGGCTAGGTAGGGGCGAGGAGGCACGATTGAAGGATGAAATTGCAAAGGTTGGGGGCGGTTGCCTACCGACGGTGGGGCGGGTGAGTAGGGGGAAATGGAGCAGGCCGGAGCCTGCTGAGTGGAAGGAGGGGGCAGGTTGGTAAAGGTTAGGAGTCACAGAGGTAGGTAGAGTAGGGCAAGATCATGGACAGCTTTGAAGATGAGGACCAAGATTCGGATAGTGGCGGAGTTGGGCAATGTTGTGGAGGTGAAGGAAGGCAGAGCGGGTCATGGCTTGGATGTGAGGGAGAAAAGACAGTTGAGGATCGAACAAGACACTAGGTTCCTGACTGGCTTGGTGAGGTGGAAGGTGCTAATGTGGAGGTTAATGCTGTCAGTGTCTGAGGTGTGGAGACGCTGATGCAAGCCAATCAGAAGGGCCTTGATCTTGTTGACATTCAACTGTAGAAAGTTAGCTCTCATCTAGGACTTGATGTCTGACAGGCAGTCTGTCAGGACAGCAGTGGTCCTGGAATCGAGGGTGTAGGCAGAGATAATGTTGGGTGTCATCTGCATATATATGGAAGTTGACCCCCATATCAGCAGATGATGTCCCCAGGGAGATGCCACAGGTGACAGTGCGAGGGCTGGAAGAGAAGCCGTTAGTGGTGACAAAGTGGAGATGGTGGGATTTGAACCAGGCAAGGCCACATCTGCACAGATTGAGCTGAGAGCAACAACAGCAATAACAAAATTACATTTAGAAAACCTTTCATGTCGAGAGATGTCCCAAGGCGCTGAGAGCAGAGAGCTTGAGGAGGACAAGGATGCAGAGAATGCCCTGATCGCTGATGTTTAAAATGTCATTAGAGACTTTGACCAGGGCTATTTCTGTGCTGTGGGCAGCATGGAAGCTGGATTGGAGGGTTTCAAAGAGTGAATGGTGGGAAAGAAAAGAGTGAAGCTGGAACATGCTGACTCGTTCCGTGGCCTTGGAGAGGTTGGAGATGGGATGGTATCTAGAGAGCAGGGAAGGTTTTTTTTTCAGGATGGGGGTGATGACAGCTGTTTTCAATGGGGTGGGAACAGTCCCAGTTTGTAAGGAGAGGTTGATGGTATGGATTAGGAGAAGAGCCAGGAGGTGGAGCTGGGAGATGAAGGGAGAGTTGGGGATGCGGTCGAGGGAGCACGTGATGGTACTCATTTTAGAAATGATGGAGGTGAGGGAGGAGGGTGAGATAAGGTCGAAGATGAATAGGGGGGGGGGGGGAATTAACATGCTGGGGAGATGATGAAGCGGTAGAGGTAGTTGAACAGATCCTTTCGATTTGGGATTCAAGGTGAGCTAGCAGCTCCTCACAGATGGAATTGGAGGAGAGGATGGGCGAGGTGTGAGAACATGGACGGATGAGGCGGATAGTGGTAGAGAAGAGGAGCCTGGAGTTAGCCTTGGCCTTGGAGTAGATATGGCAGAGGCGAGGACAGAGCAGTGGATCTTGCCGATGGACAGTTAGTTGGGATTTGGTCCAGGTGCGTTCAGCAGCTCGCATTTGTACCTTGAGGGATCGGAGATGGTTGACGTACCAGCAGAATTAACAGTAATGCCATGTGGCAGGAAGTACTCTGAAACACTTTGAGACGTTTTGATGTGATACAGTGCTGCAAAAAGCTGGATTGTCATTTTAAAAAATGTATATTGATCTATGTGTGTTCATTCTGATGTGAATTTACAGATAAATGTTTCCTCAGCGTCAGCTCAGAGCCAGATTGAAGCCTCTGCTAAGATTGTCAGGACACACTTTGCATTTCCTGTGAATGGTGTTGTTTCACCTGAAACCTGTTTGGAATGGCAGTGTGTGCGTGCTCTCCACACATTCACATCTGCATATATACCAATGATCATTTGCAGCTGAAAGTGGCAAGTCAAGTCCTTGAGAATTGTTTCTTTTAGAGTGTGACTATAAAAATTACATCGGCTTCTCCAGTGCGACATCTCAGAATTTAGTGGCCGATGAAAGCGTCTGTCGCTGTGAAAAGATTTCACATGACTGAACACGTGAGTGTGTAGTGGAAGCAAGGCAGGGACAGCCACCTCTGGCCCATGGGATGAAACTCTAACCTTTATTCTCATCCTCTGTTATTAGCCCACAACGACCAAATCTTAATACATTCACATGAAAAGGTGGAATTGGCAACTCAGCAACTGCACACACACACACATGAACGCAATCACACATAAGTAAACACACGCATACATACACACATACACACATACATTTATATGTACAAATATACATATAGCCACACAGATATGCACACACATACACACATATATGCACAAATACACACATATAAACATACGCACAATTGTGTGTATGGCTGTGTGTGTGTCCACGTGTGGCACTACACACGCATGTGAGCACCCTGCATAGGGAACAGCTGTTTGATTACCATGTTATAATGAGGTGTACAAAACACAGTCACTACACTTCACAGCATATCCTGTAAAGAAAAACGGTGAGACATAATCCTGATGTGAAAGGCACTATACCAAATACTATTGACACGTCCACTTATACGCACAGACGTAGAGGCAGATACACAAATGCACGCTTTGTGTTGAAGTGAGGTATTGAGCCCCATTAGATTCCAGTGAAGAGAGAGATTGTCTGATGTCTGACCCTGATTTATGCTAAGTGACAAATGGTACCAATTGCAGTCGGCCTCTCTGACTTGGTGTGTCAAACACAGAGCGTTTAATTATGTTCATTGTCACATGGTTTTCCATGTTGGTGGTGTTATTAACCAAAGAGACAAGGAGACAAAGAGTTTCAGAGAAGCTAGAGAGAGGTATTTTGTGTGCGTTCATATTAAAATTGTTTGTGAAGGAGGGAGGAGAAGGATGAGGCTCTTTTTATTTACCCCGGCCTCTCACACTTTCCATTTGACAGGATTCATCAGGGAAGATAATATATTTGTCAGAGAGGCGGGCAGGGGAGGAGAGAGGAGGGATTTTCTCATTGTCTGACAGATAGTGGAGTCTGTAGAGTCCTGTAGCTCATTGGTTAGAACACTCGCCTTGCAAGCGAGAGACCTGGGTTCAATTCCAGGCAGGGCGAAACCTCTGACAAGTTTCCTTATTCCACATGCTTGATAATAAACCCTTCAAAATTTTTTTGGTAATTTCAACTATGACTATTTGTGGGAGACACTGCTGTGCGTAATTGGCTGCCACATTTTGCCCACAAATATACAGTAAATTCACTTTACAGTACACTCTGTGAAGCGCTTTGAGACATCTGAAAGACGTGAAAAGCGCTATATCAAATGCAAGGATTATTCTTCTTCTTATTGTAAGTAATATCTTAAATCGTCATTGCAGCAACGACAACAAATTTATATTTATAGAGCGTTTTTCACGGGAGGACATCCCCCAAGGCACTGTACAGTCAGACGGGACCCGAGCAAGGGAGAGGGGCAGGGCAGGTGGCAGGGGCAGAAGAGAGTTAGGAGGGAAGGGAGATAATTGGGAGGGAAGCAGAAGGCTGGGTCTTGAGACCAGCCTTGAAGGAGGAGAGGGAGGGAACAAGGTGAAGGGACTGTGGGATGAGGTTCCAGAGTGTGGGAGTAGAGAGCCTGAAAGCCCAGCCACCGATGGTAGGGTGGGTCGGGTGGGGAACACGGAGCAGGCCGGAGCCCACTGAAGGAGGGGCGGGGAGGTTCATAGGGGGACAGCAAGTCAGAAAGATGGGGGGGCGAGGCCGTGATTGGCCTTGAAGGTGAGGACGAGGATCTTGAATTCGCTCCTTTGGGGGATTGGGAGCCAATGGAGCCGGGTGAGGGTGGGAGTGATGTGTTCGTGGAGCTTGATGGAGGAGGAAGGACAGGTCAGGCTCAAATAAGTCGCCCAGGTCTCTGACTGGCTTAGAAAGGTGGAGAGTGTAGCCTTGGATACTGACGGTGTCAGCGACTGAGGTGTGGAGGCACTGACGCCAGCCAATCAGGAGGGCCTCAGTCTTGCAGACATTCAGCTGGAGAAAGTTGTCTCTTATCCAGGACTCAATGTCAGACTGGCAGGCTCAGGATGCTGGTGGTTTTGGAGTTGAGGGTGGAAGCGAAAAGGTAGAGTTGGGTGTCATCCGCATACATGTGGAAATTAACCCCATGTCTGTGGATGATGTCACTGAGGGGGAGCATGTAGAATATGAAGAGGAGGGGACTAAGGACAGAGCTGAGTGCAACTTTAGAAGCGGGCAGCCCACAGAGACAGGAGTCTCCACAGAACTCCCCTCATGCTCTGAGGAGTTAAAAGACATCAACATTTCTGAAGGGGATAAATAATAGTGTTGCACAGTCTGGCAATGTTAACCCTCGCACTCGATCGCAGTCACTTTAATAGCAAGAAGCAGATCCCTCAGGGACCCAGGGTTGAGCTTGCTTCAGCTTGGCTGGGTCAATAGCACACACAGTTCAAGGTCAGGAGGTT
Source organism: Hydrolagus colliei (assembly GCA_035084275.1). Taxonomy (NCBI): domain Eukaryota; kingdom Metazoa; phylum Chordata; class Chondrichthyes; order Chimaeriformes; family Chimaeridae; genus Hydrolagus; species Hydrolagus colliei. Next base: position 8,442,516 of record CM068742.1, on the reverse strand, counting down.
CTATATTCAAATCCCCATGGGCTAGGGAGCAGGGTGGAGGGGGGCAAAGATATTGAGCTGACAGAGCAAGGTAGAACTCTTTGGGTTGAGGGAAAAGCACTATTATTTTTAATAATCCTTGCATTTGATATAGTGCCTTGTCATGTCATTGAGATGACTCAAAGTGCTTCACAGAGTATACTGTAAAGTGAACTGACTACTTTGTGGATGAAACTTTGTTGGTGTTGCAGCCTTTTGGATGAGATACTCAACTGGTCATGTTGTAGTTAAAACATCTTGTGAAGCTACTGAATAGAAAAGGGAGAAGGGACGATAATTCCCCGAGAAGAAAATTGATATAAAAATAGGTTATTATTATCATTAACTTCATCAGTGTGTGTGGGGCTTTCCAAAGTTTAAAATGGCAGCCTTATCTTCCCCTACAAAATAACATGAATGCTATTAATTTTTGGGACATACTTCAGAACCCCTGAAGAACTCTGAGATGGAGTCCCAGAGAGTGGATGGGGAAAAACAGAAGGCTTTACCAGCCATGGTGGGCTGGGCAGACATGGAGCAGGCTGGTCCCCGTCAAGCAAAGCGAGCTGAGGTTGGTAAGGTGTTGATCAATTATAAAGGAAGGAAAGAGTAAGGCAGTGGAGGGCTTTAAAAGCGAGGATGAGGATTTTAAACTCAATCCTCTGAGTGATGGGGAGCCAGGCGAGGATGGAGGTGATGTGCTCATTGATCTTAGTGTGGAAGAAGTTTAATTAGGGGGCATGACCAATCTAGCATCCTAGTCTCCCAGTAATATTGGCTTGTCAGTCAAACTCTGATCACATGGGGTTTTATTCCAAGGTATTCAGTGAAAAGACACTACATTAATTAGATAAATCTCAGCACCTATCCTGTCATTCATCTCTCCCTCTTTAAACTGTTTCCCTTCCTTAATTAGAATTAGAATTTTCAATATTAGCAGAGATTCACAATCATTCTTCTTGCCTGCAGCTGACAGGCCCTCTTGCTTCTGGACGTGATTCTGAGTTAGCAACAACATGTAGCTTGGTGGCTACGGCTAGACTTTAATTCTCACAGCAGAGGAGGAAGGTTGTGGGTTCAAGCCCAACATCACAACTTTGAACTCAAGGTCCAGGCTGACACTTCAGTGTAGGTAGTTTTGTGTGGAGAGTTATATTGTCAGAAGCGATATCTCTCTCTCCCCCCTCTCTCCCTTCCTTCTCCCCTTCTCTCTTCCCTCTTCTGTCTCACCCCTCTCCACTTTCCTCCCCTTCCCCTCCTCCTATCTCCCTTTTCCACTCTCTCCTTTGCACACCACCCAACTTAGTCTACTCTACTTAATCAATAAGTCATTCCTCCACATGAAAGGTACTTCTGTATAAACTTATATCATGGGTTTGCCTCCCACTCCCACTCCTCTCTCCTATACATCTTTCCTATTCCCACTCTCACATTCTCTTCTCACATTCTCTCCTCTTTCCTTTTCCCCACTCCTATTCCCCTCTCCCAACCTCCCTCTGCTGTTTTCCTCTTGAATTCCCCTTTTCCATTTCCCCTTTCCTATTCTCCTCTATTGGCTTTGTAGATTGGAAGCCAATTCAATGAAAGTGTTAAAGAAACCGGCTTCTAAATTTCTGTGCTATGATTTTAAGACTCACCTCTGAGTCAGAGGATTATGGGATCACACTGTTCAGTGGGATTTTCACAAGCTGCGCTTCATGACAACTGTATTCCAATCCGTTCAGGAGAGACAACAGGAAGTATTTCTTTACCCAGAGAGTAAAGAAATATTTCCTGGTGGCTGTCCTAAATTGGCCCCTTTGCAGCTGTAGTCCTGCGGCTGCTCATTCTGCTGTTTTATTGCATCGTAATATATCGATCTGGGTTTACTTTTCCAATCCCATTCAGCATTTTATGGGGACTGGACGTGGGAGGATTGTTGATCAGGACACCAGGAGAATCTCCCTTTCCTTTTTTAAATAGTGCCATGGGATCTTTAATGATAACAACAACAACAACTTCAATTTATATAGCGCCCTCCACGCCAGACAGCATCTCATGATGACCTCAATGGGCACAAAAGCTTCCACGACCTCAATGTGGTGGATTTCACTCATCCCCCCAGCACTGCATCGGAGCGTCAGCCTGAGACTCTGAATCCCGAACCTACAATTGTCTGACTAAGAAGTGAGTTTGCTATTGAATGAGTCAGACTGACACTTATTAAATCTAGAATCGGGATGGAATTTCTCCCCCATTATTTGTTTTCCTAACCACTACAGCCAAACTTGCCCAACCTTGAAATGGGACATGATGGATGTAGTCTTGGTGGGATATTTCTGCGGCAATGAACAACAACAACTTGCTTTTAAGCAGAGATCCCGCAAAGCTGGGGAAAAGAGAGAGGGGAGGTGACAGTAGGCACGGTCAAAGTCTTCAGATGCAATCTGAACAGAGGATATAACAAATGAAAACAAAGTAGACATAGTGCGATGGAATTAGGCTATTCTGGGATTCCTTGTGAATTCTGGATTCAAGCCCAGAGGGATCCTGTGTCATTTTCTTTTCTTTACCCTCACTGCCGTTGACAATCCTCCACTGGCCGCTTCCCCACAGCTATTTTTTTCTCCCTGTGTCTGTTTTGCTTTTCTCTTTCGCTCTCTCTCTTTCTCTTTTTGGAGAGAGAAAAAGGTGACAAAAAAAATACACCATTTCCCTGGGACTTGTATATGTTTCTGACAGCTGTTCCGTGATATGTGGAATGTAATTCCTTTTCACTTTCCTGTGGAGGAGCTGGTAATGAACTAGTATTTGACTGTTGAGTCCCTTCAGAGCTTCCTGCATCGGATCCCTTTTGGTGCCTTGTCGTCAATTGCAGCCAGCTGCTCATAATGTCCGCTATGGCTTCCAAAGTGAATAGAGGCCTTTTGTAGGGGAAGATTTGGCAGTACTATTGTACCAATGACATGCTAGCCTGGTCTTGTTGGGTGTCAACCTGCCTGATTCAGTCTGAGTCAACAAGACCGAAGCCTTCCTGATTGACTCATGCCAGCGTCTTCACACGTCAGGCACTGGCAGCATGAACCTCCGTGGTTGCGCCCTCCACCTCAACAAGTCAGTCAGAAACCTAGGTGTCTTGTTCGATCCTAAACTGTCTTTCCTCCTCCACATCCACATCATGACCCACTCTGCCTTCCCTCACCTTCGCAACATGGAGTCATGTTGTGGTTAGAGCACTCGCCTTTCAATCGGGAGACATGGGTTCAATTCCATGCAGGGTTAAACCTTGGCCAAGTTTCCACAATAATAATCCATCAAAAAGAGCGATAATAAATTGGTCATTTCAATCCGCGACTGTTTGTAGGACCATGCTGTGTGCAATCGACTGCTGCGTTTCGGCCACAAATATACAGTCAATTCACTTTACGCTATATTCTGTGAAATGCTTTGGGACGTGAAAATCGCAATATCAAATGCCAGGATTGTTATTGCCTGACTCTGCCACTACTTCACCCCTCAGGTCCTGAAACCCTCAATAATGCCTTCATCACATCCATGTCCCTTGACCCACGCACTCGACCATCGGTGGGCGAGCCTTCAGCCACTCTGTCCCATATCTCTGGAATTCCATCTTGCATTCCCTCCGCCTCGCCCCCTCCCTCGCCTCCTTCAAGTTCCACCTCAATACTCTCCTCTTCAACCATCCCATTGGTCACCCCAAATGCCGTCCTTTCCCACAACCTTCCCCGATCCCGACCCCAGCTCGGGTCTGAAATACTGACTGTCCAGCGCCATGGGAAATCCTCCCAACATGAAAGGTGTTATTTCAAATGTAATTTTTTGTTGTTGTTGAGTCAGAAGGTTGTACGTTCAATTCCCATGTCATGACTTGGAATTCCATAGTCTAAAGCTGATACTCCAGTGCTGTACTGGGGATAGTTATTATTTGAAAAGACCAAGGAGATTTTTCCCTATGTCCTGGCCAACAATTACCCCCAAATAAATTATTCACTCACTCCATGGCTGTTTGTGGGACATTGTGCAGATGACACACTGGTTGTCGTGTTTCACTTACAAAATGTAGTCAATTCACTTTACAGTTTCCCATGTGAAGCACTTTGGTAAGCACAGTTGAAGAGGAAGGTTTGTCTCTGTCATGTCTTTTTAAGTGTGAGTTGCACCAGGTACTTGTATATTTCCCTCATTGGAGGGACCTTTGGGCCAAGTCAATAATAATCCTTGCATTTGATGTAGCATCTTATCAATAACAACAACTTACATTTATATAGCACCCTTCAGCACCCCAGCAAGATGGGGAGTGAGGGGGCAAGGCAGAAGGATTGATAAAAAGAGTTCCAGAGTTTCGGCGCGCAGTGGCTAAAGGCATGGCCACTGATGGTGGAATGGAGTTTTGTGTGGGTGACTATCTTGAGTGCCGGAGTTTTAAATTGATAGAATTTCGTGTACGGCGTGGACATGGGTTTTAGTTGCGTCGGTTGCGAGTTATAATTGGAGTACGGGCAATGTGGTGGAGTCAGGGAACGGAGTCAGGGAACGGAGGGGGAGAAAAGAAAGTTGGGGATTGAACCTGGCATCTAAATTGTGCAGGGATTCAGAGAATAGGAAGGAGAGCCTGGGGAGTTTGAGGAGTTCAGATCTGCAGGAAAGAAAAGGTTGATGGAAACTAAAGTGTATGGCTTCCATCTTGCTGACATTCAGCAGCAGGAAACTTATGCTCATCCAGGCCTTGATGTCCATCAAACAAGCTGACAGGACATCAGCAGACTGGGAGTTGCAGATGGAGGACGAGACGTAGATGACAGCTGACAGTGCCATCTGTCATTGAGACAGGTTATCCGTCATTGAGATGGATCATCTGTCATTATTCGGTCATTGAGATATCTCAAAGTGCTTGATTTGCAGGATATCCTGTAAAGTGATTTGACTATATATTTGTGGGCGAAACCCAGTAGCCAATTGCACATAGCAGTGTCTCACAAATGGTTGTGGATTGAGTGACTTCAGTATTTATTATTTGAAATGATTATTAGACTTGTCCCCCGAAAGCAGTTTGTTAATCAACTAACAACTGGTTTCCTAGTTACTACTAAGTAAACAGAGGTGTGTTGGAGGGGGGTGGGGGTGGGGGGATGGTGGGGAAAGGGGAGGGAAAGAATTATTGGCCAAGACACAGAGAGAGAGAGAGAGAGAGAGAGAGAGAGGTTCAATTTCCCTTACGAAAAATTTCACTGGATCTTTAACGCGCACCTGGCCAGTCACGGATTGGAAGTCAGTAGGACGTAGTGTCCGGCGATATATCGATATATCGGTTATATCGGTATAATTTTTCATATAGATATGCCGATATTGGAAATTCAAATATATCAATATATCGAAAAATTCTGTATAAAATAATAAAGGTATATCGCAAATATCGATATATCGTGTCCGGCGATATATTAACATATTGGTATATATTGGTATAAAGCGAACTTTTTCAACTTACCTTGTCACTGGCATTGCAAACCTCCTGGGCTTAGAGCACAGAATGCGTGCGCATATTGGAATGCGCGCGCATGCTCAGTATAAAAAACCCAGCGATATCAATATATCGGTATGTATATCGATATGAGCCCACCGATATATCGATATCGTAAAATTTCCATACCAACGGACCCTAGTAGGACGGTACCTCCGAAAATGTAGCACTGCCCCCAGCACTGCACTGGAGTGCCAGCCTAGTCTGTGTGTATGGAACCCGCAGCCTTTATCTCACAGGCGAGAGTGTTGCTGAATGAGCCAGGCTGACTCGCAACAGCAGAGGCAGACAATGTAGACTTTAAATAAAAAATGTTTTTGCTGGAAACAACAGGAGTTGTAAACATCCTTGGAGGAGAAAATCAATACATCAGGGAAGCATCAGCGTTTGGAATAAGGAAAGAGAAGGTGGAGGGAATTGTAGCACTGGGAAATTTCACAAGGATGATGCGAGGCATGAAAGGTTATTGCTATCATTATGCGGAGAGACTTGAAAAGTTGGGCCTGTTTTCACTGGAGCAGGGAAGGTTAATTGAGGATCTAATAGAACTTTTCAAAATGATGAATGGTTTTGATGGGGTAAATGAGGAGAGCCTCTTTCTGCCGAGAGTTAGTCACAGAGCATTGTAACTATAAGACAAAGGAGGGTAAGTGTTTTTCTAGAATGAAATCTACACACACACACCAGTATGCAGACACACTGACACACACGCAGACACAGACACACATGGACACACATATATACACCACACAATCTCACACATACAAACCCAGCATTGACACACGTAAAGACACACAGACAGATACTCCAATGCACAGATATACTGTATACAAACCATATACAGAGATACATATACATATACATGGATATATATATTAATATATTAATATATTAATATATATATATACACACACACGGACACCTCACACAGAGCTGATAGAATATGGAATTATTTATTGTTCTCTTTCATTTTTAAATGAAACATCTCGAAGAACACATGATAATGGAATTGAGAAAGTAAACATGGAACAATAATAATAATTAAATTTGATATAATAATAATCCTTGCATTTGACATCAAGACATCTGAAAGCACTTCACAAGACCTAATATAAAGTGGATTAACTGTATATTTTGTTGGCAAATGCTAATTTGCATGCAAACAGCCATGTGATTGATTGTGTCTGTTTGACTGTGCGGAGGGTAGGGGTAGAGCTATTAGCCAGGACACTGGGAGAAAATTTCTTCTCTTTTCGATTAATGCCGTAGAATCTTTAACAGGAAGATAGGACTAATTAACTGGCAAGGAATGGGGTGATGGTCATGCGATTTGAATGAGACCAGCAAACTCAGCACAGACTGGGATTCGAACCAGCAACCTCTCGTTCCATAACCACCAGGACTGCTCCATTATCTCATGTTATTTTTGTCAGATTCAACTCAGGAAAGGCATGGTCAAGAGTCGTGTCGCATATTGATTCAAGCACTCACCCGATGGCAGGCAGGGTGAAACCTTAGGCAAGTTTCCTTACTTCACATGGCTCCATTTAAGGAAGGCTGATTGCCTGTGCAGCAAGGAATATTATTGCAAATAAGCAATGAAAATTAGAGGAATTGTTAATAACAGAACCTGTGGGTGTCAGCATTTCAGTGATAATAAGGATTCAGCTTAAGGGTATTATGAAGAGAGAACACCAGGATGTTATGGGAAATAGACAATATAAATGTGTTGCAGTTGATTCACAGCTATGTAACCTTCATACTGACATAGCATACATAGAAAAAATGTATAAATTCTCTGGGGTGCAACAGATTTTATCTAAAATAATGAATGTAGCCCTTATAGCACCTTTTACTGCGTTGGACGGGTTGATAATATTGGCTGTCATGGTCTCTCACTGGATCTGAATCAGTCATGCACTTCACTATATCCATGGCTGAAAAACAGAGAAGTCCTTGACTTGAATTCAGGTGGATTAATAACAAAGATAAGAAGGATATCATACATTAACGAAGAATGACATCTGTTAACTGTGCATTGCTTGGACAACGTCAAATTATTATAATACTAATAATAATAATTCTCAGTGGAATGTTGTAGAGTATTGTTAGAGCACTTGCCTCATAAGTGAGAGGATTCAGGTCCAATTCATTGGCGGGATGAGAACTTAGGCAGGTTTCCACATGCCTCTGTTTACCCAGCAGTAAGTAGAAACCCAGTTGTTAGTCGGTTGATGGATCGCTTTCCGGTGGTAATAATACCTTCTCAAAATTAATAAATTGTTAATTCAATCCATCACTGTTGTGAGACATTATTGTGAGCAATAGGCTGCCATGTTTCTCCCACAAAATGCACAGTCAATTCACTGTATAGTCTGTGAAGCGCTTTGAGATGCCGTCTAGCGTGGAGGGCGCTGTATAAATCAAAGTTGTTGTTGTTATTTCAAATGCAAGAATGTTTATATATTATAGGAGTAAATATAGTATTGTAAACATTGAGCTATTCATTTTGCATTGTTGATTTACTCAGATTGATTTGCCCCCATGAGTGTGATTCATAAGACGCTTCTTTCATGTGAACGTGAAGCTCTGTCTCCATAGAGGTTTCACCTGATCTTGCTGAGTGTCTCGTTCACTTAATCAGAGTCCCCACTGTCAGGCCTCGCTCCCCGCCCTCCCAGCTGATTGTCTATGACCCTCGCCATCATCAACTGTTACTGTCAAGCTCTCTGGAAGAGATTGGCATTGACAGCTGGTCATCAGGGTCTAATCTGCTCTGTAATTGTACAACACTGTCATGGGGAGACCTGAAATCAGCAATTAGCCCTGAATTCTCACTGATCTGGATGTACAAACTCAGGCCTGTGCTTGTTTGAGAGAATACTGACACAATTGCACTATTTGAAACATGAACTGAATTCAATAATAATAATAATCTTTGTATTTGATATAATGCTTTATCATGTGGGCGAATCTGTGACTCGTGGTCACAGATTTAAAATAGTTTCAAGGCGAAGTAGAGGGGAGCTGAGGAGAAATGTTTTCACTCAGCGAGTTGTTCAAATCTGGAATGCATTGCCTGAAAAGGTGGTGGAGGCTGGTTCGATAACAACTTTTAAAAGGGAATTAGATCTTTATTTAGGGAGAACAGGTCTATTAGGCTATGGGGAGCGGGCAGGGCAGTGGGATTGAATCGCTCTTTTCAAAGAGCCGGCACAGACTAGATGGGCCGAATAGCCTCCTTTTGTGCCGTAAAATTCTATGAATCTATGAATCTATGTAGTTGAGATGTCTCGAAGCACTTCACAGAAATAAACTGTAAAGTGAATTATAGCTTGAGTGATTAAATGATTATTAGTTTATTTAAAAAGAAATTATTACCCCCGGAAAGCGATCCACCAATCGACGAATCACTGTTAATTCGGAGTGTCCTGGATGATAAGATTAGTCTTTGTGTCTAGTCTATTTGTGTAATGTCTTGTGGCAAATTGGGTCACAAATACACTGTCACTTAATTTACAGTTTTTATTACAACTAATAATGGTCAATACATTACTGCGCGATTTAAATACCATGGAAGGTGTAAGAGGGAGGGATGCCTTCAAGGGTGCATTGAAAAGGGAAATAATGCGGTTAAATGAGTGGTCAAGCTTTCCACAATAATACCCTAACCTTTGAATGACCTCCCTCAAACCATTTGTCTCTCCCCCTCTATTTAAATCTCTTTGACCCCCTCACTAAGGTAACCTCTCATTCACTCCAACTTGCATAGTATCCTACCCCCTCATTGTATGGCACTGTGTATATACAGGTTTCTGTTGCTGGTGACAGATGCATGAGTAGGGAGGGTATCAGTCTGTGACCTTGTGGAGCTATCAGTCTGTGACCTTGTGGAGCTCCTGTGGCTCAGTGGTTAGAGCACTTGTCTTGCAAGCTGGGAAGACCAAGCTGGTGAGATCTGTGTTCGAATCCAGGCAGGTCAGGGCGAAACCTTGGGCAAGTTTCCTTACTCCACACACCTAATAATAATCCCTCCAAAAAAACCACAATAATAAAATTGGTCATTTCAATCCACAATTGTGTGTGGGACACTGCTGTGCACAATAGGCTGCCACGATTCGCCCACAAATATATACAGTCAATTCACTTTACAGTATATTCTGTGAAGCGCTTTGGGACGTTGATAAAATGTGGAAAGCGCTATATCAAATGCAAGGATTATTATTATTATTATTATATAATCCCTACCAGCCCTAACAACCTTTCCCACCATCGATGGTCAGGCATTCAGCCTCGCTGCTCCCACTCTCTGTAACTCCATCCAGGAGTTCCTTCACCTTGCTTTTACCTCACCTCCTTCAAGGTCCACCTAAGACTTTCTTCTTTAACCATGTCTTTGGTCATCTTCCCGATCCACCGATCCACTTAGGCCTCTTCTGAATCCAACTTCCAATTTAGGCTGACCCCAGCTGACACAACCTCCAAATCAGGCAAACCCTAGCCTGTCCAACATCTGGGATGTCCTCTCAACGTGAAAGGCCCTATGGATTGTTGTTTAAAGGGAACAGGAAAAGAGCAAGGAATTGGAATCGGGATAGATAGCTTCTTTTGGGGGAGCAAACAAACCACACCAATCTGGAGAGTGGGAAGGAGGTGGGAGACGGACATAAAGAGAAAATCCATGAAATATTGATTGACTGACACAATGAAACAGATGTCAGTTATTGTACTCTTTGTTCTCATTAGGAACTTGTAACAAGGTCGATATATTTGCCAACTAGTAGAGTATCAGGTTCAGGGGGTGTGAAGGGCAATTCCAGGACAGATACCAAGAAATATTTTTTACCCAGAGGTTAAATAACAGCTGCAACTTGGGAAGGTGTGATGGAGTCAAGAGGATCTTCAACATACACCTGAACAGGTGGAGAGGTCCTGGGTTTAATGTCTCATCCAAAAGCTGGCACTTTTAACAATGCATAGCTCCCTCCCAGCGGCACATTTCCATAACATTGTGGTTTGCGCATTCGCCTCGCAAGCGAGAGGACCCGGGTTCAATTCCCGAACAGGGTGAAACTTTAGGCAGCTTTTCTTAGTCCACTCTAGCAAGGAAGGGAGTTCCAGAGCTTCGGGGCATAGTGGCAGAAAGTATGGCCACCGATAGTGGAGCGGAGGATTTGGATATCAAGGCAACTACGCATACCTGCCTGTCCTGATCGCTTCCTTCCTCTCTTTTTTTCTGCCTCTCTCTCATGTATTGGATGCATCAATGTCAGATAACCTTGAGATCAAACCCCCAGCAGAGAGGGTGGGGGTGGAATGTAGTACCCTTTTGGTCTCTCAAACCTGCGTCCTCACCGCTCACTCGTCCACAGTATTGCATCCAGTGGGATTATTTTACCAATCTCTGCAACGCACACCTATCCACCCCCTTTGTAGGTGATGTGATTTTCACAATAGTATATCATTCAGTTTTCATGGATAAAGATTTCATGGTTAGAGCACTCACCTTGCCAGCGGTTGAATCTGGGTTCAATTCCAGGCAGGGCAAAAGGTTGGGCAAGTTACCTAACTTCACACGCCTGATAATAAACCTTGAAAAAAACAATAATAAATCCAACTGTTTGTGGAACACTGCTGCCGCGTTTCGCCCATAAATATCTAATCAATACACTTCACTGTATATGCTATGAAGTGTTTTCAGACGTCTAGAAGATGTGAAAATCGATATATCAAATGCAAGGATTATTATTATTATTAAAAGGTCTCTAAATTGTGATATTTCTTAACCTTAAATATCGAATCAGGTGAACCTATTATCTGCTGCTATAACTAATCCACGCGAACACATTTTTGGTATCCTGTAGCAAAACTACTCTCATTGTGAACTATATGAAAGCCTCAATTCACAAACCATTGGGATTACAAAACTGTTACAGTGAAATTAGTAGCTACTATAAATGAGAATGTCAGTGCTGACCTTCCTATTATTTAGCCTTTCATGAGCAACACTTTGCTTCTCACTGATCGATGCCAATCAGCCCTTCCCATCACATCACAAAGCGTTCAGTTTCGCATTGCACGCTGTTCGAGCCAGCCGCTTAATTATATTTTTTAAATCTGTTTATGTCATCTGGGCTGTAGAAAGCAGACACACACAGGGAGGCAACCCTCACAGCAACCCTCTCCCTGGGGTTAAGTATTCAGTTGCCACAAGCACAGCTTTCCCTTCCCCCAGTCCTCCCTCAGTTTCATCGGGTTTGACAGAATATTCGGATCAAAGCCAAGAGTGTGACAAGAGCAGCTTCATTATAGATTCATGAAAATTACAGCACAGAACAATGACAGTCAAACCTGTGCTGGTATTCGATCCCCCACTTGAGCTCTCTACCTCTCATCCAGTTCCTCTGCTCTTTTCCCACTTTTCTATAAAATTTCATTGTGTATTTGTAGGATAGCCAATTTGTGCAGCAATGTCCCCCAAACAGCCATAAAGTGATGATCAAATTTATTTAATCTATGCCTGGACACTGGGAGAGAAACTCCCTTCCTTTTCAAATAGTGTCTTGGGATATTTAACATCCACCTGAACAGGCAGATGGGATCTCAGTTTAACGCCAATCTGAAGAACCTCCAATAATGCTTCACGTTTTCCTCTCCCTCACTGGAGTGTCAGACTAGACTGTGAGTTCAACGCCTGGAGCCTAAAGGTTTGGGCTCAAAAATAATAACTTGTAACCCAGAGGTGACTGTTACCAACTGAGCCAGGAAACATAACTGTATGAATCCAATAGAGCGTGGGAAGGAACGTGCCTCTGGACTAGTAAACAAAGCAATGGTGTGTAGGGAGGGGAGATTCCCACTGGAGTCACCACAGATGGCTCATCTTCTTCGGTGTAACCTACACCATTAAATTCACTCTATATTCTGTGCAAGCTGATTGCAACAGTCAAGGACTAAGTAAGCGTTCAGCTGCGTGGTCCCAACCAGCCAAGAGACGAGGAGAAAGCATTGCTCCATCAAGATGAATTAGATTTATTAGACTTTATTGCCAAATCAGTGGAGTGCAGATCCTCAGACATCACACAAGCTATATAGTTACACACTCCAATTATATTAGTCAGGCTGCACCGAGAATACGCTTTATGCTCCTGGTTACATCGGGTCCTGCCCAGGCCATAAAAGTGGTGCAGAGGAGAGCAATTTTCAGATGAGCATGACACCTAATTTGTGCATAGCAGTGTCTTAGAAATAGCCATGGAGTGCCTGACCAATTTTATTTTGGGGGTATTGTTGGCTAGGACACTGGGAGAGAAACTCCCTTTGCTTTTTGAACAGTGCCAAGGGATCTTTAACGACTACTGAATAGGCTGACAGGATCTCGGTTTAACGACTGATCTGAAGGATGACACATCGAACAATGCCCCCTCCCAGCGCTATGTGCTTTGACTATGCAATTCAAAGTTCCGACAAGCGGGTTTTGAACCCACAAGCGTCTGACACAGAGGTGAGAGTGATACCACTCTGCCAGGCTGACATAAGTGAGCAATTTAAGCCTTTCAGGACAAAATACAATTGAAGTAATGAGCAAGGCAGTCTGTAAAATCAGACCAAACCTCCCCGCTCCCCCACTTCAATCAGTCTTATGTATGTGACAGAGTGTGTAAGCCCGGAGCAGGTATGATTGGTGCAACCGCATAGGTCAACAGAGATGGATGACAATGTTATTTTTAGCTGATATACACTAAGGACAGTAACCAATGATAATTAGGATTTACACAGCTAAAGTCTTAAATCTACCTTTGGCTGCCTTAAACTGTACATCGGGAACCTATTGAAAATCAGCTCTGATAACATTGCTTCCCATTAACCCATTCACTGCCATTGGGAAGAGCAAACGTTCATGCCTTGACCCAGAAGCGAGAGTCCTATCAACTGAGCCAAGCAGTTGCTCTGTGTCAATTCAACAGGACACAGCTAGAGACATAAATATAATAATAATCCTCTATTTGATATAGTGCCTCATCATGTCATTGAAATGTTTCAAAGCGCTTTACGGGATATACAGTGCTATCAAGTGGATTGAATGTGTACTTTGTGGGTGAAATGCGTCAGCTAATTTTGCACAGAATAGTCACGCAAACAGTCATGGATGGTTCATATAGACAAGGGCAGAGGATGGGGCAGGGGGGGGGGCATTGTTTTTTCCAGCTGAGGCCAGATTTATTGGAGGACTGAGCCGAGCTTTGGGAGAGATAAGGAGGGGTTAGGACGTGAAGGGGTACGTAAATGAGCGTGAGATTGATCCACATGGACATATTCTTAAAACAGAAACAGCTCAATGGCATGATGAAATACAATAGGATGGTGTTTCTGGGTGACATCAAATGACCAAAGGGCTTTCTTCTTCTGAACAAACTGAACAACTGTTTGTGGGAAACTGCCGTGACCCAGAAACTATAGAACTGAAAACAACAGGGATGTAGAATTTAGTAAGGGCGAGGTTGTGGGAGATGGATAACTGGGATGATTTAAAAGAGAGATAGACAGAGACTTGAGTAACTGTGGTATTAAGGGCTGTGGTAAAACAACGGGTGCATTGGGATCTGGTTGAACAGGCTTGATGGGCTAAATGATCTACTCTTGTTCCTGTGAGTACAGTCACTGTGGGAGAAGTGGTCTCAATAAGTTCTATATCAAATGCAAGGATTATTGTTAATAATGGCCTCAGGTTTTCATGAAATATGAAACTGGGATTCCCCAAGGAAACAATAACACAACAATCATCTTCATTCAGCACCACCTGGGTCTGTCACACGTCTGTGAATTATTTTTTATATCATCATCAGTCGTACTTCCAGCTATTAGGCCCTAACCTCTGTAATTCCCTGCATCAATCCCACTTTGTCCATCTGCAGATCCCACCTGAAAACTTCCTCCTCATCCGTACCCATGGTCACCTTACCGTCTCCCCAGCTCTGTGTCAAATTATGCCATTGGTAAACACTCTGAGATGCTACCCAGCCTGGAGGATGCTAGATATATGCTCGTTCTCGCACTAAATTGGAGTGCCAGTTTAGACTGAGAGTTCAATGTGCAGAAATGGGGTTGAACCCATGGCCTTATGACTCAGAAGCAAGGCTAAGCCGAGTGATGAGAGAGACTGGCTGGGGCTGGGGGTAAAGACAAATGAAGTTTGGTAAGGCCAGGAAAGTGCAGTTGGCTTGTTGGTGAAGATGCTGGCAATGGATATGTTGAGGAGTCGGGGAAAAAGACATAATATAATAATAATCCTTGCATTTGATATAGCGCCTTATCACATTATTGAGATGTCTCAAAGCGCTTCACAGAATACATTGTAAAGTGAATTGACTGTATATTTGTGGGCCAAACACGGCAGCCAATTGCACCCTGCAGTGTCCCACAAACCATTGTGGATTAAGTGACCCAACTTTTTTTGAAATAATTATTACCACCAGAAAGCGATCTGCCAATTGACTAACAACCAGGTTCCTACTTACTGCTAGGTAAACAGAGGTGCGTGGAGTAAGAAAACTTGCCTGAGGTTTTACCCCGCCTGAGTATCAAGCCCAGGTCTTCTTGTTTGTGGTGTGAGTGCTCCAACCACTAAGCTACAAACTGCAGTAGCAAAGGCAGGTGAACTACCAAGACAAATGTTTACAATCAAAGGATCATCTTAAAAGGGAAAGACAGGGAGGGTCAGGCTGATCAAAGCAGTTGAGCACAGAGGAAGCAACATGGGAGGAGATCTTGACAATGAAGAGATTAAAGGCAAGTGGTTTAAGGATGGAACACTTGTCAACAAGCAGGTAAATCAGCCCCCTTTCCTTCACTCAACCGGCTCGGGTTAACTGCACTTGCCTTAAACATTTTGCTCCACCATCAAGAGGCTGTCCTTTCAGCCACAACACCCTGCACCTCAACAACAAAATACATTTATGGTGCCTTTCACATTGGAAGAACTTGTAAAGTGCTGACAAGTAAGATGAGCTAGGGGTTGGAATCAAGAGAGTTGAAGGGTAGGAGACAGACCAAGAACATAATCAAAGAGGATGTAGATGGAGGCAATGAGGTGACAGGCAAAGTGATTCTGGAATGGAGATGTAGAGGGTGGGACTAAAAAGGTTGAAGGCCCAACTGTCAATGGTAGGTTGGGCAGGGTGCGGAATATGAAGCAGACCAGTGTCTGCTGAGTAGAGGGCATAGATAGGTTGGTATGATGTCAATAGGTCATAAGCATTAAACAAGGAATTGATGGAAGGATTCAAGAAGATGGCTGGGTACCAGTGAAGTAGAAGTAAACTGGACACCTAAGATGGGGGTGGGAGCTGAGGTGGGGTGGGGAAAGATGACCAGGGAATTAGTTAGGTCTTGAGACGGAGCTTGATCGAATTGAGGGAGAGAACGAGTCAGAGAGAACTCCAGGATGGAGCTCCAGAGAATGGGGACAGAGAGCCTGAAAGCCCACATGATGTTGGTAGAATAGGGGATATGAAGTAGGCTGGTGCCAGCTGATGATCAAGTTGGTCTTTTGTGCCTACTAGGGTCCGTCGATATGGAAATTTTCCGATATCGATATATCGGTGGGCTCATATCAATATATACCGATGTATCGATATTTTGGGGGGGTTTTATACTGCGCATGCGCGCGCATTCGGGGGTGCGCACGCATTCGGAGGTACCCGCGCATTCGGGGGGGTGCACGCATTCAGAGATATGCGCGCATTCAGGGGGTGTGCGTGCATTCGGGGGTGCGCGCGCATTCCGTGCTCTAGGCCCAGGAGGTTTGCAATGCCAGCGACAAGGTAAGCTGGAAAAGTTTGCGTTATACCATTAATATCGATAATACCGATATATCGCCGGAAACGATATACCGATATTTCCGATATACCAATATTTTTTTACATAGAATTTTTTGATATATCGATATATTTTAAATTCTGATATTGGAATATCGATATGAAGAATTATATCAATATAACCGATATATTCAAGATATATCGATATATCACTGGACATTAGTGCCTACATTCTAGTGTGGGACCCACAGGTATGGGAGCTGGGTCAATGAATATCGTTATGTACCATCTGTACCTTATGCCGTGAGCTTCTAAGAATTTCCTGGCCAGGCGCCGGTTGCCCTCAGTCTCATTCACACTCACTGCTTAAACACTTTGTCAACTCCATAGAAAGATAAGGGATAGTAAATTTAATGCCAATTCTATGTAATTGTTTGATTCCCAGGCAAGGTAAAACTGTGGGCAAGTTCCCTTACTGTACTCGTCTCTGTTTACCTAACAATAACTAGGAACCTGATTGTTAGTTTATTCATGGTTCTCTTTTCTGTGGGGGTGGGGTGGTGGGGGGGTGGGGGGGAGGGAGGTGTGGGTAATAATCCCTTAAAAACAGTTTTTTAAAATAATAATAATCATTTGGTCATTCAAATCATAACTGTTTGTGGGGCACAACTGTGCCCAATTGGCTGTCATTTCACCCACTAAATATAGTCAATTCACTTTACAGTGAAGCGCTTTGAGACATCTTGAAGAAGTGATAAGGCGCTATATCAAATGCGAGGGTTATATTAGAGAGGTAAGAGGAGACATGACTCTGGAGGGCTTAAGGATGCCTGTGGTCACCTTCCCTTTCTCTCCAGCTAAGTGCAGGGACACCATTGTTAAATGGTCCAAGACACTACCCCAAGTAAACGGCGCTGTATAAATGTTAGTTATTGTTGTTGTCAATCAAGGTGCTTGACAATCATCCCCAGAAACAGGCTTACACCACTGCAATGATTGCTCACTCAGTCATGTTAGCTCTACAATATAAAATATGTACAATTTTTTTGTAGAGAGGAAATTCTTAGATTGAGTCTTAACAATAACATCAAATAGCATTTGTACAGCGCCTTCCACATTGGGAGGATTTCCCAAGGTGCTGGACAGTCAGGACAACCCGAGATAGGGGTTTGCAATTGGGAGTGGTGGGGGAGGCGGGTGTTCGAGGGCAGTGAGGGTAGGGGTAAAAGGATGACTGAAGGTGCGGTCAAAGTGGAGGGTCTTGCAATGGGCCTTGATTGGCCTACTCCTAGACTGAATGGCCTACTCCTGCTCCTTATTCTTAAGTTCTTATGTTCTTGAAGGAGACAAAGGAGGAGGTGATTTGAAGGGATTGTGGAATGGAATTCCAAAGCATTGGGGCAGAGAGGCTCATCCGCCAATGGTGATGGTGATGCGGATAGGGTGGGGATATGGAGCAGGCCAGAGCCTGCTGAGCGGAGTGAGCAAATAAGTTTATATGGAGTTAGCAGGTCACAGAGGCAGGGAGGAGCAAGTCTTGATTTCAATCTTGATTTGGTTTCATTCAGTCTGGAAATAATGGATTCCAAATTGAGACTTCCAATTTCAAGAGTTTTCAAAATACTGTCTCAAATTTTATCGACCAAAGTTTCTTAATAATAATGTAATAGGAATCAGTGGACATCCCACAATATTTCAATTTTGATTAAATTTCAATTTCATACCACATAGATATAAGATAATTAGCAAATGAACCAGAGGATAGATGATGAGAATTTTTATTATGCAGAGACCCTCCACACCTCAGGTGCTGACAGCTTCACCATCCAAGGATGCACAATCCATCTCATTGAGCCAGTCCGGAACATGGCATTTCATTTGACTTCAACTATCCTTTCTGCCTAAATCCATTCCATGACCTGTTCTGCCTTCCCCCACCTCCGCAACATTGCTCAGTTCCACCACTGTCCCATGCCATAGGCCGCCGAAACCCTCACACATGCATTCATAATATCCAGGCTCGACTATGCAACCTCCTTGCTTGTTGGCCTCCCCAACTCCTCCCTCCACTGACTGTACAGTACCCAGAACTCTGCAGCCCATGTCTTCTCCCACTCCAGGTTCCATGACCCTATCTTCCCCGACCCATGACCCTATCATCTTTGCCCAACTCCACTGACTTCCCATCACATAGAGGATACAGTTCAAGATCCTCACCTTCAAAGCACTCTATTGCCTTGCTCCCTCTACCTTTGCGGCCTCCTGCCAACCTTGCCCGCTCCCTCCGCTCAGGGGGCTCCAGCCTGGAAACAGATTTCATAATAGCTTTCAAAAAGGAATTACTTGAATAAAAATTGCAAGACTATAGAGAAAGAGTGGGGGAGTGGGATTGTATGGATAGCTCTTTCTAAGAGACTGCTGGGCCGAAAGACCTCCTACTGTGCTGTAGGATTCAATGATTCTATTCTATTTTATAACGAGGTATGACTCTTTGACATTGCATTGTCAGCTTACACTATGTGATTCCCGATGTGGGGCTTGAACCCATGACCTTCTGAATCGGAGGCAACTGTGTAACTGGTTGAACTAGTCTGGCACATACAATATCTGTGGTCTCAGCCTTAAAAATAATTTTGTCTCACAACTTTAAACCACAAAGGATTTTTAAATTTCATTCTTGATTTGGAAATTGATTAATCCATTTGCTCGTGAATTAATTAATCTTATAAATTGACACCGCGGCCGTTTGATATCTTATTACAGGTTGGGATTAGATAAGTATGTAGACTTGGCCCAGTTGTATCACTTGCCTGAGTCAGTAGGTTGTGGGTTCAAGCCCCCATATCGAGACTTGGAATCATATAAGCTAAACTGACACTCCAATGTGGTTGCCATCCGTCAGATGAGACATTAACACAATGTTCTGTCTGCCTATTCAGGTGAATCCCATGGCAGTTTTGGAAAAGAGAGTTAAATTTCAGAGACTGAGAGCAAACCCAGGTCAGCCAAGCAGAGAGAGGACCAGCAGGAAAGCGGACCTGAGAAGATAATATTAATAGTCCTTATGTTTGCTATAGTTTCTTATCACATCTTTGAGACGGCTTGAAGTGCTTCACAGAATATACTGTAAAGCAAATTGACTGTATATTTTGTAGGTGATACGTGGCAGCCAATTGCAAACAGAAGTGTCCCATAAACAATCGTGGAATAATTATCATAATAATAATCCTTGCATTCGATATAGCGCTTTTCACATCTTATCGATGTCTCAAAGCGCTTCACAGAATATGCTGTAAAATGAATTGACTGTATATTTGTGGGCGAATCGTGGCAGCCAATTGTGCACAGCAGGTCCCACAAACAGTCATGGATTGAAATATTATTGTGGTTTTTTTGGACGAATTGAGTGACCAAATAGTTATTTTTCTGAAAGGATTAACTCATCACTAATCAACTAAAAACCAGTAGCTATTTACTGGCAGGTAAGCAGAGGAGTAAGGAAACTTGCTTAATTTCCCCCCAACCTCAACCAATAGTTTGCTAAGCGCCAGGCCACTTCAGGAGTGGAAAGTGATTTATAGGCGAGTGTGAGGACCATGGAAATTTTTATGACCTAGATCTGAAAGGATCTGTGAGATTCAAGATTTTCAGTCCACCTGCCGATAACTCATTTGTTTCACAGGGTCCAATTACTGTGAAAGCAGGGGGATGAGGACAGAGTGGCTGTAGAGACTGATGCGTATTGGAACACATCCACAGTGACATCAGGTGCAAAGGGACAGCAATATCCATAACTCATCCCTAGCTCCCATCTGTGCCTTTTTATCACAAGCCTTTCAAGTTGAACAGATCAGGTTGTGCTACTTCCTATTGAAACTTGGACTCACCATTGCCTCCAGCTGTATATTAATGTGTTGATACAATAATGATAATAATAATCAAAATACTAATATTTTGAAAAGTTCAAATATACTAAGAAATGTAGCGTTCAAAGAGAATTGTATGGGTACATGAAAAGGAAATATTTGCAGGGCTATGGAATAAGAGTGGGTAGCTTTTTAACAGTCACAATGAGCAGGATGCTGCAAGATTCTCTGATTCTATGAAAAATAATATTGATTGAAGTGTAATGTGGTCATATTAATGGCAGTGTTATTGGTCTGGCTGACCCTTCACTGAAAACCACTTTGAAATTACCTCTACAGAATGATGTAAACTGCAGTAACACATAATATAACAGTTAATAATAATCCTTGACATTGGACATCTCAAAGAACTTCATAGATTATACTGTAAAGTGTCATGACTGTTATAGGTGAACTCGGCATCCAATTTGCGCAAATTAATGTCCCTCAAACAGCCATGAAGAAAATCACCAATTTGATCTGGGGGATTGTCCACCAGGAGACCGGTGGAGAGACACACACTTCTCTTTTTTCGAATAGTGCCATTTACAAAAAAAAATGTTTTGGTCAGCCAGGTGCCTGACACATGTGGAAACCCCTGACTATGTTTAAGAGTATCCAAATCAAGCTGAGAAGTCCATGCTTCCCACCTACACATGCAAATCCCAGAGACAGATTGTTGGAATGGAATGTGCATTCTTTCCCTGGAGGGATACATCCTGCCTACCTAATTGCAGAAAACGTAAGCGCAGGTTGGCAAGACTAAAGGCTTGGTGACCCCAGAGTGTGCATTGGGTTAACTTCTGGAGTCTAATGAGCTTAATCCACATAGCTTGCCATTGATATCGCTGTCTGGCAAGCTTTCCGGCTGTTCATCCAGCTGGGACCACCTCTAGGTCTTTGGCTTGCAGGGTTAACAAGAGCTGAGTGGGATGACTCTCTCCTCCTAGTGACTGATTTGCCCTTCAAGGTCCTGCTAATGAGCCAGGTTGGTTGCGTCGTCATCAGCAGTGCCCTGGAATACTGTGGACTCGCGTGGCTAAGGAACTGGACCAGCAAGATTGCCACAGAGGGCTGGCTTGATTCCAACATTCTATTGAGATGTTTACAACAACAACAACAATTTTGATTTATATCGCGCCCTCCACGCCGGATGGTGTCTCAAAGCGCTTCACAATAGCAGATCTCGGGACCGAACCAGGAGTAGGGGTAGAAAGGTTGACCAAAGGCACGGTCTAAGAGAAAGGTCTTCAGATGTGATCTGAAACTGGGAAGAGAGGGGGCGAGGCGAAGGGAGTGAGGAAGGGAATTCCAGAGATTCGGACCGTAGTGGCTGAAGGGTGGAGTGGAGAATTTGGGGGACATGGGGGAGGCCAGACACAATGGAGCAAAGGCAACAGGTGCTGTGTTGGGGTGAGAGGAGATCAGAGAGATAGGGGGGTGCAGAGGAGTGGAGGGATTTGAAGACAAGGATGAGGATCTTGAAATCGATCCTCGCAGGGACAGGGAGCCAGTGGAGGCTGGCAAGGACTGGGGTAATGGAGGAATGAAGCTTGATGCAGGCAAACTCCCAGTTTGACATTTCGTTCAAAGGATGCACCTCGGGCAACGCAGAGCTCCGCCCCATGATGGCACCAAAGTGTTGGCCCAGACTGTGAGTTCAAAATCCTAACATGGGGGCTTGAACCCACAACTTTCTGGCGCAAAGGCACGAGTGCTAACAACTGAACCAGACTGATACCATGCGGCATGCCCACTCTTCTCCCATTATTTGTGTTTGCGTCACTCACTGTAACATTAGGGTTTAGCACAGTGTGACTCCACTGCTCCCAGCTGCTACTGATATTGACTGTCTGTCGATTTCTGTGTGAACCCTTGACAGGGTGAAGACTGACACAAACAGCACTGAATCGTGGCCCAGTTCAAAGGTTCATCCTAGTCCCTAAGGAGTGTTAGTTGACTCACCACTCATCATGTCGAAACAGTGTGAGGCAGCAATAAACAAGGCAAACAGGATGATGGGCTATATTGCCAAATTAGTTGAGTTCCGATTCCCAGACAACTCAGAGGGCACCTTATAAATTTTAAATGTGATTGAAAAAGTAAATCCAGAACAATACTTTTGGATGTGCCAAGGTAGTAGAAGAAAACGACACAGGTTCGGAGTTTTTAAAAGGGCAGGAGTCCTGTAGCTTGGTGGCTAGAGCACTTGCCATGTAAGTGAGAGGACCCGAGTTGATTCATGTGCACGGCGAAACGTTGGGTAAGTTTCTTTACCCCATTTGCCTGTTTACCTAGCAGTAAGTAGGAACCCAGGTTTTTGGTGATTGGCAGATCGCTTTTCTGGAGGTAGTAATCCCTTCTAAAATATATGTCTAATAATAACAATTTGGTCACTCAATCTACAACCGTTTGTGGGACTCTGCTGTGCGCAATTGCCTGCCGTATTTCATCCACAAAATATAGAGTGAATTCACTTTACAGTATATTCTGTGAACCGCTTTGAGATATCTCAATAACATTATAAAGCACCATATCAAATGCAAGGATATTACTATTATAGAATTTTCTTCATGTTTCAAATACCTCCACAGAGACAGTCATTAAATATTATTAATTAATATAATTTAAAAACAGACACCAGGAAGACTTTCTTTACCTAGAAGGTAATTAAAAATTGGAGTTATTGCCAGGAAGATTGGTTGAGGTCAGGATACTGGGACTCATTCAATAAACAGCTTGATACTACGATGGGAGGATGCGTGTTCACTAACTAAACCCACATTGCTTGCCACTGAGAAAAGTCTCGGAAAGCTTCCAGCTGCTAGACCACGTTGTCCCTCGTGCCCTCTGTTCCACTATCAGCTGTTGTGCATTCAGCCACTACACCTCAAAAACTCAGAAACACTCTCCCTCATTCCCACCACCACATCCCCTCCTTCCCCCATTTTCAGGTTGCGACTGAAGATCTTCCTCTTCAACCATGCTTATGGTCACCTCCCTCCTCCTTCCCAGGTAGCAAGCCTATATGGGACCCATATGGGACAAATTGGGTTGATCCATTGCCCATATGGGCCCCACATGGGCTTGCTACCTGGGTTCCTGCTTGACATCATACTCCGCTCTGGGACCTACCCTGCTCAGTCCACCCAACGTTGGTGGTCAAGCCTTCAGCTTCTCTGCCCTCATCTTTTAGAACTGTATCCCACAGTCCCTTTGCATTGTCCCCACTCCCTTGCCTTCTTTAAGGCCCATCTTCGACCGTGCCTTTGGTCCCCGTTCTATTCAAACCCCTAATTCGGGTGCTTATGCTTGACTGTTCAGCACTTGATAGGTACTCCCAATGTGCAAGGCACAATACAAAAGTAATTTGTCGTTGTTGTTGTGAGAGATGTTATATAAATGCAAGTTGTCATTGTCCTCCACTCGTTAAGGCTTGAGATTAGTGTTAACAGGAGCCTAGTGGGAAGAATCGCAGTTTCCCACTTCCTCCCAACCCCCATTTTCTGGCCAATAATGAGCCCTTAACAGGCTCAAATAGCCAATTTGTCCTGACACTTTGATCATTTTACTGTGCAGATCAAATCAGACGTTTTTTTCCCTGCGCTGGTTAAGAGGTGAATGTCAAATGGAATTTACTCCTTGCAACAATGGGACTGGAAGGGAGGGTATAATGTAACCACTGTATCATTAGTACAGGAAGCCTCTGATAGCTGGGCAGTGAAAGCCAGCTCCAGACAGTGATGGATACTATGATCCCCACAAGATATACACAGCCATGAAACTTTAATGAATGCAAAATGGTCCTTGGGGACTATCTATCTTACCGTATTTCATCGTGAAGAGAAGTCAGGAAAGCAAACCAGCTGCATTCAGCTCAGTCCGAGGTTCTCTCACCTTAATAATATTCCTTAATAATTACACTTATTGTTGTTGAGACGTCTCAAAGTGCTTCACAGAATATAAAGTGGATTGACTATGAATTTTGCAACATGGCAACATACATACTGCTAGGTAAACAGAAGCATGTGGAGTAAGGAAACATGTCCAAGATTTCGCCCCACATGGGAACCAAACCCAGACCCTTCACTTGCAAGGCGAGCCCTCTGACCACTAGAATACAGGACTCCATCTCTGAGCCAGAAGGTTGTGGGTTCAACCTCCATGTCCCAGAACTCCGAATAGACATAGTCTAGGCTGACACTCCAATGCATTAGTTGGGGGAGCGCTGCCTTATTGGAGTCACCATCTTTCCAACATAATGTTGAACTGAGGACCCACCTGCCTGTTCGGATGATGGTAAATATCCCATGGCACTACTTGACAAAAGAAGGGAGTTTCTCTCTTCCAGTATCCTGGTCGACAATCCCCTAAATAAAATCAATCACTCAATTCATGGCTGTTTGTGGGATGATGTAGGAAGTTCCTGGTACCCAGAGAGGGAACAAACCTGCATTTGTCAAATGACTAACCAGGTTGGGGAACAGAAGGGAGACAAGCGGGGTCTCTGTGGAGTGAACTAGTTCCAAATTGACCTTCTTTGCAAATGTCAAAATGAATCAATCCTCCGTGATAGTCTGTAGTATAGTTTCTGAGCTAGGCAGGTTGACAGTACTCCAGGACACTGCCAATGATAGTCTCGTCAGCAGGACTGGTCACTAGGGGAAGGGATTCTTTTCCCTCAGCTCCCATTAACCCTGTAAGCCAAAGCATTAACGGGTAGGGTGGTCCTAGCTGGATAAGTAGTAGGGAAACTTGCCAGATAGTGGCAAGCCATGTGGTTTTGGCTGGTTATACTCTGATACTACAATGCACACTCTGGGGTTCCACTAAGCCTTGGGATTTTGGAATTAGCAAAGCAGGGTGTGTTCCTTCAAGGAATGTGCATATTCTATTCTAGACACAAGGAAATTCCCATGTGTAAGTGGCAGACATATGTTGAACTTTCCGTCTGGTTTGGATATTTCATACTCTGTCGGCTATTAGCTTACAAAGTGCTGACATGGGACCCAAAAGGTGGGATTGCAACCAAGTGAGCCAGGCCGATTGTACTGTGAGATCAATTTCCTCAAAACGGGGTCCTGAACGCACAAAATGTTTGACTCAGAGTGGGGAGCGTTACTAACAGAGCCAAGTCAACACCTCATCTGTGGGTGAAAGGCCTCAAGAATTTCTCCCATAAACAGTGTCAAATAACGCTGAGCAAAATAATAGAGTGTCCCAGAGTGCTGCATTCATGACGTAGGCCCACATGTAGAATGACCTCTTTATCAGTAAGTTGAGAAGGTGGTGAATTTTAATGGACCCTCTGGGAATCTTTGTCACAGAGGCATTTAGATATTTCTTCTCACTGTTACTCTAAGGTGGCTGCACTTAGCGATTAAATCTCGTTCCCTGAGCTTTGCAGGAAAGTGCCAGAGTGTTTAAATAAAGAGCCTTACCAACAAATACAAAGAATCATCCTTACCTTTTGATGCAGTGCCTTTCACACCAGGAGGACGTCTCAAAGTGCTCTACAGGAAACACTGTCAAGTGGAGTGACTAGGTGAGCGTGGCAGTTATTAAAACAATAATAATCCTTGGATTTGGCTGACTACACTTTGCGGTATATAATAATCCCTTCCTTTGATATAGCAGCACATTATTTGTTGAGACATTTCAAAGCGCTACGATAATTAGAGTTGATTGTATATTTTGTGGGTGAAACACGGCAGCCAATTGAGCACAACAGTGTCCCACAAACAGTCATGGATTGAGTGATCAAATTATGATCTGTTAAATCATTTCATTTGTTTCAAGGCATTCTCCCATTGTGAAAGGCACTATATTAAATGCAAGGATTACTGTTAATGCATTTGATACGGCAACTGTATCACATAATCGAACCATCTCAAAGTGCCACACTGAATCTATTGTAAATTGTAGTGACGTTCAGTTTCTTTTAGGCAAATACGGCAATCAATTTGCATCCAACAGTGTTCCAGCAAACAGTCATGGACTCAATGAGCAATATTATCTGTTGAATTGTCGGTCAGGACGCTGGAGGAGAAACTACTTTTCTATTCGGGCCAGGGGATCGTAAACATCCACCTGAACTGGCACAGGTGGGGGTCTCAGTTTAACGTGTCATCTGACAATGCAGTGCTCCCCCCAGCACTACAATGGAACACCAGGCCAAACTATGTAGCTAAAAGTACTGACGCAGGGCTTTGAACCGCCATCTTCATGTCTCAGAGGTTAGATCCTGACCCAGTCCCCATCTTTCAGCGATACCCCACCATGGGCAGAAATATATTTATTTTTTCTGGCAGAGGTGTCTGACACGTTCGAATCCCATTGTCATGGAGTCTGCTGTGCGTAATTGGTGAGAGCCCTCGCCTCAAGTGAGAAGTCCTGGGTTCAATTATCAAGCAGGATG
Organism: Hydrolagus colliei; assembly: GCA_035084275.1. Taxonomy (NCBI): domain Eukaryota; kingdom Metazoa; phylum Chordata; class Chondrichthyes; order Chimaeriformes; family Chimaeridae; genus Hydrolagus; species Hydrolagus colliei. The sequence goes on along the minus strand of CM068742.1, from coordinate 8,415,840 downwards.
AAACCTTAGCCAAGTATTCTTATGCCACATAACTCTGTTTACCCAGCAATAAGTTGGAACCCAATCTATTGGCGGATCGCTTTCCGAGTTCAATGATCCCTGCAAAAAAAATAAGAATAATAGTTTGGTCACTGAATTAATGACTGTGGGCAACTGGTTGCTGTGTTTCATATACAAAATACACAAAATACAGAAAATTCTTTGAAGCGCTTTGAGACATCTCAACAACGTAACCAGGCACTATATCAAATGGAAGGATTATTATTATTTTCTTCTAGGAGTGTCCTAACCAGACTGGTTGGAAATTTGCCTTTGGAGGAAGAAAGGATAGAGCGAAGGTTCAGTGCAGCAAGCGAGAGAGAGAGAGAGAGAGCAGTGGCAAAGGGTTACTCGTGAAACAACAGGGTTTTGCAAAGTGACGGAACAGTTATTGCTGAGTGTTCCTGACCCACCGAGAGCAATAAATCATCGTGAAGAAAGAATGCCTCAATAATGTCGGTGTGAGACAGATGGCCTTTTTTTTCCATGAGCTTCAAGACTTTATTGTTCTTTGTGAACCACATTTTTCGCCTTTAACCCTTTGAGTACCACATGTCCTGCAGCTTAGTCCCGGCCACAAGATGACTTGAAGAATTAGTTTACCCAAGATTGTTTGAGTTTTAATTTCTTGGGCAGCCGTCCCCACCCCCATGAAGTAGTGCACAGAGCTGTAACTTAAAGAACAGGAGATCACTGGTTCGAATCACCATCCCTGCTGAGTATGTTGGTCTCACCCAGGACTGTGTCTGGAGGTTAAATTGGCTCACGTCTTCCAAGGGTTAGGAAGGGGAATATCAGCCATGTTCCTACTCTTCATCCCTCTACACCCAGCTTTATTGGATATACATGTAACAGCCAGGAGAGGAAAGGTCGGACACAGCTACCGTGGCATTTACCTTGCATTCGAGTGATAGTACTCACTGTCAAGGCTCATTCATGGTGACTTGATCAGATACCAGAGGAAGTGGTGAGGAGTGTGGAAGTGGGGACGCGGGGGAGTAATGCTTATAATGGGAATAAACACTCACAAAATATATTATAATAATAATCCTTGCATTTGATATAGCGCTTTTCACCTCTTATCGACGTCCCAAAGCACTTCACAGAATATACTGTAAAGTGAATTGACTGTATATTTGTGGGTGAATCGTGGCAGCCAATTGCACACAGCAGCGTCCCCCACAAACAGTCGTGGATTGAAATGACCAATTTTATTATTGTGGTTTTTTTGGAGGGATTATTATTAGGCGTGTGGAGTAAGAAAACTTGCCCAAGGTTTCGCCCTGACTTGCCTGGATTCGAACACAGGTCTCCCCAGCTTGCAAGACAATTGGAAGACTGCTTTTCAAGGGTAATAATCCCTTTTGGTCTCTCAATCCTCACAACTGTTTGTGGGACACTGCTGTGCATAATTAGCTATCACTTTTCACCCATTCCATACCCTAATCACTGTGTGTGAATTTCAACTCATTAAAAACTCTGTGGCTCCCATTCTCACCCACACTAAACACCCTACCTTCATTACTCCAGTCCTTGTCAAGCTCCATTGGCTCCCTGTCACAGAACAGATCGATTTTAGGATCCTCACTCTTGTATTTGAATCCTTTCACAATTTGCACCTCCGAGTCTCTGGAACCTGCTCTCTCGCTACATTAGTACCAGCTGCATCCAAACTACTGGCTTCAGCTATCTACTTGTAACCAGGAAGCTTGGCCCCAACATTGGTGGCCGTGCTTTCAGGCATGCCCTAAACCTGTGCAACTCTCTCCCTCAATCCCTTTGCCCACTTCCTCCCTATTTTCACGTTGTGTTGAAGATCTTCCTGTTCAACTGTTCCTATCGTCACCTTCGCCCTCCACCTGGCTCAGCATCGGGCTCCACTGTTCCTAAGCACTCCGAGACGCCATCCGGCGTGAAGGACTCTAAATGCAAGCTGTTGATGTTGAATACAATTCTTTATCCTCTCATTTTGCTTGTTTACTAACTATCTTAAATTGATGCCTTCTAGTTACTGGGTGGCCGACCAGAGGAAATAACATCTCCCAGTTGACTCGATTAAAACCCCTCATCATGCGATGAATTTGGGGGATGACAGAAGCGGCAGGTCCAGGAAATTGATTCCTGGTAATTAAACCTCGATAGGAAAAGCAGCTGGTCACACTATTATGACAAATTCTCGGTAAGTGCAATACTGTCCAAATTAAAATATTTTTTATTTTAAACATAACTACATTTTCAGGAAATATAAACCCAGAGTTTTAATTCAGGGTCATTTCACTTTTTAAGTTGTACATTACAGAAATGTCGAAACGTTTTTGTAAATCCTTTGAAGAAGTCAAGTCTCATTTTCCGTGTGTCCCTCAGATAGAATTGTACACTGTCCAGGGTACATCGAGAACACGGGTGTGCACTTGTTATTGGATGAAACCATTGATTCCAGCAGGTGCAGTGCTGGAACAGACGCTGCAGAAAGTTGGAGAGAAGCCTATTCTTATTGGAGTAGAGTTCGTGCAGCGAGTCAACCATGATACTGTGTCACAAGTTCTTAAATGTAAAAATGGTTGACTTTCATAAACCTAAAAGTTGCCACAGATGGTGCAAGCTACGTGATCAAAGCATAATCACACAATTCTGTCAGGGTTATTTCCTAACACAATATATACATGCGTTGCCCATCTTCTGAACTTGATGTTGGAAATTTGACCAGCGAGATAGGAGGACTTAAATACAGTGGTTGCTACAGTCAAGGAAGTCTTCTGTCAAAGTCCAATGCGCCTGCATCAGTAGGTTGAACTTATTGGAGACAAAAGATGGAATTGAACCACAGATGCCAGTCCTTGCTGTTCAGAGCCGTTGGTTGCTCTTCAACAGGTGAAGACTGTTGAGTACTTTCCTGTCTTGGCAGAATTTGTAGATCAGCTGCAAAATGTATCCCTCAGTGAACCCACCGCCCACTCTCACCACCTGCATTATTCTGTAAAATTCAACAAGCCAGGCCACAATTTTCAAAATTACTCTTACCTTATTCTGCAACAAAATCTCAAGCGTTGTTCTATAAAGCTTCATGACTGTCAATTGTTCATTCCTACACCTTGCCCCCCCTCTCTCTCTTTCTCTCTTGCCCCTCACAGCAGCAATCAGGACCTCTGCAGTTCAATTCAGAAGTTTTCTTTTGACTCTAGGGTGGTGACTGTTTAATAGAAAGTGGTTAATCAATTTGAAGCAAATCTCAAAGCCTTCCATTCACTGGCCCCTTTATGCCTAGGGAGGAAATGTAACGAGCATTGTAGTTACAGCTTATTAAATGTCAATTTGTTATCTATCCATACACACAAAGAGAAACCTCTTAAACCAAAAAATATGTATTAATCCTGCAGCTAATGTCAGATAATTTGCCTGAGGTATTAAACAATTTAGTATGCAAATCTGTGCAAAGTTACCATGCGTTGTGTTCAGAATTAACAAATTATACTAATTCCAAAAAAAAACACACCTGTAAAGTGTTGGAACACATGGATTCCTATTTAATTTCATACGTGTTACACCAGAAACAAAAAAAACTACTCTTTTGTTTTAGTATCTCTTAATATATGCGGTTAGTGTTGAAGCACTTTGAACAAGCATGAATACAGTACTGCTGTCTGGCACGTTTTTCCTGTTGCTTGTCCAGCTAGGACGTTCCTAACCATTAGGGCTTTGTGGAGGATTCCCTGCCCCCACTGCCCCCAGTTCCGCTGGGAGGAGACGCCACTTACCTCCCCCGCACTTCCCCCAAACACCCACCCCAAAGAAGATGGTCACTGAAGAATTCTGTCTGGGTCTAGACTTGATTTATTTTTCTCATCATCTTACAGTTTCCAGAATTTGGCAATTGCTGAGACCAGCCTTAACTTTGAAGGCATTTTTCCGTCGTCCTAAAAAGAAACTTGCGGGGAATAAGAGTCTTCAGAAATAAGGCATTTTCCAAGTTATACACATACACTGATAATAATTATATAACAATATTCCTTGCATTTGACATAGGACGTTTTGACAGCCTTACAAATTGACACACTGACAAATCGTCTCAAAGAGTTTTGCAAGATTTCTACAGGAACAAAACTTTATTTTTATACAGCCTCCCTATACTTGTAGGATAATGTGGTGTCCTGTAGACCACTCCCCTCACAAGTGAGAGGTCCTGAGGCTGATTCCTGGGCAGGGCGAAAACCTTAGATAAGTTTCCTGTTTACCTAAATGCAAGTAGGAACCCAGACATCAGCAGATCCTTTTCCAGGGGGTAATAAACTCTTTAAAATGTTGTCCCTCGATCCATGACTGTTTGTGGGACACTGCTGTGCGCAATTAGCTGCTACATTTGCCCCAAAACTATACAGTAATTTTACTTTACTGTATAATCTGTGAAGAGCTTTGAGATGTTTTGAAGACATGATAAATGCCAGGATCAATATTATTGGTAATATGTTTTGCAGGGGTGGGGTTGGAGAAGGGAGAGGTGACAGAAAGAGAGGAGGGCGAGACAGACACATGTTACTGTAAAGTGTTGTGATTATGAATGTTGTAGATGAATGTGGCACACATTAACTGCTTTTCTTGGCTACTTGAACACAGTCACTACACTTTACACTGAATGCATATATTTTTTATCAAATACATTTTAATCATTTATCTATTTGGAAGGAACACATTGCTAGAAGAACATCTGAAGATCTTTTTTTAACTTAAAAAGTGTAGCAGTTTTATTCTGTACAGAAAATAAATCCAGCAGAATTATTCCAGTGCCTCAATCAAATGGTGAAGGAAAGCGTAGAACAATTCAGAGAGGGGAGAGAATAGGGGATGGAGAGGTAGGTAGGTAAATTGTATATGAAACTGAATGGTAAGGACATGGCAGAAAGCATTCATTTCTGTTAACTAGATTAATCAGAAGGGAGCCAGTGGAGAGCAAAACCAACTATTTCATTCCTCTGCTATTTTCAACTATTTCAACACTGACCTGCTCAGATAGATTATCTACATTGCATGTCCATCTGTCAGCATCTATCCATTTATTGGCTATCTGTCTGGATCAACATATCTGTCTGTTTCTATCTGTCTCATCATTTCTCTCCATCTCCTTACCATTCTCTCTCTCTCTCCCTCTCCTCTCTCCTCTCTCCTCTCTCCAGTCCTCCAACCTCTCCAATGTCGCCATGTTAAGGTTATGGATAAAATTTTTCAGCTGAAACTGAATGGTAAGGATATGGCATTGACCTATCTGCCATATCTGACAACCAGGACCAATAGAAAAGTGCAGACATATTTGCAGGAATCTTTCACGAACTTGCAGGGACATCTTTTGAGTTTTGGAGGCAAAATTTACGGAGGTTTAGTTAGTACTATTGAGAGACCCATTTTAATAATAATCCCTGCATTTGATGCAGCTTTTTCATGTCTTCCAGACATCTCAAAGCGTTTTGCAGAATATGCGGTAACGTGAATTGACTGTTTATTTGTGGGTGAAACGCAGCAGCCAATAGCACACAGCAGTGACCCACAAACAGTCATGGACTGAAATGACCAATTATTTTTTGGGGGAGCGATTATTATTAGGCATGTGGAGTAAAGAAACTTGCTCAAGGATATACCCTGCCTGGAATCAAACCCAGGTCACTCGCTTGCAAGGCACGTACTCTAACCACTGAGCTACAGGATTTCTGCTACAGGACACCTGCTGCCAACCTACATGTTTCATGCTCAGAAATAGGCTCCTTCAAGTATATATTATGAAGCTTGCACTGGTATTACAATAGCCTCTCCTTTTTTGTGTACTTTGAATAGAAACTCCTGGAAGGCAGGAGCTTTTTCAAGGCATATGTCTGCCCCAGTTAAACACCACACATAGTCCAATATGAATTACTTCCTCTCCATAGATGATGCAGTGGGTCTAGAGAAGCAGGTTGTCAGAGCAAGTTATCTTTGAGGTCCAGATCCACCTAAGAAAGGGAAAAATAAAAGTAGATCTTCGCAATGCATTTGTTGTTAGAAATGTTTAATCTATTTATTTTTGTTTGCGGTGGTTGTTACTTGTTACTTGTAGGTCTCATGTGTCTCGCTCTTTCCTTTCAAATCACTCACTTCTTGAACCCCTCCAATCAGGTTTCCGCCCTATCCACAGTACAGAAACTGCCCTGGTCAAGGTCACAAATGACATCCTAACCGCTTGTGACCAGGGCTCCCTCTGCCTCCTCATCCTCCTTGACCTGTCTGCTGCGTTCGACACAGTCGATCACACCATCCTCCTTCAACGTCTTTCCTCCCACCTCAACCTTCAAGGCACAGTCCTTGACTGGTTCCACTCTTATTTGACCCATCGTTTACATTTTGTTTCTTCCAATGGCTTTTCTTCAAACCCCCGCATAGTTTCCCACGGCGTCCCTCAGGGCTCTGTCCTCGGTCCCCTCCTTTTCACCCTTTACACGCTCCCCCTGGGCGACGTCATCCGCAGACATGGGGTAAATTTCCACATGTATGCGGATGACACCCAGTTGTACCTTTCTGCCTCATCCCTCAACCCCCAGACGATCGATGTTCTAACAGCATGTCTGTCTGACATCGAATCGTGGACGAGGGACAACTTTTTGCAATTGAACGTGAGTAAGACCGAGGCCCTCCTGATTGGCTCAAGCCAGCGCCTCCGCACATCGGGCGCTGTCAGCCTCAACATCCAAGGCTGCACTCTCCACCTCACAAAGCCAATCAGGAACCTCGGCATCATGTTCGATCAAAAACTTTCCTTCCTCCCTCACATCCGCGCCTTGACCGGCACCGCTTATTTCCATCTGCGCAACATTGCCAGGCTCCGCAATTATCTTACCCCCCGCGCTGCCGAAACACTCGTGCACGCGTACATCACCTCACGGCTGGATTACGGAAATTCTCTCCTAATCGGCCTCCCCAGTTCCTCCATTCATAGGCTGCAGGCCATCCAAAACTCTGCAGCCCGTGTACTATCCCACACCCGCCTCCGTGACCACATAGCCCCCACCCTCGCCCATCTCCACTGGCTCCCCATCCTCCAGAGGATCGAATTTAAGATCCTCGTCCTCACCTACAAGGCCTTGCACGGCCTTGCCCCATCCTACCTAGCCGATCTACTCTCCCCCTACACGCCCACCCGGACCCTCCGTTCAACAAGACTTGGCCTGCTCCAAGCCCCCTCCCGAACCGCACCACCATCGGAGGCCGGGCCTTCAGTTTCTCCGCTCCCACCTTATGGAATGCCATCCCTCAATCCCTCCGTTTCGCCTCTTCCCTTTCCTCTTTCAAGGCCGATTTGAAGACTTTCCTCTTCGATCGTGCCTTTTGTTCCACCCCGAACTCTTTTACCTCCCCTTCGTGTTTCACCCCTTCCCAAACACTCCCCTCCCAGCTCGGGTCACACGCCTCTTGTTTAGCGCCTTGGGACGTCCTCCCGACGTGAAAGGCGCTCTATAAATGTAAATTGTTGTTGTTGTTGTTGTCAGCCACCCATCGGCCCCCACGTATTTATTATTAATAAGAAATTGTGTAAAACAACAACTTGCCTTATATAGCACCCTTCACGCACTCCGGGGTAGTGTTTTGGAAGCATCACGTTTGATACAGCACCTTTCATGTCATGTGGATGTCTCAAAGCACTTCACAGGATTTATTGTAATATACAAATACACAAGCTGTACATATCACAGTATAACATGTGAAGCACTCTGAGGTGACTTGACGATGTGATGAGGTGCTATACCAAATGCAAAAATTATCATTATTTATTTACCTGTGTATTTTGCAGGCAAAATCACGTTCCATCTGGCTGCCTAGTTACAGCTGCGTTGGAGACTCACACAGAGTTGTAATATATGTAACAAGTGCATCTCCCTGATGGCTTTAACATCATTCCCTTCACGTGGGCTTTGGGAATAATCAGATTACTTCAATGGCTCTTGTGTGAATGGGGAGGTGGGCGGAAAAACACAGCAAAGCTGAGTGACCTTCGAGCACAGTGAAGGAAATTACATGTGAAGTTTTGGGCAGACAAGTACTCTTTAATCCCTAATTTCTGCCGAGGCACGTTCTATTGATGCTCAGTACAAAGTTGTGGGTGTGTGGCGGTGGGGGTGGGGGTTATGTAATGTCGGAAGTATGGGGCACACAATAAGGTGTGACACGACATTTGTGAAGTGTCAACATTCGGAGGGCAATGCATTACAGTATGTCAGCCTAGCTCACTCTGTGGCATTTTTGTCTCTGAGCCAGGCTGCCATGCTGGGATGAGCTGCCATGCTGGGATGTCCCTCAATGAGATGTTAAACCGAGGTACTGTCTTGCGTAGAGTTAAAATCCCACAGCACTGCTCAAAAGGCAAAGCAGGTTTGTCCCAAACTCCCCCAAATAAAGAAAAATTGGTCAGTCACTCCACAATAATTATAATTTGTTTCGGATATAGCAACTCATCACATCATTGAGATGTCTCAAAGAGCTTCATAAGATGTGTTGTAAAGAGATTTGACTATTTTGTGGGCAAAACAGATGTTCTAAAAATCCTTCTCTATGGCTGTTTGTAGGATGTCTTTGCACAAATTGGCTGCCGTGTTTATCTACAAAACTGCTTAGATAAACAGAGGCTTGTTGAGTAAAGAAACTATCTAAGATTTTACCCTCTCTGGGAATCGAACTCGGGTCCTCTCACTTGTAAGGGTTCATTTGAATCTGTGACCCTGTGGTGAAGTAAGGACTGACACAGATGTTGTACAAAAAATGTAGATATTTATTAATTCAGGTTAGTTATAGCTATAAGTAATAAAAAGTACATCACAACAATGCTTATGTATTGACGCATACTTCACAATGATTTGCATTGACCAGACCAAATGCTGTGGGAGAGATAGAGTAACAATGTTCAATTTAACATCCATTTTAATCCAAATATAACACCACCAAGTATTGTTTACGGTTTCCAGTTCGATATCCAAACGTATCCAGGTATTGTATATATTGTATATAGGTATATAGTAGGGTCCGGCGATATATTGATATATCGGTTATACCCGATATAATTTTCATATCGATACAGACATTTCGATATATATATATATATATATATATATACCGATATAGACATTTCAAAAATATCGATATATCGAGGGAAAAAATCAGAATGCGCGCACACTGAACTACGAGACCCAGAATGCTCATCTCTATACACAATGCACAGACCGAGGTGCAAAGCCGCCATATTGTATTCATAGTCCTAGAATACAATATACAGGTATGCAAGGGGTGAGGGGAGAGAGATGGCTGGGGGGGGGGGGGGGGGAGGGAGGGAGAGACGACGGGGGGGGCGGTGGGGGGGGAGAGAGAGACGGCATGGGGTTTGGGGGGAGAGAGAGATGGCGGGGTGGGGGGGGGGGGGAGAGACAGGGGTGAGAGATGGGGGGATGTGATAATATACAGATAGATAGAGATGGGGGTGGTGTGAGAGAGGAGAGAGACACAGAGACACAGACAGAAAAACACAGAGATGGAGAGAGTGAGTGTGAGAGACACAGAGAAAGAGAGATATTTACCTCCTGAGGAGATAGACCCCGAATGCGCGTGCACCTCGCGACACGCATGCATGCGCAGTACAAAAAAAATGAAAATATCGATATTTCGGTATATCTCGATATGAGCCCATCGATATATCTAAATCGGAAAATTTCCATATCGACGGACCCTAGTATATAGGTATTGTATGTTCCATCATCTGAAGCTATCCAGATATCATGGCATGTCCAAATTCTATTATGGCACGTCCAATTCGAACGCTCTTCTTGTTCAATTCTTTCTTCTAAGACATCAATTCCTTCCTCTGATTCTCTTCCGAATTAATCTCCGTTTATTCAGCTCATTAAAGTGACCTTTCATCCACTCTCTTTTGCAAGATGGTGCCTCTGCAAAAACAAATGCATCACAGCTCCCTCTCCAGCTCCCTCTCACAGCTCATTTCTCCATGAGGAAATTACTGATAAGGACCGAAAACAGTCTGTTGTTTATAAACAACATCTTTTGTTTCCTCTGCGAAGCTAGTCACAACCAGCAGTCATCATATGTGATCGATTATGTGTCTCAAAAATATATCGCTAATATAACTTGAGATATTATTTAACCAATTCACTACATAATCCTACACACCCGCAAGGCAAGCATGCTACCACTAAGCTATAAGAACTCTAAAGTGCAGTGACCGTATTTTTACACTAATGTGTGGCCAATTTGTGTACAGCAACAGCCAACAAACAGCCATGAAGTGAATGGGTGATTTTATCCGGCAACCCGATTTATCAACTCCTCTAAAGGATGGCAATGCTGACAAAGCAACCACTCCCTCCACCATTGCACTAGAGTGTCAGCCTTTAGGGCTTGTAGGGAACAACAACAAAATTACATGTGTATATCGCCTTTTATGCCGGGAGGACGACTCAAGGTGCTGAACAGTCAATGTTTCAGACCCGAGCTGGGGATGGGATTGGGGAGGGTGGAGGGAGAGGAGGTGATATGCGGTGACCGATAGGACCGTCAAAGAGGAGGGTCTTCAGGTGGAACTTGAAGGAGGCCAGGGAGGGGGCAAGGTAAATGGACCGCGGGATGGAATTCCAGAGGTTGCGGGCAGAGAGGCTGAAGACTATGGTGGGGCGGGTGGGTCGGGGGACGTGGGGCAGACTGGAGCCTGCTGGGCAGAGAGGTCAGTAGGTGTTTAAGAGATCACAGAGGTTGGGTGTGTCAAGGCCATGGAGGGCTCTGAACGTGAGGACCAGGATCTTGAATTGAATCCTCTGGGTGATGAGGAACCAGTGGAGTCAGGTGAACACAAGAACACAGGAACAGGAGAAGGCCATTCAGCCCCTGGAGCCTCATCCATCATTCCATTAGGATCATACTGGGAGATGTCTCAAAATGCTTTATAAAGCATATAAAGCTAAATAAAGCAAATTAAGCAAAGTTAATTTGGTGCTCAATTAAGGGAATAGCTGGGTGGTGAGGTTAGAGAGGTCAAAGAGGTTGGTTGGATAGTAGTCGAGAGTGGAAATTATATTGTGGATGAATTTCAATTTCCAGGCAGGGCAAAACCTTTGGGAACAACAACAACAAAATTACACGTTTGTAGCACCTTTCATGCCCAGAGGACATTCCAAGGCGCTGGACAGTCATTGTTTCAGTCCACAGTGAAAGGTTCATTATGCCACATGCCTCATGCTCTAACCACTGAGCTACAGGACTTTACCTTACTGCTAGGTAAACAGAGGGAGTAGAGCAATACTGTAATAATAATAATCCTTGCATTTGATATAGCTCCTTTCACAATTTATCGACGTCCCAAAACGCTTCACAGAATATACTGTAAAGTGAACTGACTGTATATATTTGTGGGCGAAACGCAGCAGCCAATTGCGCACAGTAGCATCTCCCGCAAACAGTCGTGGATTGAAATGACCTATTTTAATTATTGTTTTTTTTTGCTATCCTGAGAATTGAACCCAGGTCTTTTCATGTGCGAGGTGAGTGCTCTAAGCACAACGTTATGGGGTATTGATCTTAATCTGCTGCGTCATTGAGGAGCCAGCAGAGTTAAGATAGGATAGGGATAATAGGCTTGTGGAGCCCGGTGTGGGAGAGGACAAACAAACTGGCGAGTTTGTGTTACTCTGCAGCCTGTAAGAGCTAGGGAATCCGGCAAGTAAGGCGATGACAAAGTCATCTGGATGTCCTGAAAGCATAAAGCAAGAGGCAAAAAGCCTTTGTTTGGCAGTAAGCAGTGAGGTTATAAGAGACAACGATCCTGTCACTCAGCCTCCAGCTCCGGAGATCAGCCACTGCGCTGGCTATCAAACCGTTGCTAAACTGAAACTTGTGCTAATTGCTTTACTTCAATTTATGAAGCAGTCGGTGAGTATGATAGAAGGTGCATTGACTTCAGTGTCTGACAGTCTACCAGAACTCTAGCTCTGTGTTGATCATTGTATGGTTTATTGATCCCAATGAGCTCAGTCAGTCAATTGATGTAGGCACACTAATTTAGTTAGTCATATGTGTGACACATGTGGAAAGCCATCACTGTGCTTAAGAGTGTCTAAACTGGCTGACCAAACAAAATAAAACTGACAGTACCAATGTGTTTGCCCAACAAAATAAGGACACTGCCTTCCACAGTAAAATGCTGTGAAGAGTTAGGGATGTCTTGATGTTAAATAATGGCATTCGAAGATTGTCATACACACAAAGTGCGTGCATTTGTTGATAGTATTGCCCACATAGGAACTAGACTCAACAACAACAGCTTTTGTAGTGTGCGCTTCACTTGAGGTAGAGTCTTGGAACTAAACAGCGGGGGGGGGCCTGAAGCTGAGCTGGGAGGAGGGAGGAGGTGACCGTAAGCATGAAGGTCTTCAGTCCCGATCTAAACGAGGGAAAGACGAGGGCAAGCTGGATGGATTGGGGAAGAGAGTTCTAAAGCTTCAGATGCAGTTCCTGAAAGTACAGACACCAAAAATGGAGCAGTGGGGACAAGGGCCAAGCAGGAGGCCAGAGGCAGTGCGTAGTGGAATATGGAGAAAGCAGGTCTGAATGTTAGCAATGGCAACTCTTATATAGCAGTGTAACTTACTGTCAGCTGTCAATTAATGGTTGATCCAAGAAGACCAGACTGCTTACTTACTGTACTGGCAGAAACCATTACCATGGTGATCCACCAATCGACTGACAACCAGGTTCCAAGTTACTGCTAGGTAAACAGGAGTATGGAGTAAGGAAATTTGCATAAAGTTTTGCCCTGCTCAAGAACCGAACCCGTGACCTCTCGCTTGCAAGACAAGCATGCTTATCACTATACTACAGAACTACAAAGTCTGTCTTTAAGTTACAGACCATATGAAATGTAAGGATTATGAATTTCTGTCTCACTATTGGGTGGCTCATATGCTAAATAGAGAAATCACAACAAGCTGAAATTGAGCAATTAAATCCTGTGAAGCAATTAATTAGGCTTTAATTGGCCCATGCTGAGCGAAACATTCGGCCATTCACTAGCTAAAGACACCAAACGCTGTGTGATGGATGCTGTGTGCCACTGACCCCCAAAACTGTTATGAGCTCACAGCCAGCTCAGATCACAGAGATTCTGACTTAACTTTGCACACATCTCTCCCTTCACATCCTACTCAAAATCCTCCGGTCCAGCTTCCATCCTGCCCACAGTACAGAGAAAGCACGTATGAAAGTCACAAACATTGTCCTCTCTATCTGTGACCAGGGCTCCCTCTGCCTCCTCTTTCGCCTGGACCTCTCCACCCCGTTCGACATAATCGATCATGTCATGCTCCTCCACCACCTGACCTCTATCATTTACCTCAGTAGGACTACACTCACTTGGTTCAAGTCCTACCTCACAAACCGCCAGCACTACATTTCTGCAGTTCTGCAGTTCTCTGATGCTCTGTCAGTTTGTCTGTTGAACATCAAGAGCTGGATGAGCGCAAATTTTCGGCAGTTAAATGTCAACAAGACGGAAGCCGTACTCTTTGTCTCCCATCTAAGTCTTCTGTCCCACCATTCTGACCTAATCAACTTACCCGACCTGTCCTTAAAACTCTCCAAACACTTGCGTACCTTAGGCATTAGGTTTGATCCCTAGGTATCCTTCTTCTCCCCACATCTGGTCCCTCACCAGCACCACTTTCCCCCATCTCCGCCACATTGCCCGTCTCCGTCAATACCTCACCCCAAAAGCTGCCAAAACCCTGGTCCATGGTCACAAATTGACTTCAAGATCCCCACGTTTGTTTTTAAATGCCTCCACTCCTCTGCACTCCCTTATCTCTGTAACCTCCTCTCTCCTCACAGCAATACCTACTGCCGCTGCTCTACTGTGTCCGGCTTCCCCTGACTCTTCTGCTCCACCATCGGCGGCAGTGCCTTCAGCCACTAAGCCCCAAAACTCTGGAACTCCTTCCCTCAACCCCTTTGCCTAACTCATTCCCTCAACCTCAATCCTAGCGCTGCACTGGAGTGTGAGCTTCAACTATGTTGGTACCAACAACTTTGTGACTGCCATCACTGAGCCAGGCTGACACCTGTTCAATACCAGTTGTCCAATTCGAATAGTTAAATCATTTCCAATAGTACCCATAAACATAGGTAATCTTAGGTCTCAGCCTGGCTCAGACAATTGACTTTGAGTCAGCAGGTTGTGGGATTCAAGGCACCACGTCAGCACGAGGTAGCTCACAGCCTAGGCTGACACTCCAGTACAGTGCTGATGGATCATCACATTGACATAAGTGCATTTTGAATGAGACGTTAAACCGAGGTGCTCTCTGTTCCTGTTCAAGTGGACATTAAAGATCGTGATGTGCAGGTACCAAACATTTGTGGTACTCTCAGCCTTATTTCGCTTGGTCAGCATAGAGAATGGTTTCTGCCGGTGACCTGACTGACTTGGAAGGTACAGACCAGTGACTGGCATCAGAAATTGATCTCACTCAGCTCCTGTTAACTCTATAAGTAAATCAATCAATCAAATCAAAACTTACATTTATACAGCGCCTTTCACGTCGAGAGGACGTCCCAAGGTGCTGTCAGGTAGGGACAAGAGCAGGGGGAGGAGGAAGGGGAAGGGTCAGGGCAGGACGAAGGAGAGTAGGAAAATTGACTGTATATTTGTGGGCGAAACGCGGCAGCCAAATTGCGCACAGCAGTGTCCCACAAACAGTCATGGAAGTGGGATTAAGGGAAATGGGGGGGGAAAAAATGTCAAGGGGAGAGGTCGGGGCAGTGGGAAGGAGAGCAGAAAAGCCAACTGTACACTTGTGGGCAAACGCGGCAGCCAAATCGCGCACAGCAGTGTCCCACAAACAGTCGCAGAAATGGATGGTTCTCGCTGGATAAGATGCAGATCGATTGCCAGACCCAAAGCACATTGTGAGGTTCCCAAGCCTTGACTTTTGCCGAACCTGCGTCTAATACTCTTCGGAATCAGCGGAGCGGGCTGTATGCCTCCAGGGAGAGAGTGTGCATTCCATTCCAGACACATCTTCCCATGTGTAGGTGGTGTATGTTTATGAAATTCTCAGTCTGGTTTGGATACTGGTAAATATGGGGGAAGGGGGATGATCAATGGCACAGTGGAAGAGGAAGGTCTAGCCGCTGGTTGGGAGGGATTGCAGGATGGAATTCCAAAGGTTGGGGGCAGAGTGGCTGAAGGCTCACCCGCCGATGGTGGGTCAATTGGGTTGGGGGTCGTGGAGCAGGCTGAAGCCCGCTGAGGCGAGGGAGCAGACAGGTTGGAAGGGGGTTAGGAGGTCACAGAGGAATGGTGGGGCAAGGACGGAGGTCTTTGAAGGTGAACACCCAGCCTGAAGTTCCACGATAGAGACCCGTCTTCCCTTTACAGTATTGAGTTGCTTCTTAAGTGAGTCCCATCCTAAAGTTGGCCTAAACCATGCTTCCTGCTACCCATGTATCCACAGTAAAAATCCACTGGCTTCCTATTGCATAATGCTGCTTTCGCTTGGCTAGCTCGACTCCACCATTGGCAGCCACTCTTCCAGCTGCTATAGTATCCTGAAGCTTTGCTCCCCAACCCCTCCATCTTGCCCCTCTTTTAATTCATGACTGAAGACCTTCCCATTCAACTGTGCTTACTGTCACCTTCTCCAGGGAGGAGTAATTCTCCAGTAATTTTGTTGTTGTTCCAGTTGTTCAAACTGTACAAAGAAATACTTCCTGGCACCTGTCGTCAAATTGCTCCATGTTACACTTCTGCCGTGGCATCTGAAAATATGATTCTGGGTTTATTTTCTCAATGTCACTGGTATCTTTTACACCTCTACACGATCCCCTCTGAGACATCTCCTTTCAAGGCTGAAAAGCCCCAGCTTATCATGTCATTCCTCCCAGCTCATCCCTCTAACACTGGGGATCTGCTTTGCTACTCTCCAATGCACTTCTGTTCCAAAGTAATCTTCAATGGCTTGCTTTCCCGCCTTGTAATGTTTTATTAACAGAAAGCGGGCAGTTGCTGGTCGCTTTGCTGCTAAGACTGCGTCTCACCATCCCTCACATTGTAGAAACAATTTCAGCAGCCACTATGCTATACGAGCTGCCTGGATAGCTTCTATCCCGTTGTGTATTCAGTGAACTAATTGGTTTTAATGAAGCCATTATTTACATCTTTTAACTGTGGAAGCTCTGATACCGGTAATCCCTGCTAATCCCAAACCTGCCTTTCGATTCTGTCCTGTCACTGGTTGTCTGCGAATCCCTTCCTCACTGACCCTCATTCTCTCTGAGCCCCCTTGTCTTTGACCCCACCCCCCACCCACTCCTCACTGAACCCCTCCTCTATAATGACATGGTTGTGTGGACTCGAGGCCTGTGCTCTCAAGAACATGAAATTACATTTCGCTTTCATATCAGGAAGACATCCCAAGATGCTGGTCCCAAGCTGCAGGCTGCAGTCAAGATGGATGGAAGGCAATAACAAGTTGTATTTATACATCGTCTTCACGCCCTGAGCAGATGGAGGTGGGAAGACGACCCAGTAGAAGAGCAGGGTCTTGAGACGGACCTTGAAGGGGGCACCTGCTCTCATCTCTAAACTTCACTTACAAAATACACGGTTCACAGTAAAATCCTGTGAGGTGCTTTGAGATGTCCTCCCCAAGTGTGTCAAATGTAGGATTAGTTACTGAATCCCCGTGAAGCTGCTGCCTTGCTGTAGGTTTCGTGTGCATGTGTGTGTGAAAAAATACGAAAATAGACAACTGAAATGTTTCCACTCCACTGCTTCTGAATTGCTGTCTCACCAAAATAACCCATGAGATAAATATAGAGAGGGACACGTAGGACAGGGATAGAAAACAGCTTTTAACTGTCTCCATTTGTTTTCTGTTTGATTTTTGAAAGCATGTTATGACAGACGTCCTCCCGATAGAAAACGTCTTATACATTATACACTACATTGGTCAGGACAACAAAATTACATTTGAATAGCACCTTTCACGTCGAGAGCATTTGCCTCGCAAGCGAGAGGACCCAGGTTCAATTCCAGGCAGGTCGAAACCTTAGGTTTTCTTACTCCACACTCATCTGTTTACCTAGTAAGTAGGAACTCAGTTGTTAGCTAATTAATGGATTGCTTTCTGGGTAT
This sequence comes from Hydrolagus colliei, assembly GCA_035084275.1. Classification (NCBI taxonomy): domain Eukaryota; kingdom Metazoa; phylum Chordata; class Chondrichthyes; order Chimaeriformes; family Chimaeridae; genus Hydrolagus; species Hydrolagus colliei. Next base: position 8,398,601 of record CM068742.1, on the reverse strand, counting down.
AATAATTCCTTCAAAAAAAACAAAATTTAGTCACTTAATCCATGATTTTGTGGGATACTGCTGTGCGCATTCCTTGCATTTGATATAGCGCTTTTCACATCTTCTAGACGTCCCAGAGCGCTTCACAGAACATACTGTAAAGTGAATTGACTGTATATTTGTGGGCGAAATACGGCAGCCAGTTGCACACAGCAGTGTCCCACAAACAGTCGTGGATTGAAATGACCAATTTATTATTGTTTATTTTTTGAACGATTATTATCAGGAGTGTGGAGTAAAGAAACTTGCCCAAGGTTTCACCCAGCCTGGAATCAAACCCGGGTCTCTCGCTTTTCCAGTGACTTCTGGTTTTGATAAGACTCTATATCAAATGCAAGGATTATTATTTCACGTGAAGCTTGCTGGATAAACGCACGTTTGCTGCTGCCAGTGTGTGACTATCAATGTGGGCTAGTGGGTGCTATTTTTTCCTGGTTCACAAATGTCTGCTGGGGATATGTAGTCAGTTTAAAAAGGTTATTTCTGGACAGGCCTCTGGAGCTTTTGCAAGCTGAAAGGCTGCCATTAGGATTGCTTGTTCAGTTTACAGTTTACAGCTTCCTTGGCTTCCCAGCCACTGACATTACACTCTTCTCTCCAAAGAGTTGCAGAAACAAACATTGTTATTCTCTTTGTTGGTGATGGGTAGATAGAAATCACAGAAGCAAAGAATAAGGCTAATCGGTCCATCATTTCAACTTGGGGTTGGGGGAGAAGGGAAGAAGGAGTGAGACATTGGAGGTGGGGTGGGTGGGGGAGGGTGAGAAAGTCAAGGAATAAAATATTGACACGCTGCGATTTTGGAACACAAAATATCCAAACTTTAGATAATGGTTCCTTTAATTTGTTTCTTTGTCTTTCTCTCCCTTTCTTTCATTCTTGTGCCTCTTCCTCTTTCTTTCCCTTTCCAGTCTTCACATAATATAAATTAATGTCCTTGTGATGGGTTGGGTGGGGCAAGGGGGGAGAATTTAAAGCAACAAAACAGCTCAGAACACTTTACAACGATCACTGTACACTGTTGTGACTGATATTGCAGCAACTATATTTTATAAATATGTTAATAATTAATTCCTAATCATTTAATTAATTATTGATACGTTAATAATACTATTGATATGTTAATAATCATATTTTGGTACAGCGCCTTTCATGCTAGGAGAACATCTTAAACGGTTTCCCAGGATTTTCAATGTAATGACTGTGTACACAGCGGGGTCCCATTAAGAGCTATGAAGTGAAAGGCCAAGTTTAACAAGGGATTGTTGGCAAGGTCACCAGGAGAAACTCACTTTGCTTTTTTCCTGGTATCTTTATTCACCGATGGGAAATCAGTTACAGCATTCCAGCCCAGAGCTCCTTCCATATTGCACTAGAATTCTCCGACATGGGGCTTGAACCCACAAACTCCTGACCTAGACGGCAGGGTGTGACTAACTGAGTAAAGCTGGTTAATATCAGACGGGATGAGATGGGGGAGAGGAGGAGGTTAGGGTTAGCTAAACAAGATGTAATAAAGGAAACAATACTCAGGGCGGTTGTTAAGTGCTGATTTATTTGGATGCTACGTTAGATATTTTGGGTGATGAGCTTGCTGTATTGCATTAAAAGTATGTGGTGGGAAAAATGCTGTTAAAGGGAAAATTAATGGCTTACATAGACTTGTACTTATAGATATAATAATATTTCCTTGTACTTGATACCGCTGCTTTTCAGGTCTATCAGACGTCTCAAGCACTTTACCGATTATACTGTAAAGTGGATTGACTATGTATTTTGTGAATATTTTAGGTGGGTTGGGTTATTCGAAAAGTAATCTGCCAATCGACTAACATCTGGGTGCCCACTAGCGGTTAGGTAAAAAAAGGAATGTGGAGTAAGGGACCTTGCCCAAAGTTTTGTCCCACCCTACATCCGTGATCTTCTATCCCCAACCTGCCCACCCCCTCCACTCAGCAGGCTCTGGCCTGCTCCTAACCATTGGCGGGCGAGGCTTCAGTCACTCTGCCCCCAACCTCTGGAACTCCATCCCACGGTCCCTCCACCTCGCCCCCTCTCTGGCCTCCTTCAAGTCTCGCCTCAAGACTCTCCTCTTCGATGGTACCATTGACAACTCCTAATCCCCCCCCTTCCCTTCCCTCCCTCAGCTCAGGTCTGAAGCAGTGACTGTCCAGCGCCTTGGGACGTACTCCTGACGTGAAAGGCGCTATACAAGTGTAATTTTGTTGTTGTTGTTGTTGTTGTCAGCACTGGAGGACTGGCTTCCCAAAAGGGCTCAGGATTGCATTTATGAGAATAACAATCCTTGCATTTGATTCAATGCCTTATCACATCTTCGAAACTTCTCAAAGCATTTCACACAATATACTATAAAATGAATCGACTTTATATTTCGTGGCTAAAACGCGGTGGCCGACTGCACACAGCAGTGTCCCACAAACAGTCATGGGTTGAGTAACTAACTTATTATTATTATCGTTTTGGGAATGAATTATCACCTCCAGAAAAGCAATCCGCCGATCGACTAACAATGAGAAAACTTGCCCAAAGCTTTGCGCTGCCAGGAATCAAACCCAGGTCTCTTGCTGGCGGGACAAGTGCTCTACCCACTGAGCTACAGAATCCCACCTAAAAGAGTGGCCGAAGGCCTGCCCGCCAATGCTGGGGCGGGTGGTTTGGGGGACATGGACCTGGACGGAGCGCGCTGAGTGGTGGGTCCGGGCAGGTTGGCAGGGGCTTAGGAGGTTGCGGAGGTAGGGTGGGGCGAGGCCATGGAGGGCTTTGAAGGTGTGGACACTGGGAGAGAGGACCTCCCCTTCTGTTTTGGAATAGTGTCACAGTTAAACACAGCTCGGTTTAAAATCTCATCCAAAGAGCATGGAGCAAGTAGCGCAAGGGTTAATGCTTCATTGTCACGTAAAAATAGGAAGCGATAAATACCTGGGAGTGATTATGAGACTGTAATCTAACCGAGGGGTTGGGGTGCGGGGGGGTGGGGAAGCGGGGTTAAATATCAGTATAAACCACAGGAGGATAGTTTAAGTGGTTCAATTGGTTGTACTGAAGTCAGGGATTAGATTACCAAAGAGATACCCCCTCCAGGGTATTGGTTATTGTTTTATAATACAGTGTTGGATTTCACGGGGGTGATTTAATTCAGCTGAGTGTCTTCTTGTATACTCTCGCTGTCCCTGTAAATATAAATAGTGACTTCTGTGTGTTCTGCACCCTCTAACTGACCGACAATGAAGGACCAACCACTGTGATGTTATTTGATGCAAGACTTCAGGAATATTGAGTAAGGTTCTGGGTACAGTGTTACAGCTGTATGACGCAATGCAATTGACATTGATACAACGCTTTCACATCTGGAGGACGTCTCAAAGTGCTTCAAATAAGTAGTGTGGTACTGAGCCAGGGTGGGGTGTGGAAGGTGGTCAATGGTATGGTTAAAGAGGTCAGTTCTGACGAAGGGCCTTGGACCCGAAACATTGACTCACTTTTCCCTTCGCTATAGATGCTGCCTGAGTGTTCCCAGCGACTTCTGTTTTTGTTTCAGATTTCCAGCATCTGCAGTAGTGTACTGTACTTCGGGTTGTTTTGGATTTTGGATTAAAGAGATATGTTTTTAAGGTGGGGAGGGAGAAAGGGCGCAAGCGCAAACTAGAAAGCCAGAGTTTCAGAGAGGGGGGCAAATTGACGGGACAGCTCAGTTTCAGCCGGGCGCTCTCGCCTCTTGCTTTGAGTCAGAAGGTTATGGGTTTAAGCCTCACATCAGTACCTCAACTGACTTAATCCGAACTGATACTACTAGGAAGGTGCCCAGTGCTGGGGGAGCGCTACATTGCTGGAGATGTTGTCCTTTGGATGAGACATTAAACAGAGGTCCGGTCTCGGTGGATGTTAAAGACCATATTCAAAAAGCTAAGTGAATTTCTGTCTCCCAGTGTCCTGGCCAATAATCCTCCAAATAAATTAGGCATTCACTACATGGCTGTTTGTGGGACACTGCTGCATACTCAGGCGCCCAGCCAGCTGCAGAAAGCGCTGCAACATGTCCTCCTGATGTGATAGATCCTTAATAAATATACAGTATACATTAAATAGCGTAGGTTCATGAGGATGATATCAGAGATGAACAGCAAATTCACGATAAATATATACCCAAATCACAATGAATCGACACAGGATCAAAGCAATTCCGTATAGAAATATTAATCTACACTACAGCAGTGTCTCCATTTCTTGTTGGATTTCTGTTAACTTTACTTCCAGAGAGATAGCTCTGCCTAGAGAGTCTCAACCTTGGATCTCGCTCATCCTTATGGTTGCCTCGAGCTGATCAAAGCATTAGCGAGCGTTGGTAGGAAATCAGGAAAAGAACATGAGAATTGCTAGATGAAAGAAGACCAAAGTTCATCGAGTTCACCCACAACCAACATGGCAGTTCTCGTGTGCATGTCATGACCTAAATTATATATTGTATCCCAAGATAATATTTCCTTAAAAAAATCTATCTAATTTGTTTTTGAAAGAAACGTCCTGAGCCTGGTTTTAATTCCTCACCACAAACTATGCACAGGACCTGGGAAGGCATCGCATATGCGCATCAAAGGGTCATTTTAGAAAAGTATCACCTACCCTCTTGGTGTACATTCAAGCTTGTTTTTCTTTCCATTTAAAAAATATATAGAAACGGAAACCACTTTTAGTTAGTTATTTAAACAGCCCAGGTTGCCGCAGGGTAGGAAGGTGGAGAGATGCCACCGCTTCCTACTGCCAGACTCATAACAGTCCCTGCTTTATGATGCAGCACCTAAGTACCAAAACCAACTCATCAAAAGACCTTTTGGGGACAAACGTCGCAAAATATATCATCACTTCGAAGACCGAGAACAGTAGCCGTAAAGTGAATGAGCAACTTATCCACGATTGTCGCCTGGGATAGGGGATAGTCTCCCCCGATCATTAGGAAGAGTGTCCTGGGATTTCCCACAGATGAAAGATGGTGTGGCACGCTGACACATCCTGAAATAATATACTGTACGGCTCAGATGGTTTGATAAGGCTGTGGCGCCTCGTAGTATCAGATTAGTCCTTCTGTCAATTCCTGGCAACGTGTGACATTGGACACGTTCCTTTGTCTTATTGCTGCTGTAAGCTCATGAGTACAGCCTTGGACGGGACCATAACCTCAGTGCAACAACAACAACAGCTTGACACCATCCCAGAGTACATGACAGGACTCGACAGATGATTGCCGAGTAATCAGATTGCATATTTCACATAGATAGGGAGGGGTGCCAGGACATGAATGGATTTGAAGATGTTTGAAGGGTATTAGTGTTACAAGCAAGCAAAGTGTTCCAGCGGCACTTTCAGCCTGAATTATTGCAGGATAGCAATCAATCGACAAATAACAGGGTTCCTACTTAATGCTAGGTGAACAGAGATATGTGGGTTAAAGAAACTTGCTTAGGATTTTGCCCCGCCCAGGAAACGAACCTGCGTCCTCTCACTTGCGAGGCAAGTGTGCTCAACAACAACACAAAATTACATTTGTATAGCATTATTCAGGTCAGGAGGACGTCCCAAGGCACTGACACTATGCTATTTGAAGACGTGATAAGGCGCTATTATCTAAGCAAGATACGTACAAAAGATCTCCACATCCTGACAGAGTCCTGGGTCAATAAAATCTCAGCAGGGCATAAAAATTACCTTTGGCAATCACTCGATTTCATCCTGATTCAGCGAATAATAAAACGAGAGAGAAAATGGTTGTAATTTTCTATGATTGAAGATTAAATAGCTTATTTTTATTTTGCTCGGGTCAGGTATTGATCTCTCTCTGGATTGCTGTACAGTTCTATCCTGCTCTCTCACATGTAGGTGCTTGTTGCCATCCTGCCCGATCAATGAAGCAATTTGCTTTCGGTGCTTTTGTTGCCAAAGGCGCTACGGAGTGAATGAGCACAGACATGAGTCAGCATTGCGTTGGGCAGGTGTAATAATTAATAATAGACACAATAAATACAACAGTCAAATTCCCCATTATAATGTGCTCCGATATATGTGGTTTATCTCCCAGGCCTGCGTTACCCTGGAGATGTGGTCAACTTTTACATATTTGGATGAAACGTTAAACCGAGATCCAACCTGTACCTTTCCAGGCGGACATTAAAAATCCCACAACACTATTTGCGAATGGAAACAAATTCCTCCCACAATCCCCCAAATAAAATGAGTCGTTCATTTCACAGCTGTTTATGGGGACATTGAGCAAATTGGCTGCCATACTTTCTTACAACATACACTTAATTTTACAATGAATACTGTCAAGTGCTTTGAGATGTCTCAATGACGTGAAAGTTGCTTTGTTAAATAAAAGGAATCTTAATATTCAAAAGATTTAGATTTCATGTTGGAAGGGTGTTCCAACCTGCTGGATAGCCTATGGTTTGCACCCAGTGGCGGCCCATGGGGTGGGGGTTGGGGGGAAGGTGACTGAAAGTGCATCAAAGAGGATGGACATTGAAGGAGACATAGAAAAGAGGTGAGGTGAAGGGATTCTGGAATGGAGTTCCAGAGAACAATAACAAAAAACATTGATATTTGTATAGCAGCTTTCACATCAGGAGGATGTCCCAAGGCACTGGACATTCATTGTCTCAGACTTGAGGTGGAGTCAGGATTGGGGAGGGTGAATGAAGGCATGGTCAAAGTGGAGGGTCTTGAGACGGGTCTTGAAAGTGGCAAGGGAAGGGGCGATGAGGAGGGATTGAGGGATGGTTTTCCAGAGGATGGGGGCAAAGTGGCAGAAGGCCCAACCTAATTTATGACTTCTGGATGTCTCAAAATATACTGTAAAGTGAATTGACTGCATATATTGTGGGCGAAACGCGGCAGCCAATTGTGCACATCAGCGTCCATAAATGTAAGGATTATTATTAGTATTATTATTATATGGCACATGGGGTAGCATCTCATCTGCATAGTCGAAGAGGAAGCTCTTCAGTCATGATTGGAAAAAAAAGGAGGGAGGAGGCAAGGAGGAGCGATTGGGTGAGACAGTTCCAAAGTTTGGGGTGTAGTGGCTGAAAGTACAGCTGCTGATGGTGGAGTGGAGGGGACACGGGACAAGCAGGAGGTCAGATCCAGCCGAGCAAAGGCAGTAGGTGGTGGAATGCAGAGAAAGCTGGTGAGAAAGGAAGGGAGGTAGTAGGGTGTAAAAGGATTTGGAGATGAGTGAGAGGATTTTGAAATTGACAGGAAAAAATATACTGTAAAATGAATAGTATGTAAATCATTATTAATATGTCAAATAATAATAATACTCCTTGCATTTGATATAGCACCTTATCACGTCTTTGAGACATCTCAAAGCTCTTCACAGAATATAGTGGAGTATTTTATTTTATGGGCAAAACACGGCAGCCAATTGTGTACAGCAGTGTCCCACACATGATCGTGGATTGAAGTGTCCGATTTTTAAACAGGAATTATTACCCTGGGGAAACGATCCACCAATTGACTAACAACTGGGTTCTGACTGACTGCAAGGTAAACAGAGGCTTGTGGAGTAAGTAAAGTTGCCCAACATTTTGCCCTGCTGGGAATCGAATCCCTGTCTCCTGCGTTGTGATACATAAATAACAATTGGAAACTAACATGTCAAACTCCAAAGCCCTGATCCATCAGGGAGGTCATAATTTGACAAGCATTGGGAAGCTTTCAAGATGGTGTGTGATTAAACTCCAGCAGTTTTCACCCCCCCCCCCCCACCCCCCCGCCCTCCCCCCAATGGATTCCCTGGGGTCCTCAAGTCATGGCACTTGCCGACCTGTGCCTAATATATTCCTGAGTTAGGTAAGTATGGTGCATCCCTCGAGGGAGGGAGTGCACATTCCATTCCACGAGGAAATTTCCATGTGGAGGTGGCATACATAAGCGAAATTCCCAGTTTGGTTTGGATACGCTGAAGCACGGTGATGGGTTTCTGCATGATCAGCAGGATGTGGAAGGGAAGACCAGTTACTGGGGGCAGATAATCATCCTACAGTAACTTGTAAGGCAGAGCTCTAACGGGTATGGGGGTTCAAGTTGGTTGAGCAGTAGGAAAGCTTGCTAGACAGTGCTATCAATGGAACGCTATACAATTTATTTGATTCGACTCCAGCAGTTACTCCAACGCAAACACTTGGCAAACTGCGGCTAGTACTTTCCAGTATTAGGTAAGCAGAATGGGTCCCTCCAGGGAGAGAGAGCACATTTCATTCCAACAATCTATCTCTGAGATTTCTATGTGTAGGTGGGATCAAAAGAATTCTCAGTTTGGTTTGGATACTCTTAAGCATGATGTTAGGTTTCCACATGTGTTGAATAATATATAGTAGTACAGTAGTCTCGGAGGGTGTTCAACCACGCTACACTAGATCTGCCCTGAAAGGGTTTAGTTATAATGAGAGACTGGCTACACTGGGATTATATTCCATAAGAGCAGAGGAGGTTTAAGGGACGCTTGAACTGAAGTACTTAAAATAACAAAGAAGAATTGACAGTTTAGATGGTGGACGATTCTTCCATCTGGTAGAGGGATCTGTTACAAAGTGAACAGAGTCTTAAAATCAGAATTAAGATAATTAGAACCGAGATTGGGAGCCATTTCTTCATGCAGTGAGCTGTCGAGATGTGGACGCTCTGCCCTAGAAATCAATAGGATGTTTAAAAGAAAGACAGACGTAATAATAATAATGTATGCGTCTATACATTCAAAGTTCTGATGCTACACTCCACATCTCATCCCCAAACAAGCTGCGGACTATTCTTAACTCTGCAGTCCATTTCCTATCCCATACCAGGCTCTCTATGAATCTAACAAGGCCAAGGAGGGTTTTGAATGCTAGGATTTTTAATTCTATCCTCTGGAAAATGAGCAGCCAGTGGAGCCGGGTGAGGTGGTGGAGAAGAAAGAGAGTCAGAGAAAGATGAAGAGAGAAAGCAAAGAGAGAGTAAAGCAGAGAAATAATCTAAAAATCGGTTGAGTGGGTGAGTGAGTGAGTGAGTGAGTGAGTGAGTGAGTGAGTGAGTGAGTGAGTGAGTGGGTGGGTGGGTGGGTGGGTGGGTGGGTGGGTGGGTGGGTGAGTGAGTGAGTGAGTGAGTGAGTGAGTGAGTGAGTGAGTGAGTGAGTGAGTGAGTGAGTGAGTGAGTGAGTGAGTGAGTGAGTGAGTGAGTGAGTGAGTGAGTGAGTGAGTGAGTGAGTGAGTGAGTGAGTGAGTGAGTGAGTGAGTGAGTGAGTGAGTGAGTGAGTGAGTGAGTGAGTGAGTGAGTGAGTGAGTGAGTGAGTGAGTGAGTGAGTGAGTGAGTGAGTGAGTGAGTGAGTGAGTGAGTGAGTGAGTGAGTGAGTGAGTGAGTGAGTGAGTGAGTGAGTGAGTGAGTGAGTGAGTGAGTGAGTGAGTGAGTGAGTGAGTGAGTGAGTGAGTGAGTGAGTGAGTGAGTGAGTGAGTGAGTGAGTGAGTGAGTGAGTGAGTGAGTGAGTGAGTGAGTGAGTGAGTGAGTGAGTGAGTGAGTGAGTGAGTGAGTGAGTGAGTGAGTGAGTGAGTGAGTGAGTGAGTGAGTGAGTGAGTGAGTGAGTGAGTGAGTGAGTGAGTGAGTGAGTGAGTGAGTGAGTGAGTGAGTGAGTGAGTGAGTGAGTGAGTGAGTGAGTGAGTGAGTGAGTGAGTGAGTGAGTGAGTGAGTGAGTGAGTGAGTGAGTGAGTGAGTGAGTGAGTGAGTGAGTGAGTGAGTGAGTGAGTGAGTGAGTGAGTGAGTGAGTGAGTGAGTGAGTGAGTGAGTGAGTGAGTGAGTGAGTGAGTGAGTGAGTGAGTGAGTGAGTGAGTGAGTGAGTAAACTTGCCTAAGGTTTGACCCTGCCTGGGACCATCTCACCTGTACAACATGTCTTCAAATGCAGGACGTCTTCCCTCCACCGTTTTTCACACCCCCCCAATTCACCCTCATCCCTATGCTTTTTTACTTAATGCCATTTTATTTACATTTGCAGAGACCTGTCTGCCCTCTCTACCTCTTCTGTATGGTGATAGTCTTGTGAAAGTGTCATATTAACACACAATTCACTTGGGATTCAAAATCCACCATGTACATTCCCAAACCACTTGTGTGTGAACTGGGAATAGAATTTACAACTTTTTTAGGAACAAGGTTACATTGACCCAGCGACTTTCATTCGTTAACTTAGAAGTTAAACGTCATTAAATTTCAAGGTCATCGGGTCTCATCAAGCGTCGGCCTGACTCAGTCAGTAGCACTGTTGCCTATTGAATCAAGGAGGTTGTGAGTTCAAGCATGCTTACATCTCATAGTCCTAGGCTGATAATGGTGCAGTGCTGAGAGATGGGATGGAGTGGGGGAGTCCTGCATTGTCAGACGCAACTTCTTTTGGGTGAGATGTTCCGTGGCAGGGTGAATTCTTAGGCAGGTTTCCTTACTCCATATGCCTCTGGTTAGGTTACCTAGAAGCAAGTAGGATCCCAATTGTTAGTCGATTGGCAGATTGCTCTCCTGAGGTAATACTCTGTCGAAAACAAATCAATAAAAATGTGGTCACTCAATCCAACGGTGCTTGTGGGACACTGCTGTGCACAATCGGCTGCTGCATTTCTCCTACAAAAGCGCTTTGAGGCATCTCAATGATGTGATAATCGCTATATCAAACAACAACAACAAAATTACGCAAATGCAAGGTTTATCATTGTATGTTAAACTGAGATCCCGTCTGCACCTGTCCAGGTGGAAGTTAAAGATTCCATTGAGGTACTCAAAAAGAGAAGGGAGTTTCTCACTCTCTACGTCTTGGCAGAGAATAACCCCAGATAACATTGGACTTTCACTCAATGGCTGTTTGTGTACCTCCAACACTACTGGAATGTCAACTTGTGTGACTTTAATGTCCCAGACATGTGGTCTTGAGCCCACAATCTCAGAGGCAAGCGTTTGCACTGATTGAACCAAGTTGACCTAATTGGATTGTAACCAAATACAAGAGAGCCAGACAGGAGTTGATTCATATCAGCAGACATAAAATCCTAGACAAAATGTTGATTTAATCATTTGGATTAGTTGAGGGGCAGCTGGTTACACTAACCGGTCAAATGCTTAGCATTGGAATGCCCCGCATCTAAACTCCTCTTTTATTTCCCAAGCATCCGTAGTTTAGTTTACATTGCCAGCCTCCCAACCATACCTTACCCCAAATGCAGCCGAAAACCCTTTTGGCTACATGATAAAATGCTTGTGATTGACTATGGCAACTCCCTCCTTGTTGACCTCTCCGACTCTTCCCTTCATAAGCTGCAGTTCATCTAAAACTGCAGTTTGAGTCCTCTCCCGCACCGGGCTCCATCACCCACCATCCCCAACCTCGCCTGGCTCCATTGGCTCCCCATTCCTCACAGGATCGAATTCAAGATCCTCAAGCTCACTTTCAAGGCCCTCCGCGGCCTTGCCCACTCCTACCTCTCTGACCTGCTGACCTCCTATCAACCTGTCCACTCCCTCCGTTCAGCAAGCTCCAGACTGATCCAACAAAAGTGCAAAATACTGCAGATGCTGGAAATCTGAAACAAAAACAGAAGTCGGACAAAGGGTCATGGACCCGAAATGTTGACTCACTTTTCCTTTCTCCATAGATGCTGCCTGACCTGCTGAGTGTTCCCAGCAACTTCTGTTTTTGTTCCAGACTGCTCCATGTCTCCTGCCCGACCCGCCCTACCATCGGTGGCCGGGCTCTGCCCCTACTCTTTGAAACTCCATTCCACAATCCTTTTGCCGTGCTGTCTCCCTTGCCTCCTTCAGTACCAGTATCAAGACCCTCCTCTTTGACCAAGCCTTCACTCGCCTTCCTACCTCTCTGTCCTCCCTCATCCCAAACCTTGGCTGTTCAGTGCCTTGGAATATCCTTCCAACATGAAAGGCGCTCTACAAATATAATTTTGTTGTGTATATGCTTGTTAACTCCCACCTGGATTACTCAAAGGCACTCCTCATCAGTTTTCCCAGTTCCACTATTCAACAATCCAGCTGATTCAGAAATCTGCTGTCCAGGCTCCACTAGCTCCCCATCACCGAACCAATCGCCATTAAGGTCCTCACACTTGTGTTCAAATCGCTTCACTCCCTGGCACCTCCCTACCTCTCGTTACCTGCTCACTCCCCAATCCACCATCCAGCATCTCTGCTCGACTGGCACCAGCCTCCTGCTTGTCCCTAGCGCTCTCCACTCCACCAAAGGAGTTCACGTTTTCAGCCACTATGCCCCGAAAGTTTGGAAGACACTCCTTCAATCCCTCCATGTTGCCACCTCTATCTCGTTTTTCAAGATCCACATTAAAACCTTTGTTTTGGACCGTGCTTAGGGTCACCTCATCCCCGCAGCCAGCTCCACCGTTGTTAAGCGCTTGGAGGGCGCTGTATAAGTGCAAGTTGTTGTTGTGGTGGTTAGTGCGCTCACCTCGCAAACAAAAGGACTTGGGTTTGATTCCCCAGGTGGGGTGAAACCTTAGATGTGTTTTTCTCTTCAAAATCTTCAGTTTACCCAGCATCAAGTAAGAACACAGTTGTTAGTTGATTGGCAAATCGCTTTCTGGCATTAATAAACCCCCCAATAAATTGGTCACTCAATCCACAACTGTTTGTAGCATGCGTGTGTGCACAATTTTGTGTTTCGCCCCTGAAATATGCAGTCAACTCACTTTGCAGTACATCAGTGAAACCTTGGGCAAGTTTCCTTACTCCATATGCCTGATAATAATCCCTCAAGAAAAAAAACAGTAATCATTTGGTCACTTAATCTCCAACTGTTTGTGGGACACTGCTGTGCGAATTGGCTATCTCCTTTCGCCCCTAAATGTAGTCAATTCACATTACAGTATATTCAGTGAAGCGCTTTGAGACGCCTACAAGCCATGAAAAGCACTATATCAAATGCAAGGATTATTATTACTGTACTATTATAACAGAGGTTCCTGGTTATCACTCTCACTTCACTTGCCATTGAGTCAGAAGGTTGTGAGTTCAAGACCCACATCAGGACTTTGAGCTCACAAGCCAGGCTGATGTTCAAGTGCATTGCCGGGGGGAGCTTTGCATTCTTCAGAGGTGCTGCCTTTTGGATGGGACATTAAACCAAGATATCCGCCTGTTCAGGTGGATGGGAGCAAAGCTCCCATAGCTCTATTTGAAAAGGGAAAGGGAATTTCTCTCTCTCAGTGTCCTGACCAACCGTCTAAATTAAGAGGCTTACTTCATGTCTGTGGGACATTGGCTGCTCGTTGGGCCTGCAAAATACAAAGTTGCTACATTTTTCAGTGAAATCCCGCTTGTTAATAATAATGCTTGCATTTCATATAATGCCTTAGCATATCATTGAGGCATCTCAAAGCACTTCACAAAATATACTGTAGAGTGGATTCACTGTGTATTTTGTGGACGTAATATGGCAGCCAACTGCGCAAGGCAGTGTCCCCCAAACAACTCGAGACTTCCTCCTGATTTCAAAAGCAAGGGTTATGATGATTATTATTATTATTTCTTCATGTTGACTTTGCTGCCAATCATGTTGAAGCAAGGTCGGGAGGATCACTTGGACTATGTATTAAATTAGCTCCTTTTAAGAAAAAGGATAAATTGTTTAAAATTCAACATCTGGTTTCATTGCAAGTTAAAGTCTGGAGATAAGTGAAGGCACCGATGATCCCCCACTGGGAAGCAGCCTGACTGGGACCATGGGAATGTCATCTGTGGAATGTGAATGGATCAAGGGAGATTGCAAATGATAGGCGATAGGCATCCTGGATAATATCGCAAGTTATCCGTGAGATCTCAACGTTTGCTGCTCAGTTCAGCAAGGCGATTTCATCTCCCAGAAGGTCGAATTCAAGATCCTCTTCCTCACTTTCAAGGCCATTCATGGCCTTGCCCCCGCCTATCTCTCTGACCTACTGTCTCCCTATCAGCCTGCCCATACCCTCCATTCAGCAGACTCAGGCGCGCTCCACGTCCACCGCCCAAACCGCCCTACCATCGGTGGCCGGGCTTTCGGCCTCACCATTCCCACACTGTGGAACTCCATCCCACATGCCCTTCGCCTCACTTCCTCCCTTTCAAGACCAGTCTCAAGACCTTCCTCTTCAACCGTGCTTTCTGCTCCCCTCCTAACTCTCCCCCTTCTCCTACTCTCCTTCCCCCATCCCGAGCCCCACCCCCCCTCCTGCTTGGGTCCCGACCTGATTGTTCAGTGCCTTGGGACGTCCTCCTAACATATAGTGTAATTTTGTTATTGTTCACCTCTGAGAACTATGACTTGGGTCACATCACTAAAGGGACCAAGGAAAAGGCTGAGAGTCTACAGAGCACATAGATTCATTCTTATAGTGAAGTAGTGAGCTCACACGCCTCGCGAACAAGTGTTTTGATTCCCGGGTGGGGTGAAACCTTAGGCAAGTTTTCTTACAGCTCTGTTTACCTAGCAATAAATTGGAACCTGGTTGTTAGTCGATTGACAGATAGTTTTCTGGGGTATTAATAACTCAAAAAACATTTGGGCGCTTCATGACTGCTTTGCACAATTGGCTTCCACTTTTCAACCACAAGTTACTCAGTCAATCAAAGTCACAATATATTTTGTGAAGCGCTGTATAATATATAACAATAATAATAATTCTTGCATTTGAGACTTCTCTATGACGTGATAATGTTCAAATGCAAGGATTAATATTATTTATAATAATCCTTGCATTTGATATAGCGCTTTTCATATCTTATCGATGTCCCAGCTTGCAAGACAAGATCTCTAATCTTTAAGCCACAGGAGCTCCACTTAATGTTCAATTTGATGTTCAATTTATCATTGAACATCAGGTACATGGGGTGAGAGAAACGGGGTTGTGTGTGTGGCTGATGCTAATGGATTCGGAGAGTTTTTGGGGCAGATCAGGTAGGTGGAAGAGGTGAGAGCCGTAGGCTGAAGACGTCGACGGAAGCCAAAGAGTATGGCTTCCATCTTGTCACCGTTTAACTGCTGGAAGTTTGTGCTCATTCAGCTCTTGACAGGCTGATATTCAATATTCAAATGCTATAGGATATCCTCCTGATGTGAAATGCACTGTATTCATGTAAATTTCTACTAGTACTGTATATACACTCTGCATACAGATAGTAATTATTCCTACATTTGATATGGCACTTGTCTTGTTTGTAAAGTGCAGTTAAACTGCAGGTGAACGGGTTAGCCAATTTTTATCCCAACGGTATATATACTGTATGGCTGTTTGTGGAACATTGCTGTGTATATAATATTCTATATGCCTGCAAAATCATACACAGAAATAAAATACACATATATATAATATTATACATACACACAAACATCTATGTGTCTCCCACAGCTGTTATTGCTTTTCAACAGCCAGCGCAGTATTAATCACTCTGCGGATTACACCCACAAGCCTGTTGAACACCCACATGCTTGTTGAACTGTAACATAGAATAATCACAGCTGTTGTGGGCCTTGTAAGAAAGCCACCAACATTCTCCAAGTTAACTTGCCACTGGCTTCTGATTACTCCAACACACTCTTCTCCAGGTCTCCCCAGCGCCACCATCCAATGGATCCAGAACTCTGTGGCCTGCATACTGACCCGGACCAAACTCTTTACCCACATCTCTACCGGTTCCGTTCAGGCTCCACTGGCTCCCCATCAACACAAGTATCGACTTCAAGATCCTCACATCCGTGTTCAAATCCACTCACTCCCTGATCTTCCTATCTCTCCAACCTCCCCATTCACCAAACCACCACTCGACTGACTCCAGCCACCTGCTCGTACCTCGCACCCTCCACCACACCATCGCAGGTCACACTTTCAGCCACTACACCCCAAAAATACTGGAACACTCTCACTCAATCCCTCCACCTTGCCCCCTCTCCCCCTTTACAAGTCCTGACTGAAAACCTTCCTCTTCAACCGTGCTTAGGGCCACCTCCCCCCACGGGCCTGAGGCTCGGAGTCAGGGTCCGGTACTGTTAAGTACTCAGTGTGGAGGGCACTATATAAATGCAAATCGTTGTTGTTCTGCAAAGTGTTGGTCAATCAGCTTTGCTCAGCTACTGGGAACAATGAGTTCAAGCCCTTTCTCAGAGACTGGGCTGGACTTTAATAATAAAAGGTCAACATAATAATCCTTAAATATTATATAACAGCTTTTATAAGGGAGACATCTCAAAGAGCTGTACACAATATAGTCCCGTGGCTTAGTGGTTAGAGCCCTCGCCTCGAAAACAAAAGGACTGGGGTTTGATTCCCGATCAGGGAAACAAAATTAGGCAGGTTTCCTTACTCCACACACCTCTGTTTACCCAGTGGTATGTAGGAACCCTGTTCATCGATTAGCAGGTTGCTTTCCAGGAGTAATGATGCCTTAAAGAACAATAAAATTTAGATCTCTCACTCCATGACTGCTTGTGGCACACTGCTCTTGTAGTCAACGACTCTGGAGATCTAAAAAGAAATTTAGGGGGAACTACTTCACACGGAGGGTAGTGAGATTTTGGAATTCGCTGCCTGAAGCAATGGTTGATCAGAGTGTAGATACATTCAAGAGGCAGCTAGAACTTTGTTATGTTCTCAACAATCAATGTGTAGAAAACTCGTATTCTCAGTTCAATTTTTTAAAAACAAATATCTATTTATTTGGTAGAAAAATATCTAGTCAGCTTTCCTTTATAATATTAATAATAAAGCACACCTGTGGCGGAACAAAGATAACATTGCAAAAAGAAATACATTTCAAAACCGCAACACTCTGCAAAATTGCACCTTGGGATGTCCTCCTGATATGAAAGGCGTTCTATCAGTCTGATTTTGTGGTTGTGTTGTTGTTGTTCCTTGAGCAATTCTATAAATAATACATTGCACTTGCCTTGTGGAAGAAAAACACACTCATAACAGATACACACATCCTCTTCAAATTCAATACAGTATTGTCAATATAGTGCTTACCTTGAGTCGTCCACTGCTGTCTCCCCACTCTCCTTGAGCAGGGGAACAGAGCCTCCTCACTCCCCTGTTCTGCTGCCTTTATTTACAGTGAGCAGTTACACTGCTTCCTTCACTTGAGGTCAAAATTCCCACTCTGATGCTCCCCCACGTTATGGGGAGACTGACAGCAACTTCACCCACTTACGTTAAAGGTCGAGCATCCCTCTCTAGGTCTCCATTGTGCAGGGAGATGGCACTGACCCATCTATCATGGAGCTGCTCTGACCGAGGTCGGGCCCCATCAGGCCCTAGCCTTGGGCCAAAACTAGCTTCAGTGCGTTCCGTCATGACTCTCACCTGCTCTCACTGTCCCATCTCCATCCCTGAAGCCAGTCCCGAAAGGCTTCCTTCACCGAATTGATGATCCTTCCAGCATATTCGATGTCGGTCTCTCCGTGCGGCCTCAGGGTGCTGTGACAGCAGAACTCCTGGTTACTGTACTCCACATTCTCCCCTCTCCCCCCCCCCCCCCACCCCACTCTGCTGCCCTCGGTGTTAAGGATTCTCTCCCTTCCCTGTTCTGCTCTCTGAGAACTCTCCTCTCCACCGCCCCGGCTTTACCTTCCACATTCTCCTTCACGGCTTTTCTGCTTTCAGCCGCACCTTTGGTTTCTGCTCGAGTTGCCTCGCAGTATCCCACCCCACCTTTCCCGCCTACCTCCACAGTCTCATGTCTTCCCACCATGTCTTCACCATGGTTGCCCACTGCATTTTTGCCATCATCCGCTTTTGGCTCGACTTCCATGGCTTAATCAGTTCCCACCATCTTATTTTCATTTCCTACTCTATCCTTCTCTGCTATTTGGCTTCATATCTGCGTTCCCACTTTGGTCCTCCTCCTGATATAAAACTCCTTTCTCTCTCGATTTTTCGTCTCACCTCAAAGATCTATTAATCTCAGCTCACAAATTACAAATTTAACCTTCCCATGAGGGAGAGAGGAATAGCGAGGTACAGGAGTGGTGGAGACTAGTGAGGAGAATAATACATCAGCTGAGAGCCCTATTTCTGTTTATGGCTGTTTATTAGATATTGCTGTATGTAAATTGGCTGCCATGTTGAAATGCACGGTCACGACACTTCACAGTGAAAGGGAAATTTCAGGACAGACACGGGTAAGGGTTGCTTTACCCAGAGGGTAATTAACAAATGGAGCAGGTTAACAGGAAGAGTGGTTGAGGCCAGGACACTGGGAGTCATTTGAAAAGCTGTTTGAAGCTGTGATGGGAGGATGGAGAGATGAGATGAAATGTGCCGTAGGGCCTTCTTCATCTGGACCAAACTTGTGACCTTGTAACTTGATAAATTCTAGGTGCTCTGAAATACTACATTATCCAAGTCAATCTAGATGCAGCTGGAATTTCTCGCTCCTGGTGATCTGTCTGTCAATTGCCCAGATTAAACTGGTCATTCACTGTTTCTGGGGTCATCGCTGTGTGAAAATTGGCTTCTGAGTCTGCCTACAAAACACAGTCACTGCATTTTGCAATGTGTCCTGTGAAGCGCTTTGAGACGTGGCGTGAATGGCACTGTAGCAAGGTTTATTATTATTAAATGTAAGGATCGTCGTTATCAGCTTCTCCCCCATCAGTCTTTGCCGTTCTGTTGCTGGCAATCACAGACTGAGCTGATATCCTGGTACAATTTCTTTCAGTCTGCGTGAGTTCTCAGGAACCCTCAAGGTTAAACTCATCTGTGCTCATACAATTGCCTCCAGCTGTGGTTCCCAAGCACTCACAGAGAGAAGTCAACGGTTCATCTTAACTGTAATCTGTGTGATGGACTTTGTAAATTACCGAGTTGACAACCGTTATTACCGGTCAGTGGAAACATTTGGGGAGTGCATGGGGGTGGCAACTGCCGGAGTTTCACCAGTTAAAATTACGTAACTAGCAGTTATGAGCACTATCTGGCAAACTTAGCCTGTGCCTGCCCAACTAGGACCACTCTACCCATTAGGGTTCTGGCTTCTTAAGAGTGTTTCCCTGGCTCAGTGTCAAACTCTGCCTTTGTTATAATAATAGTAATAATAATAATAATAGTTCTTGCATTTGATGTAGCACCTTTTCAGGTCTTCGAGACGTCTCAAAGCGCTTCACAATATAATTCACGGCACCGAACCAATTCCTTACGGCAGTGTCCAACAAACAGTTGCCGATTGAATGACCAATTTTGGAGTGGTGGGGTGGGTGGAATAGTAACCCCGGAGCGCGATCCTTCATTCGACTAGCCATCAGGTTCCTACTACCGCAAAGTAAACCGAGGCATGTGGATTCAGGAAACTTGCCTGAGGTTTCACCCTACCTGGGACCACGACACTATGGGACACCATGTTAAATGCTCTGAGACTCTACATCGTGTGAAGGGCATTCTATAAATACAAGTTTTTGTTGTTCTCAGTTTACTTCCTCAAATGCCATTCAAACAGTGAACAGTGAGATATCTAGCGGTACGCACCAGTGCACAGTCTGACTCTCTCACTTTCATCCCTTCCACTTGAAGGTGACTGTATTTAACAGCAAGTCAAACGCTACAAGAAAGCTAATTGTTCCCACAAAGGTTGCGTACTGCCTGCCATTTGTTGATAAGATAATTTGCTGCGTGTTGTGTTTTTGTCTCAAACAGTAATATGTGTAATCTGTGCCCATCGCTCTCATTGTCACGGGTAGTGACATTACTGTAACGGGGAACAGGGGAGGAAAATCGCAAAGTGTGAGAGGCAGAGTGTGAGAGAGAAAAAAATCCAAAGATGCTAATCGAGACTTTTTAATAAATATGCAAATGAAGGCCGCAGTGAGAATATAATAATTATTAAAAAATATCCCGTTATCCATTTATAAATTCCTACCTTTCACTCTGCATTTCCTTTCGTTTTGTTTCTTTTAATTATGAAAACCTATCTTTTCATCCTTATTTTTAGCGATGGGGGAATGGGGTTACTCCATTATTGTCTCACCCACTTTTAATACCCGCTAATCTCAGCACAGGAAGTTAGGACATGTAATAATAATAATCTTCGCATTTGATACAGCGCCTTTTCATGTGGGGAGGGCATCTAAAAGCTCTTCACGGGATTTTACTGTAAAGTGTAATGACCATGTATTTTGCAGGCAAATGCAACTGCCAATTTGCACACAGCTACTTCCCGCAGACAGCCATGAAGTGGGAGACCGATAATATTTGGGTGATTGGTGAGAACTCCCTTCTCTTTCTGAAGAATGTCCACCTTGTAGGCAGACAAATCCCAAACGCAATTTTTCTCTCCCTGTGTTCTGGCCAACAATAGCCTGGATTCACTTTGTTTTATGTTGTAGTTCAAAATTAACTTTGGTGTTCACAGAATACAATCACTAAACTTAACAGTAAAATCCTGCGAAGCACTTTGAGGTGTCTTCCCGATGTAGAAATGCACTTTACACACTTTGCAAGGATATTGCTATTATTTTACTGTCAGTATTTGAACACCCCCCAAATTATTGGTGCCCCTTCGATCAGATTGCACCTGAAGACCTTCCTCTTTGACCGTGCCTTCGGTCACTTCTCCTCCCCCCAGCTCGGCATCAGGTTCCGCCAACTCGTAGGCGTTCCAAGATCTATCCCGTGTGAAGGTACCTGTGTAAATACAAGTTGTTGTTGGGTGGGGCAGTGCATCCAACATTCTCATAATTTGACAATTGGTCTGGCCTGTTGGTAGCTCACTCGACTCCGAGTCACAAGGTTGTGGATTTGAATCGCCCTGTGGCAGTGTTTTGCATTGTCGGAGATGCAGTCGTTCAGATGAGGCATTAAGCCAAGGTCCCGTCTGCTTTTTCAGGTCAGCTTTAAAGATCCCATAGCCCTATTCAAAAAGAGAAGGAAGTTCTCCTCAGCATCCCTAAAATAAAATTGACTACTCACTCCAAGGCTGTTTCTGGGGCATTGTTACACTCCAATTTTGTTGCTAAGTGTGCCTACAGATACACAGTTAGACTATAAGAGCATAAGACCATAAGAATTAGGAGCAGGAGCAGGCCATTCGGCCCTTCGAGCCTGCCCCGCCATTCAATAAGATCATGGCTGATCTTCTGACCTAACTCTAATTATCTGCCCCATCCCCATATCCCCTAATCCCTCTATTTTAAAAAAAATCTATCAGTCTCAGCCTTGAAAATGTTCAAGGACTGAGCATCTACAATCTTCTGGGGTGGTGAATTACATAAATTCACTCCCCTCTGAGTGAAGAAATGTTTCCTCAACTCTGTTCTAAAAGGCTGATCCTTAATTTTAAGACTGTGACCCCTGGTTATAGATTCTCCTACCAGGGGAAACAATCCCTCAGTGTCTAGTTCATCCATCCCTTTAAGAATCTTATTAAGATAATCTTATTATCTTTCAATAACCCCATAATTCTTCTGTATTCTAGAGAGTACAGCCCTAGTTTATTCAACCTATCTTCATAGGTCAGTCCCCTCATCCCAGGAACTAACCTAGTGAATCTACGCTGCACCACCTCTAAGGCAAGTATGTCCTTTTTTAAATAAGGAGACCAAAACTGCACACAATACTCTAGGTGCGGTCTCACCAGAGCCCTATACAGTTGCAGCAAGACTTCCCTACTCTTGTTCTCTAAACCTTTAGAAATGAATGCTAGCATGCCGTTCAACTTCTTAGTTGCTTTGCTGCACCTGCAAACTAACTTTTTGAGTCTGGTGTTCAAGGACACCCAAATCCCTTTGAATACTAACACTATCTAACCTCTCCCCCTCTGGAAAATAATCAATTTTTTAATTTTTGTTAGCTAGGTGAATCATTTCACACTTCCCCACATTAAATTCTATCTGCCACCTACTTGCCCACTCCCCTAGCCTATCTATATCTTGTTGCAATCTTTTTGCATCATCCTCAGAGCTCACTCTCCTACCAAGTTTAGTGTCATCCGCAAATTTAGACACGTTACATTCAATGTTCTCATCTAGATCATTGATGTAAATTGTAAATAGCTGAGGCCCAAGCACTGATCCTTGTAGCACTCCACTAGTCACATCCTGCCAATTCGAGAATGACACATTTATCCCTACTCTCTGTTTTCTACCCGTTAGCTACTCTTCTATCCATGTTAATATGTTCTCATTAATCCTGTGGGTCTTGATCTTGTGCTTCAGCTTTATGTGTGGCACTTTATCAAGTGCCTTCTTAATGTTAGATGTCCTTCCGATGGGATAAGATGCTGCATCAAATGCAAGGAATATTATTATATCATAATTTTTTATTATTATATTAACACATTCCTCAGCGTGTGCTTCCATGCAAAGCAAAAGCTATGTTGCTTCAGGCAATTTCACCATCAGATTCCGATCGCCATACCTTTAATGGCCTTGTCTTTGCAAGTCTGGAGTTCGTTATCGATCGCTCACTGGAAGCTTCCAGTCGATCTGAGGCGGCTGTCAACAAAGTCAAACAAAACAGAAGGCTGCTTCTCAGGGGCCTTTGACTATAATTCAAAGACATTATTCTAACCTTGCACACATGGCTGGTGGGGCTACATTCAAAGGCCAGCTGCACATCAGATTCTAAATCGAAACAACTACATTACTCGTCCCAAAATATTTCCCAGAATTGCCTCGAATATGCTTGCAAGGTCCTGCAGAATATTATTCTACCCTCTCACTTTCACGTCGAAACATCTTGAAGGGCTTCACATAGTTTTCTGCAAAGTGTCGACGGAGTGATGACTGTGTTTTGGCGACTTTTATCCAAACCTTTTCTCCAGCTGACGGCTTGATTCAATTGTAAAGAAGTACTTTCTAGTGTCTGTCCTAAACTTTCCCTTCACGACTCTGAGCCCATAGAGCACAGGATTAACTGTCGGTCAATGCAACAGTCAATTCGTGCACAGAATTGTCCCATAAATGTTGTGCAACACTCCCCCCAAGCAGCACTAGACTGGAATCCTGTAGTATTGTGATTAGAGCTCTCACCTCACAAACAAGAGGACTAGGTTTGATTCCCTGGTGGCATGGCACGTTAGGCAAGTTTCCTTATTCCTCATGCCTCTGTTTATCTAGCAGTACGTAGGTTCCTGGTTGTTAGTCGATTGGCAAATCACCTTTTTAGGGGTAATAGTTCCTTTTAAAAAAAGTCAAGAATAATTTGGTCACACAATCCACAACAGTTGGTGAGACACTACTGCGTGCAATTGGCTGTTGTGTTTCACCCACAAAATATGCAGTCAACACACTTTACAAACAGTAATAATAAGCAATAATAAATTAGTCATTTTTAATCCATGACTGTTTGTGGGACACTGCTGTGCGCAATTGGCTGCTGCAGTTCACCCACATATTTACAGTCACTTCACTTTACAGTCTATTCTGTGAAGCGCTTTGAAACATCCAGAAGACGAGAAAAACGCTATATCAAATGCAAGGATTATTATTATTATTATTACAATATATTCTCTGAAACACTGTGTGAGAGCGTCACTGTGATTCAACTCACCAATTATGACTTTGAGTTCACACAGTTTAGGATGGTGATGAGAATAATAATAATCCTTGCACGATTATAAAAATAAAAATCCATGATTCAGAGGTGAGAGTGCTACAGGCTGACAGCGTGCTGGGTCTGTTTGTGCTGTATCTCTACCTTTCTGAATTTACATCTTGTTCTGCTCAGCTCCGCTGATGAGGAGCTTATTTGTTTTGTGCTCCCTGCTCACTGCCTTCCTTTCACACAGAATTTTGCGAACAATTAGAAGGAAAAGCAATAACATGCTTCAGATAATTTGCAAATGAGTGGATTAAATAATCCCAGGGACACCGCGTAGATTAACAATCCGTCTCCAGCACATTTTCACAGAAACTCGAATTCATTACAGCCCTGTCTCCAGCTTTAGGGTCAGCAATGGGGGAGGGAGACGGTGGTGGGGGTGGGCGGGCAGGAGAGAGGAAGGAAGGAAGGGCAAGGGGAAGCGAGATGGTGGGGATGGGAGAAGCGTGGGAGACGAGTGGGAGAATTCCCTCCCCCCCACCCCCACCTCACACAGTCACTGAAGATGGTTAACAAAATAATAATAATAATAATAATTCTTACATTTGATATAGTACCTTATCACGTTATTGAAACATCTCAAAGTACTTCTCCGAATATACTGTAAAGTGAATCGACTGTATATTTTGTGGGCAAAACATGACAGATGTTTAATGCAATATTACATATCGTTATTATACATTGTATTATTTTAATAATGCTAGGATACCAGGAGAGAGAAAATCCCTTCTCTATTTCAAATAGATCCGCAGGATATTTAACATCTACTTGGATAGGCAGCTGGAGTGTTCAGTTTAACGTCTCCTCCGAAGTACAGCACCTCTGACAATGCGGAGCTCCCCCGAGCTTTACATTGGAAGGTCATCTTAGACTACGGGTGGGTTTCAGGTCCCAAAGATGGGCTGATTCTGAACCCACAAACATCTGACTCAGAGCTGAGAATGTTACCGCCTGAGCCAGTCTGACACACTCTGAATCTACATTTGTCGACTTGACTACACACAAAGACTCCAGTGTTGCCGAGATAATGGCAGCCCACAGTAAAGTCTATTAATTTGCCTTGATATTTTGTTGCAGGGTTTTGACTTTGTTCTTGGCTTTCAATGAGACGAAGAATCTTGCATTGTGTGCATCTGGCGTTTGATTTGCTTGTTTCCACTTTCATGTGTTTCCTTTTATTTGTTTCCTTTCTTTTCTCTCATGGCATTGCTCGTGATTATTAATCTTCTTCCTTTAAGTTTCGAATAACACAATTTCATCTTTTCTTAACATCAAAACAAAGCAAAACAAAAAACGACGGCATTCACCCTGCAAGACAATTAGGTTTTACAGAATACAAAGGGACTAAGTGAGAGACTCATTTCTAAAATGTAGGAGGGAATTTGCAGCCTTGTGGCATCCAGACCACTGAAACGCCTCTAAATGCTTTGTTCAGTCTAACCCACAGTAAGCTAATGTGTATGCCTTTTCGTGCGTATGCGTGTGTGTATATATGTGCACGTGTTTTCGATAGACACTTTTTTCAGCCACGCATAACTACAAGATGCTCACAAAATCCTATTTGCCCCTTTTTATACCATTAATTTTCAATAATAAGAATAAACTATGCTTTACCACGTCATAAAGACATCCCAAAGCACTTCACAGAATATACTGTAAAGTGAATTTACTGTATATTTTATGGGCGAAACAATCACACACGGCAGCGTCCCACAAACAGTCATGGATTGAGTAAGAAAATTATTATTAATATTTTTGAAGGAATTGTTACCATGGGAAAACAACAAAATTACATTTGTACAGCGCCTTTCACGTCAGGAGGACTTCCCAGGGCACTGGACAGTTACTGCTTCAGACCAAAGCTGAGGACGGGAGTGGGGCGGAGGGAAGGTGGGTGGGGATAAGGAGTTGCCGATGGGTCCATCGAAGAGGAGAGTCTTGAGGCAAGACTTGAAGGAGGCCATGGAGGGGGGCGAGGCGGAGGGACTGCGGGATGGAGTACCAAAAGATTGGGGACAGAGTGGCTGAAGAGTGTTTATAAAGACCCAATACCCCGGCTTCTTTTATACTGTTTCTTCAATCAATTTTTATTTTCTGTTACAAGTGTGTTGAGTGTAACAATGTCTGACACAAGTAATTTCCTCCTCACTCCACCCGTGTTGCAGAAAATGTCACACCAAACATGGCGACGGATCATTTACAAGTGTCATCATTCTTCCACGTGTTTCAGTTGCTGGTCGGCGCACTATAGAAAATAAACATGGAGTTAATAGGACTTTGTGGGCAGCCCACAGAATGAATTCCTTGCAGAATGATTTTACTGCCGTCAAACTGACTTTCCATCAGACACTCAAGGTCAGGATGATTCAGGGACAATAATGTGTTGATGCTTTCTGCTTTAAGGCTATTATATTCAGGAGAAAGACACAGGAAACACAACACATTGCCAGCAGTGTGTGTGTGCATGTGTGTTGTGTGTATGAGATTGGGTGAAGGGTGTATTGTAACACAAGGCGCGAGACAAAATCTCAAACAGATTGGCTCGATGAATTCAATCACAGGTACACAAACACAGAGGCATTAGCCAACATTCGTTTGCATTCCCTTGAATTCAGAAACTTAAGTTGTGATCCAATCAAGGGTGCTATGATTCTATGATTCCATGTATTGAGGAATGTCAAATGATAAATGGATTCAATAGAAAAAGGCAAAACTGTTTCCTCTGTTGAGGGAATCCAGAACAAGGGAATATAATATTAAAAAATAAAGTTAGGACATTTAAGAGTGAAATCAGGAAGCATTTTTCACACACAGGGTAATGAAAATCTGGGTCTTTCTCTCTCCCGAAAGGCTGTGGATTATGAAGCAAAGGCGGATAAATAGAATTGAAGTACAGATCAGCCATGTTATAATGGAATGCCAGAACAGGCTTGAACAGCTGAATGGCCAACTCCTGTTCCTGTGACACTTACTAGATAAGAATTCTTTGAATCTACCCACGGTTCTGACCACCTCAACCTACCCGACCTGTCCTTAAAACTCTCCAAACCCATGTGTAACTTAGGTTTGATCCCCAATTATCCTTCCTTCCCTACATCTGGTCCTTGACCAGCACCATTTTCTTTCAGCTCCACCACATTTCCCCTCTCCATCAATACCTCACACCAAAAGTTGCCTTAACCCTGGTCCATGCCTTTGTCACCTCTCAGATGGACTACCCCCAAAGACCCCTCGCCGGTTTCCCTTCCTCCACAATTCACAAAATTCAGCTCATTCAAAACTCCGCCGCCCACATTCTCACCAGCATCAAACTTCGATCAACCCAATCCTTGCCACTGGCTCCCTGTCCCTCCACTCCTTAGCACCCCCTATCTCTCTAATCTCCTCTCTCATCACAGCAGTACCCGCTGTCTCCGCTCTACTGGATCTGGCCTCCTCCTTGTCCCCCGAATACTCCCCTCCACCATTGGTGGCCATGGTTTCAGCCACTATGCCCCAAAACTTTGGAACTCACTGCCTCAACCCTTTCCCCTCAACCCCTCCTTCCCCATCTTCAGATCACACCTGAAGAGCTTCCTTCCCACTCCCCTTGGCTCAGCTTCGGGCTGTTGTTGCACATAAACAAATTCACAACTAGAATTGTAATCTTGACCTTCGCTCATCATAATACTAATAGTAATCCTTGGATTTGATAAAGTATCTTATCACGGCATTGAGACATCCCAAGGTGGTCAAACAGGAAGGTTTTGAGTGCAGTACTTGGAGATATCGCTGCATTGCTTTTCGGATGAGACGTTCAACCGAGGCCCTGTTCAGGAGGATGTTAAACATCCCATTGGATAATCTGATTGTGGCCAGCAGTCCCCCAGATAAAATATCTCATTCACTCCGCAGCTCTGCAATAATCTGGTGTCACCTTTACCTACAGTCAGAGACACTCCTTTTACTGTAAATTCTGTCAAGATCTTTGAAACATCCTTCCAATGAGAAAACCTCAATTTCAATTGCATGGATTATTATTTTTGCTATTGTTATTATTATTATGATGTGTTGTCAGCCTGGCTCAGTCAGTAACACTGACCTGTCTGTGGGTCAGAAGGTTGTGATTTCAAATCCAACATCAGGACATGAACTCACATTGTCTATGCTTACACTCCAATGCATCCCTAGAGATGTGCCCCATTGTCAGAGGTGCCTTCCTTCAGATGAGACGTTTAACCAAAGTCCCATTTGCCTGTTCAGGTGGATGTTAAAGATCCATGGCACTTTTTGAAAGGAGAATGGACTTTCTCTCTCTCTGTGCCCTGGTCAACAATCCCCCAAGTAAATTTGATCATTCACTCTACGGCTTTTTGTGGGAGACAGCTGTGCAGAACTTGCTGCCATATTTTCCTACAAATATACAATTACTCAGTTTCTGAATAATTCTTGTGAAGTACAGTACTTTGAGACATCCTTCCTGCATGACAAGGTGTTATATTGAATGCAAGGATTATTATTATTCTGTTAACCAACATCAAAGGTTAACCTTTCAACAATAATGCTACTCTTCCTCTGTTCTCTGGATTTCTCCCCCCAAAATCCTCCCACTCGGCTCCTACAGATCTGCAAGCCAAATCCCTAATGTGTAGGGTGGTTCTAGTTGGACAAGCAGTGGGAGAGTTTGCAAGACTGTGCTATCAATGGCAAGCCTTGCGGTTTAGCTGTTTAGACTCGAGCACTTACCCCAATTTCTGGGTTCCCCAACCTTGGCTCTTGCCAACCTGCACCTAATACTTTCCAGAATTAGGTAAGCAGCGAGAGCGTAAACATTCCATTCCAACAATCTGTGTCTGGGATTTCCATGTGTTGTTGGGATGCATGAAATTCTCAGTTTGATTGGGGTACCCTTAAACATGGTGATGGTATTTCCACAAGTGTCCAAAAACTTCCCTTTGCCTTCCTTCATCAAAACCTTCCAAACAAAAAGTTCTCTGACCAACTCTTTGTTCACAATTCTCCTCTTGATTCTCCTTGTCAAAGGCGTTATGTCAGTACAGATTTTATTTAAAAGATCGATCAACGTACAACTAAATAGAGAAAGAAACAACTTGCATTTTTATAGCCGTATCAGATCGGAACATCTCTAGATGCTAGGCAAGCAATCATTGCTTTTGTTTGTGGGGGTTGCAAACTCAGCATCTATTTTCACACCTCAAGGTCTTGAGCAGCCGTGACTTGTAACTTACACTGGCAAGGTTGATCTCCAGCTGGGGACATCTCTGCGGTGTCAGAGATGCTGTGCTTTGGATTGAAATTTGAGACTTTTGTCTTTGACTGTGCTTTCGGATAACTTGCCTAAGGTTTTGTCCCACCCAAGAATCAAACCCTGGTCCCCTTGTTTGTGAGACAAGCATGCTAACTGCAACCTACATTGGCATTGGCAGCATCAGCATCCATGGATGCACACTCCAGTCCACCAAGCCAGTCAGGAACCTGGGCGTCTTGTTCGACCCTCAACTGTCCTTTCTCCCCCATATCCGTGCCATGACCAGCATTGTCTTCCACCAACTCCACTACATCGCCCATCTCCACCACAGCCTCACCCCTCCAGCCACTGAAACCCTCGTACACACATTTGTCACCTCAAGGCTCGACTATGGAAACTAACTCCTTGTCGCCCTCCCCAACTCTTCCCTCCACAAGATGCAGATCATCCAAAACTCTGCAGCTCGTGTCCTCTCCCACACCAGGCTCCGTGACCCCATCACCCCTATCCTCGCCCGGCTCCTCTGACTCCCCATTACTTTTGTTGTTGTTGTTGTAGGAAACTCCACCCCATTTTCACACCCAGCTCAGCTGCCCACTATTAAGTGCTATGAAATATCCTCCCCGTGTGAGAGGCACTGAGTTCATTTAAATTCCATTGTATAATATCACAAGAGAAGGTAAAAAAACCTTTGGCACATTTGATCTCAACTCTTCCAGGACACTCAAAATAAATTGGTCACCCAATCCACTTCTGTTTGAGGGACGCTGCTGTGCACAATTGGCTGCCTACAAAATACACATTCAATTCAATTTACAATATATTCTGTGAAGCGCTTTGAGATATAAGGCTCTAACTCAAATACTCACCTGAGCCAGTTTTCTGGGCTCCACCACCCTTCCTGATATCCATATTGCAGATGTTAATCACCCTCTGGGTATATATTTCCTCGTCACTCCCCTGAAATTTGCAAATCTAAGCCTGCTGCCTTGATATATTTATAAGTAGCATTCTTCATTTATTACTTTCTCAGTAAAGTGTGAAATCAGCTCTGAGAGATCCAGGGAGAGAGGGTACATTCCTTTCCGGAAGCAGGCAGCATTTCCACCGTGTAAGTGGTGTAAAATGTGGATTTATGGAACGCTCAGTCTGTTCTAACATACTGTTAAAGCATAGTGATTGGTGTAGCAGACATCCGGCTAGCCAAATAACATCACCTCCATCACAGTGTCACCTGGCTCAGTCAGAAGTACTCTCATCTTTGAGTTAGAAGGTTGTGGGTTCAAGTCCCACTTCGGAATTTGGAACTCATATGGTCTAGGCTGACACCCCAATGCAGGGCGCCATTTCCTGTGGATTAGATGTTAACCTGAAGCACTGTCTGCCTGTTCAGGTGGATGTTGAAAATCCCGCATAGCTATTCGTAATGAGAAGGGAGTTTCTCTATCTCGCTGTCCTGGCCAACAATATCTCCAAGTAAAAAAATTGGTCACTCACTCCATGGTTGATTGTGGGGCATTGCTGTGCGCAAACTGGCTGACTCATTTCTTTCATAAAACAGTCACTGTACTTATAGCATATCCTGTGAAGTGCTTTGGGACATCTTCTTAACGTGAAAGACACTGCATTAAATCTAAGTATAATTAGCTCAAAACTTGTAGCTTGAATTCACATCCTGGTAGCCTGCTTCTGAAACAGACACCCTTAAACCCCAGAGGCTTTCCCTGTTTTATACAGAACTTCACAGGGGACAGCGCTAAATTAAATCACAGCAAAACCAAAAGACATACTTGAAGCTGTAAGGTTTGGGGGGGTGGGGAGGAGCAAGAACTCTCTTAAATTATTTTAAGAACTTTGAAATATGTCATGCGTAATTTAATCCTGGGTCGGGTAAAGCCTAACACTCCTCTTAGCTTTTCAGACCTGCTCGACTTCCTATCCCAGCCAACATATGCAAGCAATAAATTTTAACACTGGATGGGAATAGTGCCAAAGAAATGATGTACAGCCATGGAGAGCTCGTCAAGAACAATCTGGGAATGTCGGAATTGAGTGCACTCTCTGTGGTGGTTTCGTTTCCAATACTTTCCAATACCAGTTCCTTTCCAATACTTTCCAGAGTTGAGTATACAGGCTACATCTCTCCAGGGAGAGAGTGCACCTTCCATTCCAGTAATCTATCACTGAAATGTTGCCCATGCTTCACCTGCAAAACATACAGTCAATCCATTTTACAGTGTGTTCTGTGAAGTGCTTTGAGACGTCTAGAGGACATGATAAGGCGCTATACCAAATGCAGGGATTATTATCCTTATTATTTCCATGTGTAGGTGAGATGGATAGAATTCTAAGCTTGGTTTGAAAACTCTTAAGTATGATGATATGGGCTAAGCATACTTAAGAGTATGTTTTGTAAAAAAATAATGAAAAATAGTCTGGTTCTTAATCAAGCCGGGTCTGAGGTACTCTTGGAGGCTGTTAATGATTTGCACCACAACTCTCTGGGGATAGGTAAGCAGAGTGTGTTCAAGAAGATATCTAAACATCAATACCTTATGTATGGAATTCTCAGTCTTGTTCGGATACGTCTAAGCACAGTGATAGGTTTCTATATGTGTCAGACACATTAATTATTGTTCGGTGGAGACAGATGGGAAAGGCAGTCTTACTTTGACAGAAATAAAATTGCAGTCTTTGAATACTTTGAAACATTGGGAGAAAATGTGTTGTTGGCTGAGGGGGAGGGAGGGTGGAGAATGGGGTGTAAAATGTAAAATGCACAAGAGGCCGTTTGGTCCATCATCTCTGCACCACTTTCAGAACAAGTTAGAATTCCGAGCAGGACAAAACCTTAGGCCAGTTTCCATACTCCACATACCTGTTTACGTAGCAGTAAGCAAGAAACTGGTTGTTAGTTAATTGTCGGATCGCTTTCTGGGGGTAATAATTCCTCCAAAAAAAGGGTCACTCAATTCACTACCAGTACTGCCTTCCACCACCTTCGTAACATCGCTAAACTCTGCCACTGCCTCACCCCTCAAGCTGCCGAAACCCTTGTCTACGCATTCTTCACATCAAGGCTCGACTATGGAAACTCCCTCCTCGTCAGCCTTTCTGGTTCTTCCCTTCACAAGCTGCAGATCAGCCAGACCTCTGCAGCTCGCATCCTCACCCGCACCAAGCTCCGTGACCACATCACTCCTACCCTTGCCAGGCTCCATTGGCTCCCGATCCCCCAGAGGATTGAATTCAAGATCCTCGTCCTCACTTTCAAGGCCATTCACGGACTTGCCACCCACCCCCCCACCTCCTCCCTACCCATCTCTCCGACCTGCTGTCCCCCTATGAACCTCCCCGCCCCATCCATTCGGTGGGCTCCAGCCTACTCCATATCCCCCACCTGACCCGTCCTACCATTGGTGGATGGGCTTTCAGCGGCACTGCACCCACACTCCATCCAACAGTCCCTTCAACTCGCTCCCTCCCTCGCCTCCTTCAAGGCCAGTCTCAAGACCCTCCTCTTCGACTGTGCCTTCTGCTGCCCTCCCAACTCTCTCCCTTCCCTCCTAACTCTCTCCCACCCCTCCCTCCTGATCCTGCACCTCTCCCTTGCTCGGGTCCCGACCTGACTGTTCAGTGCCTTGGGACGTCCTCCCGATGTGAAAGGTGCTCTATAAATGTAATTTTGTTGTTGTTGGTTACGGGACACTGTGAAATTCGCTACTGTGTTTCACCAACAAAATATATAGTCAATTCAATTTACAGTACAGTATATTCTGCAAAGTAGTTTCAACTGTCTCATCAACGTGATAATTTTATTTACATCTCATATGTCATATCAAATGAAAGGAGTATTATTATTATTATTATTATTATAGCAAGCCTGTTTCTTTCATTTGAGATATAAATAAAATTATCAGAGAGGGCATCCAAATATTTCACAGCCTTGATTGATTGCATCAAGGATTTTGCCGTTTGCTGAGAGTTGATAGGACAGAGGTTGAAGACAACAAAAAAAAACACATTTGTTACTGTCTGTGTTTCAGAGCCAGTTTATTTAATTTTTCAAGAAACCCCATTTCCAATTTTGTTTCACAAGTATTAGATGAATCAATCACTGAGTTCACAGACTCAGTGAAGTTTCCCCACTCCCCACCACTCTTTCTCCACCACCGCCCACCATGTTAAAATCACTGCTTTGAAGGCTAGCAATAGATCATTGAGAAGTATAGTCATTGGGACATTGAGTTCACAATCCGGGCTGTGTAACACCTTATCACATTGTTCAGATGTCTTAAAGCGCTTCACAGAATTTATTGTCGAAGTGAATCGGCAGTATTTTGCTGGCAATTGTGAACAGCAGTGTACCATGAACAGTTGATCGTTTGGATTGAGTGAGTAAAGTTTTTATTATTATTTTTTGGAGGGATTATTGCCCCTGGAAAGTGATTCCCCTAGTCGACTAACAACCAGGTTTCTCTTTTGTGAGGCGAGTGCTCCAATC
Source organism: Hydrolagus colliei (assembly GCA_035084275.1). Taxonomy (NCBI): domain Eukaryota; kingdom Metazoa; phylum Chordata; class Chondrichthyes; order Chimaeriformes; family Chimaeridae; genus Hydrolagus; species Hydrolagus colliei. The sequence continues at coordinate 8,365,187 of CM068742.1, read as the reverse complement.
ACTATGCTATGGGATGCCAGTGCAATAATAATAATCCTTACATTTTGCATAGCGCCTAACATAGTGGTAGAACGTCACAAAGCGCTTCAGAGGATATATACTGGAAAATGTTTTGTCTGTGTGTTTTGTAGTATTTTGAACACAACATACAATATACACAGCAATGTGGAGCTCCTGTGGCTCAGTGGTTAGAGCACTTGTCTTGCAAGCTGGGGAGACCAAGCTGGGGAGACCTGTGTTCGAATCCAGGCAGGTCAGGGCGAAACCTTGGGCAAGTTTCCTTACTCCACACGCCTAATAATAATCCCTCCTAAAAAAACCACAATAATAAAATTGGTCATTTCAATCCACGACTGTTTGTGGGGGACACTGCTGTGCGCAATTGGCTGCCGCGATTCGCCCACAAACATATACAGTCAATTCACTTTTTGCAGTGTATTCTGTGAAGCGCTTTGGGACGTCGATAAGATGTGGAAAGTGTTATATCAAATGCGAGGATGATTATTATTATTATTATGTCTCACAAACATGAGGTGAGCGATCAATTTTATTGGGAGGATTGTCGACCAGGACACCAGGAGAGAAACTCCCTTCTCTTTTTAAATGATGCCATGGCACCTTTAACATCCATCTGAACAGGGCACAGACACAACCTCAGTTGAATCACTCAACTGAAGGACGACACTTACAGCAATGCAAAGTCTTGAAACTCTGACTCAGAGGCGAGACTTTCTGCCAACTGAGCCAGGCTGACACATGCTGAGTTGATATTTGATGGGTGGTGGGTTGGGGAAGGGGAGACAGTGAATGTAATGATGGGGAGGGGAATGTGTGAGAGTTAAAAGGGTCATGGAGTCCAACAATTGCAGCATTCTTCCTTTGCTCAGTCATCGGCCTTTGTGTCATCCCTTCGCCCACTCAATCTCCATTTCTAACTCGGCATTTGCTTTTTCACATGAAAGCCTCAAAGCTTTCCAAAAATGAAAGTGGCTTTTCTTTCTCCTATTTTCTCCCTCTGACCTCTAACAACCCCACCATCCCATTTCCTGACTTACTTCCTGCAGCTTCCTCCCCGTCTCCACGGTGACCTGCTCGGCTCGCGCTCAACCCGCCCCCAATGTTCCAGTATTTTCCAGTATATCTTATGAAGCTCTTTGTGACGTCCTACCACTATGTTAGGCACTATTCTGGCCACATTTACCATTCATTCCAGAGGATCAGCTTAGCTCACTGGCTCCACATTGGGTCAGGGGGTTATAGCCTCTGATCGTTAGCTTGGGTCTTCACTGTTCAAGTAGGGTAAGAGGGTTCAACTGACTAACTACAACAACAACAAAAAATTACATTTGTTGAATGCCTTTCACATCAGGAGGACATCCCAAGGCAGGTGTCGGGACCCGAGTATAGAGGGGTGGGGATAGGACTGGAATGAGGGAGGGCAGAAAGATAGGAGGGCGACTGAAGGCATGGTCAAAGAGAAGGTTCTTGAGACTGGTCTTGAAGGGAGGGAGCAAGGTGAAGGGATTGTGGGATGGAGTTCCAAACTGTAGGGGCAGAGAGGTTGAAGGCCTGGCTACCAATGGTAGGGTGGGTCGGGCAGGAGACATGGAACAAACCAGAGTCTGCTGAATGGAGGGAGCAGACAGGTTGGTAGGGGGTCAGAGAAGTAGGAGGAGGCAAGGGCCTTGAAAGTGAGGATGAGGATCTTCTGAAGAATGGGGAGCCAGTGGAGTTGGGCGAGGGTGGGGTGATGGGGGTCGCAGAGCCTGGTGCAGGAGAGGATACGAGCTGCAGAGTTTTGGATGACCTGTAGCTTGTGGAGGCAAGAGTTGGGAAGACCAACAAGGAGGGAGTTGCCGTAGTTGAGCCTGGAGGTGACATATGCATGTGTAAGAGTTTCAGCAGCTGTGGGGACAGATGTGGGAATGAAAGGACAGCTCAGGGTCAAGCAAGACAGACAAACTAATGACTATCCCCTTGGGAGACAGTAAGCAAGTGCCAAGGTGACATGTTGGGCAAGAGAATTTCGGAATCGAGTCAACCCCCTGTGATGGTCTCTAGTCTGGTTCCTGAGCCAGGATTCCAGGACAGGATTCCAGTATTTGAGCACAACCAGTCTGGCTCACTGGCTGCACCCGAAAGGGCAAAACAGTTCCCTGGGGCAGGGAATCATCCCAATCAGCTCCTGTTAACCCTGCGAGTCAGAGCTCTGATGGGTAGGTGGTCCTAGCCAGCGGGGAAAGCTTGCCAGACAATGACATTCAGTTTGTCTGATTAACGTTTAGCAGTTGTGCTTCAGCAGAAACCCTGGGGTCCGTAAACCTTGGCTATTGCCAACCTGCGCAGAATACATCTCCAGAATTATGTCAACAACAACAAGAAATTACATTTATAGAGCGCCTTTAACGTGTTGTGTTCCTCCTGGGAGAGAGCACACACTAATAATAATAATAATCCTTGCATTTGATATAGCGCTTTTCACATCTTATCGACGTCTCAAAGCTCTCCGCAGAATATACTGTAAAGTGAATTGACTGTATATTTGTGGGCGAAACCCGGCAGCCAATTGCACACTGCAGTGTCCCCACAAACAGTTGTGGATTGAAATGACAAATTTTATTATTGTGGTTTTTATGTGGGACGGATTATTATTAGGCATGTGGAGTAAGGAAACCTGTGCAAGGTTTCGCCCTGACCTGCCTGGATTTGAACACAGGTCTCGCGCTTGCAAGACGAGTGCTCTAACCACCGAGCTACAGGAGCTCCATTCCAGGCTGACCAAAAATGTCTTATTTCAAATTCCAAGCAGATGAAACATCGATTATAGTAATAATAATAATAATAATAATAAATAATCCTTGCATTTGATACAGCGCTTCTCAGGTCTTCTGGACGTCTCAAAGCGCATCACGGAATATACTGTAAAATGAATTGACAGTATATTTGTGAGAAAGGCGCGGCAGTCAATCGCGCGCAGCAGTTTCCCACAAGCAGTCCTGGATTGCCCAGCTCTCCCACTATCTCTCATCAGAGGCAGCCGAGTCACTCATCCACACGTCCATCTCATCCAGACTCGACTACGCAACTCCCAGCCTGTCTCAAATCCTCCCTCCACAGGCTGCAGATCATCCAGAACTCTGCAGCTCGTGTTCTCTCCTGCACCAGGCTCCGCAATTCTATCACCCTCACCCTTGCCCAGCTCCACTGGCATCCCATCACACAGAGGATACAGATCAAGATTCTGGTTCTCTATGGCCCACTTCTGTGATCTCATAAGCCCCTACCAACCTGTCCCTCCTTCCGCTCAGCTCGCTCTGACCTGCGATCCTGCCATTGGCAGGTGGGCCTTCAGTCTCTCTGCCCCCACCCTCTGGAATTCCATCTCACAGTCGATAACACCTCTCTCCCACCTCCCTTGCCTTCTTCAAGACCTGTATCAACACTCTGCCCTTCAATAGTGCCTTCGGCCACCCTTCAAACCTTACCCTCCCCGCCCTCCATCCCTCCTGATCCCAACCACAGGTGTCAATGCCTGACACATGAAAGGCACTGTAGAAATGTAATTTGTTGTTGTTGTTGCCCCCCCCCCCTCCCACCCCAACATTAGTAAACAATCATCTGTAGATTTGATGCAGCATTTACTGTGAAGTGGAGTGACTGTATTCTGTAGGCAACTGCGTATTACTCAGCTTGGCTTGTTCAGCATTTTCTGGTGGGGGAGGAATTATTACAGACGGAAAGTGATTCCGCCGATTGATGAACAACCGGTTCCTGCTTACTGCTAGGTAAACAGAGGCGTGTGAGGTAAGGAAATTTGAAGTTTTCACCCTGCCCAGGAATCGAACCAAGTCCTCTCATTTGAGAGGCGACTGCTCTAACCCAGACTCCACAAATGTAGATTAGTGTGAACTTCACGAGGTGAATTGTCAGTCACATCCCTGGTGGTGAATTGACTGAGCTACTCATGTTGTAAATTTCACTGCAACACAAGTGGGAAAGTAACCTTGGAAAGAGCATTGTATCCATCACATCCTCCCATCCCTCACTCCGAGAGTACATCCCACGTTGCTGACAAGCATCCTGACACGGTTCGCTAACAAGCTCCTCCGAAAGAATCGATAACACCAGGGTCAGAGAGCAAGAAGATGGCTCTCCCAGGAGTACTTCTGTATAAAGTTAACCCTGCCTACAACACTGTAAATTACGCGTTATAAAGGCACAGTGAATCTACCGACCGACCACGTCAACAACGAGTGTTCATGTAGAGAGCACACCATCTTAGAACACGTCATGGAGACGCCGAGGATGGATCCAGTGGGGGAGCGAGCACCAATACACTCATGATGGAGAATTCAGCCAGGGAATGGGATTAAACAAGAGATTTCCAGTACGAACATAATGGGGAAAGAGCAGAGGAACAGGATTAGTCAGTGGGGGAGTGAGCGCCTGCACCAGACACGATGCTCCCATTCTGTACACGACAGCGTGGAAACCGAGAACTGCAGGCGGAGCAGAAGCGAGAGTGGATCAAAATCCTGTATCAAAACAAGCGAGTTTAGCACAATGCTCAGACGTGAAATATCACAGCGGGCGGAAAAATAAAACTCATTTAATTGCTGGAAGTCCCTGCGTTTAAGACACCCACTGACTGACTGAAAGTGTTGTTAGCTAGCATTAACCGAAAAAAACTGTCACGCATAACAAGCCCTTAAATAATTGTAATTTGAAAATCATTACCTTTGAGCACTTACTAGAAGTATAAAAAGAGGGAGGGGGCACGTGGGGAGTGGGGGGGGGGGTCATATCACATCTTAACATACTTTGACTGATGTGACACAGTGCTATATCAAATGCTAACTGAAGGTAAACAAAATGCAAAATACCGAAGGTTTAGCGTTTAGTAACATAATAATAAACACTGCATTTGACATAGCTCCTTATCACATCATTGAGCAGCCTTACAACAACAACATTTTAAACTTATAAAGCGCCTTTCACGTCGGGAGGACGTCCCAAGGCGCTGCACAGGAGGCGTGTGACCCGAGCTGGGAGGGGAGTGTACAGGAAGGGGTGAGACACGTAGGGGAGGCCGAAAAGTTCGGGGGGGAACAAAAGGCACGGTCGAAGAGGAAAGTCTTCAAACCGGCCTCGAAAGAGGAAAGGGAAGAAAAGAGACGGAGGGATTGGGGGATGGTATTCCACAGGGTGGGAGCGGAAAAACTGAAAGCCTGGCCTCCGATGGTGGGGCGGTTCGGGCGGGGGGCTTGGAGCAGGCCAAGTCCTGCTGAACGGAGGGTCCGGGTGGGTTTATAGGGGGAGAGTAAATCGGTTAAATAGGGCGGGGCAAGGCTGTGTAAGGCCTTGAAGGTGAGGACGAGGATATTGAACTCGATCCTCTGGAGGATGGGGAGCCAGTGGAGACGGGCGAGGGTGGGGGTTATGTGGTCGTGGAGGCGGGTGCGGGATAGTACACGGGCTGCAGAGTTTTGGATGACCTGCAGCCTGTGAATGGAGGAACTGGGGAGGCCGACTGGAGGAGAGAGTTTCCGTAGTCCAGCCGTGAGGTGATGTACGCGTGCACGAGTGTTTCGGCAGCGCGGGGGGGTGAGATCGTTGCGGAGCCTGGTTATGTTGCGCAGGTGGAAATAGGCGGTGCCGGTCAAGGCACGGATGTACAGTAAAGCACATTGACTATGTATTTTGTGAGCAAAACGCAGCTGTCAGCTGCACATAGTAATGTCCCACAAACAGCTATGGCGTGAGTGAATAATATATTTTTCAGCCTTTTTTGATACATGTGGAAACCCATCACTGTGCTTAAAGGGTAATCAAACCAAGACTTCCGTGCACCAATGTTTTATTTGGGGGGATTGTACTCCCAGGACACCAGAAGAAACTCCCTTCTTTTTTCGAATTGTGCTATAGTATTTGTAACATCCACCACTGAACAGGCGGACGAGATCTCGGTCTAACATCTCACCTGAAGGACAGCGAAGCACACCCCAAGCATCTTACGTATTTTATGGGCCAAACCCAAGAGTGAGGCAACGCTCGCTGAACTCAGTTCTAACCGTCTTGAGCCTGATTTTCAGCCTATATTTCTCGGTAAACGATCTCTTGTCCAAGATGAAGTGTGTTTCCCCCCCACCCCACCCCCACCCCCGTCTGACCTACTTTTCAATCTCAGAACAAGCTTCACGTGAAAGGCCGAGGCACAGAAGGAAACACAAAGACAATAAAAAGGGGAAAAGCTATTATTTCAATTGTCATTGTCTCACATTCCAGTATCATATGCTGTTCTTTTCTTTAATGAAAACGGCAGTGGCTCACTCAGCCTTTATGGTAAGACGATGACTGAAAATGCGAATCTTTTAAGCCCTATCTTTCAGAGCTGCATTGTATTGAATCCTCACATTTGAATACAGCACCTTATCACCTCGGGAGGGCTAGCCTAGAATTCTGTAGAGAGGGAATTAATAGGAATATTTAAATTGGAGCTGGGAAGCGAAGGCATTAAGATATATAATAGTAATTATTGCTATTATCCATTAATAATATACCTCCGCAACATCGCCCGGCTCTGCCACTGTCCCACACCGCAGTTGACCGAAACCTGCATTTATAACATCCAGGCTCGACTACGCAAATGTCGTCCTCTCCAACTCCTCCCTCCACAGACTGTAGATCATCCAGGACTCTGCAGTCCGTGTCCTCGCCACACCAGGCTCCGAGACCACATCACCTCCATTCTCGCCCAACTCCATTGGCTTCCCATCACATGTTGGATACAGTTCAAAGCTCTACGTGGCCTTGCTTCCCTCTACAGCCTTCTACACCCTTACTACCTGCCCCCTCCCTCCGCTCAGTGGACGATGACCTGTTTCATATCCTCCTCCCCAGTGGACGGGTCTTCAGCCACTCTGAAACTCCATCTCACAATCCCTCCACCTCACCCCTCCCTTGCCTCCTTGAAGACCCATCTCAGGACCACCGCCCTCCCCCACCCCCCTGTTCAGTGCCTTGGGATGTCCTCCCAACGTGAAAGGAGAGCATTTTGTGGAACTGAAAATATGGGTTAATGCTAACGTAATGTTGTTATTGTTGCTGCAAATAAAGTATAAGATTATCATTATTATTATAAAGTAAAGTTGGACTCCATTGAACTCTTAACTGCCGATAAGAAAGTCCATACTTTTCCCCGGCACTCCATTGTATTGTCCTCCTCCTTCCCTTAGGTAAATCAATAATCCTTTGATCCACACACCAAAGATTGAGGATGATAGAGGAGGCTATTCAGCAATCTTTGCAGCTGTTTGCACAGCTCTCTAGCACTCGCTGTCTGTCCTAGTGCTCGCTTCTGACAATAACATCTCCTGTTATGTTTCAGAGATAAGCGCCCAGCCTTCTGTCCAAATTTCTCACGTTTTCAGGCTGAAGACCGACTTATGATTGGCCTCTTTGGGAGGGATTTAAGCCGTAACATGTCATCCTGGGGCTGAACTGGCTCAAAGGTGACATGTTTGGCATCAGAATTTTATAGTCGAGCCTCTGTGGGGATGTCTAGTCTGGTTCCTGAGCCAGGCGGGTCCGCAGTATTCCAGGGTTCATCAGCAGGACCTGGAAGGGCAGCTCAGTACTCGCTTGTCTCCCCAGATCCATTACCCGCCTTAAAATTCTATTAATTCCAATCGATTCCGCTGCCTGAATACTTCCCGCACTCGCAATTCTGTATCCCCATCACATCACTCCTCGGCTTTAGGATACTCTCACTCATCTAGAAACCCCTTCATGCCCCAGCACCTCCCTGCATGTCTCCGGACTTGCTTTCTCCCCCACTCCACTATCTGCCACTTCTGCTTGGCCTCCTTCTTGTCCCTCATCCCCTACACTCCATGAATAAAGACTGGGCTTTTAGCCTCTACACCTCGAAACTTTGGAAATCTTTTCCCTCAAATGTTCTGCATTTCTCCCTCCTTCCTCATGTTCCAATCATGACTGCTAGACTGTGCTAACGATCACCTCCCCTCTCCCCCTGGCTTGGTGTCACTGTTAAGCACTCCAAGACACTATTTCGCAATGAATGGTGCCACATAAATGCAGGTTGTTGTTGTTGTTGTGGGAAGGAGCTCTTGCTACTCAGCTCCCCTGAACCCTACAAACCAAATCCCTAATGGGTTGGTGGGTTCTTGCTGGACAAGCAGTGGGAAAGCTTGCCAGACAGCAATTTCAACAGCAAGCTATTCCAATTTTAGCTGGTGAGACTCCAGCAGTTACCCCCAACATACACTCTGGGGTGTCAAGCCTTAACTCCTGCCAACCCGCACCTAATATTTTTAGGAATTAGGTCATCGGGATGCGTCCCTCCAGGGAGAGAGAGTGTACATTGTTTTCCAATAAACATTTGGTGGATTTCCATTTGTAGGTGGGATGCGGTTGAGTTTGAAAACTATTAGTCGTGATGATGCCAAATATCCAGTTGACCAAAATAAGTCCAGGATGATGCTCCAATGTCTGTATCTCTTTAAGTGGATATTAAAGAGGCCATGGAAGTGTTCAAAAAGAGGAGTTCATCCCAGTATTCTGGCCGACAACCCCAAGCTAAAAACAAATTTCACATTGACTTCGAATTCAAGATCCTCGTCCTCACCTTCAAGGCCATTCACGGCCTTGCCCCCGCCTATCCCTCTGACCTACTGTCTCCCTATCAGCCTGCCCGCTCCCTCCGTTCAGCAGACTCAGGCCTGCTCCGCGTCCACCGCCCTAACCGCCCAACCATCGGTGGCCGGGCTTTCAGCCTCTCTGCTCCCACACTGTGAAACTCCATTCCGCTGAACCCTCCGCCTCGCTTCCTCCCTTTCCTCCTTTAAGGTCTCAAGACTTTCCTCTTCAACCGTGCCTACGGCTCCCCCTCTAACTCTTCCCCCTCTCCCACTCTCCTTCCCCTTCCCCCTACCTTCCCCCCCCATGCCTCCCCAACCCCCCGCTCGGGTCCCGACCTGACTGTTCAGCGCTTTGGGACGTCAGATTTGACTGCATAATCGCTGTGTTTTTCTGTAAAATCCAGGGCTTTGAGATGGAAAGTTACAGCACAGGAGGCCATTTGGCCATCGATGACTCAACAAGGTGATAAGGTGTTTATATCAAATCCAAGAATTGTTATTGTCATAATCCCTCATAATCTTGAAGATTTCCTATCAATTTCCTTACACTGTACTGTAAGGTGAATGGTGTATTTTGGTGGGTGAATCAGGGCAGTCCATACACAGTAGTGGATTGAGTAACCAAATTATTATTATTTTTATTAATTTTTGTAGGGGATAATTACCCCCAGAAAAGTGACCCACTATTTGACTAACAGCCGAATGCCTGCCTACTGCTCAGTAAACGGAGGCATGTGGAGTAAGGAAACTCCGCAACGGGGAATGGGACTCAGGGACCAATGCTCTGACCACTATGTCACAGGATTAACGCTGGTATAAGCACCTTAAAGTCAAGATCCCCTTTGTAACTTGAATCCTTGGTTAACATCTGACTTATTTCTACGTGTTTCCAGTTGTTATGCTCCACACGTGAGCACGAGGCGCTGTTTGATTTGCAATCAGGTTATTTATCTTTTCGTCCCATTTATTTTGTGTCAAACCCCAAGTTAAAGTGTTGTGGATGTTCGCTCATTTTCCACTAATCTCTTTGACAGTAGGTTTTTTTTACACACACACGCACCAGTGCCAATATATCACCAGGTAAACTCCAACCAACCCACAATCCCAATACTGGTCTCTGCTCAGCCTCACTGTAACTGGCAACAGCTCCCCCTGGCAGAAGATGCCACAAGGGCAACGTATCCCTTGCATTCCATGATATACTAATAATAATAATAATTCTTGCAGTCCATATAGCGCCTTATCACATCATTGAGACGTCTCAAAGCGCTTCACATAATGTACTGTAAAGTGAATTGACTGTATATTTTATGGCCGAAACGCAGCAGCCAATTGCGCACGGCAGCGTCCCCCACAAACATGGGGAGCGTGGGGGTAAGGAAACTTGCCTACGGTTTCGCCCGAATAGAAATCAAACCCGGGTCCTTCTGACCTGTGAGTTGAACACGCTAACCATGGGACTCCGGCCACAACTACCCATTCCACGTCTCTTTCACACGCGCGTTAATTTTGCTTTGGCCCGTAGGGTGTCAGCCTGGTCCAATCAGCAACACTCTCGTTCGCGAGTCAGGTGGCGGTGAGTCCCAGTCCCACTTTGGGAGTTTGCGCCTCATAGTTTAGGGTGAAGCCGCATGTAGTACGGAGGGGAACGCAGCATTGTGAAATCATTACACTGAACTAATAGCCAGCAAGTAGCTCCTCGGAAGTCAATCCCAATTAATTTGATACAAATTCAATGGCCAGGCACAACTCCAGATTGATCACCCCGTGAAGCCAGATTCCCCGGAGATTCCGGCCCTTGGAAGGCGTTTCATGTGATGACTGGGATGGTTTAAGTGAATTCCTATACAATGTCAGTGTTAAATGGTCCTTTTCAATCCGGGGAAATTGTTGGCCGGGACACCCGGGAGACCACTCTCTCTTTTCCGATTCGCGTAGTGGGACCTTTAACCTCTGCCCGGGCAGGCAGGCAGGCAGGCAGGACCTTTAGCTTAATGTCTTATCTGGAAGTCAGCGCTTGCAGACAAAGTAAATGTCCCCAGCCGCCTCGCTGGAGTGTCAACGTGAGCTACCCCCCAAAAAAAATTAATTGCATCCAAAAATTACATCCTCGCAATTTAGATTTCCCGTCTTTCACGGTGGGAGAAAGTCTCAGAGCATTTCACAGTGTGTACTGTAAAATACAGTGACTGTGTGTCATTTAGAGGGAAACACAGCAGCCAATTTACTGACAGCCGTGTCCCACAAACAGTGCTATGATATGTTTTATTTGAGGGATGGTTGGCCAAGACACCCGCAGAGGAAATCCTTTCGCTTTTCCTACAGCCCGACGGGATCTTTAACATCCGTCTGAATACAGGGCGCAGATGGGTCCTCTGTATTTAACGTCTCCTTCCGAAGGTCAGGACCTCTGCGAATCCTTGCGTTCGATGCAGCGCCTTTTCACCTCCGGAAACCTCAAGAGCGTCACGGGAGTTTACCGCGAAGCGCAGCGACGATCCACACGTTTGTGGGTGAACACGGCAGCGGCCAACGTGCGCCAGGCTGCGATCGAGTCGAGCGGCTGGATGTGTAATCTTGACCCTGGCCTCTGCGTCGAAAGATTGTGGGGTGGGTTCAAGACCCGCCGCGTCGGGACTTCGAACTCGCGTAGACTAACACGAAACTCCAGTGAAGGGCTGTGCCTGGGTGTGGGGGGGGGGGGGGGCAGGAGGGGGGGGGGGAGGTTCGAGTTACGTCTTCAAAGAGGCGACGTTCTTCGGAGAAGACTTTAATCCGAGATCCCGATTTCCATGTTCAGGTGGATGTTGAAGATCACGCGGAACTATTCAAAATAGAGAAGGGAGACTCTCTCTCTCTCTCTCTCTCACTCTCACTCTCTCCCCCAATGTCTTGGCTGACACACACACACCCCCCACAACCACAAAATAAAATTGGTCACTCATTTCATGGCTGTTTTGTGGGACACAACTGTACATCACTGTGCCTACAAATACTCCATTGCACAGCAAACCCTTTATTTGGAGCTCCTTCCAAGAGATTGTGTGTGTAATGTGGTGGTGGGGGGGGGGGGGGGAAGAGAGGAGGTGGGGGTTCTGTGATAGCATTCAGCTTCCAAAGGGTAACAAGAAGTCCTTTAACCCTAACTCTCCTCCTCCTCCTCCTACCCCCAGCACTGCCTGACTTACCTGTGAGTTGGGCAATGAGGAGGTGGCCTTTGTGGGCAGTGGGAGAGAGAGGGAGGGAGGGAGGGATGGATGGAGGGATGGAGAGAGAGAGAGAGTGTGGAAGGGACTCGATTGCTTTAAGTAGCCAGGGTTGTTTGACGCCAGGCGGTAGGTAGAGTTAGGAGTCAGAGCTGAGAGAGAGAGACACACACACACACAGACAGAGATAATTAACGGTAGGAAGCGGTGGACAAGACAATACAGTACATTAAATTATCTCTCTCTCCTGTGTGCACACACACACACACACACACACAGAGTGGGTCAGCAACACACCTGAAGGACATGAATGTCATCCATCCATCGGATTTAAGATCTCCCTGAACCTCAAACGAGTGAGTGGATTTGATTTGAGAAGGAAAACAAAAGGATTGATTTGTTAGCAAGAGAATATTTTTTTGCCTTGGAATCTCACTCTTCTTGTCTGCTCACACACACACACACACATTTTTTTCTCTCTCACACACACAGACTTTCTCCCCAACACACTCAACCCATGCCCTCTCTGCCTCTGTCACACGCACATCCCCTGTCCCTCCATCAGACACACAGTCTCTGCCTCTCTCACACACACACACACACACACATTCTCTGTCCCCCTCCTCTCTCACACACACATTCTCTGTCCCCCTCCTCTCTCACACGCATTCTCTGTCCCCCTCCTCTCTCACACGCATTCTCTGTCCCCCTCCTCTCTCACACACATTCTCTGTCCCCCTCCTCTCTCACACACATTCTCTGCCCCTCCCTCCCTCCCTCTCTCTCTCTCACACACACACACACACAGAGAGATCCTTTCAGTCTATAGAGAAGGGAATGGTCCCCACAAAGCTGTGGCAAAGTGAATCTTGTGGATTCTCTCTCTCTCTGCACAATCCCAGGCTGGTTTACCTGCTGCTGGAGTCTGGCTGCTGGTGCAGAGATGGTTTTCACTGGCGTTTACTTGGTGTTGGCACTTCTCGGTGAGTAACCTTAAAGTTCTTCACTGTTCTTACCCCCCCCCCCCCCCCCACCCCTCTCTCTCCCCCCCTCCATCCATCCATCGCCAAAGGCTGGTTTAATGTTTACAGTATTTGTATTTTCATTGACTGTTGTAAATAATGTGTGTGTGTGTGTGTGAGGGTGTGTGTGTGTGTGTGAGGGACTGTGTGTGAGGGTGTGTGTGTGTGTATGTGACTGTGAGTGTGTGTCTGTCGGTGAGTGAGTCTGAATGTGTGTCATTGCGTGTTTGTGAGAGAATGAGTGTGTCTGAATGTGTGTCATTTTGTGTGTGTGTGTGTTTGAGAGAGTGAGCGAGTCTGTGAGAGAGAATGTGTGTCTGAGCTATGTGTGTGTGTGAATGAGTGAGTGAGTGTCTGAGTGAGAGTGAGTGTGTCTATCTATGTGAGTGAGTGTGTTAGAGAATGTGTGTTTGAGAGTGAGTGAGTGTGTTAGAGAATGTGTGTCAGTTTGAGTGAATGAGTGAGTGTGTTAGAGAATGAGTGTGAGTTTGTGTGAGTGAGTGAGTGAGTGAGAGAATGAGTGTGAGTTTGAGTGAGTGAGTGTTAGAGAATGAGTGTGAGTTTGAGTGAGTGAGTGTGTTAGAGAATGAGTGTGAGTTTGAGTGAGTGAGTGTGTTAGAGAATGAGTGTGAGTTTGAGTGAGTGAGTGTTAGAGAATGAGTGTGAGTTTGACTGAGTGAGTGTGTTAGAGAATGAGTGTGAGTTTGAGAGTGAGTGAGTGTGTTAGAGAATGAGTGTGAGTTTGAGTGAGTGAGTGAGTGTGTTAGAGAATGAGTTTGAGAGTGAGTGAGTGTGTTAGAGAATGTGTGTTTGAGAGTGAGTGAGTGTGTTAGAGAATGAGTGTGAGTTTGAGAGTGAGTGAGTGTGTTAGAGAATGAGTGTGAGTTTGAGAGTGAGTGAGTGAGTTAGAGAATGAGTGTGAGTTTGAGAGTGAGTGAGTGAGTTAGAGAATGAGTGTGAGTTTGAGTGAGTGAGTGAGTTAGAGAATGAGTGTGAGTTTGAGTGTGAGTGAGTGTGTGTGTGTGTGTCAAATTGGAGATATTTCGGATCAGATCTGATGAAACCATCAAACGTTGCGAATCTGTTTAGAAATGGCGCAAAATTTTCAGCCCAACGTTTCACTAAAAACGTATGAATTGAATATCAAGACAAGGATGCCTTTAACACAAAGCCTAGAGGTTCAGAGAGAGAGAGAGAGAGACTTGAAAGCTCTGGGGTTTCAGGTACATTTGGTGATGTCTTGTCCCTACACACACACACACACACATATATATATATATATTTGACATAATATATATTTGACATAACTCTCCCCACAACACAGAGCTCCCTGGGTTTGTGCAGAGGTGTTTTCAGGTAAAATACTAGAGAGGTATAAATCTCCAGCGTTAAACTCGTACAGAGCCACGGGTTCACTATAGTGTGAGTATCTCTCTGTGCCTCTATCTCTCTGTGTGTCTCTCTCACTCTCTCTGTGTGTCTCACTGTGTCTCTGTCTCTCTCCCAGTGTCTCAATGTGTCTCACTCTCTCTCTCTGTGTCTCACTGTGTCTCACTGTCTCTCTCACTCTCTCTGTGTGTCTCACTGTGTCTCTGTCTCTCTCCCAGTGTCTCACTGTGTCTCACTCTCTCTCTCTCTCTCTGTGTCTCACTGTGTCTCACTCTCTCTCTCTCTCTCTCTCTGTGTCTCACTGTGTCTCTCAATCTCTCTGTGTCTCACTGTGTGTGTGTGTGTGTGTCTCTATCTCTCTCTGTGTCTCACTGTGTCTCTCACTCTCTCTGTGTCTCACTGTGTCTCTGTCTCTCTCCCAGTGTCTCAATGTGTCTCACTCTCTCTCTCTGTGTGTCTCACTGTGTCTCACTCTCTCTCTCTCTCTCTCTGTGTCTCACTGTGTCTCTCACTCTCTCTGTGTCTCACTGTGTCTCTGTCTCTCTCCCAGTGTCTCAATGTGTCTCACTCACTCTCTCTCTCTGTGTCTCACTGTGTCTCTCTCAATCTCTCTGTGTCTCACTGTGTGTGTGTGTGTGTGTCTCTCTCTGTCTCACTGTGTCTCTCACTCTCTCTGTGTCTCACTGTCTCTCACTCTCTCTGTGTGTCTCACCGTGTCTCTGCCCCTCTCTCTGTGTCTCACTTTGTGTGTCTCTGTCTCTCTCTGTGTGTCTCAGTGTCTCTCACTCTCTCTGTATCTCACTGTGTCTCTGTCTCTCTCCCTGTGTCTCAATGTGTCTCACTCTCTCTCTCTCTCTGTATCTCACTGTGTCTCTGTCTCTCTCCCTGTGTCTCAATGTGTCTCACTCTCTCTCTCTGTGTCTCACTGTGTCTCTGCCCCTCTCTCTGTGTCTCACTGTGTCTCTGCCCCTCTCTCTGTGTCTCACTGTGTCTCTGCCCCTCTCTCTGTGTCTCACTGTGTCTCTCTCAATCTCTCTGTGTCTCACTGTGTGTGTGTCTCTCACTCTCTCTGTGTCTCACTGTGTCTCACTCTCTCCTCTCTGTGTGTCTCACTGTTTCTCTGCCCCTCTCTCTGTGTCTCATTGTGTCTCTCAATCTCTCTGTGTCTCACTGTGTCTCACTCTCTCTCTCTCTCTGTGTCTCACTGTTTCTCTGCCCCTCTCTCTGTGTCTCACTGTGTCTCTCACTCTCTGTGTCTCACTCTCTCTCTCTCTGTGTGTCTCACTGTGTGTGTGTGTGTGTGTCTCTCTCTGCGTCTCACTGTTTCTCTGCCCCTCTCTCTGTGTCTCATTGTATCTCTCAATCTCTCTGTGTGTCTCACTGTGTGTGTGTGTGTGTGTGTCTCTCTCTCTGTGTCTCACTGTGTCTCTCACTCTCTCTGTGTCTCACTGTGTGTGTGTGTGTCTCTCTCTGTGTCTCACTGTGTCTCTCTCACTCACTCTGTATCTCACTGTCTCTCTGTGTCTGTCTTACCTTGTCTCTCACTGTCTCTATCTCATTCTATCGTTCACTCTCACACTATACACGGGACATTTTACATTATACACTGTACGCTGTATATACTGTCCACTGTATACTGTGTACTGCACACTGTACACAGCTCAATACCTTGGGGATATGACACAGGGAATGTATGTCTCTCTCCCTTCTTCTCTCTCTCTCACTCTCTCTGTGTCTCACTGTCTCTATTCCTGACTTATCACTGCCTTATCACTGCCTCTCTCACTCTCTGTGTCTCACTGTCTCTCTCTGTGTGTCTCACTGTCTGTCTCTCTCTCTCTGTCTCTCTCTCTCTGTGTATCACCTCATCTCTCTCTCACTCTCTGTGGCTCACTGTCTGTCTCTCTGTGTCTCACTGTCTCTCTCACTCTCTGTGTCTCACCGTCTCGCTCTCTCACTCTCTGTGTCTCACCGTCTCGCTCTCTCACTCTCTGTGTCTCACTGTCTATCTCTGTGTGTCTCACTGTCTCTCTCACTCTCTGTGTATCATTGTCTCTCACTCTGTGTCTCACTGTCTGTCTCTCTGTGTCTCACTGCCTCTCTCACTCTCTGTGTATCATTGTCTCTCACTCTGTGTCTCACTGTCTGTCTCTCTGTGTCTCACTGTCTCTCTCACTCTCTGTGTCTCACCGTCTCGCTCTCTCACTCTCTGTGTCTCACTGTCTATCTCTGTGTGTCTCACTGTCTCTCTCACTCTCTGTGTATCATTGTCTCTCACTCTGTGTCTCACTGTCTGTCTCTCTGTGTCTCACCGCCTCTCTCACTCTCTGTGTCGCACTGTCTGTCTCTCTGTGTCTCACTGCCTCTCTCACTCTCTGTGTCTCACTGTCTGTCTCTCTGTGTCTCACTGCCTCTCTCACTCTCTGTGTCTCACTGTCTGTCTCTCTGTGTCTCACTGCCTCTCTCACTCTCTGTGTCTCACTGTCTATCTCTGTGTGTCTCACTGTCTCTCTCACTCTCTGTGTATCATTGTCTCTCACTCTGTGTCTCACTGTCTGTCTCTCTGTGTCTCACTGCCTCTCTCACTCTCTGTGTCTCACTGTCTGTCTCTCTGTGTCTCACTGTCTGTCTCTCTGTGTCTCACTGTCTGTCTCTCTGTGTCTCACTGCCTCTCTCACTCTCTGTGTCTCACTGCCTCTTTCTCTCTCTGTCTCTCTCACTGTCTCCCTCATTCTCTCTCTGTCTAATTCTCTCACACTCTGTATCTCATTATCTCTCTGTATCTCATTATCTCTCTGTCTCCCACTCTTCGTGTCTCACTTTCTCTCTTTCTCTCTCTGTCTTACTGTCTCACTCACTCCCTCTCTCTCTGTTACCCTCTCACCCTGTTTCTCTCTTAGTCTCACTGACTTAGTCTCACTCTCTCCCTGTCTCTCTGTCCCGCTCACTCACTTTCTCTCTGTTGCTGTCTCTCAGTGTCACTGACTCTCCCACTCTCTCCCTGTCTCACTGTCCCTCTCGCTCTCTGTTTCTGTCTCTCAGTCTCCCTCTCACTCTCTCCCTGTCTCACTGTCCCTCTCGCTCACTGTCTCTCTGTTTCTGTCTCTGTCTCCCTTTCACTCTCTCTGTGTCTCACTGTCTGTCCCTCACTCCTTCTCTGTCTCTCTTCCCTGTGTCACTGTTTCTCTGTATCTCTCACTGTCTGTGTCTCGCCGTATCTTTCTCACTCACTCTCTCTCACTGTGTGTCTCTCTCTCACTGTCTCTATCTCTCTCTGTCTCTCACTCTCTGTCTCAGTGTCTCTCTCTCTGTGTGTTTCTCTCCAGGTGTCTCACTATCTCTGTCTGTGTCTCAGTATCTCTGTCTCTCTCTCTCTGTCTCACCATCTCATACTATGCATTTCCTGTAGCTCAGTGGTTAAAGCACTGGGATTACAAGCCTGAGACCTGTGTTCTAATCCAGGCAGGTCAGGGCGAAACCTTGGGCAAATTTCCTTACTCCACAGGCCTAATAATAATCCGTCAAAACCCCCCACAATAACAAAATTGGTCATTTCAATCCACAACTGTTTGTGAGACGCTTCTGTGTGCAATTGGCTGCCGCGATTCGCCCACAAATCTACAGTCAATTCACTTTACAGTATATTCTGTGAAGCACTTTGGGACGTCGATGAGATGTGAAAAGTGCTATATCAAATGCAGGGATGATTTATTATTATCTCTCTCTCGCTGTCTGTGTCTCGCTATCCCTGTTTCTCTTTCACTCTGTCTTTCGTTCTCACTCTCTCACAGTCTCTCTGTCACTCTCTCAGTGTCTCCCGCCCCCCTCTCTTCCTCCCACTGTCTCTGTTTCACTGTTTTTCTCTCCGTCTCTCACACTGTTACTCTGCCAATTTGTCTCTCTCCCCACCCCTGCCTCGACACTCGTCCTCCCCCCTCTCTTTCTCGCTGCCTGTTTCAGTCCCCCTCTTTCTCTCGCTCTCCCTTGCTCACCCCACCCTCATACTCCCTCTCTCCCTCAACCCACTCCCTCTCATCCCTTACTTTTCTCAATCCTTCCCACTACGACCACAACAAAATTACACTTGTAGAGCGTCTTTTACGTCAGGAGGACATCCCAAGTCAGGTCGAGACCCGAGCATGGAGGAGGGGACAGGGAGGGTTGGGATGAGGATGGGCAGAGAGGTAGGAGAGCAGCTGAAGGCACAGTCGAAAAGGAGAGTCTTGAGTCAGGCCTTGAAGGAGGCAAGGGAGGAACCCTACCTCTCTTATTCCCTCTACTCTCACTCCTTCTCACACTACGCTCCCTCAGACTCCTGCCCGCCCCTCACTTTCTCACTCTCTTCTCTAACCCCCTCATTCTCTCTGCCACTCTTCCTCTCTCTCTTCTACACACCCCATCTCTCTTTGTGCATCATTCTCTCTGCCACACTCCGCTTTCTCCCCCTCACTCCCCTTCCTCTCTCTCTCTCTCTCTCTCTCTCTCAATCCTCTCTCTCCCCCTACCCCCTCCCTCCCTTTCTCTCATTCTGTCTCCCACTCCCCTACGTCTCTCTCTATCTCTCTGACTCCCTTTCTCTCTTCTCATTCCTTCTCTGCCTCTTTCTCTTCCTCTCATTCCCTCTCTCTCATTGCCTATCTCTACTCTCTCACACTCCCCCTTCTCTGACTCCCTTCTCTGACTCCCTTTCTCTCCCACTACCTCTCTGAGTTCCTCTCTCACCATCTCTATCTCACTCTTTTTCTCTCCGCCCCCCCATTCCCCCTCTCTCCTTTCCTCCGCCCCTCCTGAACCCAACCACCAGCTAGGGAGTGGATGCCTGACTGACCAGGGCCTTGAGACATCCTCCTGATCTGAAAAGCACTATACAAGTTGGGTTGTTGTATCTCACTCCCTCCCTCATTCTCACTCCCTCTCTGCTCCTCTCTCCTTCTCACTCTCGCTTTCTTTCACTCCCTCTCTTTATCTCTACTCTCTTGACACACTTTCCCACGTTACTCTCTCTCCCTATTCTCTGTCTCACTCTGCCACTCTTTCCTCACTCTCTCTTTTACATTGGTTCCAATCTCACTTTCTCTCTGTCGCTCTCTCAGCGTTTCACACTTTATCTCTTATCTCAACATAACTGTTGGTTCATCTCCTCACTCTCTCACTCAATTTCTCTAACAATCCCTCCCTCCCTCCCTCCCTCACTCACTCACTCCAGAATTAGAGAAGCAAGATGTGTCCCTCCAGAAAACCACATCCCATTCCAGACACAAGGGAAATTTCCATGGAAGGGGCATACAGATGTGAACTCAAATCTGCTTTGAATAATCCTAAACACAGTATTGAGTTTCCATCTGCGTCAGGCCACATGAAAACCTTTTCTCCTGCTAAATCTCATACTAACAAGAATCCTTGCATTTGATGTAGCACTCTACACATCTTCTAGACGTCTCAAAGCGCTTCACAGATTATACTGAAAAGTGAATTGACTGTACATTTGTGGATGAAACACAGCAGCCAATTGCGCACAGCAGCGTCCCCCACAAACAGTCATGGATTGAGTGACCAAATTATCATTTATTTTTTTCTTGAGGGATTATTATCAGTGGGACCAAATTATTATTGTTTTTAATCTCTCCCTCTCCCGCTCG
This sequence comes from Hydrolagus colliei, assembly GCA_035084275.1. Lineage (NCBI taxonomy): Eukaryota > Metazoa > Chordata > Chondrichthyes > Chimaeriformes > Chimaeridae > Hydrolagus > Hydrolagus colliei. The sequence continues at coordinate 8,345,271 of CM068742.1, read as the reverse complement.
CTGTAAATCTCTCTCTGAATCTTACTCCATCTCTGACTTACTCCTGATGAATCTCTCTCTCTCTCTCTCTCTCTCTCTCTCTCTCACTGTTTCTCGCTTCCACTGTCACTTTAAGCTTTCCTGGGTCTCGCACTCTCTTGCGACTGATTGAAATGTGGAACTTAAATGACTATTACGGGAATTCTAATTGATGTGCCATTCACGTCCGCTCCCTCCTCTAATAACACCAGCACTTAAAGAAAGCGCTTGCTTTCTCAACCAAGTGCTCCAGAGAATGGCAACCACGACTTAACGTATAAAACAATACAGTGGTGGTGTGCGGATTGGCTGTGTACAAACACATAATCGCTTGCCGGTTCACAATAAGGCACGGTATCAAAAATAATAATAATAATCCCAATCCTTGCATTTGATTTATGGAGCCTCATCACGTCTCAAAGACACTCCAGGAATATGGGGAATACTTTGCCCACAAATATCCAGTCGATTCACTTTACAGTATGTTCTGTGAAGCGCTTTGAGACGTCGATAAGATGCGAAAAGCCGCGATATCAAATGCGAGGATTATTGTTATTGTTGTATAATGTAGTGACTCTGTATTTTTTTTTTGGGGGGTGGTGGGGGGCAACTGCACACAGCAGTGTTCCCCAAACATCTCTGGGGGGTAATAACCCACTCCCAAATAACAACAACAACAACAACAACAAAATTGCACTTATAAAGTGCCTGTCACGGCGGGAGGATGTTGCGTCCCAAAGCGCTGAATAACCCGTGAACCCTTCAACCCGCCATTGTTGTTTTGACGTCCTGCAGTGAATAGCGAAGCAGCAGCTTAACCCGTGGCTGATTACGCTCTGTCTCCACGCTGCGATTCACGGTGATTCGCACTCTCTTCCATCAAATGTTTGAGGCTCCTTGCCTATGATCATGTCCCCTATTGCCCCACACAGTTGAGTGTTAGACTCCACCACTGTCACAATCACAGTCACAATCCCTCGCGAGGGCAATAAAATGAGTCACTCACTCGCAGGGCTGTTAGTGGGACACCCGCGATGTACAATTGGGCGGCTGTGTTTGGCCCACAGCAGACACAGGCAATCCACTTCAACAGTAAATCCTATGAAGCACTTTGAGGCGTCTCGATAACGTGATCAGAGATAATCTGTGATAATTATACATTGTGTTGGGTTAATGGTGACCGCCATCTGCTGGTCAGTTATGTAAACTGCAGGCAAATTGGTGATAAAGAATGTAGCCATAATTAATAGTAATAATAATAATAATAATAATCCTTGCGTTAGGATATGGAGCCTTATCAAGTTGGTCAGACGTCCCAAAGCACTTGATAGGATGTACTGTTAAGTGGATTGACTGTATCTTTTGTGGGTGAAACGCAGCAGCCAATTTGCGCACAGCAAATGTGTAAACAAGCCCAAGGAAGGCTGTAGGAAGTTATCTTTCATCCGGCACTCGATGTCTGACAGTCTTGTCGGGATGTCAGTTGTCCTGGAAGCGAGGGGGGGGAGGTAGAGAGTTGGGTGTCATCCACGTACATGTAGAGGTTGAAGAGGAGGGGACCGAGGACAGAGCCCTGAGGAACAGTGCGTAAGACAGGCTGTAAAAGAAACTGTTGGCGAAATCGGTGAGAGAGAGAGATAAGACCTGAACCAGCCAAGGACAGAACCTTAAATGTCACAGTGGAGGACAGGAGGACAGGCGGTAGAGGAGGATTGAGTGGTCCATGGTGTCCAAGGCAGCAGAGAGGTCGAGGAGGATGAGAAGACAGAGGGGAGCCCTGGTCACAGATTGACATTTATTTTGTTGAAGTGATTATTACTGCAGTAAGCAATCCACTGATTGACAAACAGACCGGTTCCTACTTAATGCCAGCTAAACGGGGACGTGTGGAGTAATGAACTTGCCTAAGGTTTCACCTGCCCTGGAATAGAACCCAGGGCCTCTCGCTTGCAAGGTGAATGCTCTAATTAATACGCTGCAGGAATCCAGTCATGCTAATCCTTGTATTTGCATAATCACATCAAAACATCTAATTACTGTCAGATGTATTGGCTATTTTGAAGAAGTGACAAAAAACAATTTTGTCTGGGGAGAAACCTTCCTCCTCTTTGTTCAAATGGTATCACAGCATCTTTAATGCCCACCCAGACAGGCAGATATGACCTTGGCTTAACCCGTCCTTCAAAAGACTTGAGTGTGTAGCGCTTCTTTCAGCACCCAGTCCCCCCCCCCCCCCCCATTCTTCTCTCACTCGTCCAAATGCTAGGCTTAGTGTGCCAACTACATCTGTGAGCTCAAAGCACTGACCCAAAGCTCAAACCTGCTCTATTAGAAAAGAGTTGAGAGTTTCTCCTGGTGTCCTGGTTTAAATATAATAATTTAATATAATACAATAATCCTTCCATTTGATATAGCGGCTTTTCACATCTTATCGACGTCTCAAAGCGCTTCACTGAATATACTGTAAAGTGAATTGACTGCATATTTGTGGGCGAGTGAAACGCGCCAGCCAATTGCACACGGTAGTGCCCCCGACAAACGCAAACAAGGCTTGCAGAGTTTACAAGAGATAACTGGGAGGATTTCCTTCCCCCAGTGACTGGTCTGTCCTTTCAAGTCCTGCCGATGCTGTGCTGTCGTCAGCAGTGCCCTGAAGTACTCCGGCCTCCCCTGGCTCAGGAACTGGACTAGAAACCATGACAGAGGGGTGGGCGCGATTCTGACGTTCCGTTGCCAAACATGTCATCTATTTGTGTAATCACCAATAGCCTATTCAGATCCGAAGGCACCTCGCTTGCCTACCCACCTAAGGAGAATAGGTAAGAAACCAGATAAAGCCGGCTGACGCCCTCGCCACTAAAACAAAATCTAATACATCAATGTAAAATGAATGGTTGTATAAGGTGTATACCTCTGTGTGCTGCGCTCTGGTGTTCCACCCGCTTTGCCTGGTGCCGGTCTCAGCTCATGTAAAATCCTTGCAATTTGCGTTGGTTCCACTTCAAGTGTGTGCATTAATGGAGACTTTCCTGATCTCCACGTCTCCGCAGGACCAAGTCTCAGGCATCTGCCAAGCTACTGCTATAGGTGGATTAACCCTTAGCGCGCTGGCTGATCTTGGCCTTCTGTTATGCAATATCAACCACAACCGTTTCACGTGCAAACAGTGCCTCTGAACGTCCAACACCCAGTTTGCGCTATCGCTACCTGTGTGATATTCGTACCTCAAAGCGGTAACGGAATCAGCTGTGAGCCCAGGCCAAGGATTGGGTGATGGAGCAGAAGAAGGAGGGCGCAGAGAGGAATGGTGACCAAAAACATGGGAGAGAGGAAAGGTCTTAAGACGTGCTTTAAAGGAGGGGAGGCACAGGGGGCGAGGTGGAGGGACATTTTGTGGAGTCCTGCAGCGTATTGATTGGAGCACTTCACTCACAAGCGAGAGGAGCCAGGTTTGTTTCCTGTTCCACACGCCTGTGTTTACTTAGCAGTAAATAGGGAACCTAGATGTTCATCGATTAGTGGAGTGCTTTCTGGTGGTAATAATATCATTTTTAAAAATCTATATAACTCGACCACTCAATCGGGACGCCGCTGTGCAGAATTGCCTGTCCCATTTCCCCCCACAAACACATACGGTCAATTCACTTCCATCATATTGTGGGAATCGCTCCTGAGATGTCTCCAAAACATGATAAGGTGCTGCATCGAATGCTAGCATTTTTACTATTGTCAGAGTTGTGAGACTTTAAACTGGGGATATCAGTAGATTTTAAACAGATATCAATAGGGCAAAACTGGGGGGTTGTTATTAGATTAATTGACACAGGGAGATATTTTTGCCCCGGGAGGGTTGTGGGCGAACCGAGTAATTTACAACACATGGCTGTTGATTTAAAGGGCAACTAACAGGACTTTTAAAAGGGACGTTTATAGATTCGTACGGATAATACTGTAATAATCCCTGCACCTGAACTCAACAGATTTAGTAATATATTCCAGCATCCTGCTCGTCTTGTCTTTATCACTGCCTTGAACTGTTCAGACAGAGATGGTGAGTCAACTACCACCTCTGGGTAACTTGATGCAGTCTAGCACATAGTGGAGTATGGTGTTTAAGCTTTTTATAGAAAACTGCCAGGGTTCTTTCATAGAAGATTAAGGCCTGAAATTTCTCTGCTATCAGCCTTCAAAACATCATTCTCTTCGAATGAAAGCTTCTGCATGAAGTGCAGTGAATGTATTATGTCGGCCAACAGGCAGCCAATCTGTACACAGCAGTGTTCCACAAGCAACCGTGAATAGTCAGTGACTTGTTGGGTCAATCAGCGACTAGAAGGCATTTTAAGATATTTAGCGAATGGGAGTTTTGGAGAAAGACTTTCACGTGGCTTAGATATGGAATATCTTCCTGGAAGCTGATCGAGGTAGAAAACTCCATTTTGATTTAGCTTTCAAAGGGACCCAGATAAGTGTCTAAAAAGGAATAAGTTACCAAGAAAAGGCAGGTGAATGGGACTGACAGGATCTCTCCAGATACAATGGGCCCAATGGGCTTCTGTGCCATAAGTTTCTATGGTTCTATGAAGTGAATGACCAATTTTAATTTAGATTATTGGCCATTGTACTGGGAGAAACTCCATTCTCCTTTCAAATAATAAATGTCCCCCTGAACAGGGCAGACGGGATCTTTAACAACAACAGCAACAACAAAATTACATTTGTGTAGTGCCTTTCATGTTGGGAGGACGTCCCAAGGCACTGGACAGGCAGTGTTCCGGACCCAAACTGGGGGTAGGGATCGGGTAGGATTTTTATTATTGTGGGAGTTGTGGACTTTAAACTGGAGATTAAAGTTATATCAGTAAATTAATACCCAAATATGGATATCAAACAGATTTCAATCTCAGGGCAATATCAGGGTGGGTTGGGGGATGGGGGAGGAGGAGGAGGAGGTAGATCAAAAGCATAGTCAAAGTGGAGGGGCTTTGAGATGGGTCTTGAAAGAGGCAAGGGACTACAGGATGGAGTTCCAGAGGGTGGGGGCAGAGTGGCTGAAGGCTCGCCTGCCAATGGTGAGGCAGGTGAGGTGAAGCCAGAGCCTGCCAAGTAGAGGGAGTGGGTAGGTAGGTAAGGGGTTAGGAGGTTGCAGAGGTAAGGGTGGGAAAAAACGCCATGGGGGGGCTTTGAATTGAAGACCTAGATCTTGAATTGCATTCTCTGTTTGATGGGAAGCTAGTGGATCGGTTGAGGATGGGGGTGATACGGTTGTGGAGTCTGGTTCGGGAGAGGACATGGGCCGAAGAGTTTAAATAGTCAAATGTGGATGGTATGAATGCATGTTTCAGCGCCCTGCAGTGTTGGACAACGAGTCTCTCCCGAAGAACTGCGCCTCCGACAATGCACTGGACAGTCAGCCTAGACTGCGAGTTTAAAGTGCTGACGTGGTGGGGCTTGAAACCACAACCTTCTAATAATAATAATAATCCTAGCATTTGGTACAGTGCCCTATCACATTGGTGAGACATTGCAAAGCACTTCATAGAATATACAGTACTGTAAAGTGAATTTTGTGGGCAAAATCCGGCATTCCAAATGCCCACATCAGTGTCCCACAAGCAGTCCATGGATTGAGTGACCACATTTATTTTTTGGAGGGATTGTTACTCTTGGAAAGTAATCCACAAATTGACTAATCTGTACCAGATTCCCATTTACTGCCTCCGGTAAACGGAGGCACATGGAGTAAGGAAACTGTCCTGCTCGGAAATCGAAACAGGATCCGCCTGCTTGCGAGGCCAGTGCTCTAACCACGAGGCCATGGGAGAGAGTGACTGTACATGGTACTGACTGAGCCATGCTGACACCTCACCAGGGGATTCCTTTAACGCCCTCAAAACAGATGACGGGAATTTGGGATTATCTTGTGCCTTCCTACAAGCAGCGTCTTGTGTTTTACAGTGTGTACATTGAACAACAAACATAACATGGTTTCTGTTTACACCATTGAGTTTCCTTGAATTATAACTCATCAGCTTGTTGATTAGAATGTAAACAGGAACTGCCTCTGTGTTCACACACTTGTGTTTGATTGTTGCTCAGTGACTAAATGGAGCCACACATTAGTAAATCAGCAATTAACATATTATTCATTGTTTAATTTGCTTAATGGAGATTAATCAGCCTCAGACTACCCACTGTTTATCGCTGCTCATTAAGACATGCGTGCTCAAAGCTTCCTATTTATTACGTTTTAAGCTTTGGGTGTCTTGTACCAGGCTGGTGCACTCGCCTCAAAGGAGGACCCTGGTTCACTTCTCAGGTGGTGCAGTTTCCTTACTCCATTACACGCCTCTGTTTATCTAGCGGTGAGTGGGGAACCCGATCGACAGTCGATCGATGGGAGGGTAATAATCCCTTCAAGAATTCAAAAAAGATCGTAAATGGGTCACTCAAAATCCATGACGGTTTGTGGCTGCGATTTCGCCCACAGAATACACAGTCAATTCACTTTACAACAAGATAAGATTTGTATAGTCAGGAGGATGTCCCAAGGCACTGAAATACAGTATATTCTGTGAACTGCTTTGAGACGTTGCAGCGATATGATAAGGTGTTATATCAAATGCAAGGATTATTATTACAGTATTAAAGTCAGTCGCTGCAATTGCCGGTAAGTGTAGTGACTGTGGTATTTGCAAAGCAGTAAAGTGTTCTGTAAAGGACTTGGCGTAGTTCGCAGATCTCTCATTCCTGAGTCAGAAGAGATGTGAACAATAACATAATATATATATAATATATATAATATACTTATATAACGTTGACAATTAGAATAATAATAATCCTCGCATTTGATATAGCGCTTTTCATGTCTTCTAGACGTCTCGCAGAATGTACCGTAAAGTGAATTGACTGTATATTTGTGAGTGAAATGCGGCAGCCAATTATGCAAGCAGCGTCCCACAAGCAACCGTGAATAGTCAGTGACTTGTTGGGTCAATCAGCGACTAGAAGGCATTTTAAGATATTTAGCGAATGGGATTTTCGGAGAAACACTTTCACGTGGCTAAGATATGGAATATCTTCCTGGAAGCTGATTGAGGTAGAAAACTCCACTTTGACTTAGCTTTCAAAGGGGAACCAGATGTCTAAAAAGGAATAAGTTACCAAGAAAAGGCAGGTGAATGGGAATGAAAGGATCTCTCCTTGAAACATTCGGCCCAGACACAACGGGCCCAATGGGCTTCATGGATTGAAATGATCAATTTTATCATGGTGTTTTTTTGGAGGGATTATTATTAGGCGTGTGCAGTAAGGAAACTGCACATAGCAATTGGCTCAAAAGTGTGAGTGCAATAAGCTGAGCCAACTTGTGAAATCAGTTGAGTCCACAATCCTCAACGGCAGTTCGGGGCAATGTCCTGGGATCCCATTTCTTTAGATGAGGCATTAGAAGCAAGGCTGGCCTGTTCAAGTGGACCATAGTACATCTCAACAGAAAAGACTTTCACCTGGTGTACTATGAAGAAGACTGTAGCTCAGTGGTTAGATCACTGGCCTCGCAATCACAAGTACCAACGCTCGATTCCCAGGCAGTGCGAAACTTGAATCAGGTTTCCTTACTCCACACGTCTCTATTAACCTCGCCAGAAATAAAGGACCTGGCTGTTAGTCGATTGGTAGATTGCTTTGTGGGGATAATCATCGCCGTCAAAAAAAATTATCATAATAAGGTCACTCAGTCCACGTCTTGTTTGTGGGACACTGCTGTGCGCAATTGGCCGCTGCGTTTCGCCCACAAAATATACAGTCAATTCACTTTACAATATATCCTTTTGAGAGAATCCGGATCAGCCAGGGTTCCTGGCCAATAATTTCCCAGATTAAAATTTGCCACTCACTTCTTGGCGGTTTTCTAACATGTCACTGGCTGCAAATTGGCTGCCCCGCTCGCCTGCAAAATACAGTCATTCCACATTACAGTAAATCGCTCTGAGATGCACTTTATCAAATGAAAGGCTTATTATTATCAATAAGCTTGTCATTGGGTTCCTGAGAGTGTGTTTAAAATAAAAATTACAGCGCAGAAGAAAGTCATTCAGCCCATCGTGCCTGTGCTGACTCTGATAAAGAGCTTTTTCCTGCCCTTTCACCATATCCCTTTAGTTTTCTCCTTTTCAGATATATTCAGTTCCCTTTGGAAACCTGGATTCAGCCTCAATGACAGCTCCGAGCTCGGTACTCCATGTCCTAGCCACTGTGTGTGTGTGTAATAAATTCTCCTCATTTGCTCACTTGCTAACTATCTTAAAATGCCCTTGAGTCATTGATTGACCTACCAAGTCATTGATGCACCAATTAAGCCGCGCTTCGCCTACAAATCTACAGTCAATCACTTTACAGTATATTCTGAGAAGTGCTTTGAGACGTCTAGAAGACGTGAAAAGCTCTATATCAAATGCAAGGATTATTATTATTATTATTATGCTTATATTTGATGCAGCATCTCATCAGATCATTAAGACATCTAAAAGCATTGCCCAGGACACACTGGAGAGTGGATGGTTGTGTATTTCTAGTCACCGACCCCCCACAAATATCCCATTTTATTTAGAATTGAACTGTTACTTTTTAATCAATGCGTTTGTATTGATAGCGAGGCATTAAAAGGCAATTTTACTAATTGCCAGTCCCTATAATCTTCATTTTAATTCAGTATTTAACGAAAAATAACAATTCCTTACATTTGGTAAAGCACCTTTCACCTCGGGAGGATGTCCCAAAGCACTTCACAGCCTGGCTCAGTAATAGCACTGTTGCTTTTATGTCATAAGGTTGTGGATTCAAGCCCCCCCACCCATAGTCTACAGTACACTGCACTGCAGTTCATTGTCAGAGGTGCCATTCTTCAAATTAGAGATTAAACAATCTGCCTTTTCGGGTGGATGTTAAAGATCCCATGGCACTATTCTAAAGGAGTAAGGGAGGTTCTCTCTCCCGGTGTCCTGACCAATCAATCCACAAATAAAATTAATCACTCACTCGGTAGTTGTTTGTGGGTCACTGCTGTGCGCAACTGTCTGCTGTGTTTTGCCCATAATACAGTCAGTGCACTTTACAGTCTGACCTGTGAAGCGCTTTGAGACATCTGGACTACATGATAAGGCACTATATCAAATGCAAGGATCATGTTATTTTATTATACACTTTAAAGTGCAGTGACTGTGTATTTGGGTAGGCAATTTGCGCATAGCAATGGCCCACAAACAGCCATTAAATGAATGATGAATTTTATCTGATGGATTGTTGGTAAGGTCATAGGGACACAAACTCTCTCTCTCTCTCTCTCTCTCTCTCTCTCTCTGTGAATAGCGTTGCGGGATCTTTACCGTCCACCAGGAAATTCACTTACTATTCATCTCTCAAATTTACTGAAAATCTCAAAAGACCCTTTGAATACCGTGAGCCATGGTCTTGTGGAGAATTGAGACTGTGGGATTTAGTGACCCCGAAACACTACAAAATCCAATAAAATGTCTGAAAGTAAACTAACCATTGGCCTACATAATATTTGGTGGTGGGGGGTTGGTGAGTAGGGGTACGGAATTGTATCCACAATTTCAGGTTTCAATGAATGATGTATTTTCTTGTTAAACAATACGTTTTGATCCCATTATTTTTTCCAATTTCACATCTTTCACATGTGAGCCCTTACCAGCAAACGTGTGGTGAGGCCACTCAACTGAGTAGGATGTCACAGCCTTATGCCTAACCTCTTCCCACCCATTGCCCCCAATCACATTCATGTATCCAGAGGACACTGTAGAGGGACCAGCAACAGGAACATTGGCTGATTATTTCCACCCCAATGTTGGGGAAATACCAAAGCTACTTCCACCATTGATGAGCAGGAATCAAACCAAGGAGCTTCTAGTTCATGCAAAGCTCTATCCATTGCATCAGCCACCCCACACCACACCCCATCCCACCCCAGGAAGATACAATTGTGAGCAAGATACTGTAATAATAATCCTAGGATTTGATATAATGCATTATCACAATGTCAAGATGACAACAACAAAATTACATTTGTACAGCGCCTTTCATGTCGGGAGGACATGGTGCTGGACAGAAAGTATTTTGCAATCGAGTTGAGGGTGCAGGGCAGGGTGGGGGATGGAGGTTGATCGAAAGCACGGTCAACGAAGAAGGCCTTGAGGTGGGTCTTGAAGGAGGCGAGGCATGGGGAGTGACTGGGGGAATGGACTTCCAGAGTGTGGGAGCAGACTGAAGATGTATCAAAATACTGTATATTGTAAAGCGAATTGACTGTACATTTTGTGGGCAGCCGATTGGACAGTAACAGACAAACAGTCGTGCATTGAGTGACCAAATTATTATTATTTGTTGTTTTTAACTATTTTTCAAAGGGATTATAAGCCTCGTCAAAGCGATCAGCCATTTGACTAACGACCGGGTTCCTATTTACTGCTAGGTAAACAGAAAAAACAACAAAATTAAGGAGTGTGTGGAGTAAGGAAACCTGCCTAGCGTTTTGCAGGGAATCGAGGCGAGTGCTCTAACCACTCTGCCACAGGACTCCAAAACATATATAGTGAGTCGGAGTATATCGCGATTGTGTATTTACGGCATCAGCACGAGAGAGAGGTGAAGCTGCCTGTCCATTACTCCAGTGCAGTGATCTGCTCTAATTCCACCTCCTCTGGCCGCAGTGCCATGTGATGTGAAACTGCAGCATTAGGAACCATTTGGTACCGATGTTTTAGCTGAGACCAAACTGGCCATTGTTTGTGGGTCGACTTGTCCTTGTTTCCGTTTCCTGTTGAGTCTGACAGGACATCTCTGAAGTGCCTGAGCTGACTTTGCTATTCGAGGCTCTCAGCCACTTTCTCTTTCTCTCTCTCTTTCTCTCTCTCTCTCTCTCTCTCTCTCCAGCTGTCACAGTCTGAGCATGAGTATCGTGTTTGAGGTCATTGATGGTGACATTGTTAGTGTTTGTCTCTGGCTGTGTCGAGATTTTACTCCATTGCGGATTCTCCAGAACTTGTCTAATTCTTAAACTCGGTCGTCATTTTGAAGCTGGGATCCAATAAGAATTACAGAGAACAAATGTCATAGTTAACAACAAATTCAACAAACGGCCAGGTACTGATGCTCTAGAGCAGGGGTACATGTACCTCAGGGGGTACAAAATTACTTCCAGGGGGTACAGGTGGCGTTACATTGATTTATTTAGCTCTTATTTAGGGTCTTTTAGCCTTCCAAATTGTATATTTGATTGTTATTCCCCTTGTTTTGTATGTCGCGAGTTATTTTGTTATATAAGAAAAGCTTGGTCCTAAAATGCAAGTGGAATGAGGAGGGTGGTGTGTGTGTGTGTGTGTGTGTGTGTGTGTGTGTGGTTGGGAGGGTGGGGGGTGCATGATAATGTTGAAAATTAACAAGGAGTGCATTACTGAAAAAGGTTGAGAAGCACTGGTCTAGAATACTGAGTTGACAGAGGAAATCTGGAAGCGTTGGCGAATCCTGACTTTAAGGCTGGACGCATTTACCCCTGAACGCACAGTCACTACACTTCACGGTAACAACAAATTACAACAACAACTTGCACTTATAGAGGAGCGCCCTTCACCAGCCGGGTGAGCGCTTAGAATGCTCAGAATCCTGGTAAACGCTTTGAGACGGCTCGATGACGTAATAATGCAATAATCAGGTTATAATATACCAGTTAGTGGTGCAGGAGTGTTAAGTGTGTCACGGGTTTTATTATATCTGTCTGTCTGCAGCTTAATCAAATTTAGGTGACAGGCAGAATTAATTAGTAGCACTCTCGCCTGTGGGTCGCAAGGCTCATTCCCTGTACTGGTACTTACAGTGCACCCCCAGCACTCGAATGAAATGTCAGCGTAGACTGTGTGAGGTCCAAGGCACGATGTGGGGTTTGAACCCACAGCCTTCAAATCAATCAAATCAATCAAAACTTATATTTATATAGCGCCTTTCAGGTCGAGAGGATGTCCCAAGGTGCTGTACGGTCAGGTAGGGATGAGCAGGGTGTGGGGGAGGGGTCGGGGCAGGATGAAGGAGAGTAGGAAAATTGACTGTTTATTTGTGGGCGAAACGCGGCAGCCAAATTGTGCACAGCAGCGTCCCACAAACAGGCGTGGAAGTGGGGTTAAGGGACAAGGGGGGGAAAGATACACAAAGACACAGTACCTTCTGATTCAGAGACAAGAGTTGTTACTACTGTACTGAGACGGGATAACTGTATCTTGCAAACTAGGAGGTGCTTCATCTACAAGAAGAGTGTGCATTTTCATAGGGGCAGGGATTCTTCCCACCCAGCTTCTACTAACCCTGCAAGCCATAGCTTTAATGGGTATGGTAGGGTAGTCCTAGCTGGGCAAGCAGCCAATGTTATCAGTGGCAAGCTATGCTGTGTTAGCTGGTTAGACTCCAGCAGTTACCCCAACACGCACACGCTGCCAAATCCGTGACTGTTTTACAAGTATTCAAACCAGACGGCCAAACAAACGTGTGATCATGCATCTCGCCTACACGTATCATTTGAAAAGATGTTCATTGGAACACAATGCACACTCTCTCCCTGGAGGGATGCATCCTGCTTAGCAAATCCCACAGAGATGTTAAGGTGCAGATTGGCCGGAGCCAAGGTTTGGGGTGGGTTAGGGTAACTGCCAAACCATAGCTTAATCATTAGTTGCACTGCCTGACGAGCTTTCCTGCTGCTTGTTCGGTTAGGATCACCCTACCCGTTAAGACTTTGGCTTGGTGTACAACATTTGTATCAGCACCTTCCATGTGACATCGCAGGGTTAACAGGAGCTGAGTGCTAAGAGTCCGTGTAACCTGATCTACTTTGAAATTAGGTAAGTAGGTTGCGTTTCGCTAGGGAGAGAGTGCACATTTCCATTCCTGACACAGGGAAATTTCGATGAGAAGTAGTAGATGAATGGTAACTGTACTCTCAGTTTGGTCTGGATACTCTTTAAGCACATGATGGCTTTCCAAATGTGTCACACATCCGGCTGCCAAGCAAACATGTGTGATCCTAAGACATGGTAGCATGTCAAGCCAATTAATACCTGTCAGCATCGAAATTTTTGGAGGTTACCAGGGACGAGTTAATGAAGGGAGACCTGAAAAGTTAGCCATTTTACCACTTGCTTTGAGAAGGATGTGACTTGGTTAGAGGTATAAAGGGCTACAACACAGTGATTAGGGATAGTGTCCCCTAGTTTGCGAGTCAGTAACAAGAGAGGCATAAACTAAGTTAGTCGCAAGTGAAACGGTAGGAAAGATTAGAAAAAGAAATGTCTTACAAAGAGGCTGGTTTGAATGTGGAATTCTCAGCTAAATAGGAGTTATTTAACAATTGTTGCTTTCAGCCTGACTGTCCGTGCTCTTTGGAACTCTATCCCGAGCCTCTCCGAACCTGCTTCCATTTCTGAAACTCCATCCTAGAGTCTCTCCAACATGTTCACTTCTTTGAAGGCCATCTCAAGACCTTCCTTTTTGACCATTTTGACATTCTGCTTTCCATCATCTTTTCCCTCCCTACGCTCCTCGAGTCTGTTAAGCAATTCAGAAGCTCTCCCAGCTTAATAGGCGCTGTGTAAATTTACATTATATTATAGAGGCAGAGTCAATAGATTTCCATTGCAAGGGACTTCCAACAACAAACAACCACATTACATTAGCATAGTGCCTTTCACATGGGGAGGACGTCCCAAGGTGTTGTACAGTCAACTAAGCTGAGGGCTGGGATCAGGGAGAGTGGAGGACATGGGGGTGGATGTAAGGGGGTGACTGAAGGCACGGTCCGTGGAACATCTTGAGACCAACCTCAGAGGCAAGTGAGGGAGCGAGGCGAAGGGTTGGTGTTCCAGAAGGTTGGGGGGCAAAGAGGCTGAAGGTCCAACCACCGATGGTGGATTGAGGCCAGACTCCGGCTGATGGAGGGAGGTATGGGATTAGTAGATCACTGAGGCGGGGCTTTGAAGGTGAGGGTGAGGATGTCGAACTCTATCCACTGGGGTGATGGGGAACCAATGGAGTCGGGTGAGGATGGGGTGATGGGTTAATGGAGCCTGGTGCGGGCACTTAGACAGATGTTTGTTAAGCAATTAACAGGCTTAGAGGGAATTCAATTAAAGAGGGAATCATTTGGAATGAACCTCAACCCTTTTTCCTGCACAACAATAAAATAAGCAGTATTGCTGAATTCACCTTGATTTCTGCGTGGACTGTACAGGCAGGGAGGAGGCTGCAGTGTGCATGGTTTTATGCCACAGGGAGAGAGCCTAAGCTGTGTCCCTTCTGATCATGTTCCACTGAACTGAACTCTCTCTGCCACGATTGGCGAAAGGTCCCTGACTGTGTGGAGCGGGTCAACATACAAACTGATAGAGACAAGCAGCCAGTAAGCCTTAAAGCTTCATCGTGCCTTTTGAGACAAGGAGGAAAGCTGGTGGGGAGTGTGGTGGGGGGAGGGTGGGAGAGTGGGAGAGGAGGGAAGAAATGGGACACAAGTCTATTTATAATGACCTATATTTAGCAATACACGATGCAAGAGAGAGATAACTTGGGCTTTTATTACTTCTTTTCACATCAAAGTGTCCGCAAGCGCTTCACGGCTAATTTACCATCATTTTCAGGGCCGGCGTTCAGTGATTGTAATTGTTTTTCGACGTCGCAACCTCAAATCATTTGTAGTTTTCTAGGTGAGTGTGGCTGTCAATTGGAATGCAGTGAGATCCCACAAACAGCAATTAAGCAAATTTGCTCATTTTTATTTTGGGAAGTAGGAGAGAGCGAGATTGTCAGCTAGGATACCAGCAGGATCTCCCCTTTAGAAATCTTTAACCACCGGTATAGACCCTGATAATAAATTGTATTGATACAGCGCTTTTCACACTGGGAGGAAGTCCCAAGGCGATATGGACAGTCAAGGTTTATAGATGGGGACGTTAAACCAACGGCCTGTGTGTGTCTGTTTGAGCAATGTTCCAGTTAAAGATTCTGCAGTGCTATTGGGAACGAGGAGGAAGTTTCTCTCCCGGTATCCATGGCCAACCACCTGTCAGATAAAATCAGCTGCTCACTCACTTCATGGCCGTTTGTGCAGCAATGCTATGTGCAAATTTCTTTGTGGCATTCACCCACAAAACACACGGTCATTCCACTTTGCAGTAAAAAGCATCGAGACACAAGGATTATTGGTATGAACAGACTGGTGCTCTCAGTCCGGTTTGGACACCAAAAGTGGCCATGGATTGGTGCCATCAGCTCACAATGTAATTCTTTTCCCCTTCTGCTTCCGCCCCTCTACCCCCACAAGCAGTCATGGATTGAGTGACTAAATCATTAGTATTTCAGGTATATAAGAATTTGCTAGACAAACGAAGGCCAGTTTGTGTTCCACCATCCTGGCAGTCGCTTGACATACGATATTTTGTATCCTGAGATATTATTTTGAAACAGCAATCCATCTAATTTATTCTTGAAAGAATCAACACTTTCTGCTTCCAATATCTCCCTAGGGAGCCCATTCAATATGTTTGCTACTTGCTAACTTAAGTAGTGTTTCTACAGGTTTGGGTAATTTATTTATTGATTTTTTTTTTCTTTTGCCCAGACGGACTGTTGACTGTGGAGACTTCCTTCAGCGACTGCTTGCAGGCCAGTGAGACGTGCGTCAGTGACCCTAAGTGCAGTCCCATGTATCGCACCTTCCGCCAGTGCATGGCCGGCAGTAATGCAGCTCCTCTCGGGCCAGGAGCCAAGAATCAGTGCCTCAACGCCTTGGTCTCCCTCCTCTCCGGCCCCCTTCGCAACTGCAGGTGCAAGAGAGGCATGAAGAAGGAGAAAAACTGCCTCGGCATTTACTGGAGTCTGCACCAAAGCTTCATGCAAGGTCAGTGCTCAAACCATAGGTTTGAACCTTTTCACTTCACTGACCTGATGTGTAATAATCCTGTCATTTGATTGAGTTGCCTCCTGAGCTGAAGTTGCTGTATCAAGAGTAAGCATTATTCAAATTATTTGATCGCATGAGACGTCTCAAAGCGCCTTCACAGAAAATACTGTAAAGTGAATTGACTGCGTATTTTGTAGGCGGAACATGGCAGCTAATTGCACACAGCAATGTTCCACAAACCGTGGATTTAGTGACCAATTTTTTTAAAGCGATTATTAACCAGCTAAAAAACATGAGTGCCTACTTACTGCTAGATAAACTAACATGTGGAGTAAGAAAATGTGACTAAGATTTTGCCCTGGCTAGGAATCGAAACTGGGTATTCTCACTTGCAAGACGAGCGTTCTAAACAATACCCGACAGGACTACAGGACTTCTGTTTTCTAACCTAATACAGCTCTGATATACAACAACAAATTGGATTTATGGAACAAGCCTTCATGTCAAGAGGATGATCCAAAGCACTGATATAACCATACCTCATCATTGACACTCACCTCTGAAGACCTATCCTCTTCAATTGCACTGACCATCACCTCCCCTCTCTCCCTGGCTCGCTATAAAATAATAGAACAACACTATATATAATGATAGAATTATGTTATATAACAATACAACAGTTTCTATACAACAGTAATAATAACAAAAATAACAACAATAATAATCCTTGCATTTGAAATAGCGCTTTTTACAGTCTTCTAGACTGTGTCTCAAAGCACTTTTGATACAACGCTGATCACATCGGGAGAATGTCTCAGAGCGCTTCCCAGGATTTACTGTCAAGTGTAGTGTGTACATAGGGGAAGGCGGCAGCTTTGTTGTTGTTGTTGTTGTTCATGGCGTTTGAGTTGCAAGGATTGGGATAGCAAAACCTGCTCTATATAAACTCTCAGTCTTGCTGGTGAAGCTAAGCACCTTGCTCTCTCCCCCTGGGGCCGAGGGTGATGGATTGCCCAGCACCGGGAGAATCTGCTGCAGTCAGATACCGCCAGCCCATTCATCATCCCCGACAGCCTACATTCTGGCTTAATACTCGCTCAGCAGCTTGCTGCTGCGTTCACCCCGCTCCACTACCCTCTCGTCCGCCCGCCTGCCTGTACCGGCACAGTGTGTGTCCACAGTACCCCCCCCCTACACAGCTGATCCTCAGCAACCGAGAGCGTGAGGATGTGGGTCAGATTGATTGCTCACTGTTCAGCCGAGGGTTGAGAACAGTGTGGTGTAGAGCAGTGAGGGAAGCCAAGGTGGGAGGGGAGAGGTGGGATTGGGGGAGGGAGAATGGGGAAGGTGTGTGGGAGAGTGGAGTGGGGGTGTATGAGTGATGGGGCGGTTGGGAGAGTATGGGAGGTTAATGAAGGGAGTGAGGTGGCTGAGGGGAGAGAGCGCAGGGAAGCACGGGTGTGGGGGCAAGTGAGATGGTGTGCCTGTGATTATTTTGGGGTGGGGGGGGGGGGGGAGTTTGGGTAGGGTTTGCCTGAATGCGTAATGCGAGCAATAACTTGTACTTGTTCAGCACCTTGAAGAAATGTGGGGCTTTTTTTTCCTGGTTTATCCCTACAAAACACAGTCACTACACTTTATGGTATATCCTATGAAACGCTTTGAGACATCCTCAAAATGTAAGGTTATCATGATCTCGGATGAGATGTTAAACCCAGGTCCGGTCTTCCTGTTCAGGTGAACGTTAAAGATTCAGTGCCATTATTCAAAAGAGATAGTTTCTCTCTCTCCCTTTGTCTGCATTTCATGCCTTTTTGTGAGACATTGTTGTTTGCTGTTGTTCTGCCTGTGTTTGCCTACAAATACACAGAAACTCTGTTTCACAGTAAATCTTGTGAAGTGCTTTGCGATGTCCTTCTGACGTGATTAGGTGCTACACCAAATGCAAGGATCATATTGAGGATCATATTAAACTTTCCATTTAACCTGTGTATTCTACTGAAACTTAAAATTCTGGACTTGCTGCAAACTGTGGACTTGCTGTGTATTATTGTAACAGCATTTTCATGTGATGAATGTCCCCTTTGTAAAAGAATTCCCATTAAATTTGGTCACTCATTTCCACAGTTGTTTGCGTGGGACATCGCTCGCTGTGCGCAAATTGGCTGCCACATTCAACGGCAAAGTACACAGAAAATCCCACGAAGCGTTAAAGCGTTATATCAAATGCAAATATTACTATGTATTATGATTAAAATAAGACCTGTAGAATATTGGTTTACAGCACTCGCCTCGATAGCAAAGAGGATCCAGGTTCAGAAAGGAACCAGGAAAGGAAATAATCCTTTCAAAAAAAAGGTTTGTGAGACACTGCGATGCACAATTGGTTTCTGCTTTTCACCCATAAAATATAGTCGGTTCACTTTACAGTGTATTCTGTGAAGCGTTTTGAGATGCCTTGATGATGTAACAAGATACCATATCAAGGACCTATCTCAAACCTGTCCTTGATCTCCACTATTTTGGAACGTGTCATTGCAAATCAACTTCGTTCACATCTATACCTCCACTCCCTACTCAAACCTCTCCAGTCCGGTTGCCACCCTGCCCACAGCGCAGAGACAGCGTTCATTCAAGTAACAAATGACGTCCTCTCTCTCTTTCTCTGTGACCAGGGCTTCCTCTGCTTCCTCATCTCCTGAACCTCTTCACTGTGTCTTACTTAACCAACTACTGGCACTTCATCTCGGCAAATGATTTTTTCTCCCCCAGTCACATGCGGGAAACCCCAAAGCTCCATCCTCGGCCCCTTCTTTTCCTTATCTGCATGCTCCCTCTGATCGCACGTGATCGCAGACAAATTCGACATGTATCCGGATGACACACCAATTAACTTTTCCTCCTCTAACTGTGATTCCCAGTCCGCTGATGTCTTGTCATTGTTTGACAGACATCCAGGCCTGGATGAGCGCAAGTTTCCTGCCGCTGAATGTCAGCAAGATGGGAGCCGCACTCTTTGGCGCATGTCAGTGTCTTCTCTCCTGCAGGTCTGACCTCCTCGACATCAGATTCACCGAACCCTTACCCAACTTCGGCGTCAGGTTCGATCCCCAGCTTTCCTTTCTACCACACATCCTTTCCCTAACCAGGAACACCTTTGTCACTTTGGCCACATTGCCCAGCTCCGTCCATACCTCACAACAAATGCAGTTGAAACCCTCGTCCACACCTTCATTATCTCCCAGTTGAACTATTCCAATGCCCTCCTCACTGATCTCCTCAGCTTCACCATACACAAAATTTAATTATTCCAATCTCCATTGCCCGGATACTCATCCACACAAAATTCCGTACCGCCATCACACCAGTCCTTGCCAAGCTCCAATGGCTCCCAATTGCTGTACAGATCATTTTCAACAATAACAAAATTACACTTGTAGAGCGCCTTTCATGTCAGGAGGAGGCACCAAGGCGCTGGAAAGTCACTGCTTCAGACCTGAGCTGAAGACAGGGTGAAAGGGAAGGTGGGGATTAGGAATGCCAATGGGTCCATCGAAAAGGAGAGTCTTGAAGCGAGACTTGAAGGAATAGGTTGGTAAGGGAATAGGAGATCACGGATGTAGGGTGAGGCGAGGTGTGGAGGCCTTTCAATGTGAGGACCAGGATCTTGAATTGGCTCCTCTGGATGATGAGGAACCAATGGAGTCAGGCGAGGGTGGAGGAGATGGGGTCACGGAATTTGGAACGGCAGAGGACATATTCCTCTCACTCATTTTCAAATCCCTTCATGGCTTCGCACCTCCCTACCTATCAACCTGCTTACCCACCCACTCCACCACCCACGGCCTTGGCTTGGCTGGCTCTGACCTCCTGTTTCCCCTTTGTCTCCTCCATTCCACCATTGGTGACCATGTCTTCAGCCACTACCCTCTGAAACTCTAGAACTCTCTTCCTCAATCCCTTTGCCTTGCCCCTCTCCCTCCCTTTCCCCCCCTTGCCTTCTTTTCCCCCTTTCTCCCTGGTTCCATTTCTGCGACTGTTTTGGGGACACTGCTGTGCGCAATTTGGCTGCCGCGTTTTGCCCACAAATATATAGTCGGCTTTCCTGCTCTCATTCCCTCTGCTCTGACTCCTCCCCTTGACATCTTTTTGCCCCCCCATTTCCCTTAATCCCACTTCCATGACTGTTTGTGGGACACTGGTGTGCGTAATTTGGCTGCCGCGTTTCACCCACAGACAATTTTCCTACTCTCCTTCGTCCTGCCCCGGCCCCTCCACCCCCCCTGCTCTTGTCCCTACCTGACTGTACAGCACCTTGGGACATCCTCTCGACTTGAAAAGCGCTATATAAATGTAAGTTTGGATTGATTGATTGATTGATTGTCACTCCCCACCTTCAACTCCCGCCTAAAGACCTTCCTTTTTGATCGTGCTAATGGTCACTGCATCCCCCACCCCTTCCCCCAGGTTCAATCTCTGACTCCACTACTCACTAGCAGTCTATGACCTTGCATGAAGGGTGCTATATAAATGCAAGTTGTTGTTATTATTGTATATAGGAGCTCCTTTGGCTTAGTGGTTAGAGCACTTGTCTTGCAAGCTGGGGAGACCAAGGTGGGGAGACGTGTGTTCGAATCCAGGCAGGTCAGGGCGAAACCTTGGGCACGTTTCCTTACTCCACACGCCTAATAATAATCCCTCCAAAAAAAACACAATAATAAAATTTGTCATTTCAATCCACGACTGTTTGTAGGACGCTGCTGTGTGCAATTGGCTGCCGCGATTCGCCCACAAATATACAGTCAATTCACTTTACAGTATATTCTGTGAAGCGCTTTGAGACGTCGATAAAATGTGAAAATTGCTATATCAAATGCAAGGATTATTATTATTATATCAATTGCACTGATTAATATTACAAAATTATTATTATTATTATCAAACCCAATCTCTTTGTTGGTGTGAGGTGAGAAGGAGGGGAATGAGGAGGCTTTAGTGAAGTTTTGGGAGAGGTGAAGAGAAACAATTTCCTCTTCCCTAATGAAAACAGCTGGGAAAGCTGTCAAGGGAAACAGGCCCAAAAGGAGCCTTTAAATGATCTCACTCCTCACCCCAGAGCAAAATGGGAAAGGATTTAACATGAAAGGCACAGAGCAAGCACGCATACTCCAGAGAGTATATACATCGCTTACAATACATTATTCTGACTACCATGTTGATGTTTGCCATCCAGACCTGGACTGAAGTAGAAAACTTCACAATTTGCACTGGAGTCCTGTAGTGTAGTAAATAGCTTGCTTCCTTCGCAAGAGAGAGGACCTGAAATTGATGCCTGGGTTGGATGAAACTTTAGGCAAGTCTCCTTACTCCATACATATTGTTTACCTAGAAGTAAGTAGGAACTGGGTTGTTTCAACTGGTAGGTATTAATCCCATCCGGTCACTAAATCCACAATTGTCTGTGGGTCACTGCTATGCACAGGCTGTAGCGTTTTGTCCACAAAATATACTGTCAATCCACTTTACAATATATTGTCTGAAGCACTTTGAGATGTCTCAACACTGTGATAAGGCACCATATCAAATGCAAGGATTATTATCATTACACGGTTACAAATAGAGCATTACAAAGAGGAATGAGCTTCACAAAGAATGTGCCACGCTGAAATAGGCCTAACCAGTCCATTGTTACTCCACACAAGTCTTCACCCATTCGTTACTCATGTAATATTGTTGTTGTTGTTGTTACTTCCTCTTTATGCTCACTCCTTGCTTTTCGGCCTCCCCAACTCCTCTCTTCGGTTCCTCTCTCCCTCATGTGAAGGTCGAGCTTCCTCGTGAATGATGGATTAGGGGATATGGGGATAGGGCAGGTAATCAGAGTTAGGTGAGAAGATCAGCCATGATCTTATTGAATGGCGGAGCAGGCTCGAAGGGCCGAATGGCCTACTCCTGCTCCTAATTCTTATGTTCTTATGAATGTATCTACACTCTCTGCTTCAGGCAGCGAGTTCCACAATCTCACTACCCTCTATGTGACACCTATATTCTCTTTTAGATCTCCTAGTCATTACCTTGTATTTCTGTCTCATGGTTAAGGCTTGACATCCTCCTAAACCTATAGAGTAGTCTTTCCATCACTGATTTCTTGTAGTGTGGAGATCAGAATTGGACACGACGCTGCAAATGCGCCTTTTGCATTGGGAGAATATTTCAAAGAGTGACACATAGCTGCCTGAGACCCCGAGCAGGGTGGGGGAGGGACGGGGAGGGTAGGGGGAGTTGAAAAGTGTGGAGGCTGTGAGATGAGCAGAGGGAAAAGTGACCGAGAGAGCAGTCAAAGAGGTAAGAAGCTGTGAAACAAATCCTTTTTTCATTTGACACACATTTCAAGTAGAGCAGAGGTCTCAAAGTGCTTCCCAGAGTTTGACTGTTATGTGTACTGTGCAAAATGTAGTAACTGTATTTTTCTAGTTTTTTTTTTAATTTGGGGATTTGTTGGCCAGGACACTGGAAGAGAAATTCTCTTCCTTTCTCTGATAGCACAATGGATCTTTAACGTATCGCTCTATCCCTCCCAACTCATCCTCTCAACTATCCTTTCTCCCCCTACATCCATGCCATGACCTGTTCTGCCTTCCCCCACCTCCACAACATTGCCCGTGACTATATCACACCCACCCTTGTCCGACTCCACTGGTTTCACACTAAGGATACAGTTCAAGTTCCTGGTCCTCACCTTCAAAGCCTCACCCCCATCCATCGCCTCCTTCAAGACCCACCTAAAGCCCTCCACTTTGACTGTGTTTTCGATCAACCTCCTTCACCCCTGTCCTCCACTCTCCCCAAATCCTACCCCCAGCTTGGGTCCAGAATACGGACTGCTCAGCAATTTGGGCCTTGGTGAAAAGCGTTATACAAATATAATGTTGTTGTCGTTGGTCGGCTCATGTCCTTATCCCCACCAAGCTCAGCGACCCATCACTCTCACCCTCGCCCGGCTCCATTGGCTCCCCATCTCCCAGAGGATCGAATTCAAGATCCTCGACCTCACTTTCAAGGCCATTCACGGCCTTGCCCCCGCCTATCTCTATAACCTGCTAACCCTCTAATGAACCTGCCCGCTCCCTCTGTTCAGTGGGCTCAGGCCTGCTCCATGTCCCCCACCCGATCCACCCTACCGTTGGCAGACGGGCTTTCAGCCTCTCTGCCCCCACACTCTGGAACTACATCCCACAGTCCCTTCGCGTCCCTCACCTCCTTCAAGGCCAATCTCAAGATCCCGTGCCTTCTGTTGCCTTCCCAACTCTCTCTCTCGCCTCCTAACTCTCTCTCTCCCCTCCTAACTCCCTCTCTCCCCTCCTAATTCTCTCCCTTCCCTCCTAACTCTCTCCCGCCTCCCCTTCTGTCGCCCTCCCTTGCTGGGGTCCCGACCTGACTGTTCAGCGCCTTGGGACGTCCCCCCGACATGAAAGGCACTCTATAAATGTAATTTTGTTGTTGTTATTGTTGTTGTTAAGTCAATTGACTTTACAATTGTAAAGTCTGTGAAGCGCTTTGAGATGTCTCAAAGCCGTGATAGGCCGCGATATCGAGTGCAAGGATTATTAGTGTTGTTATTATTTTTAAAACCCCAATTATCTTCATAGTTTAACGCTTAAAACCTGATAAGAGTATTAAGGCTTTGTAGCAAGATGGAATCAAACATCGTTTTCAGTGAAGGGAATGAGCAAAGAAGGGAAGCAGGAGACGAATAACTAGACCCAGAAATGTCTGCCAATGTTGGGTGACTAATTGGTTACCATGAACAGCAGTGACACGGGATCATTTGAGCGGAGTCAGGAATTTTTCACTCGTGCCTCATTGTGATATATGATGGGTTTAGCCAAGAATGTTCCCTAATGTCAAACCAGCTATTTCAGCACTTCCCGGCAGGTTGTGATTGAGAGAGTAATAGGTTGCAGGTTGGCAATAGCTCTGTGTGTGTGTGTGTGTGTGTGTGTGTGTGTTGTATATAACTGCTGGAGTTCAACAATACAAAATTACATGTGTAGAGCTTTTCATGTCAGGAGGATCTGCAAAGGCGCTTAACTAGTTAAAATGGCAATGATGGCACTGTCTGGTTAAGCTTCCCTGTCCAGCTAGGACCATCCAACCTGTTAGTTAAGGCTTTGAGTTGCAGGGTTAAAAGGAGCTGAGTGAGAGTGTTCCCTGCCCCCAGTGACTGGACTGCCCATTCAGGTCCTGGTGATGAGCTGGGCTTTCATTAGCAGCCCTGGATCACTGCAGACTCGCCTGGCTCAGGAATCGATCCAGACACCCCCGTAGAGGGTTGACCCGATTCCAACAGTACAAATTGGGCTGCTGCGTTCGCCTGAAAAATTACACATTCAATCCTGTGAGTCACTTTGAGATGTTTCAAGGCAAGGCATATTACCTTTGGCATTTCAAATATTTATCTCGTTCCTTCTTCAAAACTAACTTCAAAACTAACTTCAAAACTAACAGAGTTTTCAGGCTGGGCTAACAGTGCCTTGTGCTTGTATGTAGAAAATAAAATCTCTTAGCCTCTCCCTTCATCTTTCAGCGCTTAGTTTAAATCAATGCCCGCTTACTGATCAGTATGAGAATGATTTCTCCCTGTTTACTCCATTGAAGCCCCATCATAGTTTAAGGACCTCCGCCAGGTCTCCTCTCAAACTTCTCTGTTCTTGAGAAAACAAATGCTGGATTAACAACATCAACAAATTAGATTTGTACAGCGCCATTCACATTGAGAGGATGTCCCAAAGGGACTGGATGGTCAGCGATTTGGACCCAAGCTGGGGTTGGGATCAGGAGCGGTGGAGAGCAAGGAGACTGCAAAGTTCCAAAAGGTGAGGCAGAGAGGTTGCTGACCGGCGGTAATGGACAGATCAGTTTATAGTTAAAGGTCCCAGTGGTAGAGAGGAGCAAGAATATGGAGGGTTTTAAAAGCAAGAACAGTGACTCTCTTCTCCGGGGGATGGAGCCGGGCAAGGTTAAGGTTGATAGGTTGCAAGATTGGGTCAGATGAAGAAAGCCTTTCAGGCCATCTGATCTCATGACTTAGAAATCCACCTTACTGTTCCCCCCCATCTCCCCCTCCCCACCCCACCCCCCTCGCCCATCACAGCATTGAGCTGTGCCCTGGCTTCAATTTGTTCCAGTTGTTAATTAAGGAGAAACATCCTGGTGTCTGTCCAAAAATTGCAATGCTTTAAACTTGTGTTCTATATCGTATATCCTGAAAGTAATATAAATGCATGGCTTCAGTAGAGACAGTTGGAGGGCAGAAAGGAAAGAGTAAGTAAGGTTACTGAGCTCGAAAGGAATTAATTGGTTTCTACATGGGGCTGTGCTGTGATGTTTTTTATTTATTATAAACTGATGAAAAGATCAGAATTTTAGATATTGAAGGCATCACTAGTGAATGGTGCTGGGGATTGCAAAAGGCAGCAGAAGGACAAAAATAATATCCTTGCATTTGATACAATGTCTTTCATGTCATGAGGACAACCTCAAAGCTCTCCTTTCGATTCACTGTAAAGTGTAGTGACTGAATGTTGTGGGAGGACATGCCAGCACACAGCAAATGACTTGACAAACAGCGATGAAATAGAAAGTGACCAGTTCGCCTGATCGCTTGTTGGCCAGGACATCGGGAGAAACCTCCCTCTTCAAATAATCATGCGGGATCTTCAATATCCAGCTAAACAGGCACCAACAGGACCCGGGATTAAAATCATATCCAAACGTTGATGTCTCCGACAATGCAGAGCTCTGAGGTTATCAGATCACCGCCGACGTGAAAGGCTCTTACAACCAACAACAAAATGATGTGATGTATAGCACCTTTCACATCCCAAAGCGCTAGTCAGTCGTGGGTTTGCACCTGAGCTGGGGGCTGGAGTCAAGGTGGATGGAGTGTTAGTGGGTGTGGGAGAGTGGCAAAAGGCCACTTTTTAAAATTGTATTACAAAGGTAATTTGTTGCTGTCTCCACTGGGTTTAGACAAACGGTAACTAATAATAGCTTAACGCTTGCCTTTCAGTAGAGGATTTGAATGAAAGTTCACCGTATGAGCCCAGTAGGAAAGGGTACGACTATGCTAGACTGGCCTCAATAATGGCAGGTGAGTAAGCCAATACTGTTGCTCGCACGATTCTGTTTTAGTGGGTAAATTGTTAATATGGATTTTTTTTTTTAAAAAAAGGTGATTGCTGGCAATGTATAACATCGCTCCACCATCTTTGTTAATTGGCAATAAATAACCCACCAGTTACACCATTTTTACTCTATCGTTTGGTATTTTGTGATGTAACGGACGTGACAGGGTCTGACACGGGCATCACGCGAGTCAACCGGTGCCTGGATGCCGCCAAGGCCTGCAATGTCGACGAGTCGTGCCAGAAGATGAGGACAGAGTATGCCAACGCGTGCCTCAAACGGACCAACAAGGCCGAGATCTGCAACCGCTCCAAGTGCCACAAGGCTCTTCGCAGATTCTTTGATCGGGTCCCTGTGGAGTTCACTCATGAGCTGATCTTTTGCCCGTGTGAGGACACAGCCTGCGGGGAGCGCAGGAGGCAAAGCATTGTCCCTGCCTGTTCCTACCATGAGAAGGAGAAGCAGAACTGCCTGAAGCTACTGGAGATGTGTAAGATGAACGTTGTTTGTAGGTAAGAAAGAGAAAGAGGGAATGTCGAAGAGGCAGAGAGAGAGAGAGAGAGAGAGAGAAAGAGTGTGTGTATGGGAAATGGAGAAAGAGAGAGTTAGATAATGAGGAAGGGCGTGAGAAAAAGAGAGCGAGCGAAACAGAGAGGGGGGGAGAGAAAGTGGAAGAGAGAGATAGAGAATGAGAAAGAGATTCGCAAAACAGAGAGGGAGACAGAGAAAGTGGGAGAGCTAGAGAACGAGAGTGAAAGAGCACAGGAATGAGAGAGTGAGAGGAGAGAGAAGTGTCATGGGAGAAGAGAGAGATAGAGAATGAGGGAGACGGACTGAAACAGAGAGAAGTACAGAGGGAAAGAGTGTGGGAGAGGGAGAGAGAGCGAGAAAAGGAATGGTGAGTGAGAAAAAGAGAGTAAGAGAACATGTGAAAAAGAGAGGGAAAGAGAGAGTATGCGGGAGAGGGGGAGAACTAGAGAACAAGACAGAGACAGCAGACATGAAAGGGAAAGTGAACTCAAGAGAGGGAGAGAAAGAGAGGGAGAGAGCCATGAAGCGAGCGCGCAAAAATGAACGAGCTAAAGAAAGTGTGAGAAGGGGTGATGGGGGGGAGAGAGAATGTGAGAGGGAGGGAGGGAGAGAGAGTGGGAGACAGAGCACAAGCAAAAGAGGAAGAAAGAGAGAGTGAGAGATAGCGAGCAAATGAGAAAAAGAGGCAGAATGAGAAACCAAAAGGGAGGAAAGGGGAGAGAAAATTGCAGAAGGAAGAGGGAGTCTTCCACTGTCTGTCCACATTCCCAAAGTTAGCTGCAGCAAAAGGTTAGAGGCAAAGTAAAGCTCCCTCTACACTGTCCATCCACACACTCAGGTCAGGTTAGTAACATTACAGGTTGGAGACAGAGTAAAGCTCACTCTGCACTGTCCATTCACCCTCCCAGATTAACCTACAGTATTGATTATATAAAGAAGAAAGCTTAGTTTGCACTGTCCATCCACACACACACATGTGACAGCCCCAGTAAAGCTCTCGACAGCACCAGATCAGCGACAGCATGGGTTAGAATAAAATAAGAAGAATAATTCTTGCATTTTATATAGCGCTTTTCACATCTGATCGATATCTCAAAGCGTCAAAAATGGCTTCACACTGAAGGTGGTTGGATTATGCCACAAATGTGGAGACCCGTAGGGTAGTGTTCAACACGCTTGCCTCACAAGTGAGATGACCCAGGTTTGATTCCCGGACAGGGCGAAACCTTAGGCATGTTTCCTTATTCGACACACCCGATTTACCCAACAGGAGGTAGGAACCTGGGTGTTAGTCAATTGATGGATTGCTTTCTTGAGGTAATGATCCTGCAAAGAAAACAACAATTGTGCTTTATCAAATGCAAGGATTATTATTATTGTTATTATTATTATTTGTCACTCAATCCAACAACAGTGTCCAACTGTTTGCAGGGCACTACTGTACGCAATTGGCTGCCATGTTTCTCCCACAAACTACACACTCAATGCGCTTTACAATATATTCAGTGCAGCTTCTCAACAATCTAATGAGGCGCTATATCAAATACAAGGTTATTATCATGTACGTGATGTGGATATTGAAGGGTGAGCTACATGAGGGGTGAGCGCGACTAGGTTGGGTGCTTTGCGTGGAGAAACCCCCCCCCCCACCAACAGGGAGTCAATGGCCTGTTATGTGAGCTGTAACACTCTATTAACTCTCTCTGTTTTTGTTTCATTCTGATAGATCGAGGCTGGCAGAGTTCCAGATAAGCTGCCAGTCTTTGACACAGTCAACGAGCGGCTGTCTGAAGGAAAATTATGCTGAATGTCTGCTCTCCTACACTGGCATGATAGGTAAGGGGCCAAGAACCCAGGCTGCCAACTCAACTCAGTGAGTCTTTCATGCTGGTTGTGTAACTCATCAACATCCGCATGTGGACATATGTAAATCAATCAATCGATCAAAACTTACATTTATATGGTGCCTTTCACGTCGAGAGGACGTCCCAAGGCGCTGTACAGTTAGGTAGGGACAAGAGCAGGTGGGGGAGGGGGAGGGGCAGGATGCAGAAGAGTAGGAGAATTGACTGTATATTTGTGGGCGAAACGCGGCAGCCAAATTGCGCACATCAGTGTCCCTCAAACATTCATGGAAGTGGGATTAAGGGAAATGGGGGGGAAAATATGTCAAGGGGAGGGTTCGGAGCAGGGGGAACGAGAGCAGGAAAGCCAACTGTACACTTGTGGGCAAAACGCGGCAGCCAAATTGCACGCAGCAGTGTCCCACAAACAGTCACAGAAATGGGGCCAGGGGAGAAAGGGGGAAAAGAGGACGGGGGGAGAGGGAAACTACACTTTCTGCTTCCCTAGAGAACCTGTTGCGTTAAGTTTACAATTGTATATATTTTTAATATATTTTTATACAAAAATGGCTATCAGCCTAGCTCAGTTGGTAGCACTTTTGCCTCTGAATCAGCTGGTTGTGGGTTCCAGCCCCATCGCAGAACGTGGGACTCATATAGTCTATTCGACACTCTGGTGAGGCGCTATATTCTTGTGATGAGATGCTAAACCAAGCTTCCTTCTGTGCCTGTTCAGGTGGACATTAAAATTCCCACAGGAATTTCTCTCTTCCGGAGTCTTTTTTTGCTTGTTTGTTGCCTTGGCCGACAATACTGCCAGATAAAATTGGTGACTCCCTCCTTGGCTGTTTGTGGGACACTGCTGTCTGCAAACTGTCTGCCGTGTTTCACCCACACGATATATACAGTCACTACACTTTACAGTTAATCCTGGAAAGTATATCCTTGAGTTTAGAAGGTTGATAGGGTAAATACAGAGAAGCTATCTCTTCTGATGGAGGAATTCAAAACAAGGAGATATAGTTTTAACATTAGGACCGGACCATTTAAGAGTGAAATCAGGAGGCATTTTCAAGAAATTTTTCAAAGGCATTTTCAAGAAATCAAGAATTCTCTCCCCCAAAAGGCTGTGGATGCCAGATCCATCCATACCTTCGAGAGTGAGGTTATCGGTTGGTCAGGATATATAGGGATATGGGGAAAAAGCGGGAAATTGGAATTGACTGGATTAGTTGAGATACAGATCCGCTGTGATCTAATTGAACGGTGGAACAGGCTGGTAGGGCTGAATGGCCTACTCCTTGTTCCTATGTACCTATGAAGCCCTTTGAGATGTCTCAATGATGTGATAAGGCGCTACTTCAAGTGCAAAGATTATTATTAGAATGTTTGTCATTTAAACCATGTGCTGTGGGAACCAATTGGGCAGCGTGAGACATACAAACCGTGGAAACAGATGTGCAGAATGCAAGTTGTGTAAAAACCATGAGTCAGTTCAATTTATAGCATATTGTGTGAAGTGCGTTGGGGCAGCTAAATGACATGCTAAGGCACGATATCAAATGCAAAGATTATTAGATACCATTATCTCCCCACATGTATACAGTGCTATATTCCTTTGAATGTAAAGGCAAGGACTTTATTTACATCCGTAACACCTTGTCCACTCAAGCTGTTCCATTCATCTAGATTTCTGTCCCCCTCTCAGATCTGTACGGTTCAGGCTATTGTCAGCTTCTGTGAGACCTATTGCCAGTGTTAATCTGAAAATAGCTGACTGCCATTTTCACAGCATTTCCAGAGCTCTTTAACCTCTTTGATCTTGTTTACCTATATGTAAGGCAGGTAAATATGCATGTGTGTGTATACCTGGCTTTGTATATTTACAGGGAGGGCTCTTTAACCTCTTCAATGTTATTCACTGCTATGCGCAAATGGCTGCTGCGTTTTGCCCACAAAATACAAAGTCAATGCATTTTACAATATATTTGGTGAAGCTCTTTGAGATGTCTCAACAACATGATAAAGACTATTATTGTATATAGTAAGAATAATTGCCATTTGATGCAGCGCCTAAGACTTCAAAACATTTCAAAACGTCTTTGCAGGATCACAAGATCCGATGGTTGGTCTGGATGAAGAAGGCCCTTCGATCCATCCAATCTCATCGCTCCAGAAAACACCCCCTACACCCAACACTGCAGCAAGCTGCTTTTTAAATGAGTCCGAGTATATAGTGTAGTGACTGTATGTTTTACGGGAGAACGTGGCATTCAGTTTCAATTCGGATTCAAGATCCAACAAATAACCATGGAGTGAGTGACCAATTTTATATTTTTTGGGGGATGGGTTAGCCAGGAAACCAGGAAAGAGAAACTACCTTCTCTTTTCAAATAGTGCCATTGAATCTTTAACATCCGCCTGAATAAGCAGACGGGACCTCAGTTTAACAGTCATTCAAGGACATCCGATAATTCAGCATTCCCTCCCCCAGTGTTGTATTGAAGCGTCAGCTTAGACTATACATGGGGGCTTGAACCCACAACCTTCTGACTCAGAGGCAAGAGTGCTACCAACTGAGGCAAGCTGACACAATATCTAATAATAACAAAAATAATACTAATAATAACAATCCTTACATTGGATACAGCGCATTATCAAGTCTTCCAGACATCTCAAAGCGCTTGACAGGATATACTGTAAAGTGCAGTGACTGTGTATGTTGTGGGCGAAATGCAGCAGCCAATTGCGCACAGAATAGTGCCCTTCATGTGGCTTAACATCTCTTATCCGCTCAGATTTCCATCGCGAACACTAGCAGTGTTGGTGTGTTCCATATATCTGCATTCCTGCCAACTGACTGATGTCTCCTTTCCTTCCATTTTGTGTCAGGCACAGTGATTACCCCCAACTACATCGACAACTCCAGCTCTAACATTATACCCTGGTGTACCTGCAGTGGCAGTGGTAACAACAGGCAGGAGTGTGAGACCTTCCTCAATTTCTTCACCGATAACGTCTGTCTCAGTGAGTCAGCAAGTTGCTATCATTAGATCCAAGCCATTCCTAATCCGATCTCTCACAATTTATCTTAATCCAGTGTTGATGTGCAGCAGCTCAAAGACACTCAATTTAAGGATATTTTTCTTGGGGAGGGGTGTGTGGGAGACGGGGACAGACCAGGTATATTACATTCGCAGTGATCAGCCGGGGTCTGACATGGGGGGAAACCCATCACTGTGATAAACTGGGTATCTTACTAAAGAGTTGCCAAGGGGAGTTTCACGCACGTGTGGATATATGGACATTGTCCTATGTTTGGAGGAATGCAGTCAGTAAATTACGGATGGTATTGGGTGTAGATTGGCAAGAGCCAAGGCTTGGGGAACCAGCGCATTGGGGGTAACTGCTGGAGTCTAACCAGCCAAAGCCGCAAAGAGCGCTGTCTGGAAAGCCTCCTACTGCTTTTCAAGCTAGGACAACCCTACCAGTTAGGGCTTTGTCTTGCAGGGTTATCAGGAGCTGAGTAGAAGTATCCCTGCTCACAGTGACCAGTCTGCCCCTCTTAAGTCCTGCCGATGAGCCAGGCTGGGCTGTACTGTGGACCCGTTGTCTCAAGACCTGGAACATCAAGATCAGCAATGAGAGTTGACTCCGAGAGGTACTGTCTGACACGTAACCCTGGAGTCAACCATACCTCAAAGAGAACTTGCCTCCTCCCCACAGAGATATAGTCTCTAGTTGGGTTAATAACCCAGGTGCAAACTATGTGTGATGCCCTTTATTATGTAATTAACTCAGTGGTTCTCAAATCAGGGTCACGGCAGTCCTCAGTAGGGTCATGAAGGGTCATCAGAATTATCTTTTTGCTCTTTTTAATCTGAAAATGCTTTTTTAATGCTGAAACGAGCCCGAGGCGACACCGCCGACCCAATTTATAGGAAAGACCGTCCTAGCGAGTTGCGCTGAGTCCACAAAAAAGAAGGAGATATCGTCTTGGCTGAGCTTCGCTTCAGTCGCCTAGTCGCCCCCTAACCGTGGGAGGACCTGTTGGTGGCCAGTTTAGGGTCGCAGCAAAATAAAGGTTGGGAAACACTGAATTAACTGATGAAAATGTGACACCGCAGATCGATACCTTGTTCCATAGTTAATTAGTTGGTTGTGCCTAGGGTTGGTTAGCCCAACCCGCAAATCCAACACCTATTTGGAGGGGAGAGGATTCGGCAAAATTATGTGTGGAGAGAAAGGGGAGGTGGAGATGTAGGGAAATTGGGGAGGAACAACAGAGGAGGTGGGTGGATTGGAGTGGGGAGAGGAGGGGAGGGGAGGAGGTGGCAAGGACAGGAGCAGGGGAGGGGGGAGCTGTTTGTCACACAAGTCGCACGCCGCTGCTTGACTTCGAAAAGGCAGCTAACGTGCGTCTGTCCCCTTCGTCAGGGAATGCGATCCAGGCCTTTGGGAATGGGACGGATCTGAACATAGGCTCCGACATGCAGCAGTCCACACTACCCACACGTCAGCTCCACCCAGCGAGGAACTTAAACGATACGCTCGCTTCACACAGCAAGGGCCAGGCAATTGGCCCCACAATCAGAACACAGGTAACAGACCCACGGAGAGAGGGATCCATTCCCTCTCCTCCACCTCGTCCGCTCAACCTCTCTCACTCCCTCCCCTCCCTCCTTGGCTCCCTCCCTCCATCAAAGACGTGCGTGTATCTGTGCATGGAAAAAAAATAACACGGTAATAATTTTATAATTTATACATGTCATAACTTTAATCACTTTACCTCTGGAACTCCCTGCCTGAAACCCTCTGCCCCACCACCTCTTTACCCACCATAATAATAATAATCTTTGCATTCGATCAGGTCGTTGAGATGTCTCAAAGCATTTTACAGAAAATATTGCAAACCGAATGGACTATTTAGCGATTATTATCGCCGGGGAAGGAATCCGCCAATCGACTAATAGCCGAGTTGCCACTAACACGCCTAATAACAATCCCTCAAAAAACAATCATAAATTGGTCATTGCAATCCACGACTGTTTGTGGGACACTGCTGGACAATTGGCTGCCACGTTTCATCCACATATACAGGTTAATTCACTATCCCGCAGTCTCTCTGCCTCGCCCCCTCCCTGGCCTCCTTCAAGTCTCGCCTCAAGACTCTCCTCTTCGATGGACCCATTGGCAACTCCTAATCCCCCTCCTTTCCCTCCGCGTCCCCCTGTCCCCAACTCGGGTCTGAAACAGTGACTGTCCAGGACATGAAAGGCGCTGTGCAAATGTTAATTCGTTTTTGTTGTTGTTGTTGTTGTTGTTCGTTTTGCAGGCGAACGAGGCGGCTCATTCGTGTCGGTAATTCATAATCCCGCGAATAGCGAGCAATGTGAGGGATTCATAGAAATAGCGTGTAAAATACAGTGTACTTAGATGCTGCAGACAGGCAGTTTGCTGGGTGGCTTGCTGAAATCACACCAATTCCACACTGAAATTGCAGCACAAACAGGTGTTAATTTGACCAGGCGAAATGAGATTTGGTAAGACCGAGGGGAACGCAAGGCCTAGAGGCTTCCAAAGTAAATTGAAGGCAGAGCGATAACAGAATTATTAGTGTCTGGTGGTCAGTGGGTTTAAAATAGGTACCGTCTACATTCTTATTAAACCAGGGGTTCGAGGTGAGATTGTTGTGCTAATGTTCTGCAGTCGCTGAGTTTCTTCTGGCACCAATGCACAAAGATAATAATCCCTTGCATTTGATACAGTGCGTTATCACGTCTTTGAGACGTCTTTGAGTGCTTCACGGAAAACACTGCAAAGTGGATTGATGTGCATTTGTGGGTGAAAGATAATAACAATAATACTTTCATTTGATGTAGTGCTTTTCACATCTTATCGACGTCTCAAAGCGCTTCACACAATATACTGTAAAGTGAATTGACTGTATATGTGTGGGCGAAACGCGGCAGCCAATTGTGCACAGCAGCGTCCCCCACAAACAGTCACGGATTAAATTATCAAATTATTTCTTAATATTTGTCAGGGATTATTACCCCCAGAGAGCCAACCGACTGAAAACTGGGATTCAATTTACTGCTAAGTAAACAGAGGTACGTGGAGTAAGGACAACTGCCTAAGGTTTTGCCCCACCAGTGAATTGAACCCAGGTCCTCTCACTTTCATGGCTAGTGCTCTAACCAATACTCTATAGGACTCCACACGCACTGCAAAGATGATTATTATTATTATTGTTTCTTAATATTCAAAATTTTATTCCATCCTCTGGACGATTTATTAAACCGAGGTTGTACCCTGAGAAATTCCCTGAAGCAGGTAAATGAATGATTGCTCTTGAGAGAGCTGCCAGAGATTCCACTTTACGGTATATTCTGTGAAGCGCTTTGAGACGTCAGACGTTTTAACAAAGTGATGAGGCATTTGCTTCAAATGCAACTATTATTATTAAACACAACAAAATATAAATACTGTATTTATATAGTGTCCCTTGCACAGGGTAACGTCCAGAGGATTATTACGCACAGAAATGCAAAGATTATCATTAACGATTGTCATTTTATCTCGCATTCAGATGTCTGATGAGAAGCTCCTGTGGAGGGAATCCATCGATTCGTCCAATAAAGTTCCAAGCTGGGCTGCCATTGTCCACACGGCTCCTCACCTGGTCTGGGGCCTTGCCTTGGTCTCTCTCTGCTCCGGATTTTCAATGTAAAGAGCAAGAGTAAAGGTGGTGGATGGGTGGTTGGGTGGAAGGGAGAGAAACGGAGTTGAGTGTGTGAAGGGGAGGGAAATGCCGGGCTGCCTCAAACTACCGACAGGTGACATACATTGAAAGATCTTGGAATTGTTGCTGGCTGTATTTCTGATCGCCTCAAAGCCAAGATGGAGTTTCATAGGTCGGGAGGGGATGGCAGAAGGGAGACATTTGTGGCTAAGGAAGACCTTCTCCTCTCTGACATGAACTGCCCTTCCCAGTGTGGGTGTGTGTGTGGGGGTGTGTGTATGGGGGGTGTGTGTGGTGGGGGGAACGGAGAAAAGCCAAATCCAAAATGGCGCAGGGGGACGCCATGGAAACCACTGGACTTCCTGTCGAGCATCCTAGGGGAGGCTGACGATGGACGGCGGGTGGTGAAATTCTTCAAGCGAATGGATCTCGGAGGTGCTCAGGCATCAAGCAATCCCTTTTGGCAACGGTGTCAGCAGCGTAGCTTTAGCATTCACCCAAACGTCAAGAGGTCAAGTCCAATGGACTACTCTCCCCCTTGCCCCCTCCTCTCCCCTCCACTCACCCCTCCACACCTGCATACAGACTTCGCTTAGCTCATGGTTGCAGTATCTAAACAGATTGTGTACTTTCTCTTCCCTTCCTTCTTCCCTCCCTTCCAATGCGGGGGGAAAAATGACGACAACTAAGCTTTATTTTGCCCCAGTTTTAATTTCCTGTGGTTGTTTTCTATCTCACCCTCTCTCTCTCGCTCTCTCTCTCTCTCATCAGAAACTTTGCAAGTGGGCGTGTTCTTGGAATGTTTCTGAGCGCCTCATCGATTTCCGACGGGTGTTAAGGGTGGTCCCAGCTGGGCAAGCAGCGGGAAATAAGTTTGCCCGGAAGCAGTCTGTCTCATTAGGGGCTGACACCTTTAACTCTCTCTGCATCCTGTGTCCTCTTGTTCTCCTGCCCCAGCACATCCGAAAGTATTGTTCCGGTTTTACTTTCTTCATCGTCCACTTTAGTATCTTACACACTTCTCTAATAAAGACATCAAGTCAGATGCCAGAGTTCCGCTTATCTTGTCCTAGTCATTCCTTAGGGGATGTGTGTGTGTGTGTGTGTTGGGGGGGAGGAGTGGGGGTGTGGGGGGGGGCCAGCTGGATTGCAGTTCGACAGTGATATGGAGGGTCCTATATAAATCCAAGTTGTTGTTGTTGTTGCTGCTGTCTCCTTGGTAGTCTGGCTCCTGAGTCAAGTGGGTCAGCAGTATTTCAAGGCATTGCCGATGACAGCACAGCCAGCCAGCCGAGCTCACAGGTAAAACCTAATGCCAGTCTCTGAGGGAGGGGATCCTCTCACTCAGCTCCCGTTAACCTTGCAAACCAAAGCCCTAATGTGTCGGGTGGCCCAAGCTGGACACACAGCAGGAAAGCTTGCCAGTCAGATACTCTATTAAGCACAGTGATGGGTTTTTACATGTCAGACACACAGCGGACCAAAAACAAACACTTGTTAAAATTAGTCTATAATGGTGGGTGGCAGCAATGGATTGAAACCAAACTCTACATCATCCCCACCACCCCAACCCACCCCCACCAACAAACAACAACATCAACAACAGATAACATTTGCTGGAATAAATCTCTATTGGTCCAATCCTTTGAACCATACAAATTTAGCCCAGAGAGACTGATAAATGTCACTGATCATCACTGCGATGGGGACTCTTGTCACTCAGCTCCTGTTAAGTCTACAAGCGGAAAACCTCCAAGGGTAGGGTGGTCCTAGCTGGACAAGCAGCAGGAAGCTTGCCAGACAGTGCTTTCAATGTAAGCTTTTGCTGGTTAGACTCCGAGCAGCTCCCAAGCAATAACACAAATTCTGGGGCTCCCACAAGCCTTGGCCCTCATCAACCTGCAACTACTACATGCTCCGGTATTCAGTGTGTCCCTCCATTGCAGACACAGGGAAGTTTCATGTGTAAACGACTGTCAATTGCACACAGCAGCGTCCCATAGTTATGGATTGAGTAAGCAAATTTGTTTTTTTGGGGGAAACTTATCCCCGAAAAGCGATCTGCCAAATGACTAACAATCAGTTCCTTCTCACTGCAGGTAAACAGAGGTGTGTGTGTGTATATGGTAAGGAAACTTGCCTCAGGTTTTGCCCTGCACAGGAATTGAATCCAGGTCCCCTTGCTTGTGAGGCGAGTGTTCGAACCAATATGCTACAGGACTCTGTTAATAATAATAATAATAATCCTTACATTTGACACAGCACCCTCTTCACATCAGCAAGATGTCTCAAAGCACTGCATCTGATGTACTGTAAAGTGTAGTGACTGTAAGTCAGCGGCAGCCAATTTACACACAGCGACATCCCACAACCAGTCATGGTGGAGGGTGTCCTTGTAAAAAAAAAAGTACCATGGTAATGGTGGTACTACCATAACCATGGTACAACCACCTTTACCATGGTACTTTTTTACAAGGGTGATGGTTTTCCACATGTTTTGCTGACACCCCCCCAAAAAAAATGAACGAGGTAAGGCAGGGATTGAGTTGGAGGAACTCCAGGATGGAGTTCAGGGACAGTGGAGGCTGTAAGCTCGGCTGAAACCTCTGATGGACGTAGGTGTATAAAAATGGCCCCAAAATAATTTGATCATCTAACATCTGTAAAGCCATTCTGGGGCAATAATAAAAAAAATTCCTTTGATATAGGACTGTTGAGGTTTTCAGAGCACATCACAGAATACACTGTAAAGTGGATTGACTGAATATTCTCTGCCAATTGCACAGAACAGTGTCCCACAAACAGTTGTGGATTGAGTGAACAAATTATTTTTGAAGGGATTATTACCCCCAGAAAGCGATTCGACGATCGACTAACAACCGGGTTCCTACTACTACGTTACCAGATAAATAGAGGTGTGTGGAGTACAGAAACTTGCCTTGGGTTTGCACCCTGCCCAGGATTCTGTGGTAAATCCTGAGGGCCATGTCTCCAGACAAACATCTGAGGCTTTTTGGAAACAACCAGCTTCCAAATGCATCGGAATTCTAACTGGAGCAGTAGCTGTCTCTGGAGTTCATTGTTAACATCTTACAATCCTGGATGTATAGCAGGTGATGTGTGAGCTTTTTATAGCTGTGCTCTCAGCTAAGCAGCCTCCTCTACTGGGAGATGGGATGGGTGGGGTTCGAACTGGTTAACACCGTGCACAATTTTGCACACTTTTCTCCCACCTTTTTTTCTTTTGCTCTTTCCTTTAAATGTCAAGCTTCTGATTTCCATAGCTGTATAGCTGCTATCACAGCTAGAAGATGGAAGCCAGCTATCGGTCCTCCTCTCCTCTCCTCCCTTCCTCCCTCATCCTCTCCTTCCACCTTCTCCGTGCATTCTCACTTATTCTCCGCTCAGACCTCCTAGAGGTCTGCGACCTCACGTCGAGAGGGCATCCCAAGGCATGGAATAGTCAGATCGGGAACTGAGCAAGGGGGAGGAGATGGATAGGGGGAGGGGAGGGGAGGGCAGCAGAAAGCACGATCGAATAAGGGAGTCTTGAGACCTGCCTCGAAATAGACAAGGGAGGAAGCAAGGCGAAGGGACTCCCGAGTGTGGAGGCAGAGAGGCTGAAAGCTCGGCCACCGATGGTAGGGCAGGTCAGGCAGGGGACATGGAGCAGACCAGAGCCTGCTGAATTGGGGTGTGCAGATTTATAGAGAGACAGTAGGTTGGAGAGATAGGAGGGGGCAAGGTCGTGAATGGTCTTGAAAGTGAGGATGAGGATCTTGAATTCGATCCTCTTGGGGATGGGGAGCCAATGGAGCCGGGCGAGGGCGGGAGTGATGTGGTCGCAGAGTTTTGTGCGGGAGAGGACATGAGCTGCAGAGTTCTGAGTGATCTCAGAGCTGGGAAGGCCGACGAGGAGAGTTTCCATAGTCGAGCCTTAATGTGACGAATGCGTGGACAAGGGTTTCGCCAGTCAGGAGGGCCTCAGTCTGGCAGACATTCAACAGGAGAAAGTTGTCCCTTATCCAGGACTCGATGTCAGACAGGCAGTCAGGACGCCAGCAGTCCTGGAGTTGAGGGTGGAAGTGGAAAGGTAGAGTTCAGTGTCATCTGGACGCCTGAGGAAATTTACAGTGGATGATGTCACCGAGAGGGAGCATATAGAGAGTGAAGAGGAGGGGACCAAAGACAGAGCCCTGAGGAACGCTGTATGAGACATGCGGGGGCTGAAGGAAAAGCTGTTGGCGGACACAAAGATCGGACTGGAACCAGTTAACGACAGAACCTTGAAGATTCAAGAGGCGGTGGAGGAGGATTGAGCG
Source organism: Hydrolagus colliei (assembly GCA_035084275.1). Taxonomy (NCBI): domain Eukaryota; kingdom Metazoa; phylum Chordata; class Chondrichthyes; order Chimaeriformes; family Chimaeridae; genus Hydrolagus; species Hydrolagus colliei. The sequence continues at coordinate 8,305,665 of CM068742.1, read as the reverse complement.
GTCCATGGTATTGAAGGCAGTGGATAGGTGAAGGAGGATGAGGAGGCAGAGGGAGACCTGCCTCTCTTTTAAAAGTTGTTATCAAATCGGCCTCCACCACCCTTTCAGGCAATGCATTCCAGGTTCTAACAACTCGCTGAGTGAAAAAATTGATGCTCATCTCCCCTCTGCTTCTTTTAGAAATTATTTTAAATCTGTGACATTGAGTCACTGACACACCCACCAGTGGAAACAGATTTTCCCTGTTTACCCTATCGAATCCCCTCATGATCTTGAAAACCTCTATTAGGTCTCCTCATAACCTTCTCTGCTCCAATGAGAATAAACCTAGCCTCTCTAGACATTCCTCATAGCTGAAGTCCCTCATTCCTGGTACCATCCTAGTAAATCTCCTCTGCACCCTTTCCAATGCCTTAACATCCTTCCTAAGTGTGGTGACCAGAATTGGACACAATACTCCAGCTGTGGCCTAACCAGCGTTTTATAGTGTTTAGTCAGAACGTCCTGACTTTTGTACTCTATATCCCTATTTATAAAGCCTAGTATCCTGTACGCTATTTTAACAGCCTTATTTATCTACCTGTCCTGCCACCTTCAAAGATTTACTTACACGAACCCCCAGGTCTCTCTGTTCCTTTGCCAACTCCTTAAGATTGTACTATCTAGCCCAGTGGTTCCCAACCTCGGGTCCCGACCCAAATCAAGGGTTGCGGGGGTTCTCAGGAGGGTCGCGAAGGGTCATCAAAATGATTATTCTTTTTTTAATGCTGAAAAGTGCCCGAGGCGACACTGCTGACCAATTTGTACGAACGACCGTACTAGCAAGTTGCGCTGAGTCCGCAAAAGAGACTTAGATATCGTCTTGGCTGAGCTTGGCTTCGGACCTGGTATTGAGTAGGCAATTCTGGGCATAATAATGTCCTGCAAATAAAATAACCAATTTTACTGGGAGGATTCTCCACCAGGACATTGGGAGAGAAACGTTTATGAATAGTGCCGTGGGATCCTTTAACGCCAACTGAACAGGAAAACAGTCCATTGGTTTGTCTCATGTGAAGAACAACACCTCCAAAGGAACAGCACTCCCCTAGCACTGCACTGAAGCATCAGCCTCGTTTGTGAAAATCCCAAACCTAAAAGGCGTAGCGTGAACACACAACCTTCTGACTAAGCCAGGCTCACACATTGTTAAGCAGAGCCACAAACGCCTTTCATTGAAATTGCCTCAAAGCTTAAAGCTCCTATCAGGCCATGTGGGGAATATGCCTTTCTTTGTGTTATTCTGTCCCACAAAAGCCGCTGTTGATGACTGCTCAACTTTGCTCAACTTTCTTTTCGTTTCAAATCACATATCAGGCTGGCTCAGTCGGGACCCTGCTCTGCACGATTGGCTGCAGTGTTTCGTCCACAAAATACACAGTCACTTGACAGTGTAATCTGCAAAGTGCTCACTACAAGTCGTCTCAACAATGTGAGATATCAAATACAAGGTTTAGTGCTATAACAACAACAACAAAATTATAGCACCTTTCACGTCAGGGGGATGTCCCAATAAACATTCCTGCCTGACCGTCTTTAAGATTCTAAAGGGGCTAAACAATATAGACAATATAGATCATGAGAGGCTGTTACAACTTGTCCAGAATAGTAAAACCAGAGGAGACAGCCTGTGATTGAAGGGGGTGAATTCAGAACGAATCTACCATTGAGCGAATAGTGAACCTGTGGAACAGGTTCCCTTGGGAGACGGTTGAGGCAGGGAGTGTTGATTCTTTCAAACACAGATTAGTTTTCTTTTAGGAAATAATATTGTGAGATATAGTACATTGCGACATATGTTTGTGTGTCCACCAGGAAGGTAGAAGACGAATTAGAAGGACAATGGTCTGTTTCCATTCAGCATTTTTTATGTTCTTATGTTATGTTCTTACAGTTCTTATGGAGTCCTGCAGCTCAGTAGTTAGAGCACTCGACTTACAAGCATGAGACCTGTGTTCGAATCCAGGCAGGTCAGGGCGAAACCCTCGGCAAATTTCCTTGTTTCACACGCCTAATAATAATCCCTCAAAAATAAACACAATAATAAAAATTGGTCATTTTCCATCCACGACTGTTTGTGGGGGACGCTGCTGTGCGCAATTGGCTGCCACATTTCACCCACAAATATACAGTCAATTCACTTTACAGTATATTCTGTGAAGTGCTTTGAGAAATCGATAAAATATGAAAAGCATTATATTAAATGCAAGGATTATTATTATTATTGTAACAGGAGGTGAGTAAGAACCATTGCTTCTCTTTCCGCACCTCCATAAGTCGTATGCATTCCCTTCTTCAGATTAACATTACTGTGAATTCCTTTGGGAAAAAAAGGTAAATGGAGCTTACCTTAGCCCAAACCTTCCGCAGATTAATCGCACATCATTGGGAATTTATTTTCGGTAAACAGTCACTGCGTGCTACGGCAATTCGCTCGAAGCACTTTTGTGAGACGTTTCAAAAATTCAAGTTGGGTAGCGGCCTGGCTCACAATCAGACACCAGAGCCTCTGAATCAGAAGGTTGTGGGTTTAAGGCCCATGTCGGGACATTGGGATCACAGTCTAGGCTGATACTACAATCCTGTGTTGGGATGGGGAGAAGAGGGGGCGGGGGGACAAGATGCATGTTAAATCAAAGTCCTGTGTTCTATTCAGGTGGATATCAAAGATTCTGCAGCACCATTTCGATAAGAGAAACTCTCAACCCTACCAGATATAATCACACATTTATGAGCTATTTCTGTGCAAATAGGCTGCTCTATTATTTGCATTGAAAATGCTCCACAGTTACTGTGCTGCACAGTAAAATCCTGTCAAGTGCTTTTAAACCTTTTGCCACATATTTCAAATGCAAGGATTATTTTATTGCAGCTTACTTTTTATTAAGATGTGAAATGCAAATGTAAAAAATGTACATTAAGGGCATTTAAAAAAAAAGAATGCACCATTCTTTGAAAGCTTTTGATTATTTCTTAAAGGATTTCTACAGCTTTTCCTGGGGTTGGGAAGGAGAGGAGAAGACATTAATAAATACAGCAATTTAATCATAATTATAATCCTTGCACTTTCCTTGCTCCACAGCCTCTGTTTCCTGAGCAGTAAATAGGAACCCAGTTGTCAATCGATTGGTGGATGGTTTTCCAAGGGGTAATAATCCCTTCAAAACAAAATCGCAAATAAAACATTGGTCATTCAATCCATGACTGTTTGTGGGATACTGCTGTACACAATCTTCTGTCACACTTTGCTCACAAAATCATTTCAGATGATTTCTCATTTCTCACGATATCAAATGCAAGGATTATTATAATATATTTTGTATTATTTGATACAGTACCTTCAATGTTGGGAAAATGTCTCATAATTATTTCCGGGATTATACTGTACAATTGAGTGACTGTATTTCGTGGGTGAATGCGGGAGCTAATTTGTGTTTAGTAGTACAATATATAATAATCTATATATATCTATATAAACAGTGGTATATATATAAATGACTGTGTAATGAATAAGTTATTTTATTTGTGGGGTTGTTGTCCAGGACACCAAGAGAAAAATGGATCTAATTTTTCAGTATCTCATCCGAAACACAATACCTCTGACAAAGCAGCTCTCATCCCATTTTATTAACCCCGGTTTAAAATTTCATCAGGATCGTCCCACAAACCCCCCCCGAGTCAGAGGAGAAAGGGCTACTGACTGAGCCATGCTGACACACTTTTTAACATGATTTCTTGCCTTTAATAATAATAATAGTCCTTGCATCTGATGTAGCACTTTTCACATCGTATCGACGTTTTAAAGTGCTTCACAGAATATACTGTAAAGTGAATTGACTATTTATGGGCGAAATGTGGCAGCCAATTGCACACAGCAGCGTCCCACAAACAGTCGTGGTTTGAAATGACCAATTTCTATTATTGTGGGTTTTTTGGGGGGATGGATAATTGTTAGGCACGTGGAGTAAGGAAACTTGTCCAAGGTTTCACCCTGACCTGCCTGGATTCGAACACAGGTCTCACGCTTGTAAGGCAAGTGCTCTAATCACTGAGCTACAGGAGCTCCACCTCACTGTGGAGGAGCGACTTTCAAAATAATAATAATCCATGCATTGGATATAGTGCCGTATTTGATATAGTATTATTAAGATACCTCAAAGCACTTCACAAGATATAATGTAAAGCAGATTGACTGCATTTTGTGGGCAGTAGCTAGTTGTGCACAGTGACGTCCCACAAATAGTTATGGACCAAACTCTTTGTGGTTAGTCCCCCCAGTGAAGCGATCCACCAATGTCCAACAAAAAGTATTTGACAAAGTGCCACATGAGAGGCTTATTAGGAAAGTAGAGGCCCACAGCGTTAAAGGGACAGTGGCAGCATGGATGCAGAACTGACTGCGAGACGGAAAGCAGAGAGTTGTGGTGAACGGCTATTTTTCTGACTGGAGGGAAGTGTGCAGTGGCGTCCCCCAGGGATCGGTATTGGGACCACTGCTCGTTTTAATACATATTAATGATCTGGTCTTGGGTGTAGAGTACACAGTTTCCAAGTTTGCAGATGATACTAAGTTAGGGAGAATAATAAATAGTGAGGAGGATAGTAACCATCTGTAAGAAGATATAGATAAAATGGTAAAGTGGGCAGACACATGGCAGATGAAGTTTAACGCAGAGAAGTGTGATGTGATACATTTTGGGAGAAGAAATGAGGGGAGGCAATACAGATAGTACAATTTTAAGGGGTGTGAGGGAACAGAGAGACCTGGGGATTTGTGTTAGCGACTCTTTGAAGATGGCAGGACAGGTAGACAAAGCCGTTAAGAAGGCATATGGGATACTAGGCTTTATAAATATGGGTATAGAGTACAAAAGTCAGGAAGTGCTGACTAACCTCTATAAAACTTTGGTTAGGCCTCAGCTGGAGTACTGTGTCCAATTCTGGTCACCACACTATAGAAAGGATGTTAAGGCATTGGAAAGGGTGCAAAGAAGGTTTACTGGAATGGTATCAGGATTGAGGGACTTCAGTTAAGGGGAAAGGCTAGATAGGCTAGGTTTATTCTCTTTAGAACAGAGAAGGTTGAGAGGAGACCTAATAGAGGTTTATAAAATCATGAGGGGATTCGACAGGGTGAATAAGGAAAAACTGTTTCCACTGGTGAGCGAATCTGTAACTCTTGGTCACAGATTTAAAATAATTTCAAAACGAAGCAGAGGGGAGCTGAGGAGAAATGTTTTCACTCAGCGGGTTGTTCGAACCTAGAATGCATTGCCTGAAAAGGTGGTGGAGGCCAATTCGATAACAGCTTTTAAAAGAGAATTAGATCTTTATTTAGGGAGAACAGGTCTGTTAGGTTATGGGGAGAAAGCTGGGCAGTGGGGTTGAGTTGCTCTTTTCAGAGAGCCGGCACAGACTAGATGGGCCGAATGGCCTCTTTTTGTGCTATGAAATTCTATGATTCTATGAACTGGCTTCTTATTACCTGATGCTTGGTAAACAGAGGGGTGCGGAATAAGGAAAGTTGACGGAAGGCTTTGCTCTGCCCGGACGCTCTCACCTGCGGGACCACAAGTCCAAATGATGATGTTCAACAGTTGACCAACAACAACTTGTAATTAAAACCCCATCCCTGCACATGGCATAGCGTCCAGGGGCAACTCGACAGTGGCGGAGTCTGATGCCGTGCCCGGGGAAAGAGGGAGGGGAAGTGTGATATTTTGCTGGGATTTGAGGCATTAAAAGCCAACGTTTATGATTGCGCAGATTGATGCACAGACGGCTCCCAGTGTGTCCATTTTCTCAAGCAATCAGGTCTAATGGATAAGCACTCACACACAAAATTGAGCAGAAATTGTCTGACATGCTTATGAATTATTGAAGCAATTGATACTTTCTTCAACAAACAGACTGTGAATAGGAAACCACTTGCACAATGCATCGGAGCACAGACTTAAACACAGTACGATCCATTTACAATCTCTCTCTCTCTCTATTTCTCTATCTCTCTATCTATCCATCTATCCATCTAATCTTATTTTATCCATCTAATCTATCTGCCTCTCATGGACCCCATAGCCTTCTCTCTCTCTCATGGACCCCATCAACACTTCCTCTGCTCCCATATGGGCCTTGTCGGTCGGATCCATCGTGGCTCCAGGCAGTGGCTGCCCTAGAGCAACTACCCCAACTCTCCCTCATTCACTCCCTCCACACAAACTGTCTCCACAGGGCAAACACATCTTTCCCCATTCCTCATACGTACCCACCCTAACTCTCCGCCCCCCTCACACTTTTCCACACGACCCCAAATCCTCTCCATACCACTCTCTCCTCCCTCTCCCCCCCCCCCCCCCCCCCCCCCCACCACTGGCAAACCTATCTGCATTTCCCTTCAAAACTTCCGTTCTCTCTCCAATAAAGCCCTCAACATCCATGACCTGAATGAGCACATTGGGGGGTACGGAAACCTTTCTCTCCCCCAGTGACCTCGTCCCTCTAGCTGAAGTCTCCCCTCCAGGCTACACCTTCCGCCACACCGCCCACCCTAACCAATGTGGCAGCGTAGTGGCCCTCATCTCCAAAGCTTCCCTTGGTTTTTCCCCTTATTCCTCTGGCTGCTTTTCCTCATTTTAACACTTCACCCTCTACCATCCCTCCTCTCCCTCACTCAGAATCCTCCTGGTTTCCCCCTCCCCCCACCCCTCCCAAAGCCCCCTGGCTCCTTCCTCTCTGATATCTTCCTTCTCCTCTCCTCCCTGTCCCTCTGCTCTGAACGCCTGCTCATAAAGAGTGACTTCAACCTCCACCTAACCTCCCCTTGCACCATATCCTCTGACTTCACTGCCCTCCTCTCCTCCCTAAACCTCAACCTTCACATAAATTCGCCGACCCACAACTGTGGCCACCCCCTCGCCCTCATCATCACACACAGCCTTGGCATCACCAATTTCATCTCCTTCACCTGGACCTCCCCGCCGCCTTCGACAGTCCGTTGTGCCATCTTCCTCCATCGCCTGTCCTCCGTCATCCATCTCAATGGGACCACACTCGCCTGGTTTGAGTCCTACCTCATAAACCGCTAGCTGTACATCTCTACTAGGCTTTTCCTCCCACTTTCATCCAGTTACCTGTGGGGTACCTTGGCCTCCTTCCCTTCCTTATCTACACGTTCCCTCTTGGTGATGTCATCTGCTCACATGGGGTAAACTTGCACATATATACGGATGACACCCAACTCTGTTTTTCCACTTAAAATAGCGGACCCCCCCACCTCCAGTCCCCTGAAGTTCTGTCAGCCTGTCTGTCAGACAGGCTGGATGAGTGCAAATTTCCTGCAGTTGAATGTTGACAAGACGGAAGCCATACTCTGACTCTCGTCGACGTCTTCAGTCCCAGCGCTCTCACCTCCTCCACCTACCTGACCTGTCCCTAAAGCTCTCTGAACCTGTATGCAATCTGGGTGTTGGGTTCGACCCCCAATTATCCTTCCTCACCCATATCCGGTCCCTCACCAGCACCACCTTCTTCCATCTCCAATATCTCACCACTAAAGCTGCCGAAACCCTGATTCTTGCTTTTGTCACCTCTCGGCTGGACTATGGAAATATTTAACCTGACAGGAACGCAGAGGGGAGCTTGTTTTAACATAACATCCAAAAGAACGGCACCAGTGACATCGTAGTTAGGGCCCCCTCTCAAAACGCTTCACAGCCAACACTGTGAGCTCTAAATTCCCCACCTCCACTGTGCATTATTCCCCTCGTATTTATTTACAAGAATGAGTTGCTTCTGAGTGAAATTCATTAACCTTTATTTACACACGTGGTACAGTATTTTTAAACGTCTGAAGTCTGCCATTATTTCCATTTTTGTTCAAATTTTAACCATTAAATTAGCTGTTATTTTACAATACAAAAATTATATGAAAAAGTGCAATCCTAAAGGTTTTTGTCCCGATTAGCCCTCTCATCTCCCCTGCCCCCAACCCCCCTCCCACCCCCCTCCCAACACGGTGTAATAGTTTACAATAATTGCTCAGTATTTACATTCTAGTGCAATCAATGCTAAATTATACATATCAACAAACTACTCATTTAATGCACATAGAAATAAAAAGTACAGGAAGGACATTCTGGAAGCAGGAACGGTTCAGGAACTGAGGCGAGGGAGTCATTTGGCTTTTGACAGTGCCTTTTAGGTCATTTTACTGTTTGGGCGAGTGAGTGAGATGGAGGGTGGGGGGAGGGGGAAGGGAACGAGGAGGCAATACTACTAATATTCCTCTCCTTTGATACAAGGGGTTGGGGTGGGAGGCTTGAATCCACAACCTTTCGACTCAAGAGGTGAGAATGCTACCGACTGAGCCAGGTTGAAACCACATCTGGAGGGAATAGTGGGTAAATTCTGCAGGGTTGTGAAAGCAGGTGTGGGGGGGGGGGGGGGGGGGGGGAGGGGGGGGGAGGGGAGCGGATGGGGTGGGGGGTGGAGGGGGGAGATGAAAGAAAGTTTCTGGAATGAAAAGCTTGGCAGATCTCGGGCTATGTTCCCCAGGCCACCAATCGCCGAGGTTCACGAGCTACCGCATGGAACAGAGCACTCACTTCTTAAATGATTAAACCACAAAGTACACACCCACTCACTCACACACACACACACACACACATACACACGTCCACTCACACAGCTGGTTCGCTGGAGTCCCTGCCCTATGTTCTCTGCCAAATGAAATAGAAAAAAAATCCCAGTTCAATATACAAGCTCAGATGTGCCTCCAGAATGATGTTCCTTTGTTTTAATTAAAACTTCCATCGATCGCACAAACTCTCAGCATGAATCGGAATGTGCAAGTATGAGAGTGTGTGAGGGTGGGGGTGGTGACCAAGTGAGCATGTACACAGGTCAGCAGGTGTGTGTGTGTGGGTGAATGAGTGTGTGTGTTGGTGAGCAAGTGTGTGTGTGTGTGAGAAAGGGGATCATGGTGTTGAACATATAGTTCATTTAAAAATAGCCTCAATTTGTCAAATATTCTCAAATCAAACCTTCCATCCTTCTCTTTTAAAAAAAATGGAAACTGCTTCCAAATCCTGCTTCAAGGCCAAATTGAAGCATTTATAACCTTTATTTGATATAGTCGCCCATCACATCGTTGAGACGTCTTCACAGACATCCTGTACAGTGGAATTGACTGTATTTTGTGGGCAAAACAAACTGGACACAGTAAACCCATGATAATCCGGCAGGGTTGCGCTCACTCACCTCCCGGATTTTGGAGTTTGCCGGTATTTAGAACCTACCTAGAAATGGCTGGGGAAGCCCTGCCTCATACACAGCAACACAGCACTCACTCAAGCCCCCCAAAAATCACTGAGCTCCACCCACAGCGCCGGTGACAGAGTGGCCACACCGGGAACTACAAGCCTCTGTCCCCAACTTCGGGAGATTTGCCAGATTTGTCGGAAAAAAAATCTAATAGTGTGTATCTTGAAATCTTGCCGGCTTTCTGGGAGTTACCGGCTTTCAGAGTGTTGGGATTATCGAGGTTTCACTGTAATTTGGGGAAAAATCTGAACACTTTGAGGCAAAAGGATGGTTCAAGCCTAAGGTTGGGTGGGGAATCGAGCCTCGGATCCAGGGCGATCTGTTCTGTATTAAAATGAGAAGCACTCAGCTGCTCGGTTCAACAACCAATCAATAAATGAGATGAAGATTTGCAAAGAAATGTTTTGCTCAGCCAGGTGTCTGCCTGACACCCACATGTGCACACCCATCACAGTGCTGAAAGGGTGACCAAACCAAAGGTCCACATATATATGGCACCTACCCACCAAAATCTCCTCAAGAGATCGTGGTATACAGATGAAACAAGCAGATGAAACTGCAATATGAGACATGGAGCAATAATTATCCTTCATATAATAAGTCAAATCTTTGTAGCCTCCCCCTCCCCTCCATCCAAGGCATTGTTTGCCAAATTACAAGGTTTGAGGCTAAGTTATCTGTTACAGTCCAAACGCTGGCTGGCTGATGAGAACAGACAATTGGTCATCACTGCCGCGACAGGTTACAAAACAGCAGATGTGGGACAGCGGACAACTGGGAAGCTCAATTCACCCTCTTTGATAAAACAAAGTGCCTGTTTGTAATGTATTCCTGCACTGAATTAGGGACTGAAGATTGGCAAAGTGCTGGGTAACACTTCTCACACACTCACTCTCACACACACGTCAAACCAGACAGTTTTTTTAAAAAAAAATTAGTCATTGCAATTTTACAGTACTTCAACTGTAGTGTTTAACTTCGAAGCTTGGATTTCCAGTTCCACTTTATTTACAATTATTTCTTGTAATGTTTTTAAGGAGACCCGTTTATTTACTCGAGTGTCACAAGCAGGTAGAAGGCTTCGAGACGCAGTAGCGGAGGATTGAGAAACGGATCCCTATCCCAAAAGGTGGTGGTTCCTGTATTTTCACCACCAGTCTGAATTGTGGGTGTTCACGCCACCCTCTCCAACTCCCCCACCACCACCCACCAATTTGTGGCTTTAAAAACTGAGCTTTTAAAAGCACAATTTGCTTGATGGTGTGATATGCCGCAGGACTGAATAGCTGTAAGTAGCACACATACATTCATACATCAATGAACGCTCACAGCGTGTAGTGTGCAGCTCTCACAGGAGCTAAACTGCTTGTATTTCTACACTTCACAAAATGGGAATAGATACGTTGAGTTTTCGAAGCTCCATTGGAGGGAATCAATAATGTGAAATTGGTCAGTGCTATAGGTAGCAAAGTTTTTTTTTAGCTCAGCTAGCATGTAGAAACCCGTCACCGTGTTTAAAAGTATTCAAATTAAGCTGAGATTTCCATGCATCCCATCTACACATGGCAATCCCAGAGATAGATTGTTGGAAAGGAATGCGCACTCTCTCCCTGGAGGGATACATCCTGTTTATCTAATTCCAGAGAGTGCTAGGCGCAGGTTGACAGGAGCCAAGGTTTGGGGAACCCAAATTGCGCTTTGAGGTAACTCCTGGAGTCTAACCAGTTGAGGAGAAGAGGGAGCTTTGTATGACTTAGGTGCATGGGCAAAGTTTGTAGTGATTCAGGGCTAACAAATGAAAGGTAAATTCCAGTGGATTTAAAACATCTGATATTACAATCCGGAATTCAATGAAGGGCAACACTGGGAAGAACAAGTCTGTTGGTTTTTCTTAGCAAAATAGCAGCTTTGATATCAATAATGTTTCAGCTCTTGGATTTTTTTTCCTCTGTCCCATACGCACGTGCACACAAACACACACAAAACGATTAGTGTAACTTAAAGGTCTTGAAATTTCACGTGTTCTTCGCCTGAAGTTCCATCATTTTTCTCTTCCAAATTAATAGAGTTTTGGAAATGTCTCCTAAATAAACCATACACCCGTAGCTCCTCATTGGAAATGGGATGTCAGTGGGAAGGCGGTGGGGGGGGGGGGGGGGGGGTGGGGGGTGGGGGGGGAGAAGGAGGAGAGAGGGGTGAATGAAGAGAGAAAGTCGGGGGCATTGAAAGGAGATGAAATCATCACTTGCCAAATTATTATTGTTTACAGCTTACTGTTCTCACACTACTGTGGTGAAGGATTAGTATGTTTCACTGTTTCTTAGTAAAATTTTTAATTGTATCACCATCATTCCCCCCACCCACACTGCCATCCCCGTGTGGGAATAAAATGAGGTATGTTAAGTGTAGATGCGCATTATAAACATCCTTGAACTGGCTAAGATGAAACGGATCTCACCCCACCCTCTCATTTCTGCTCCCCACCCCCTCAATATAAGTTCAATTCACTGCATTCACACAGTGCACTATCAATCAACGGTTTTATATTAAACTCCCCACTCCACCCTCCCTCCCACAAGCACCTGGGAGCAAAACAGAGAAGAAAATGAAAGTTTTTTTGTTTGTTATAAAAAGCACATATTGCTTAAGATCTGGATCAGTGACTACAGAGGAGCGAGCAGTGTCCCACTGTGATTCAAGGGTGGGTATTGGGGGAGGGAGGGGTGAGGGGAAAGAGACATAGCTGACTCCAGGCGACACCTGAGGGATTTCTGGCTCCTGACGAGGCGACGGCATCTCTTGAGCGAGTGGACACATGCAGACACGAAGTCGGGGGTTTATCACATCTCTCCCCGTCGTCTCCCCCTCCCTCCCTCCCTCGCTCCCTCCCTCGCTCCCTCCCTCGCTCCCTCCCTCGCTCCCTCCCCTCCCCTCCACCCCCCCCCCCCCAGGCTGGGAAGTGGACCGGGTGCCTGAATCCCACAGGGTCGGCAGCAGTGGAGGTGTGTGGAGGTCAGATGCAGGTGCCGGGTTGTGCCTGGGGGACATGCTTCCGACTCCGTCCGACTCCCGATTTTTCTTTGTGATCAATGGACTTCTGCTGTGAGATGTCAACCAGCGCGCTGGCCACAGAGAGACCTGCAGGAAACCAACAGGTAAGAACAACGGCCCAACTGGAGTCAATAAAAAAATATTATCTTCCCCCCGCCCAGGGGGGAAGATAATATTCCCCCCTACCACATACCCAAACACAGGTTCTACAGATGCCCCATCTACCAAGACCCGCAAGCCCTTTCCTTGGTTCAGAGGGACCCCTGACAGTGGCCGCGCTTTCAACCAGTACGTCCTGAAACTCTGGAACTCCTTCTCCCTCAATCCCTGCAACTCGCGCCCTCCTTACCCATCTTTGTGCCTGAAGACCATCCTTGGACCTCACTTACAGTCATCGCTCTGAGATGGCGTCCGGCGTGGAGGGCGCTATATAAACCAAAGTTGTTGTTGTTGTCATCACTCTCAGGGTGGTGTTGTTGTGGACAGTACCTCGAACAATGCATCATTGGCACAGCCTCCACCACCGACAACAACTTATTCAATACAGCGCCTTTCATCACGCAGTTAACAGTGGCAGAGCCTGACTCAGAGCCGGGGGAGGGTGACTGTAGGGACCTAAGGCGGGACTGTGAGCTCAAAGTCCCGTGTGTGAAGCGGTTTGCCCAACTCAAGACTAAACAGCGCCAGTGACTGAGCCTGGCTGCCACCTGTTAGCTTACAACACAACAAATTGAATGTGTATGGGGACAAATTTCAGTGAGAACAAACCTGACTGGCCCGGTGGTGGGATGCCTCCCAGTCCCCTCGGCAAGCGGACAAATATGGACAGTACCGCTGCTTTATTACCAAAACACGGCTCCAACGCGATGGGTTTGGGAATGCTCTGCAAAACACGGCACAAATTAAGGTTGTTAATTATTACCATCAATAATAAAAATAACTTTGTACTTGATTCAGCAGCATATTACGTCACAGAAACATCATATTCACAGAATATATTGTGAAGTGAATTGAATGAATACTTTGTGGGAGAAACGCGGCAGCCAAATGCGCAGTACAGCATTGTCCTACAAAACAGCCGTGGATTGAGTGACCAAATTATTACTATTTCTTCTGAAGGGATTATTACCCACGGAACGCGATCTGCCATCGACTAACAGATTCCTAATTATCGCTAGGTAAACAAAGTTGCCATACTTCGTCCACAAAATACAATCAATTCAATTCTGTGAAACGCTTTGAAACATCTTAACAATGTAATACTAAGGCACTATATCACATGCAAGGATTATTATTATAATGATTCTCCTGATGTGAAAGTCGCTATATAAATGCAAATTGTATTGTAATGTTACAGTGTATTGTAAAAGCCGCTGAAACCAATCGCACAGATAGAGAAGTAGAATGCAAATTCATCACTGTGCGTTTCACAGCGCCTTTCACATAAACAAACATCAGGAAAGCGATTGACAGGATGCAATTAATTAGAGAGGAAGGGAATACTGTTGCGGGTTAATCTGCTCAGCCGATGTTCCAAACACACGATGAAATGAGTAGCCAATTCATTTAAATTAAATCCTTTATGTACGGCGAGTTCTTACCATGGAACAACACGATTTTCATTTGAGAAAAGGTTGGCTTCCTCACCTTATCTAAGCTGAGAATGTATAATCTTGCTCAGCAAAAGGAAGTTGCAGACAGATTGATGGAGCTATTAACAATGCTGGAAGGCTTGTTAAGTTGTTCTTATACAAGTCTCAAGGCCGTGCACACAGGGATTTGCAGATGTTCATTAACATTTTCGCACAGCCGGCAGTAATTTTAAAAAATCTTCCTTTTGTTACATCACCTTTCACGTCAGGAGGACGTACTGCAAATAATAATGCTCGCATTTGATATAGCGCCTTTTCATGTTGCGTTTCGCAGAACATACTGTAGAGTAGATTGACTAGATTTCGTGGGCGAAACGCGGCACCAAATTACGTACAGCAATGTCCCACAAACAGTCGAGGATTGAGTAATCAAATTTTGAGGGATTATTACCCCCTGGAAAGGGATCTGCCAATTGACCAACATTCAGGTTCCTACTTACTGCCAGGTAAATCAAGAAGTGGGAAGTAAGGAAACTTGCTTTAGGTTTCATCCCACCCGACAATCGGACCTCTTGCTTGTGAGGCAAGCGCGCCAACCACTGTCCTACCGGACTGCATAGCACCATATCATGTCATTGAGACATTTCAAAGCACTTCACAAGACACGCTGTAAGGCGGATTGTCTTCGGGTTTCGCGGGTAAAGCCCGGCAGCCAGTTTGCGCACAGTAGTGTCCCACAAGAGCCATGAAGTAAATCACCCCTGACCTGCCCCCACTCCCTTGCTCGGATCCCGTCCTGAAACTTCTTTCTCTGTACCGCAATCTAGTGACTGAATTATTTATAGTTGAACGTGGCTGCCAAGTTGCGCATAACAACGTCCCACAACCAGCCAACTGGACAATAGTAGGAGTTCCAATAAAATTGACTCAGTCTCCGAGTCAATTGAGGACATGGTGACCGTCACTTAATCACCTGATATTACAGATATATTAGAACTGGTTGCAGCTGATAATCTATAGCTCTCGACAACATGGGCCATTAGCATGTGGCTTTGGCCAACTGTACAACAGGCTCCGGCTCTGTACAGTACACTGTAACCTCTCCCATCAGAGACAACAAACAATCAATGACCTCAAACAAGATACTCAAGCTCAGACTGTGACAGCCGGAGAGAGAGAGAGAAAGAGAAAGTGGCTGAAATCCTCGAATAGCAAAGTCAGCTCAGGCACTTCAGAGATGTCCTGTCAGACTCAACAGGAAACAGAAACAAGGACAAGTCGACCCACAAACGATGGCCAGTTTGGTCTCAGCTAAAACATTGGTGCCAAATGGTTCCTAATGCTGCAGTTTCACATCACATCAACAACAACAAAATTACATTAATAGAGTGCCTTTCACATCGGGAGGACGTCCCAAGCGAAGCAAAGGGACTGTGGGATGGAGTTCCAGAGTGTGGGGGCAGAGAGGCTGAAAGCCCATCCACCCAGTAGGTTGGGTTGGGCGGGGGACACGGAGCAGACCGGAACCTGCTTAATGCAGGGGCGGGCAGATTCATAGGGGGACAGTAGATGGGAGAGATAGGAGGGGCAAGGCCGTGAATGGGGTTGAAAGTGAGGACGAGGATCTTGAATTCGATCCTCTGGGGAATGGGGAGCCAATGGAGCCGAGCAAGGGTAGGAGTGATTTGGGCAGAGCAAAACCTTAAGCAGGTTTCCTTACTCCACACACTTCTGTTTATCTAGCAGTGAGTAGGAACCCAGTTATTAGTTGACTGGCAATTCACTTTACAGTAATGTAAAGCGCTTTGAGACATATTGAAGATTTTAGAAGGGGTTTATTACTCCCTTATATATTCCTTACTAATTATTATTATTAAAGTAACAGGGCACAAAACGTTTGCCAGCTGCAAATGTGCAGATTTCCTCGCACCCCATCCCAAATTCCACCTCCGCTTCACCCCCCGTCCCCATTCTCTCCATTCACCCCCCGTCCCCATTCTCTCCCTTTACCGAGTTGCACAACTGGCCCATAAGCAATGTCACCTACACCAGTGACATCACCAGAACTTGCACCTTCTATCAGTCATCCATCTGCACGAAGGAACACGATGACACCTGACACCTTGCCCCAGGGTGCACATAAATCTGTCTCAGTTGAGGATGACGTCTAAGACAGCAGAAAACTCCAAAGGCACTCGACTGTACGCTTGGCTGCCTCCAGCCCAGCTTTCGTGATGGGATTGGACAGCCGTGTGTCACATCTGAACTGTCGTCTGTCTGGTCACAGCCGTTTGAGCAGCTTTAAGCTGACCTTAGCCCAAGTGTGGCTCCCTCCCCAACTGGATTTGCCTTTACACAGCCAGGTGTCTGACACACAGGGAAACCCAGCAACACACTCCGAACTAAACTACTCAGGGCGACAGATACTTATACAATACATTTTTAAAAATATACTGTTGAGGACGGCATCTCAGAGGACTTTACACAGTTGCCTGGCACCAGATCCCCGTGGGAAGGGGGAGGCAATGTAAAAAACAGAGTCAAAATGGACTGTGGGGGAATTGGAGCAACTCCAAGATGAAGTTCCAGGGAGCAGAGCAGAATGGCTGAAAGCCTAGCTATTGGTGGTGGGTGTGGAGGATGGGGGACAGGAAGCAGGATGTTTACTGGGAGGGAGGGGCCATAGTTCAGTAACAACAACAACAACAAATTACATTTATAGAGCGCCTTTCACGTCGGGAGGATGTCCCAAGGCGCTGCACAGGAGGCGTGTGACCCGAGCTGAGAGGGGAGTGTTTGGGAAGGGGTGAAACACGAAGGGGAGGTCGAAAAGTTCGGGGTGGAACAAAAGGCACGGTCGAAGAGGAAAGTCTTCAAACCAGCCTTGAAAGAGGAAAGGGAAGAAACGAGACGGAGGGATTGAGGGATGGCATTCCAGAGGGTGGGAGCGGAGAAACTGAAGGCCCGGCCTCCGATGGTGGGGCGGTTCGGGCGGGGGGCTTGGAGCAGGCCAAGTCCTGTTGAACGGAGGGTCCGGGTGGGCTTGTAGGGGAAGGTCCCAGAGGTAGAAAGTGACAAATCCGCTGGAAGGATTCAAATGGAAGGTGAGGACATATACCATATACTGTGTATATATATGGTCTCGTATATATAGACGTATATGATCTGTTTGCTATGGCAAGCGCAAATCAGAAGGAGCCAAATCTTGTGGAGGGAGAAACCACAGAGTATGCATTGGGATATTGTTGAAATTTATCCAGCTGAGAGAGCTATAAAGTGTCCTGCTGCTTGTCCAATTAGGACCACCTGTTGTGACTTTGGCCTCCAGGGTTAACAGGAGCTGAGCGACTACTAATGAGTCAGGCTGGCTGGAGTGTGAAGTGTTGAGAGAACCCAGAGAAGAAAAATCGGTCAGGATTCCAATCAACAACAAAAAATTACTCTTGTGTAGCTTTGTCTTTCACGTCAGGAGGACATCCCAAGATGCTGGTCAGGGATTTGAATATGAAGTGTGGGTTGGGAAAGGAGGGTTGGAAGACAGGGAAGGTGGGAGTAGGAGGATGACCGAAAGCACGGTCGAAAAGGAGAGTCTTGAGATGGGCCAGGCCTTGAAGGAGGCAAGGGAGTCACAGGATGAGGCAAAGGATTTGTGGAATGGAATTCCAAAGGGAGGGAGCAGGCAGGCAAAAGGCCTGACTGATGGTGGGGTGGGCTAGGCTGGGGACATGGAGCAAACCAGAGCGAGCGGACAAGGCTGTATGGAGTAGCAGGTCACAAAGGCAGGGAGGAGAAAGGTTGTGGGGGCTTTGAAGGCAAATGATTATAAGTTAACAGTAATCAGAAATGGAGAGAGAGAGTGAGAGACAGCGAGCAAGAGAGTGTGTACTGTGGTATGTGCAGAAGTAGTATGTTTGTGTGTGTGTGTGTGTGGTATGTGTTTGTGAGTGAGATTAACTCTAATTATTAAGAAATCTTACTTTCATCATATCGAGTCCAGCATCCCCTCTAGACACACAGTGAAATCCAACTGAACAAGAGGACAGCCATGCAGTGTTAAAACTAGAAATGTTGATAAGGAAATCAACTGGAAAGCTCTGAAAAGGTTAACTTAAAGAAAACCATACAACATTAAACCATGAAGAGTGCTTGAGGTTCTATGTTCATAGCTCAAGTGCATTCATGGTCTGGTTGGCTATAAATCTCATATCTATATTGTATCTGAATCCTTTGTGTCCCGCAGCACACAACCACCCCCTTTTGGAACACAAGCTCATTCAGAATGAGATTACTTCCTTAAAACCCTTCCCTGCCTCGAGAGGTTTACATTTGTGAGCAGAAATCATTGCAACCATCAGCTGCTGTCTCATTAAGTCACGTCACTGTAACCAGACATGTGTCAAAATCTCTCCTTTTATCTTCAATTAAGACGTAATGGACATCAATGAAATTTGTGCTGTGCCCCCTCCTACCACTTGCCCACACCCAACAAGTACATGTAGCGTTGGCGTCCAACAGTGTGAACTCATTCTCATACCCCTCCCCCCACCCCCACACACCATTCTTGTGAACCTGCTCGTTCTTGCCTTTGACCCACCATACCTGGCTGAGCCAAGTCACAACCTATGATCACCTCCCCTCTCTCTCTCTCTCTCTCTGGTTCACTGTCAAGCTGCACCACTGTTAAGCATGCCTAGACACTTCCCATAGTGAAAGATGCTAGACTTCAACAAATTACATTTGTATATATAGCGCCTTTCATGTCAGGGATTCACCATGCCACCACTCTGGAACTTGCTATCTTCCCCTGGTACCATCCCTCTCCACTTCCAAAACCAATATCTTTATCTGTGCTTTTGGTCAACGTCCTCACACACATCATCGTCCGACCTTCAGATCAGATGTTAAACTGAGCACCCGTCTGCCTGTTCAGGTAGCTGTTAAAGATCCCATGGCACCATTTGCAAAGAGAATAGTTTCACCCAGTATCCTGGCCAACAATTCCCACAAAAATAAAAATTGGCCACTCACTCCATGGTTGTTTGTGGGACGTTGCTTTGACTAACTGGAGGCCACATTTCACCCACAAACATACAGATGAATAGATTGTTTTACACTGCCACCGGTAAAGATGTGGTGTGGACTATCTGAGGAGGTGGACTAAGAATAAGAATGCTTGCATTGGATTTAGCATGTTATCATGTCGTAGAGATGTATCCAAGCACTTCACAGAATATACTGTAAAGTGGATTGACTGTATTTTGTGGATGAAATGCAGCAGCCAATTGTGTACAGCAGTGCCCTACAGTCTTGGATTGAATGATCAAATTTTGAGGAAGTTTACCCCTTGAAAGTGATCCACTAATTGACTAACTACTGGGTTCCTACTTACTGACAGGTAAACAGAGTGATATTTACAACGGCTTGGGACATCCTCCCGACGTGAAAAGTGTTCTATAAATGTAATTTAGTTTTTTTGCTGTTGGATGTGGAGTAAGGAGCCATGCATTACGTGGTGTAGCATAACAACTGGTATAACAACAACAAAATTACACTTATATAGCGCCTTTTATGTCAGGAGGTTTCCCAAGACTTTCGACAGTCATTGTTTCAGACCTGAGATAGGGTCGGGGAGGGTGAAGGCAAAGGTGGGTATCGACCGATGGACCGTCGTAGAGGAAGGTCTTCAGGCGGGACTTGACAGAGGCCAATAAGGCGAAGAGACTGTGAGATGGAGTTCCAGAGGTTGGCGGCAGAGTGGCTAAAGGCTCCCCTGCCAATGGTGGGGTGGGTGGGTCAGGGGATGTGGAGCAGGTCGGAGCCTGCTGAACGGAGGGGGGAGGTTGGTAAGGGATTAGGAGGTCACAGAGGTAGGGCGGGGCGAGGCAGGGCTTTGAAGGTGAGAAACAGGATTTTGAATTGAATCCTCTGGGTGATGGGGAGCCAATGGAGTTGGGCGAGGATGGTAGAGGAGCGGTAGAGGACACGGGCCGCAGAGGTCTGGGTTATAAACAGATGGGAGTTAATATAAGCAGATGGGAGTTAATATGGGGCAGTCCTTCACCTGGCAGACAGCAACTTGCCAATTTCCCAGAGTGTGTGAATAATGTACAGATCTAGAAATTGTCACTTTAGCAAAAAGAAAGGCATTCTTGTTCTGTTTGACTCACACAGCAGTGCCATCGGGAACAGCACGGGAAATTTCAAAGCCTCAGGCAGTTTCCTTTGAAGCCTTGTACATTTAATGTAACACAAGCACCAGCTAGAAAAACAAGGCAGCTTAGATTGCAAGCTGACTATTTTGCTCAGGTCTTGCTTCTCAGACATCGCCCTGCTGTTCAGTGTGTTGAGTCTCAGCGGGTCAGCCCATGATGTGGTGACTTTGTACTGTACATGTGCAAGATTTTCTAAAGCTCCAGCAATCATCTTGGTGAAGTTGCAACAAGCCATCAGCCTTAGCAAAAAAGACATCAGTAATCCCAGAGAGAGTCAAGGTTAGTCTTGATAATACTCTGAGCAACACGCATGGAAATGTCCCAGAGCATTTCACACAAGTTGCTTTGACGTGCAAAGGCAGGAGTTAATCAACGGCTGCAATGTCTACAAACAGCAATGAGATGAATGGCCATGAGCATCAATTACAAAGGAATATTGGATGGACAGTCACTGACAGAATCATGGCATAGGATCTTCAATGACTACATGAACCAGTAAACAAGGCTGGTTGTCAATGGAGAAGCATGAGTGCGCGCACACACACACACACACACATGCGTGCACAAAACAAATAAACACATATCAGATGATCTGATCAATTTCATGTCACATCTCAAGAATGGCCAATGACATCAACAACAATTACATTTAGAGGACACCTTTCACATCGGGAGGACGTCCCAAGGCGCTGCACACCCTCCCCATTCCCGACCCCAGCTCAGGTCTGAAACAATGACTATCCTGGACGAAAGTTAACTTTCTACAGTTGAATGTCAACAAGACCGAGGCTCTACTGATTGGCACGCGCCAGCGCCTTCTGCCAATAGGTGCTGGCAGTATCAACATCCATGGCTGCACACTCAACCTCACCAAGCCAGTCAGGAACCTAGGTGTCTTGTTCGACCCTCACATCCAAGCAATGACTCGCTCTGCCTTTCCCCATCTCCACAACATTGCCTGTCTCTGCCACTACCTCGCCCTCAAAGCCGCTGAAACCCTCAACCACGCCTTCATTACACCCCGGCTCGATTATGCAAACAGCCTGCTGGTCGGCCTTCCCAATTCCTCCCTCCACAGGCTGCAGATAATCCAAAACTCTGCGGCCCGTGTCCTCTACTGTTCCAAACTCCGTGACCCCATCTCCCTCATCCTCGCCCGATTCCATTGGCTCCCCATCATCCAAAGGATCCAATTCAAGTTGTTGTTGTTAACACTTTTGTTTAGACGTCTCAAAGCGCGTCATTCACAGACGCAGTGTAAAATGTACTGACCGTGCATTTTGTGGGCGAAAAACAGCAGCAAGTTGTGCACAGCCATGTCCCACAAACAACCTTGGAGTGAGTGACCAATTTTATTTGTGGAGGATTGCTGGGCAAAACACTTTAACATCCCTACTCAAAAAGATGGCAAGTGCAGTGCAGATTAGTTTACTCTACTGATGATGTATTTTTGCAATAGAAATTGTAGCTTGTGTCCTGAAGTGCGGCTTGAACACACGGCCTTCAGACTCAGATGCAACAGACCTACCGACAGAGCCAGGCTGACACAGAGCATCTATATGGTTAATAATAATCCTTGGATTACATATAGCACCTAAACACACCTCAAAGCCTCGGGTGTACTGTAAAGTGAAGTGACTGTGTATTTTGTGGGTGAACGTGGAGGCAAATTTCTCAAAAACAGCTGAGAGGTTGCCTCCATAGTTTTACCAGACGGGAACAACTGAACTTTCAACTCTCCTGGTTGCGGATGGACTGGTGTGCTGGGGATGAAGGAGTTCACGCTTAACATTCAGAGTTGTTAGGATGCAAAACACGTTCAGCCATTATATCCGAATCAATTGCAACATTACAAAGGAAATTGGATAAACATTTGACAGATGAAGACATAAAAGGAGATGGAGAAACAGTGGATAGTTCCAATGGGGGAAGCTAGCACAGCCTAGGGACAATAGGCTGAATTGTTTCCTTCTGTGCCGCAATTTCTCAGTCTTTGAAAGGCATTATTATTATAATAATAATCCTTGCATTTCGATATATTGGCTGATTACATCATCAAAACACCACCTTAAAGCGTTTCACTCGATTTCAAGTGCAGCAAGTCATGATTGTAAAGTATTGCATATTTTGTAGGAGAAAGTGGCAGCCAATTTACACCCAGTAATGTACCACAAACAGCCATGAAGTAAATCGCCAATTTTATTTGGGGGTTTCCTGACCAGTAAACCGGAAGAGATGCCTTTCTCTTCACAAATAGTAACCCAAACCCTTTATTGTCCATCTGAACCGACAGACAGGACTTCAGTTTAACGTCTCATCTGAAAGTTGGCATCTCTGTCAATGTAACCACTGGAGGGTCAGTTTAGACAATGACTTCAAAGTCCTGAAGAAGGGCTGGATCCAACAACCTTGTGACTCAGGTGAGAGAGCTACTGACTTGGTAAGGACAACAGGATTCATGGATTCAGGAGGCTTGAATACATAGCAAACTAAAGGAGCTACTGGGAATTAATCAAATACTCCTCATTGATTCAAAGTCCAGGCCAGCCTTTAGCACGATCAGAAATTTCTCAACATTATTGAAATTTTAAGGTGCAGCAGGAACGCCGGTAGCTAAGTCGTCTGATATTAAGGGCGAGTCTTATTTTGTGGTAAGCGGGTGTCTGACGCACGCGGAAATCCACCATCATTCTTACGAATATCCGAACTGGATAAGAGTTCCACTTGTCTCACCTACACATGACAATTCCCGTGCGCATTCTCACCCTGGAGGGACGCACCCCGGCCTCTGCCGCCATTAATTAGCAAGTGGGGAATCATACAGAAAATGCCAGTGTTTCTCATTGTGCACGAACACAGGTGGGGGTACTCAATAACTTTTATTTATATCGCGCCCTTCGCACGGGATAGGATTTCAGAGCACTTATTCATGTTGGATCTCACGTGCCTGTGAAACTCAAATTTTACTACAACAACAACTTTGATTTATATAGCGCCCTCCACACCGGACGGCGTCCCAGAGAGCTTCAGCGCGATTAGGGATAGAAACAGTGGAAGCTCCCACTACGGCAGAACCTCGTCCTTTGCAATTCCGAAACCAAACCAAATGACCGCATAAAGTCATGGAGTTTGTGCATGTTTTGTTTATTTCCACTTTGCAGCCATCTGGCCAATGCCACAAGCTTTCTTTGTGTCATTTCCACAACACTGCCTCTAATTTTCTGACCCCCCACCTCTCTCCTCCCCTTTATAGCCACTATACGCTTGGTTAAGCAATTGAGTAGGAGCTAGCACTTGGCTGCTAATCACAGGCAGGCAGGCCCCAGGGCACTCAACACACGCTTCAGCCCTCAGCAGGAGGCAGCGTGGAGCAGGGCAGTTACCTCCCAACGCATTAACACACACAAATAAGAGACCACAAGCGCTGAGAATAAAAGCTCAATTACCCCAGACATTTGCAATGAGCTGCCTGCAAAATCGACACTAAGCGCGATCGAAGCCATCAAGCCTAATAAACAATTCATCCACCGTGCTCTCAATCCCTCTGGCCCCATGTAGACCCTGTTAATACTCTTTGCAGGCTGTGGTACGATCTGCTACTGTGAACTCTGAAGCTGAATGGCCTCCCTCCACGCTCTGTGACTGCACAATCACATCTTCCCTAACGTTTCAAGATTTGCCAGCAGAAAGCCCAGATCTATACTGCAGTCACTTGGCAATGTGCCTGCTGCTGGCTGAGTGGGTAGCACTCTCACCTCCGAGTCAGAAGGTTGTGTGTTTGAGCATCACATCTGGACGTGAGCTCATACAGCCAAAGCTGATGCTCTGGCTGGGTAAAGTGCTGGGTTTTAATCCGATCCCACTAACCATTATGCTATGGGTCCACTGTGGAGTCCCATTTCGTAGTGGTTAGAGCACACGCCTCGTGAGTTGCCTGCAAAGGACACAGGTTCAATTCCCGTGCAGGAATGAAACTTTAGGCAATTTTCCTTACTCCTCAAGCCTCTGTTTACCTAGCATAAAGTAGGAACCCAGTTGTTAGTCGATTGTTAGATCGCTTTTTCTCCCTTTTAATAAAAACGGGTCATTCAAACAGTGTTTGTGGGACACCGCTGTGTACAATTGGCTACATGTTTGACTCTCAAAATACAGTCAATCCATTTACAATATATTATGGTGGTGAAGTGCTTTGAGGCATCTCAACGATGTGATAAAGCACCATATGAAATGCATTAAAATACTCCACTCTAACCCTCCTATTCCCCTCAATTTGTCAAGGTTCTACATATATTTAAATATGTGATGCCTTTTTGTTTCAACCTCGGGTCTTGGCAGTGAAGTTCACATTCTCACCATACTCTACATGAAGAAGTTCCTCCTAAACTCACTATGAGATGTGCTACTGACTATCTTATATTTACAGACTCACCAACAAGTGCAATGATGCCATTAACGTCTACCTTATCGAATCCTTTAATAACCTTAAAGCCTCAATCAGATGGTCTTGAGCAGATGGGTGGTTAACCATCTTTTCCCCAAAACACTTATTGGCTGTTTAACTTGTTCAGTACAAAAAGAAACAGCCCCTTGTTCATCCCCAGGTACCCAATACCAATGTCAATAGATTCAACAAACATTTGAAAAGTCCCCAAATCTGATGACAGAAATAATTGAGTATAAATTGGACCTTCGTTGAGATAGTATCTCTATACCACAAGTTCAGCTCTTCAAATCTTTAAAAACCCTCACAATACAATTTACTTAACAGTGTGCTTGTAATAGACTTTTAAAGCCTGCCTTAAGACTTTCTCTTTAGAATGACCAATTTTATCTGGGAGATTGTTGTTATATACCAGGAGAAAATCCCCTGTTTTCTACTGCTTTGGGATCATTAACTTCCACTGGACAGGCACAGAGGGAACCTTAATTTAACGCCTGACCTGAAGGATGATACCGCAGGCAATGCATTGGGGTTTCAGCACTGACTATAATTGGATTCAAAATGCTAATATGGGGTCTGAACCCAAAACCTTCTGACTCAGAGGTGAGCATGCTACCAACGGAGCCAGGCTGAGATAATGGGTTGAATGGCCAGCTACTGTGCTGAGAATCAAATCAAAACTTACATTTATATTTATATAGCACCTTTCACATTGAGAGGACGTCCCAAAGTGCTGTACAGTTAGGTAGGGACAATAGTAGGGGGGAGTGGGGAGGGTGGAGGGGTTGGGGCAGGATGAAGAAGAATAGGAAAATTGGCTATATTTGTGGACAAAACGCGGCAACCAAATTGCGCACAGCGGTGTCCCACAAACAGTCATGGAAGTGGGGCCAGGGGAGAAAGGGGGAAAAGAGGGTAAGAGGGTAACCCACTGAGATTAACTACTGCAGCACGAGTAATTGAATATTATTGTTGCTATCTTTTTAGATCATTCAAAGTCACCACTCCGAAGTAACAGGTTTACAAATATTGGATGGATTCATTCTTGAATGCAAGTCACTTGACAAATGCTAACCATGTTTTACCATCAGAATGTTATCATTTGCAGAAAGGTTCAGGGCGATGTTTGGGATTTACTACTTAATATTTATGCCCTTCAAATTAAATGCTAAATATTAACCCCCTCGTTAAGTCTTCACAGCAGAATCTTTGTAGTATAGATGTTCAAACACACGTTTGAAGGCATTTATTGGAAACACTGAATCCAAAGCTCTCAATTATATGAAATTTTTTTTACAAAATGAATTTAATCCGCCAACTAAGTTCGGCAATTGAATATTTTATGAACAAAAGGCAGTAACATCACAGTAACCCGAAGAACAAGTTGAACTGAAGTTTGGGTTTGTTCTAAATGTACAAGGTCACTCCTCTCACATTCCTTTGAAATTGAATATTTTTGTTGATAAAGAGATTTTCTTTTTAGTGCTACAGTATTTCACTTCTTTGTTTTCAGGCTATAGTTTACTTTTTCTCCAAGTCTAAGAGCTGTGAGACACAACTCTGCCCAAGATGCACCATATAAATAACAGTTGTTGTTGTCTGAAGGTTGTGGATTCAAGCTCCACTTCAGGTCCATGTCCTAGGCTGCTGCATATTTGGAGATGCAGAATGTCTGCACCTTTCAAATAATGTTCCAACACATCTTACCTGATTGTCAAGAGACATAGCTCAACACTGCTAAAGCATGTAAAATAATTCCACAGCCTCGCAGTGTCAATAATTGTACCCAATGCTATTTTTCATCCACTCAATAGTCAAATATGATGTTTAATGAGAAAGAAATAGAATCATAGAATCATAGAATTTTACGGCACAAAAGGAGGCCATTCGGCCCATCTAGTCTGTGCCGGCTCTTTGAAAAGAGCGATTCAATCCCATTGCCCTGCCCGCTCCCCATAGCCTAATAGACCCGTTCTCCCTAAATAAAGACTTGGAAAAATACTTGGAAAGTGGGAAAAATGCAGAAATTAGGATTAAAAGATCTGTCACAAAGCCTTGAGTTCAAAAAGTGTACAAAACAATCTACATTTATAAATCGCCTTTTTTGTGGGAAGGATGTCGCAAAGCTCTTTACATTGGTGGCTAGGCATCTGAGGTGGGGGAGAGGAGATGAATAGTGTAGTTCGGGGGAGCGGGTATGATTAGCGAAAGTGTATTCAGAGATAAGCCTTGAGGTGGGCTCTGAAAGTAAGGGGGGAGGGAGGGAGGGAGGGAGAGACTCCAAGATGCATTTCCAAACAGTGGGGACTGAATGGCTGATAGTTCATGCAGAGACAATGGAGTAGAGAGGACAGGGAACATGAGACAGGCTGACTTCACAGCTCCCCGCACCCCCCCCCCCACCCCACCCCACATATCAATCAAAGGCATCAATTAACAGTGTAATGATGAAGGTCATGGACCCACAACGTTGACTCACTATCCTTTCTCCATAGATGCTGACCAGCTGAGTGTTCCCAACAATTTCTGTTTGCATAATCATCAGGGTCTCCTTACCTTTATGCTTCCTCCAATGAGATCTGGGGGTTCCTCTTCCGTCTCTAAGGCAACGTTGATGGTGGCGAAGGGACGACTGGCCATCTGTTGCATCTCTCGTAAAAGTTGCTAGGAGACAAAGACACATAGAGATTAAAGATTGGGTGTTGGGGGGGGGGGGGCGCAGGGAATGGGGACTGCGATAGTTTCTTTCAGGTGAACCATACTGGTATGCTGATAACATGACAGGTTATTTACTGAGGGCAGACAAATTAGTGGCTAACATTGAGGCCTCATTTAAAGAATAAACCATCTCTGACCATGTATTTGGTCAACACACTCATCATTCTCTTCACGGGTTTCATGCGTTTAACCTGCTGAATTTGCAGATAGATTAAACGCAATTGAGAAAGTAAACCTAGAACAATACTTTAGGATGGACCAAAACTAAGAGGACGAAGGATAATTTCAGGGCATACACCAGAAAAGTTTTATTTACTCAAGAGGGTAATTAACAGACAGGCTACTTAATCATATTTAAAAAGCAGCTTGATGCTGTGATGGGAGGATGATAGGGCGGGTTTTCTGGAAGGATGAGCTAGAATGGGCTAAGGGTCTTCTTCATCAATACCAATCCTGGGCTGTAGGTGTTGGCGGCTTCCATTCAATTAAAACACCATTTTATATTTTCAGTATAATTTTCAATATAAAATGTGGTAAAATTTGCAGTGTTCCATATGATGATAATAATAATAATCCTTGCATTTGATACGGTGCTTTTCACATCCTCCAGACATTTCAAAGCATTTCACAAAATATACTGTAAAGTAAATTGATTTCTGTATATTTGTGGGCAAAATCACCATAATCAAATGCTGCATAGTCACAAATTTAGTCACTATGCTTAGAAATCACTAGTTTCAGTAGTAGCCCTAAGTCTCACTATGTATTGCTCCACCCTAGTTTACACAAAAACATGCGCACATAATATTATATTACATCTGACAATGAAGTACATCCCAGCACTGCACTGGAGTGTGGAGTGTCAGCATACATGGTATGGGTTCCAAGCAAGGTGGGTCTTTGAACCAACAACCGTCTGAAGAGGTGAGAGTGCTACTGAATGAGCCAGGCTGACGCACATTGGTCACTCCCATGGATTTCTCCTCATCAGAAGCTGTACCGATCACAGGGATCTGCTTTTTGAGTGAGGATAAACTGAACTCAGCCAGTATACAGTATAGATCAGTTCTCAAATGCTGACTCCTTGCTTGCCCTAAAATCAAACTTGTAGCAGACCGGAGAAAATCCAACGGTGGTGAGGCTTTTAATAATTAAATATACACTGTACAACACCAACGCAAAACAGTAGTCTAAAGCATAGGAATCAGGAATTACTGACGCCAGCACTACATAAGGAACGGACTAAAAATTAGTGTCATTAATCACACTTAAAACTGTTATCACAGAGGAAAATTCATCCATTTTACAAACACTCAGGGATCGTTGGACCTTCAATATAGCCTAGATGGTGATAATAAATAATAACTCTTGCAATTGGTATGGTACCTTTCACACCGGGAAAGCTTCACAGAATATAATGAAATTGCAGTGACTGTGGGCTTTGTAGACAAACATAGCAACCAATTTGTGCACGGAAACATCCAATACAACAACAATAAATAGCATTTTACATAGAGCCTTTCTCAATGCTATCCCACAGATAGATGGAGCTATCTGGGAGGATTGTTGGCCAGGACACTGGAAGAAGCTCACTTTTTGTTTTGAATACTGCTAATGATATTTTTCCACGTGCGACCAAGGCTTCCTCTGCCTCCTTATCCTGGAATTGAACTCAGGTCTCTCGCTTGCGAGGTGAGTGCTCTAAATACTGAGCTACAAGACTCTACAAATCAGGAAGTTCTATTGAGAAAGAACTGTCCCGAGCAACCATATCTCCGCAGTTGAAATATCTGCTCAGATATAAAAGAAAAACATGGATAATTTGCTCTCAGAGAGCGAATTGGAACTCAGTGTGACCATATTTTACCTTAACAGCTGGCACTCTAATAACAAGTCTATTCAAAGAGAAGCACTTCAAAGTGGCTTTATTAAGGAATAATTACACAAAGCACTGAGAAGCAATCTACTTATCGCACACACTTTAGTGCAGGAAGATCCCTTCCCCTTCAGAAAGAGTGAGCGCAGCCCCGCAGACTGAATACTCGGCTTACGAGCAGAGAAAGCGCCACGAGGGGATTGTCTGAAAGGTCGGACGTCATGCTCAATAATTCAGCTTGAGCTCCCTTTACACAGTCACTCCGTTACTGCCTGGCATTCGCAGCTCAAGCGTGCCACACATGGCTGGTATGTGCCAAGGCTAATGAACATGCGAATGGGTGAAGAGAACAAGGAAGGCTTGTATTCACCCTCCCTCAGTGTCAGCTAGCACACAGAACAAGTCCGAGCAAAATGCCTCCAGGTTAGCCAGGTCCTGAACCAGGCACCTGCCATAGCATGTAAGCGTTTAACATGTGTATGTGATAAATTGGCACATAATAGGACATTCTGTTCCTGGAGATGTCCCAATCGCGTGCGTGTGTGTGTATATGTGTGTATATGTGTGTGTGTGTATATGTGATCTTTTAGCCCCTCGGGACATTCTCCTGATGTGACAAGACACTACAAATGTAATTTGATGTGTGAGTTTGGGAGGAAACACACCTCATTTAAATGGTTTTGCCCCAAAAACCCACTCACTGCAGCTATTTAGCAATGGGCTGCCGCATTTCAACAACAACAACAAAATTACACTTGGGATAGTGCCTTTCACATCAGGAGGATGTCCCAAGGCACTTATTTCTCCTACAAAATATAGTCAATTCACTTTACAGAGCATTCTGTGAAGCGCATTGAGTCACCTTGAAGACGTGATGAGGTGCTATATCAAATACAAGGATTATTAACAAAATGTAATAACTAATTCTTAGTAGTTTTGCCCCTTACTGGCCAAATGTCTAACTCCCTATGATCGAAAGTGAATCGACAACAAGAACAACTTGCATTTATACAGCACCCTTTGTGTGACAGTGTGAACCTGAGCTGTGGTGGGGTTGAACACTGAGCAAGGGAACTGGGGGAGGTGAGCATAGGGGTCATTGAAGAAGTAGACCGTGTGGGGTGATTTACAACAACAATAATAATTTGCATTTATATAGTGCCCCTTTCACATCAGCAGTGTCTTGGGAGTGCTTAAACGGAGATTTACAATAGAGTATAAATATATTAATAATCTTTGCATTTGATGTAGTGCCCCAAACACAATTTTGAAACACTTCACATGATATACAGTAAAATGTATATTTTGTGGGCGAAACAGTCAATTGTACACAGCAGTCATGGATTGAGTGACCAATTTTTTTTAAAGGGATTATTACTCCGGGAAAGAGATCCGTTAATCGATTAACATGCAGGTAACTATTTACTGCTAGGCAAACAGAGGCAGGTAGAGTAAGGAGTAAGGAAACTTGCCTAAGATTTTGCCCGCCTAGGAATCAAACGCTTCTTGTTTGCAAGGGGAGTGCTATAACCACTAAGTTACAGACTAGAGAGGGGGTGAGGCAGAGGCATTGAGGCAGGGAGCACATCAGCATCCACAATCTTCTGAGCAATGTATCACAACCCTTTGGGTGAGGATGTCTTCAGATCTCCTGAATGACAGCATGGGAGGAGATGGCCCGTCAGCGCATCAAACCTCAGATAATTCATGAGTGTTTACTATGACTTGAGGAGCACTGATGGTTGCATATGTGCTATCTGATGGCTGATGGTCCCTCCAGTGATTGGAAGGTCCCAGGGTCAATAGTTAACGTTTAGTTTATTTTACCCAAGAGAGGAGTAAGGAGAGAATCACAGAATGTTACATCGCAGAAATCACCCAGTCAGCCCATTAAGTCTAAGCTGTTTTATTTTCTCTACATGGTAATAGAACCAGATGGGAGATGAGGAGATTTTGTTTATGCAACAAGTTATTTCAATCTGGAAAGCGCTACCTTGATGGCTGGTGGAGCAGATTCAATAATAACTTTCAAAAGGGAATTGAATATAGACTTGAAAAGAAAAATATGGCAAGGCGATGGAGCAGCTTCAGGGAGTGGGACAAGTTGGGAGCTCCATCAAAGAACCGAAATAGGCATGATGAAGCGAACGGCCTTCTTCTGTGCTTTATGGTTGTATGATTTTATAATCCAATGCCACTCTCTGGCTTTCTCCTCATTCCCTGATTACAGGCCATCCCATACTCGAACACACTGCTTGTTCTGTTATAACCCTGTATAATTTCTGAATATCAGCACTGATGAATCTGTGCATCCAGTTAATTCTGGCTCAGTTGGTAGCATTTTTGCTTCCAAGTGAAAAGGTTATGGGTTCAAGCCTAACATTGGGACTTTGAACCCCACAAGCTAGGTTGACACTGCAATCTAGTGCTGCGGCTTCACTGCACTGTCGGAGATGCTGTCCTTCTGATGCAACATCAAATCACGTGCTTATTTATGCCTGTTCACGTGAATGTAAAAGATGCCACAGCACTTCACAGGATTTTACCGTCAAGTGCAACTAGTATCTGTGCGTTCAGAGGCAAACATAGAAGCCAATTTACACAGGAAATGTGCCCAAAACATCCATGAACCTAATGATCACTTGTATCTGGTGTACTACACTGGAACAAATTATATTCTCAGTGACG
Source organism: Hydrolagus colliei (assembly GCA_035084275.1). Taxonomy (NCBI): domain Eukaryota; kingdom Metazoa; phylum Chordata; class Chondrichthyes; order Chimaeriformes; family Chimaeridae; genus Hydrolagus; species Hydrolagus colliei. The sequence goes on along the minus strand of CM068742.1, from coordinate 8,273,727 downwards.
GGCTTTTTAACATCTGCTCAAACAGGCAGGTCGAGATATTAGATTAACAACAACCTGCAACAACCTTCACACAGGGGAGCATCACATCTGAAGGCATGCACTGTATTGCATTCAAACACTGTATTGGAGTGTCAGACTGGACTGTGTGTTCAAAGTCTACACAGGGGGCCTGACTTAGCCTTCTGACTCAGAGGCATGAAAGCTCCCGACTGAGCTAAGCTGACATCAGCCTCGAAAAACACAGAAATCCATTACAATGCTAAACAATCTCCAAACCAAAACAATCTGCTGAAACTAAAGAATATGATATATATATATATATATATATATACACACACACATACACAGCTCCAATTGTCTGGTATGGAGGGGGCACGCCCCACCTCTCCACCCCCAGATAGATATAATCCTTTCACCTAACTCCAGGAGCAGGTTGGCAAGCTTCAAGGTTTGGGATGCCCCTAGATTGTGGATCCTATAGTTTACCCGTTTAAATCTGGCTCATTGTACAGGGATTGTCCCAGCCTTCTTACCCCGGTTACAAAACCGTGACATCAGACTATAGAGGAATTGATACAAGCTATTGTATACAATCTCCTTGTCATTCCGTCACGTTAAGGAAGATGTCCCCCCACCTAGTGATGATCAGGTCAATAAATATTTAATTTGCTATAAGCTTAGGGTTTAACAGGAGCAGATGCACTGGGACACAGCTGATCCATCAATCACATAGCAGGAGCTGAGTGGGGTGGGTAAAAATGGATGATGTTGTTAATGTTTTGCTGTGGGGGGTCACAGAGGAGATCGGCAGAACAACATCAAGAGGTGAAGAATGGGAATCAAAACATAAAGTAATTTCACAACTTCTAAAAATTGTTCCCCAGCTCACACTATGGGTCTCTCCCAGCACGCTGAGGATGGACGAAAGCAATGACAACTTGGATTGAGGCAGAGTTTCATAGCAGGTGAAAGCACAGCCTCCAATGGTGGAGCAACAACAAATTCCATTTATACTCTGCCTTTCATGTTGGGAGAACGCTCCAAGGCGCTGAACGTCAAGGGTTAGCACCTGAGCTGGGGGTGGAGGACAAGAGGGGCGGAGGGCAAGAGGGGTGCTGGTGGTGGGAGGATGATGGAAGACACGGTCGAATAGGACTTCAGATAGTTCTTCAAGGAGTCAAGGGAAGGGATGAGGCAGAATGGCTCCCCAATGGAATTCTAGAGTTAAAGGTTAAAGCCCTAACTCCCGTTGGTTGGAGTAGGCGGGAGATATAGTTCAGGCCAGTGCCCACCGAGTAGAGGGAGCAGGCAGGTTGGTAAGGTTTTAGGAGGTCACAGAGATAGGACGGAACATGACTGGATGGCTTTAAAAGTGAGGACAAGGATTTTAAACTCAATCCTCTGGAGGATGGTGAGCCAGTAAAGCTGATCAAAGATAGAAGTGATCAACTCACTGAGCTTATTGCGGAAGCAGAGGGGACGTGGGATGTGCAGAAAGTATAGTTAAAGAGATAGGTCTTCAGGAGGGAAATGAAAGCAAAGGGAGAGAGCTAAGTGGTTGGATGTATCCGCTGATGGTGAGCATCGCAGGAATGAAATAACAGAGTGATCATAGGCTTGGGGGTGAGGAGATCACAGAGCTAGCGTGATGCAAAGCTGCTTGAAAATGAGGATGGGGATCCACCCTGCATCACACCCCCCGTCTCGCCAGCCCCACCATTGGCGGGTGGGCGGGCCTTCTGCCACTCTGTCTCCACCCTCTAGAACTCCATCCCACAATCCCTCCACATCACCTCCTCCCTTGTCTCCTTCAAGACCTATCTCTTCAAACGTGTTTCCCCCCTGGCCACCACCCCCAGCTCGGGCCAGAAACACTGACTGTTCAGCCACTTTGGATGTCCTCCCTGAAGGACGCTATACAAATGTAATTTTGTTTTTGTCATTAAACCAACAATCCTTGCATTTGCTGTGTCTTTCACATCGTTCAGATGTCTCTCAGTGCTTCACAGGGTTCACTGCAAAGTGTAATGTGTATTTATAGTCAGATGCAGCCGATAATTTGCACAGAGCAATGTCCCCTCACCCTCCTACCACTATCTTTCATGCCCTCCACTCCTCCTAGTCCCAACTCTCCGTTCGCATCCAAATCCCTGACTGTCCAGCGCTTTGGGACGTCCTCCAGATACGAAAGGCACAGACGGTGCCTCTGACAATGCAGCGCTCCCCCAGCACTGAACAAGAGCATCAGCCTAGACTGTGAATTCCGACAATGTCCTGACACAGACCTTGAACCAACAACCTTTCCGACTCGGGAGACGAGAATGCTTATCCAAGCAAGACAAGTTTGACACCAAATTCCTTGAAGAGAAAGTGGGAAAAAGGTTTTGTTTCCAGTCAAGTGCACGACCCTGCTGTCCCGTGGCTCTCTATAGAAAAAGAATATCGGGTTCTGGGCGCTTTGTTGAGCAGAGCATTTCTCGTGCTGATCTTTAGCATGTCATAAGAAGAGTTAAAAGCCTGTTTGCAAGTGCTGTTTATCATGCATTCAAGGGCAGCTATTAACTGCTTCAGAGGAATTGTTACCGTTTCATTGGCAGGTGCCAGAGAGGCTCAAAGAGACGGAGAGCTAACGGCTGGGTAGTTCTGTCTCTGCCGGTGCTATATTACCATTAGGGCATATAAAAAATAGGTCGGCTTGCTGGTGATTTATCAATTTTCTTAGCTTCTAAAAGCCACTCACACATTTAAATGTATTTTTGGGCCTTACAATTTTGTCAACAAGTTGTGTGACACTCACTGGGTGTCGAAAGACAGATCCACAAGTACTTCATATCTGACATCAGCATGTTGAAAACATTTGCTTTGCAAATTGTTTTGAGTGTGTAGGTTAATACCTTGCTGGTGCTGAGACCTGGTGGTGGTGGGTGTCAAGTTTAATTGATAGTGGATATGCTACACAGCCTCCACCCTTTCTATTCCCTTCTCTCAGTATCCATCAGGTTTCCTCTTGTGTACAGTACATTGATGCATTCCTCCTAAACTCCCTACTACTGTGATAGTTTTGGACTTCACGAGTAAACCTGTGAGATGCACTTTTAGACACTTTGAAGATATAAGGTGCAATATCATATTTAAAGAACATTAATAACACCTCCTCCCAGAGGAAAGGAACAAGAAAAAGTGCAAGGAACTGGGACTGGGGAATATATGCAATGTCCTTTGTGCTAATTATGAAATGTCGTAATGTTTTCTCCCAACACCAATTGGGCTCAATGTTCAGCTTCAGTATAGCACTGTGTTTATTTTGCCCACAAATATTCAGTCAATCCACTTCAGAGTATATTCTGTAAAGAGCTTTGTGACGTCTCAAATGCAAGTATATTATTATTATTTCAATAAAACATCTGTGTAAATGAAGTACACTCCCTCCTGGCATTAACTGGCTGACTTCTTGCATATAGTCAGCAGGAGTCAGCATGACTCAGTTTGCCATCCAGCGTAGTGCTGGGGGGTGGCGGGAGGTGCTGCATTGCCAGAGGAGACATTAAACCAAGGCAAAGTCTCTGCTTGTTCTGATGGATGTTAAAAGATCTCATGGCAGTATTCAAAAAGGGAAGGGCAACTTTTTCACGTTCTCCCGACTTGAAAGACACTCTACAAATGTACTAATTCTGTTCTTGTTGCTGTTCCTTAGGGTATTCACTTCATGGTTGTTGATGGGAATTGCCAACTTCAGACAAAACCTCCCCCCATTTTTAAAAAAAATTGGTCAGTTCAATCCACGACTGTTTGTAGACAATTGGCTGCCGCGTTTCACCAATATATATATATACAGTGAATTCACCTTACTGTATATTCTATGAAGCACTTTGAGACATCTAGAAGATGTGAAAAGCGCTACATCAAATGCAAGGATTATTATTATTACTATTTATTATTATTCACCTGCAAAACATATATTCACTATACGTTCAGTAAATCCTGTGAAGCTCTTTGAGACGTTCCACAGACATGAAAGGCGCTGTATAATAATAATCCTTGCAGTTGATATAGCGCCTTATCACTTTGGTGAGATGTCTCAAACAACAAACAACAAAACTTACATTTATATAGCGCCTTTCACGTCGAGAGGACGTCAGCGCTTTTGTTAGTGTAAAATGTTATTTATAATGTTCCTGTATTTGTTGTGTGTATTTTGTTGGTGAAACGTGGCAACCAATTTCAGCACAGCAATGTCCCACGAACAACCATCATTTTTAAAAAATTATTTGTGGGATTGTTAACCAGGAAACCAGGAGTGAATAGTACTAACAGGATCTTTCATGTCCACCTGGACAGGCAGATGGGAACTTGGTTTAATGTCTCATCCGAGGGATAGCATCTCCACCAATGTAGCGTACCCCCAGTACTGGACTGGAGCGTCATTTTAGACCATGAGGATTATAATTCAACTACTATTCAGATTTAGCTTCCGGCTGAGGCGAGTGGTTTTTAAGCAGAAGTTCCAATTTGTCACTTAACTAACATTTCACGAAACACGATTTCTTTTAAAAAGTTAAATTAAAGATAACAGAACCTTCAATCCTCATTTTAACGCGTGATTAAGTTCACTCAAATGTGCATAAAAAGTTCATAAATTACAGCCCATTGCCGCAATTTCAAACCACAATACGTACAACCTTCTTGTGCAAACAGAATAAATCCATACCCACCCCTCCATTTAGATCGGGAGGGAAATAGCAATATGAATTAAACTATCATCATCTCTAGCTGTCAGGAAGAGTTTTGAGTTCTGTCCCTTTCTTCTCTCTTTTACCCCCCACCCCTCCATGTCAGACAAGATTAGTGGAATTGCTTCTGGAGAAATTAACCGAGGCTGTTTGAATTGTGAGGAGGCGCACTATGAATAAAAGATGAAATGTTCCACTTTGTTGCATCGCCAAAAGCTGGGTTCCCGCGTCAGACCTACTGGGACTTTGAGCTCAGTGTAGACTGAGGAGCACTGTATTCTTTTAGATGAGATAATGATGTAATGCATAATAGTAATGCGATTAATACTGTATCTGATTACATTGTTGAGTCGTCTCAAAGCGCTTCACAGAATGTACTGTAAAGTGAATTGATTGTATATGTGGGCGAAACACAGCAGCCAATTGCGCACAGCAGTGTCCCATAATTTAGATTAAGAGTGACCAAATTATGGATTCAAGCCTCATGTCAAGACTCCAAGTCCATATAGTCTAAGATGCAAAGGCTACAGTCACTCCATTTCACTGCAGGTCAGAAAGGTAAGAGTCCTGTAGCTCAGTGGTTAGAGCATTCACCTTACGAGCATGAGACCGGTGTTCGAATCCAGGCACGTTAGGGCGAAACCTTGGGCAAGTTTCCTTACTCCACACACCTAATAATAATCCGTCCAAAAAACCCACAATAATAAAATTTGTCATTTCAATCCACGACTGTGCCCAGGTCACTGCTGTGGGCAATTGGCTGCTGCGTTTCGCCCACTATATAAAGTCAATTCACTTTACAGTATATTCTGTGAAGTGCTTTGAAACGTCTAGAAGACGTGAAAAGCGCTATAGCAAATGTAAGGATTATTATTATTATAAATTATTATTGCTTTTTTTGAGGGATTAGTATTACCCTGGAAAGCAATCTGGCAATCGACTAACAACCGGGTTCCTGCAGTAAGTCGAGGCTGTGGAGTAAAGAAACTTGTCTAAGGTTTTGTCCTGCCCAAGACTCAAAGCCAGATCTTCTCGCTTGTGAGGCAATCACGCTAACCACTACACTACAGGATTTGTTAAACCAAGGTCACATTAGCCCGTTTAGGTGGATGTTAAAGATCCCAATAGTGTGGTCAATGATTCCCCTGCTAAAATTAGTCTTCATTTCATGGGGCTGTTTGTGGGGAGGGATTTAGTGTCAGGATTATGATCATGAGATTGATTTGCTGAAAGAATGGCAGTTGGCATAGCCTGGCTAGGATGGATATCACACCAATGATAGAATGGAGGGGATGAAAGACAATCATGAGGCCAGAGCCAGCTGAGAGGAAGTAGCCGGTACTGTAATGCGGAGAAAGCAGGTCAGAAAGATAGGGAGGATTTTCTGTGAAGTGGAGTGTCTGTGTTTTGTAGCCTTTGCATCTTAGACTACATGTGCCTTGGGAGTCTTGACATGACTTCTGTCTCACTGAGAAGTGAGAGGATGTAAACAGCCTAATGCAAACCTGAAGGATGCAGAGTTTTGGATAGTGTGGAGCTTATGGATCCGGCGGCAAAGGGAGACTTGAAGAAGTGTTAAATATGAGGCCAGTTGAGGTGACTTGGATGAGGGTTTCAGCTCCAGAGGGGAAAGAGACAATGTTACATTCGAAACTCTATCATTCATTAGTTTTCTGTCCTCCCATTTCCAGCAAAGTGGAAGGCTTTCTCTGATAACACCAGCTACAGGTGGTAGCTACTGCACTGGAATGATAGCAGGGTAAAGAGGTATTGCACGTGCAGAAAGTTTATGATTATCATTCGAGCACACGATAAGGGAGCGATGGAAATGGAGGTTTTCAAAATGATGAATGTTTCAGCTAGGGTAAACAAAGAAACCCATTTGTACTGATCGCCCAGTCGGGAAATTGAAGATTAGCACTGAAAGGAAAAGGGGGTCCGAGAAAATTACAATACACTTTGAAGCAGTGTATGAAGCAGACTGATGCCTGCTGAGTGAAGAGAGTGTCTGAGATGGTAGAGTTTGAGGAGGTCAGTTAGTTAAGCATGGTGGGAAAAAGCTCCTGGACGGATTTAAAGGTGAAAACAAAGATCAATGGAACACTGGGAGAGAAATGGGGGGGATGATAAACTGAGGGAGATTGGTACAGGAGAAGCTAAGTAACATGGTTTTCCAAAGATTGGGGGCAGAGTGGCTGGAGCTCGTCCGTCGATGGTGGGGCGGAAGGATCGGGTGACATGGAGGAATGGGATTAGAGTAGGTCAGTGTGGAAATTAGTACAAGCAGAAATAATGCAGGGGAAGATAGTGGGATTAGAGTGTACAGCTCCAGTGGATGGAGGTACTATTTCCCACAGAAGGTAATGATGATGTGGTAATGATTCAACCACCGCCATGTAAAGTGGTGGTTGAATCAGACAGTAAAGAGCATTCAAAATTAAGCTACATATTCACACACAGGGAGAGTTAAGTAGAAGCGCATAATAATAATCCTTATATTTGATAAGAATACATTATCATGTTGTTTAGATGTCTCAAAGCGTTTCATATAATTATTTTAAGTTTAAAGGAAGGGCTTATTACCCCCAGAGAATGATCTCCCAATTTACCGACAACTAGGTTCTTATCTACCGTTAGGTAAACAGAGGCTTGTGGAGTAAGAAACCTTGCGTAAGGTTTCACCCTGACCGGGAATCAAACCCGGTTCTTCTCGCTTGTGAGATGAGCGCTCTAATCAATACGGTCAGCAGATGCCTCCATTACAACAGAATAGAGCAAACATGGTATCTCCTTGACATACAAGAAACAACGCCCAACAACAGTATCCAAAGCAGAGAAATAGTGTAGTGTTGAAAGTCTGTCAAGGAAAACACTCTTAATGAAGTCATGAGACTGGCTACTAAATGGGCTTGTGACATTTTATGTTAGATCAATACTGCCCCAATCCCCTTGCTTGGTTTTGTTTATTGACACACCAACCAATTGAGATGGTTTATAACCACTTTCACGGCAGTTAATTGGAATATCGGCCATACTTTTGACCAGTGGACAGATTTAACAGTGGTTCTATCTGCTGTGATTGCCATTACTACAAAATCCCAATTAATTCCATCTGCAGGGACCTGACAACAACTACAACAACAACTTGCATTTATACAGTGCCCTCCATGCCTGGTGGCGTCTCAGAGGGCTGATGGATTCTGATGGATTCTGTGACTGTAATGCCATGGGCGCATTCAGTCACAAAATAGTCACCAGGTCACAGTAAAACCCGGGATTATTTTGAGATGTTAACAAATACAAAGGTCATAATTTTTGTAAAGTTTCTCGGTGGACAACAACAACAATTTGGATTTATATAGTGCCCTCCATGCCAGGCGACGTCTCAAGAGCGCTTCCCAAAGCGGATCTCGGGGTCGAGCCAGTGGGAGGGGAAAAAAAGACAACCAAAACCGCGGTCAAAAATAGAAAAGAAGGGGGCGAGACAAAGGGAGTGAGGGAGGGAGTTCCAGAGTCTCAGTTTAGTATGAATTGGTGGGATCCTTCAATAATAATATAATAATAATCCTTGCATTTGATATAACGCCTTATCAAGTCATTGAGGTGCCTCAAAACATTTTATAGAATATATTGTTTACAACAACAACAAAATTACATTTATAGAGCACCTTTCACATCGGGAGGGGTGTCCCAAGGCACTTTTCAGTCAGGACGGGACTCGAGCAAGGGAGAGGGGCAGGGTAGGGGGGAGAGGCGGGAGAGAGTTAGGAGGGGAGGGAGAGTTGCGAGGGCAGCAGAAGGCACAGTCGAAGAGGCGGGTCTTGAGGCCGGCCTTGAAGGAGGAGAGGGAGGGAGCGAAGCAAAGCGATTGTGGGAGGGAGTTCTAGAGTGTGGGAACAGTTTAGTGGATTGACTATATTTTATGAGCGAAATGAAGCAACCAATTGCACAGCAGTGTTCCATAAACAGTCATGGACTGAGTCACATAATTTTTTATTTATGTTTGGAGGCCTTATTACCCCCGGAGAGCAATCTGCCAAATGACTAACAACCAGATTCCTACTTGCTGCTTGGTTAATAGAAGCATGAGGAATAAGGAAACTTATCTAAGGTTTTGCCCGGCCCGGGAATCAAACCAGGGTCCTCTTGCTTGCACAGCGAGCGAGCCGACCACTATTCTACTGGCCTCCATGACCACCAAACCTGGGGACTTGAGTATCTCATAAGGAAATTGGTTTTGACTCCTTGTGCTGTAACAATTGCAGAGATATAGCAGAATCCATCAGAAGTTACAGGACCTTATGTAACATTTTAAATGGGATCGCAAACGTGAAGCTGGAAAAATACTTTGGAAGCAGAATGAGAGGGCATAGGTTTAGAGTTGCAAATGGCAATTTCAGTAAGCCACTGGACTGGGGTTTCAGCCTCATCAATTTTGTTGTTGTTGAGTGCCCCTTTTGGGGAAGAACAAAATGGTGGAAAACAGTAAATGTTGAAGGTGGTCATGGTTGTAGAGGTGATGGGAGGGCAAAGTGATCTTGGATTTAGAGTTTGAAGGATAGTTAAACAGGATACCAAGGGTCCATACTGGCTCTGTGAGATGGAATAAGCATCCGTGCAGGTCAAAGCAGTTGGCTCACTGACTGAGCCAAGCCCGTACCTAAATAATGACAGGTCGACTGTGGATAAAGGTAGAGAAGAATTTGACTGATTTAATTTATGTATGCTCAATACAATTAAGTAGGAAACATTGGCTATTGAATTGCAAAAATGCAGAACGTTCTGAGACAGTTCCAATGTAATCACCAAGTTAATTAAATGCCATTGCTGCACGCACAATTACTTTTTGTTTACTAACAGTTTTTTAAAATCTTTGTATTTGACACAGCGCCTTTCACTTTTTGGTCAGCCAACAAAATACATTTTCTGAACTCAATATTCCTTGATTTATGCAATAATCAACAAAAACCTAGAACCAAAACATTGATTTTAAACAGACTCATCTCCTGTGAATGTTCCGCAGGGCATTCTGGTTGGCCACCACTGCTGTAAAGTCTAGTGACTATATATTCATAGGTAAATGAAGCATCTAATTATTTATACAGTTATATCCTACACACAGCCATGAAGTGAGTAACCAATTGTATCTGGGGGATTGTTGGCCAGGACATTGGGAGAAACTCAATTTGAATAGTGCCTTAATGTCGATCTGAACAGACAGACAGTACCTGGGTTTAATGTCTACTCCAACAATGACTATCGTCATTCTTCACTGCCCTATTGGTGGATGTGCATTCACCCATCATGCCCTAACTCTGTCAAGGGCACCAACCTTCAGATAAGTATTTAAACCAGGCTTTGTTTCATCTGCATATCCAGGTGGATGATAAAAATTCCACAACGTTAGTCGAAAAGACTTCCTCTGGGCCAGCAACCTTTACGATAAATTGCTCGCGCACCACATTGCTGTTTAGGGGAACACCGATCTGCGCAAGTTAGCCATTGTGTCTGCCTGCAAATTACATTAGATCCTGTGAAATAGTTGGAGATATTCACTCAACTTGAAAACAACAAATTGCATTTATACGGCACCTTTCACATCGGAAGAACATCTCAAAACCCTGGAAAATGAAGTGTTTGCAACCGAGCTTGGGGTTAAATACAGTAAGGGTGGGGACCAAGGGAGGAGACGTGGAGCTGGGAAGATAACCAAGGACTTGTGGAGTCCTTTCGCTCAGTGGTTAGAGAGCTTGCCTTGTAAGCGAGAGACCTGGGTTCAATTCCAGGCAGGGCGAAACCTTGGGCAAGTTTCCTTACTCCACACGCCTGATAACAACCCCTCAAACAATGTTAGTAAATTGGTTATTTAAATCCATGACTGTTTGTGGGACACTGCAATTGGCTGCCATGATTCACCTACAAAATATACAGATAGTTCACTTTATCTGTGAAGCACTTTGAGACGTCTAGAAGACATGGAAAGCACAATATCAAATGCTATGATCCATCATCCAGAGGATCCAAATCAAGTTCCTGGTCCTCACATTTAACAACAACAAGAACAAAATTATATTTGTATAGCGTCTTTCATGTCAGGAGGACATCCCAAGGCGCTGGACAGTTACTGCTTCAGACCCGAGCTGAGGATAGGGGATGGGGAGGAGTTACTGATGGGACCATCGAAGAGGAGAGTCTTGAGGCGAGACCAGGAAGGGGGTGAGGCGGAGGGACATTGGGATGGAGTTCCAGAGGTTGGGGGCAGAATGACTGAAGGCTCGCCTGCCAATGGTTGGGTGGGTGGGTCGAGGGACATGGAGCAGGCCAGAGGCTGCTGAACGGAGGGGCCGGGCAGGTTGGTAAGGGGATAGGAGGTCACAGTTGTAGGGTGGGGTGAGGTTGTGGAGGGCTTTAAATGTGAGGACCAGAACCTTGAATTGGATCCTCTGGATGATGGGGAGCCAATGGAGTCGGGCGAGGATGGGGGAGATGGGGTCACGAAGTTTGGAACGTTAGAGGACACGGGCCGCAGAGTTTTGGATTATCTGCAGCCTGTGGAGGGAGGAATTGGGAAGGCTGACCAGAAAGATGATCCTGACTTGAAACAAATTATACAAGTATTATTTTGTTGTTGTTATGTTGTTAGTATCATTATTATTAAGGAGGCTAGGGAAGCGGCAAGGCAAAGGGATTCAAGGTTTGAATTCCAGCGTAGGACAACAAGGGCAAAAAACATGAAAAGCATAAGGACGATGATGATGACGATGATTATTATTATTATTATTATAACAAACACAGGCATCACTACACTTGGCATTATTTTCAAGTAAAGCCATTTGAGAAGCATTAAATCCCAGGATTATTATTTCACTGACAACTGCCTGCCCTCTGCCGTCAAGTTACAACCCCAAGCAAACCGAGCGACTTAAGCAAATTAGATTGAAGCCTGTCCCTGGTTGTCTCAGCAATTCTTAGCTGCAGTCTCCGTAACGTATGCTCTTTACCACAACGATCTCCCTCCTCAAAGACTCCTCTGACTCTGACAGCACTGTTATTTCAGTTAGCGTGCTGCACAGTCAGCAACTACCTCGGGATATAATTCTTTCCCAATGACACAGTAGCTTAGGTAAACGACTCCCAATTAAAACTGTACCGAGGCACAATTACAGGTAAATGACGCATCTCGTTTAAAAAAAAGTATACATTTCAATGCACGTTTTAATATGTTTTCACTTCAATCATAACATATGATCAGATGACATTAAAATAAGCATTATATGAAGCATGATATATAATGCTTACAGGAGCTGCTGTTTCCACCCTCTCCACCCCATGCTATGACCTCCTTCTCCTCCAAGATGATAAGACACGGTGGTGAGCAGATTGCTGGGCATTTGTATGCATGTGCATGCCAACACTTTCCTGCAGCCTATTGTCTGTTTGCCCAATGGGCTTATGTTCGTATTCTGTACGCTGGAATTCTGGATAAACTCACAGCATATAGAGAGATGCTTAGTACTAGACACGGAGGGTTTAACCACAGGAAGGAATACAAAAACATACTGTCCAAATACACACGCACCCGTACATATTAACATCCACTGCAAGCACCCCAACACCTCACACACCATGCAACCCCACACCATACTGAATGGACCACAGATTTGTCATCTTATCTTAGTTGGTACCGATCTCGCCTTGGTCTGAAGCCTCGAGTCCTACATGATCCTTGCATTGGAGGGAGTGGTGCTTCAGTGGATTGCTAAGAGACAACTTTATTACACACCCTATATGGAATGATCGTATTATTCCATCCTCGGTACATGTTATTACACATCTTCTGTACAGTGACCACGTTGGAGTACTCGCCTTACAAGGGAGAGACCTGGGTTCAATTCCAGGCAGGGTGAAACCTTGGGCAAATTTCTTAACTCCGCATGCCTGATAATAATCCCTCAAGAGAAAGAAACAATGGTAAACTGGTAATTTTTCAATCCACGACTGTGGAACGCTGCTGTGTGAAATTGGCTGAAGTATTTTGCCCACAAATATATGGTCAATGAACTTTATAGTTTATTCTGAAGTGCTTTGAGACATCTAGAAAACATGAAATGCGCTGTAAATGTAATGTAATGATTAGTTATGATTATTATGTAACATTGAGAGCCCTATGTACGGGGATCCAAACAACTGTATTTTAATAATCACCTGCTGTGAATATTATTATATATAGATGTGTTATAGGAACATAGGAATAAGGAGCAGGATTAGGCCATTCAGCCCCTCAAGCCTGCCATTCAATAAGATCATGGCTGATCATTTTCTAATCCAACTCCATCTGCCCTCCTTATCCTCATATCCCTTAATCCCTCTATCCAATAGAAATCTATCAATCTCAGTCATGAATATGTTCAAGGACTGAGCATCTACGGCCTTTTGGGGGTAAAGATATTCCATGAATTCACTACCCTCTGAGTGAAGAAGTGCTTCCTCAACTCTGTTCGAAAAAGCTGATCCTTAATCTTAAAAGTGTGACCCCTTATATGTGCACTGCATGTGGGCTAGTGCCTCCAGCACATCCTGCACACACCCAGCAGGCTCCAGCAACAACCTGAGAATTCAGCTATTATTAACTCTGGGGAAAAGCGCCAGACTTTTTGCCAAAACAAAACGCAGCCCACAACACTCCCTGAATGTCACTAGTGTGCGTATAGGCTTCTCCGAGGGAAAGAGAGGAGGAAGGGACACTGCATTGTTAGAGATGACGTTCTCCATTAAAACAAGACATTAAATTGAGGTCTAACATGTCCAATTAGATCCCGCGCCACTACTAGAGAAGGGGAGGTTCGGGGGAGGGGTTAGAGGGTTCAGAAAATTGGTTGTTCACTTCATTGATGTAATCAAATTGGCCAGTGGTTTGCCAGGAAGCATACAATCCCTGCATTAGATATTAACTAACACACATATTGCAATGTTACAGATACTAAATAGAACGCACAGATCATTATAGCATTATGTTGTGCTGAAAGCATTGTTAAGGTCTCATATTTTTAAACGAGGAATCAGGGAAGCCTGTTTGGTCGAATTAATTCCAGTCTGCAAAGTTTTTAATCTGAATTTCAAGAGGGTTTGGTAGTGTGGCTCGTGGCCACTTAAGAATCAACGAAAAGGGGTCAAATGCTTTTTCGTGAAGACAGTGCCTCGCTGAAGTTCTTAAAATCATTCAGGAAAATGAGAGTCTGTTACCATAGGTATAAATGCTCCGTTACCTTCCCCTGCTGTCAACTGATTTGCTGTTCAGATCCCTTCACTTTATTAAGAAGAAAGGATGTAAACGGTCTTTTGGAGAATGATAACAAAAAATGAAGACAACAGTCTATCTCCAGTTGCCACCCATTACGTTAAACACTTAAATGATGTATTAAACGCAGCCAACTCCTCAGACAGCTGCTAACTATCACAGAGGGATTAATTAAACCAACTACTGTGATGCAGTGGATCTATGCAAAGATAAGTCACTCGCTGTACAGTGGGTAACATCTTAATTAAAATCAATAGCTACTACAGACCATTTCCAATGAATAGGCTCCGTGAGGGAGCGTTTCACAGTGAAGTAACTTCACTTACAGTACAGCACCAGGATTCCTCTGCGTTTACAATTCACTGATAGATGCTAGAAATTAACCCGCCCTGTCCATCCGCAGGAGGTGGATTCTTGCTGCTTCGGCTCGTAGGGCAAACTTAAGTTAAGAGGTGATGGGGTTCCTGCTACACAAGGCCTGAGTACTCAGTGCAGGGAACGGGTGACAGCCCATTGCACACATCACCCGCAAAATCGGCAGCCGTGCCTTCAGCCGCGCCACGAGAACACTCCCCCTCTCGATCCCTCCACCTCTTCAGATTACACCTGAAGCCATTGTGCCTGTGTTGCCCCCCCCCACCATTTCTCCCCAGCTCAGCCTTAAACGACGTCATTGTTCAGCACTCTGAGACCCTGTCCTGTGTGAATCACACCACACAAAATGCGAAGCTGTTGTTGTTGTTAAAACTCCACTGTATTACTGGGCAAGGGAAGGGGAAAGAGTGCTGCCTTGTCTGTGTTGCCCTCCATTGAGTGAGATGTTAAGCCCTATCTACGTGTTCTGCAGGAGAGCGATAAAGATGTCGTGCGCTATTTGAAAAGAGCAAATGGAGTTTTCTCTCCCGATTTTCTAGCCGACAATTCCTTAGATAAGAATAATGAGAATAATAAAAGAGCTAAATTCCCCTCATAGTGTGACCTTGCTGTGCGCGATACATTTTCCAGCAAAATAAAGCCAATATCCTCGACAATAAATACTACTTATGGCTTTCTTGTATGCTTTTGATACAAGACACCTGCCGTGCTTGTACATTCATTCACTGCCGGGTACTGGAGTGCAAATTAGGAGCTGTAGTGGGGCAGGGGTATCAGGGTAAAAGTTCGCCAGCAAACCAGTGGCTTAATAATAAAATTTTAAGTAGTTACTATTGATAATAATCCTTACATTTGATAGTGATTTTTAACATCTTTGAGACATCTCAAAGCGCTTCACAGGATATATTATAAATTGACTTCACTGAATAGTTTTGTGGGCGAAAAGCGGCAGCCAGTCGATGTCCCATAAACAATCTTGGATTGACTGATCAAATTATTTAAAAATATTTTTTAAGGGATTATTATCCCCGGAAAGCAATCAACAATGGGATTCTTAATTACTGCTAGGTAAACCTACTTACTGCTAGGTAAACAATGACTTGTGAAGTAAGGAAACTTACCTAAGGTTTTGCCCCTCCCGAGAATCGAACCCAGGTCCCATCGTTAGAGAACCGAGTTTGCTGACCAACACTGACTTCCAGAGGAATGATCACATGTACAACAGACTGAGTGGCAATGAATCCATGTGGATCCCGAGCCTCGGCTCTCGCACAAAATCAGATAGGCAGAGTGCGTTCCTCCAGACAGTGTATGCATCCCATTCAGGGAAATTTCCATATGTGGACGGTACATATGTGGAATTCTCAATCTGGTTTGGATATGCTTAGGCACGGTGATGAGTTTCTGCAACAAGTATCAGACACCTGGCTAGCCAACCCCCTACTCCCATCCCGAGGTGCCCAAACTGTCTATTAGGACTCGATACTGGGTTTTATTGATCCCCAGTGAGGTCATGTGCCATGGTGTGTACCTGCTCCACAAGCTTCAAGGCTTAAAACAATAATAATCCTTCATTTGATATAGCGCCTTTCACACCGTGAGGATGTCGCAAATAGCCACGAGGTTAACCACCAATTTGATCTGGGGGATTGTTGGCCAAGACCCCGGGTCAGAGAGAAACTCCCCGCTCTTTTGTGGACAGTGCCACGGGATCTTTAACGTCCGCAGGCTGTGATAAATCTTGCTGCAGCTCAGAGTAAACCCTTGGAGGCAACCTCCTGTTTCCTACCAAACAACAGACCCGTAGGAAACTGTTCGGAGCTCCTTCTCCAATCTTGGCCCATAATAAATCAAGTTCTGTCGACAGAAATATCGACTGTGCAAACTCTGGTTTTTTTTTTTAACCCCAAAGGAAATGAGAAGAAAGAAGAAAATGAAGGACTCAACCACTGGGGCGTTTTTTTTAATATAAAATAGTAAGAAGTATTAAAGAGCTGTTATAAACAAGAAAGGCCACTTGTCACAAGGTTTGACAGAAAGTGAGTCACCCTCATGCATGATACAGTACAGAGGGCTGTCAGCCACAGTAACGGAAGGATATTTATTATAATCATAAAAGGAAAAAGTTTGAAATAAAATTCTTTAAAGGTAGGACGGTGAAAATGTGGATTCGTCAAATGCTGTAGTAGGAGAAGAGTCCATTTTGAGAGGGGAACCTGGCAGCTTTTTGAAGAGGAGGAACATTTAATTACAGGGTGTTAGCGAGCAAGAGAATGGGGTTTAATAAATCAATCCGTGCTTCAGATGAGACGTTAAACTGAGGTCTGTGTCTATCCAGATGAACCTTATGCAGCACTGGAAAGTGAATGAAGGGCGGTTCTCTCTCTGGTGTCCCGGCCTGGTCAAGAATCCCTCAGAGAGAAATTAGACATTCTCATGGCTGTTTGTGGGATCCTGTTGTGCACAAATGGGCTGCAGAGTTTGCTCATAAAATAAAGGCCACACTGTACTGCAAGCGCTTGCAGATTATAATACTGTACTTACATTTGATAAAGCGCCTTATCACGTCTACTAGACGTCTTAAACCACTTCACAGAATACACTGTAAAGTGGCTGGATGTTTTGTGGGCGAAACACGTCAGCCAATTGCACACAGCAGTGTCGCATAAACGGTCATGGACGAAGAGGCCAATTTGTTTTGAGGGGTTTATTACCCCCCAAAATGTGATCTGCCAATCGACTAACAAACAGGTTTGTACTTATTGCTAACTAAATAGAGGCGTGTGGCCCTGTTTCGCCCCACCTGGGAATCAAACCCAGGTCCTCTCGCTTGCAAGGCGAGTGCTCTAACCACTAAACATCAAGACAGTACGGATCAGGAGCTCACTGGTTTGAATCCTGAACTCCATTTAGTTTGCTGGTGTCAACTGGGCTTGGGGGCTGGGTGGGGGGCGAAATTGGCCTGGGCTTCCCAGGGTTAGTGAAGGGAAAACCAGAGAGATGTATGTCACCATGGTGGAGAAACCTTAGTCAAGTTTCCTTAAAAACAAGTGTTCACTCAATCCACGATTGTTTGTGGGACACTGCTCTGCACAATTGTCCACCACATTTCAACTACAAATTAAACAGTCAATTCACTTCACAATGTGCAAAGGCAGTATATCAAATGAAAGGATTACTATTACTCTACTCACCTCAGGCCCCCGATTCCACCTTTGTTCACAAATACATTTGATCAGCTTTTCTGACAAACTCGTGCTTTAAAATTCTGCCTACAGTTTTAAGAACACATCAGTTTGTGCTACTAACACGTAATATCATACAGAATTTTAAAGTATGCTTAAAAATCATGAGGCTCAGTTTGGAAGACTGTTTTATAATGAATACAGTAGAAGCCCATTTATCCGTGACTCAATGAACCGGCACTTCCACATTACCAGCACGCCAAAAAAAGTCCCCATTCGATAAACCGGAACTTATCCGGAACAATAGCAGTGGAGCATTTGTAAATGCATAAATAATAACATAATAACAGAATATTGTGTTGGTACGTATTGTTAAAACTATTCTCTTGCGCTTTTTACCTTTGCTGGTAGATGCTGCGCTTGAAGCCATGATGCTGTGGTTGAGGTTTATAGTCCAGCGATTTTTAAAATGGAGCACGGCAAGCGGGTGAAAAAAACGGAGCGCGACTTTAAAGTCATACTAGCGGCAAGCCGATAACGCTAGCCAATAACCCACATTGTCGCGCAGGTGCAGTATTTCGGTTTGCCGCTAGTAGAGTCTAGGGCTATCGGCTTGCCGCTAGTAAAGTTGCGTGACTTTAAAATCGCCCTGCCATTTCTTCACCCGCTTGGCGTCCTCCATTTAAAAAATAATTGCTAGACTGTAAACCTCAATCAGTAAAGGTGAGAAGCGCAAGAGAGTAGTTTTAACAATAAGTACCAATACAATATTCTGTTATTATCTGTTATTATTTAGTCTGGTGTGTACGGTGTGTGTTAAAAGAACTTTAATTTTCTTGTATTGGGTTTTTGGCCACACCGCCCGAATATCTGGCAGGTGCTTTAACCGGCATTGGCCAGGTCCCGCGAGTGCCGGATAAACTGGCTTTTACTATAATAATAATGATCCTTGCATTTGATATAGCTCCATAACATTATCATATTAGTATCATACCCCATTATTAATATCATATTGTTATCATATTATGTCTCAAAGTGCTTCACAGTATATACTCTGTGAAATGTTGTGACTGTGTTCGCTCCCTCCGTTCAAGCAGGCTTGTGTGTCCTCCGCTCAGCCCACCCCACCATCGGCGGTTAGGCTTTAAGCCGCTCAGCCCCCAGAACTCTATTCCACAATCCCTTTGCCTCATTTCCTCCCTTTGCCTCCTTCAAGGCACCTCTCAAGATCCTCTTCTTCCACTGTGTCTTTGGTCACTGCTACCCTCCTTCCATCCACCCTTCCTGAACCCAACCCCCAATTCGGGTCCAAATTCCTGATTCTCCAGCGCCTTGGGACATCCTCTTGACATGAAAGAGGCTAAGCACATGTCATTTTTATTGTTGTGGGCAAACCTGGTAGCTCATTCGCTCACAGCAGTATTTCACAAACAGTACAAGTGGGTATCTTCACAGTTCAAGTGTTTTTATGGAAAATAATGTGTTAAGATCGGGTGAGTTGTGTTTCCAGCAGTGTGTGTGCCCTGGGTTAATCAATGCAGTCGGCAGTAGTTCAACTCTCTCAACACTATGCACAGCTCAGTAACTTCTTACAATCCGCCTTTCACCAATGTCATCCTCCCTCACTGTGTCTCTGTGTTTTTAAAACAATATACAATAAAGACTACAAATATCCGAGCTGGCGTCTCACAATGTGGATCTCAAAATGGTTGACTCACAACTGAACACTTCAATCATACTTGTCTGTGTTAATTTATTTTGTCTCGAACAAGATGTTTCGGTCACTACACCCCAAACACTGGAACACTCACCCTCAAAACCCTCCACTTGCCCCCTCATTTCCCATCTTCAGGTTGCGCCTGTAGACCTTCCTCGTCAACATTGATTACGGTCACCTGCATTGTCACTTGGCATTGTGCTCTACTGTGCTCTGGGATGCTACCCTGTGTGAGCAGGTATTATATACATGCAAGCTGTTGTTATTGTTAAAGCCCAGGTCTATCGCCTGCTTTCACAGGCTAGTGTAAAAGATCCTAACGCACTATCCGTAAGAGAGGGAGGTTTCTCCCGGTGGCGTGGCTCACAATAGGCAAATTAATCTTTCGACCCGTGGTCACTTGTGGGATTCTGCCATGCACAAATTGGTGCAATTGGGTCTCTCCAAAAGCAGTCACGACACGGGACAGTAATTATTGGTGAAGCCCTTTCAAAATTTCAAGACAAGACGTTATATCTCTGCAAGCCTACCTTTAAATCCCTCCATGGTCTTGCCCCATCCAAGCACCTCAAATCTACCAATTCACTTCTCTCACTCAGGGCAAAAGTCCCTTCCACTTACTCATTCCTTCACCCCCTTCAAGGTTTCACCTCAAGACTATCCTCTTTAACCCAATGCATTCAGCCCTCCCAATGTAAAAGATGCATTACAAATGTAAATTTGTAACATATTGTAAATTCCTGGTTTCTATCTCTCTCAATTTGGCCACTCAATCCACAAATGTTTGTGGAGAACTGCTGTACGCAATTGGCTGCCGTGTTTCACTCACAATATTATACAGTCAACCCATCAGTTAACACACTCGTTTTTCCTTTGTCTTCTTTGTCTCCTTTGTCTTCCATGTCCTGCCTCTTTAACGTCTTTAAGAAACCTCTCCCTCCAAACAAGCCCCAGTCCTGACGAAGGGTTGTAGATCCGAAACGTTGACTCTTTTTCCTTTCTCCATGGATGCTGCCTGACCTGCTGAGTTTCCCAAGCAACTTTTGTTTTTGTGCCAGATTCCCAGCACCTGTAGTATTTTGGGTTTTCATTATACAGTCAATTCACTTCATCACTTCACAATATATTATGTGAAGCACTTTGAGACATCTCGCAGATGTGATAAAGCACTATCCTCTTTTCCCCCCTGGCCACACTTCCTGACTGTTTGTGGGACACTGTTGTGCGCAGTTTGGCTGCAGCGTTTCTCCCACAAATATAGTAAATTTTCCGACTTTCCTCTCCCCAACCATGACCCCTCCCCACCTGCTTTGGTCCCTACCTCTTTTCCCCCATTTCTTCCCTCTTGTCTTCTCCCCCTCACCACCCCGCCACCGCTCTAGTCCCAAACTTAGGACGGTGTTGTATTCTGTGAAGCACTTTGAGACGTCGACAAGACGTGCAAAGCGCTATATAAATATAATAATTATTATTTTGTTATTAATATAGCAAATGTAAGGGATGTTAGTATTATTGTTAATATCCTTTTATCCCTGCTACAATGAATCCTCGAGGAGACGATAAACTGAGCAGCCTTGGCCCAGCATAAAGCATGCATCACCTAAAGCTTTGAAGCACGTTTAAAATAATCTCGTGGACATGGTCAACGATCAGCCTCTCTCTCTCTCTCTCACACGGCATCTATCTATAGATAGCCTCCGGCTAACATTATGTTACATGCTCAGTATTTGCTCCATGGTGGTCCGGGGCAGGGGGCAATAGAAACAAAAGGGGAGCTTATTGAATGATGCTTGCTTTTTCACAATCATCAGAAGCAGCTTCTTTCAAGGCAGCTTCAGGCTTTTGGGAGGAAAGCTCAAAAGGCAAAAACCTACAATTTTATATTTAAAATGTCTCAGGGAGTGGAGCGTTGGTTCTGACGCAGGCTTCAGTGATGCAAAATGAACGTCACTGCAGCAAGTCTGCTTTCTGTTACAAACACTGAGAATGGACGTACAAGACTCAATGGAGGAGCGGTTTAGGGTTGAAATTCCAGACAGTGGTTGGGGGAGGGGGGGGAGGGGGGGTGTTGGGGGATAGTAAAGAGTGAGAAGAGAAAGCTTTGACAAATATAAGTTGAAATGCATATAACCATAAGAACCAACGACAGGTTTTATCAGAATCGCAGAGTTTTAGCATATCGCATGCCTTGGGAGAAAAGTCTGCGTCACAGACAGCAACGCGAGTCCCAATGTGCTTTCCACAGCTACCTGGGGTCCTATCTGTACCAGGGGAGATGAGAAGTGGATGGGAGCTGCAGTGAAAGTTGGGGGGGGGGGGGGTTGGAAAGATAACCAAAATTTTAGTCACAGCAGAGCTAAGACTTGAGTGAGGGGAGGGAGAGTATGAATCAGAGGGACTCAGAAATGGAGTCCCAGAAAGCGGGGCTTCGAAGCTGGTAGCTCAGCTGCTTGCTTTCTTTGGAACAGTGGAGTGGTTAAAAGCTGTCATGAAGAAAGGTTTTAATCAGCCTGGTTGGTGTTTCCTCAGCAGACTCCCCACTGTAACTCCCTCCACAATTGAGTTGAACAGTCCTCTCTATTGTCAGACAAATCATTTTGCTAATACAAGGCACTCCACAACACTAGTCCATCATTCATCACAAGCAACTGACAACCGTGGCAAAGCTGTGAGAATGTGCAGGCACAACCAGGCTCATGTCCCCATGTGAACACAACTAACACACTGCCTCCAAACCAAACAGAATTCTATAGCCCCCGTATAATTGAAAATTAATGGAATTAGCACATTCCACTCCCACCCCACCCCCATCCACTGCTGAACAGACACAACCTGCCTGCTTACCCAATACCAAGGCTTGGGGAACCCGGATGAGCGTAGAGGTTAGGATGGTCATTCAGTTTATGGCTGTTTACAGATGTTACTGTTGGCAAATCGGCTACCTCATTTGCCTACAATATACAGTCACTTCACAGTAGAATCTTGAGAAGCATTTGTGACATCTGAATGACAATGATAAGGCACTGAACCAAATGAAGGATTGTTAAGATGTTAAGTAAATACAAGCAAGGGAAGCCTTGTGGTTGTACAGGTTTACTAAGGTTGATTACTCTACTGCCTATCGACCCATCTCCAACCTCCCGTTTTTATCCAAGGTCCTTGAAAGAGTGGTTGCCTCCCAGCTCCGCTCTTTCCTTTCAACTCATTCACTCTTTGAACCCCTCCAATCAGGTTTCCGCCCAATTCATAGCACAGAAACTGCCCTGGTTAAGGTTACAAATGACATCCTAACCGCCTGTGACCAGGGCTCCCTCTGCCTCCTCGTCCTCCTTGACCTGCCTGCTGCGTTCGACACAGTCGATCACACCATCCTCCTCCAACGTCTTTCCTCCCACCTCAACCTTCAAGGCACAGTCCTTGACTGGTTCCATTCCTATCTGACCCACCGTTTACATTTTGTTTCTTCCAATAGTTTTTCTTCAAACCCCCGCACAGTTTCTCACGGCGTCCCTCAGGGCTCTGTTTTAGGCCCCCTCCTTTTCACCCTTTACACGCTCCCTCTGGGCGATGTCATCCGCAAACATGTATGCGGATGACACCCAGTTGTACCTTTCTGCCTCATCCCTCAACCCCCAGACCATCGATGTTCTGACAGCATGTCTGTCCGACATTGAGTCCTGGACGAGGGACAACTTCTTGCAATTGAACGTGAGTAAGACCGAGGCCCTCCTGATTGGCTCAAGCCAGCGCCTCCGCACATCGGGCGCTGCCAGCCTCAACATCCAAGGCTGCACTCTCCACCTCACAAAGCCAGTCAGGAACCTCGGCATCATGTTCGATCAAAAACTTTCCTTCCTCCCCCACATCCGTGCCTTGACTGGCACCGCTTATTTCCACCTGCGCAACATTGCCAGGCTCCGCAACTATCTTACCCCCCACGCTGCCGAAACACTCGTGCACGCATACATCACCTCGAGGCTGGACTATGGAAACTCTCTCCTCGTCGGCCTCCCCAGTTCCTCCATTCACAGGCTGCAGGTCATCCAAAACTCTGCAGCCCGTGTATTATCCCGCACCCGCCTCCGTGACCATATAACCCCCACCCTCGCCCGTCTCCACTGGCTCCCCATCCTCCAGAGGATCGAGTTCAAGATCCTCGTCCTCACCTACAAGGCCTTACACAGCCTTGCCCCGCCCTATTTAACCAATCTACTTTCCCCCTACAAGCCCACCCGGACCCTCCGTTCAACAGGACTTGGCCTGCTCCAAGCCCCCCGCCCGAACCGCCCCACCATCGGAGGCCGGGCCTCCAGTTTCTCCGCTCCCACCCTATGGAATACCATCCCCCAATCCCTCCGTCTCGTTTCTTCCCTTTCCTCTTTCAAGGCCGGTTTGAAGACTTTCCTCTTCGACCGTGCCTTTTGTTCCACCCCGAACTCTTCGACCTCCCCTACGTGTTTCACCCCTTCCCAAACACTCCCCTCCCAGCTCGGGTCATACGCCTCCTGTGCAGCGCCTTGGGACGTCCTCCCGACGTGAAAGGCGCTCTATAAATGTAATTTGTTGTTGTTGTTGTTATTGCCTGGACTGTGTTTGAGACCCTCCAAACAACCCAATGGAAGCTGTAGAAGTTCAACTTGCAGCTGCTGTCAGCCACATACCCCAAAAATCAGGAACATTCCTCCTCTGTTCCTCTTGCCTGTCCCCGCCTTCCCCATGTTACAAGTCGTGCCTGAAGACCTTACCCTTTGACCACACCTATGGTCAAGCTATACCACTATTAAGAGGTCTGGGACCTACCCTGCGTGAGGGGCACTATACAAACGCAAGTTGTCGTTATTGCTGTAAAACCAAACAAGAGCTTGTTGGATCCACAAGTTATTTTAATCCATTTCCACGTTGCGAATGAGCTCCCCTCCCAGCCCAGGTCACTCAGTGACATTTCAGTGCTGCACAAGCCACCGTTAAATGTCTCCATGCAGCCTCCAGCTAAATGGGCTATTTTGCATGTGGCTGTACCACTGCAATCAAATAGGTTTCCTCCCCCCACAATCACCCAGCGTCACACAGGGACCTTACACTGAAGCATAATAAACTAGGGCTGATATCCACAAAGAGAGACACATACAGAGAGAGAGAGAGATTAGAGAAAGAAACTGCATTGACCTAGTTTAAATCAGAGCGTGTGAGCGAACAAAACTAACCAGTAAGTTCACAAGGGGAAATCAGCAGCTGGAACAGGTTAATGGCAAGGGTAGCAAGGGTGGTAGAAGCCAGAACAGGTAAGAGAAACAGCAATGCTATACACAAGTGCTTCTGGTAGAGATTCTGGTAGAGATTAGCTTCTCTAAATCTAAAAAAAAGTGCACTGCACTGAAAAGCGCAGAAAAAGCATATCCAGTCGTCTTATCGAACGCACCAAAACTTAATTTTCAAGATATTAATGTGAAATATTATTACGGTCACCTCCTTCCTCCCCACCTCTTGGTGTCCGGCTCCACTACTGTTAAGTATTGTCCTGAGCGAAGGGCGGTTTATAAAGGCACGATGTTGCTGTTTAAATAAATATAATAATCCTGACTCTCAAGTAATCCAAAATTACTTGAGAGTCAGGAGTGGAGACACGCAGCAGAAACTGGTTAACTGGCTGTCCAGGAATTGTTTCGTTCTTGAAGCCAAACTGACCCGCATCTTGTTAACATTTTGAGATATGTCAGATCTACAGAACAGCTTTTCTGTGCTGCAGCACCATTCACTTCCTCCCCCCTCAACTACCTCCTTCTGCTTTGCAAGCCCCTGAAAGCCAGAGAGTAATCCAATCCTCCCCAGTCTTCAATACATTTAAAAAGATTCAAATCTGCAATCTTAGTCTAAAATCTGTAATTTTAGGAATTCGAGCCTCTCCCACACCTCCTGGGGCAAAGCTTTCAATATGAAATGCCAACGTGATCTATGAAAATTCAACTTGATTCATTTAAAATATTCTTTTTTTTAAAAAAGAGAGGGAGGTTTGCTCTCCCAAATATTCCTGGGGCTGTTATTTTAGAAGCAGAAATCTCTGAGGTTGAATAAACCTCCCAATAAACACTACCCTTGTTCCTTCTGACCTCTGTGACCTGCTCAGCTGACTGTGATCTGCTCCACGATGCCCATCCGGCTCGCCCCACCGTTGGTGGTCAGGCCTTCAGCCTTTCTGCCCACAACCTTTGGAACTCCGTCCCACAGTCCCTCTTCTCTTTCAAGGCGCAATTCAAGAACCTCCTCTTCGATTGCGCCTTCTGTCACTCTCCTATAACCTACCACTCTCCATAACCTCCCATGCCTTCCACCCTTCCTGATCCTAATCTCTCTCTCTCTCTCTCTCTCTGTATGTGTCTCTCTTTGTGGATGATCCTAACCTCCTGCTTGGGTCCAAATCCGTGTCCGTCCACCCAGCGCATTGCAACATCCTCCTGATGCGAAAGGCGCTATACAAATGGAATTTGTTGTTGTTGTTGGGAGTGTGGCACTTAAGGAACTCAAGTTGCAGAATTATAAGTGTCTGAAGTGGACAGCTTTCACCTACAAAGGACATTTTATTTTAATTCACCCACAAAGGACATTTTATTTTAATTCACCCTCTGCAATCTTGTTTACACGCACACAATCCCTAAATGTTTATGGTATATCGTGCAAAACACTGAGTGACGTCCTCCTAAGGTGAGAAGTACTCAACCAAAATCTAAGGCTATTTTTATCTTACATACTTGAAGGAGAACAAGTTGCATTTATACAGCTTTTCATGTAGTGTTAGACATCTCAATGCTAAAACACAGAGATCATAGAGGAGCAGAAGAGAAAAAACAATTGGCACTTATAGGGCCTTTCACATAGAATGAACATTGTGAAAATAACATCCCCACAAGCACGATAGACGGAAAGCAATTTGCTCCGATATAGCAGCTTTCATGTAGAATGAGTGCATTGCAGCTCTCTTGCTCTCTCTCTCTCTCACATACGAAAGACAGAAGTGGAAGAAAAGAGTCGCTCCTATAAATAAATATTTTGGAAGCACTCAACAAACATGATGGAGAGCAAAGGCAATGTCTACAAGTAGTTCACATCAGAGCCCCAGCGTTAGATAAAACAAGAGATCAAGGGTATTGCCCTTCTGTACTGAAAGGGTTGCCTGTGGATTGTGTATATATCAATGGGCATGAGCCATGTGCATTCTCTTTAACCTTCAGAGCAATGATAACAGACAAAGGTGCAACAGAAAAACTATTAAGGGTCGATGGGTGTGGGTTTAAAGGGAACAAGGTGGAGGAGAAACAAATACTGCACTTCAGGAAATCTATTTCTGTAACCCATATAAAGGACAGCTGGGCCTAAACCTGTGGACTAGATATTCATGCGTGTTTTCACCTTTCTCCCCATCCCATCAGACACACACACACACTCAATTCACTCAAAACAAATTCATTGGTCACATTTTTTTTTTTTTTTTTCCCCCAAAAAAATCCTTGTTCAGCAATTGGTAATCAAACAAAAATCCTTGAGTTCAATGCAGCCCCCATAACACTAAAATGTCACCCAATGCTTTGTGTGAAATTGCTGTCTCTCTTTCGAGGTGAGTGCTGTAAGCAAATAACTGCAACCCTACAGGACTCAATTAAGATCCACTGGTCGGTTTTCAGGCCTCAAGAGATGAAGTGTAGACACACAGGTACAGCCCGTGTGTACGGATGGTGTTTGAGTAGCTTCCTACCTCTCTCCGCCTTGATGCCCAACAGCTTTGTTTAATCTTCCACACCACAGCAGCCACCAGCAGCAGGGACAGAAAACAACTGCAAAATATCAAAAGCATATTGTCAGCCTCCCACAAGAGGAGATAAAACACCGGTCAGTTTTACAGCATCTCATCACATGGAAATGACTAAGAAATACTTTAGTGGTAATAGTCAGCCTGGCTCAGTTGGTAGCACTTTTGCCCGAGTCAGATGGTCGTGGGTTCAAGTCGCACGTCAGGACATTGAATTCATAGTCTGGGTTGACGCTCCAGTGCAGGGCTGGGGGAGGACTGGGTTCTTGAAGATGCCATCCTGCGAACAGGCAGTGAATGGACCACCCAATTGTGCCTGTTATAATAACAATAACCCTTTCATTTGATATATCGCCTTATCAAGTCATTCGAGCATCTCAAAACGCTGCACGTGATATACTGTAAAGTGAATTGACTGTATATTTTGTGAGCGAAATAAGTTTGGATGTTCAGGTTGGCGTTAAAGGTCCTCCGGCATTACTTGAAAAGAGATGTGAGTCATTATACACACAAGAGATGTCCCAGAAATAGCCCACATGGCCACCGACAAATTTTATGTGGAGGTTTATACAGTAAAAGCCCGTTTATCCGACACCCTTGGGACCTGGCCAATGCCAGTTAAAGTGTCTGCCGGATATTCAGCTGAAAATGAAAAAAAATTTCAATGCATTTTTCCGGATAAATTCCGGTTAATCAAATGCGGACCTTTTTTTTGCGATGCCGGTTATACGGAAGTTACAGTTGATCGGGTGCCGGATATACAGGCTTTTACTGTACAATGAGAGAAACTGTTCTTTTTGAATAGTATCGCAGGACCTTTCATGTCCACCTGAAAAATGGGAAGATGGGACCTCAGTTTAGCATCTCATCTGAAAGACCACATCTCCTGACAGTGTAGTGCTCCTCAGTTAGCAACCTCGACTCCGCTTAAGTCCTGAAGTTGAGTTTAAACCCACAGACTTAAAATATTAACAATAGTAATAATAATAATCCTTGCATTGGATATAGAACTTCCTCACATCATTGAGACATCTCAAAGCACTTCACAGAAAATATTGAAAAGTGAATTGTCTGTGTATTTTGTGTGTGAAATGCTCCAGCCAATTGTGCACGACAGTACCTTCTGTCCTACAGAGTGAGAATGCCATTGATCGAGTCAAGCTGACAACTTCTCACACGGTTATTCAAATGTACAACAACAACAATTTGCACTTATTGGGGCCTTCCACACAGGGTAGCGTCTCCAGAGCGCAGAAGTAAGCTCACCATAACAAATAGTTTATTTGTGCCAAACTACTTTACCGGAAACACTTAAGAGAAAAGCGCGAGCAAAGGTTCGTAATGAATGAAACAAAAGGATTACGTGGGAATTGAAATTAAAACATTTAAAACCTGAGAGGCATTTCTCTAAACTTTTGAGTGTTGTGTGGCATTGTTACATTTGACTGAAGCTCACTGAAAGGGTTTTGGAGCCTTGCAACACACAGGACTTAACAAGGCTGTAATATTGGGTTGCAAACCACAATTTTTTGTGAAGCAAAAGGAAGTTTGGGGAAGGAAGGAAAAAGGATGAATCCCCATTGACCGCTGTCCCCAAAGCTGTAAAAATGTAATTTGTAATGCAGACAGCAGTATTTAAAGAATTTAGTGAGTTAAGCATGACCAAAGCAATAGAAATTAATGGATACAGTTACAACTATCTCACAGTTCAAAGCTTTTAGCCTTGCATTAGTTGCTTGCACTTCTGTTAGTATATTGATCTAAATCGTTCTGGCTCAGCGGTGGTGGGGAGGGGGAGGGGGGAGGGGTGTGTGTGGAAGGCAAAATGTAACCAGGATCTCTCTGGGATTAAACTGAATCTGTGATAACACACAGAGGTGGTACATAACAATGAAAGCCTGATGTTTTTATGCTCTATAAATATCATCAAAAAATTCTTACTGCTAGGTAAACAGAGGCATGGAGACTTTCCTAAGGTTTCGCACTGCCCCGAAATGGAACCCGGGCCCTCTCGCTTCCGAGGGTAGTGCTCTAACCAATACCCCACGGGACTCCACGAGCGTTGAGGGGGGAAACATGAAACGATCTACTAAAAGCTGAGGCTACAATATTGAAAAAGAGAATGGGTTCAGTATCTGAAGATGAATAGGGTGAGGGGGGGGGGACTGGGGAAGGGGTGGAAACCAGCAATGTGATTGGTACTAAGTTGTTGCCCTCTGTGCTGTAATGGTTATAATTCATTACAGCGTCCTCTTTTCATGAGCATTAAGGCAGCTCTCCCTTGCTCCCCAGTTCTACTTCTGCTCACATCACGGCATTCTCTGTTGCAGTTAGGACAAGGGTGTAGGTCCGCTTAACTCCAGAGCTACAGAATCCTTTTTAAATGCGATTCTGTGAAGCAGTTGGTTAGACTAATCCATCTAAAGCTCTATTGATCAATTACGCTATAGTACATAATGTTACAGTCAGTCATTCACCCACAGGGACCGGTAACAAATAAGTAAAAGGCAGCCAATTTTAGAGGTCGATTGTAACAGTACTCAGTTTTGAGTCTAATGTCAATAGCCCTGAATTATATGATGGAGAGAGCTCTCTCATTCAGTTAATATAAATGGCAGGTCTTCAGAAATCTGCTAGTGCCAAATTGTAATCGGTTTGGAACCAAATGTTGAGTGGACGACATGAAGCCAAACTATTAGTTGCACTCGCACTATATTGGGTCTCATTATCCATGGTCAATAATCCACATTTCAGTGGTGTTCAGTAAATTCAGCGCACGTTCAACGAGATTCACTGCAATAATCCTAGCATTTAATACGGTGCCTTATCACATCTTCAAGACATCCCAAAGTGCTTCTCTACACTTTGTTTTTAAATGTAGTGACTGGATTTTGAGGTGAATACAGAAGTCATTTTCTGCATAACAAAGATCCACAGTGGAGTGACTATGTATGTGTATGTGAACATAACAGCTAATTTGTGCACAATCCTGAATTACTGATTTTATTTGAGGGATTATTGCTCAGTCAAAGGACAGCGCTTCCCACAATGTGGCACTCCTCCAATTCTGCTCCGGAATCTCAGACGAGTCTGAGCTCAGATTCCTGACAAGGCGCTTAAACTCACAACTTTCTGACAAAGAGAGCGCTGCAGGTAAAGCACACCCACAACCCAATGCCTCGGCTCGATTGGCTCTGGCCTCCGACTTGTCGCTCGTGCCTTCTTTTCCACCATTGGTGGCTGCACTTTCATCCA
Organism: Hydrolagus colliei; assembly: GCA_035084275.1. Taxonomy (NCBI): domain Eukaryota; kingdom Metazoa; phylum Chordata; class Chondrichthyes; order Chimaeriformes; family Chimaeridae; genus Hydrolagus; species Hydrolagus colliei. Next base: position 8,243,366 of record CM068742.1, on the reverse strand, counting down.
CTACAAGGCACGAAACCCTGGAACACTCTTCCTATATCCATACAACAAGGGCGCCTCTGTCCCTACACCTTGCCCCCTCCTGTCCCCAGCCTGAAGTCCCTCCCTCCCGGTGGCTCTGCGTCATGCTCCATCACTGTCAAGTGTTCTGGGACGCTACCCTGTGGGAGGAACAGTATATGAATGCAGGTGAAGGGAATTTCAAAGGAGAAGAAATTATCAATGGAAGGGGTGGATGTGTGTGTGTGCGTGTGTGTGTGTTATGTGCGTGTGGAGGAGGAGGCAAAGACCTCTTCAGAATCCTGGTCCAAGCCACAAGCTAGTAGGCCTAGACTTCTCCACAGCCATGCTTCCAAACTTTAGAAACAAGTTAGACACTTTGCATTGAATAGAGAAGCAAAGTGATAGAGAATGATTTTATATAGCCGTTTTGCAAAGTTATTACTAGTCATCAAAGCCAATGGAGCAGAGTAGATTGTCACACTTTTCAATGTGATGGTAACATTAAGGTAATTCCAAGCTCTCTTAAGGATGACGCAGCTCACTGCACACACAGCCCCACACGGAAGACAAAGAAAGGAGCTTAGACTCGCAAAATGCAATGCTGTCAGATCACAACCAGAATCAGACTGATCAGCCTATCTGCTTTCAGAAATCCACTCCCCGTATTCTCACCCACACTAAACTCGGTTCCCCCATCATACCAATCCTCGCCAGGCTTCCACGCCTATCTATCACAGAATGGATCGATTTCAAGATCCTTCACTCGTCCACAAATCCTTTCATGCCCTGGTATTTCCCTTTCTGACTCGTTTCTCCCCACTCGACTGTCCGCTGGCTCCACTCGACCGGCTCTGCCCTCCTGCTTGTCCTTCGTCACCTCCGCTCCACCATCCGCACTGTGGTTTCAGCACCCCCAAAATCTTTGGAACTCTCTCTCCATCAATCCCTCAGTCTTACCCCCTCCTTCCCTTCTCTTAGATCGCAGTTGAAGACCTTCATCTTTGACCATGCTTACGGTCACGTCCTCCCGGCTTGACATCAGGCTCCATCACTGTTTAGTGCTCCGAGACTCTGACCTGTGTGAAGGGTGCTATGTAAATGCAAGTGGTTGTCTAGTGGGTTGATTAATGACTGGAAGAAAATGCCAGGAAGCGTGGTTGAGGCCAGGACACTGCACAATAGTTTTTTTTAAAAAACAGCTCAATACTGTGTTGGGAGAACGGTAGGAGAGAGATTTCATCATCCAAACCAATCTCAGCGAATAATAATAATAATAACCCTTGCATTTGATGTAGCGCTATTCACATCTTCTAGACATCTCAAAGCTCTTCACAGAATATACTGTAAAATAAATTATCTATATATTTGTGGGCGAAACGCAGCAGGCATTTTGCGCACAGCAGTGTCCCACAAACAGTCGTGGATTCAAATGACCAATTTATGATTGTTTTGTTTTTGAGGGATTATTATGAAGCATGTGGAGTAAGGAAACTTGCCCAAGGTTTTACCCTGCCTCGAATCGAACCCAGGTTTCACACTTGTAAGGCGAGTGCTCTAACCACTGAGCCACTGAACTATAGGAATACATTTGTGGCAGGTGGATTGTAGGATCCATCTTCTGCACAAAGACATTTTTTTCATAACTAGCCTTTGATAATAATATTTATAATAATAATTCTTGCATTTGCTATAGTGCCTTATCATGTCGAAGGATCTCTCAAAGCACTTCACAGATTTACAATAAACGGCAGTGACTGTATATCTGTGGGTAAATGCATCAGTCCAATTGCTCCTAGCAATGTTCCAAAGATCAGCCATTAAATAAGTGACCAATTTTATTCGGCGGATTATTGGCCAGAGAGAAACAAACTACTCTCTCTTTCCAAATGGTCGCCTGTTGTTAAATGGTCTTTATCATCCATCTCAACAGTAGGGTGACTTTTCAGCCGAAGGAACTCAACTCTGACAATACAACTCCCCCCATCCCACCCAGCACCCCCCCGCACCCCCACCAGCTTAGCATTGACGCGTCATCTTATGACTATATGAGTTCAAGTCCCAACATGGGATTTGAACTCACAACGTTACGAAGCAGAGGTGAGAGTGCTACCACTGAGCTAAGCTGGGGTCCTTTTCTTCCAGGGACAGTGTGCAAGCACATCCCAGCAAGTCAGAGCGAAACCTTGGGCAAGTTTCCTTACTTCACACACCTGATAATAATTCCTCCAAAACAAAACAATAATAAATTGGTTATTTCAATCAACAACTGTTTGTGGGGACACTGCTGTGCGCAAAATGGCTGCCGCGTTTTGTCCACAAATATACAGTCAATTCACTTTACAGTATATTCTGTGAAGAGCTTTGAGACTTCTAGATGTGAAAAGCGCTGTGAAATGCAAGGATTATTATATAAGTTATTCTCAATGGCAGTGTAGTTCGCATAAGTCATTCTCAATGGCAGTGTAGTTCGTATAAGTCCTCGATACAAACTGGCACAGCCGAGGCAAACTCTCCCCCAAAACATATGGTATTGGTATTGAAGCGCTCTGAGTCGCAGGCCGGCGTGGAGGACGCTATATAAATCGAAGTTGTTGTTGTTGAAGCAAAGTGTCACCCTGAAATGCATCAAGTGCTTTAATGATGTCTCAACGATGTGATAAGACACTACATCAAATTGAAGCATTCTTCTTCTTATTATTAAAAACCTTCAATCCTATAGTGGTTTTCAAATCATTTTACCACGAAAAGTGGGGAATCACAGAGCCAGGAGAGGACAGAGAATTTAATTACACTAATGATCTTTATAGGCCAGGCCGAGGTCTCACATTTTGTTACAGAATAACAACAATCCTTACACTTGGAATCATGACTTTCAGTTAGGAGGACAACAGAAAGTGCGTCCCAGGATTTAATGGGAAGCAGAGTGACTGTAGGTAAACATGGCTGCCAAATTCTACTCAGTAACGTCCCACAAACTGCTGTGAAACAAATGACAATTTTTTATTTGGGGGATTGTTGGTCAGGACACCGAGAGAGACAAACTCCCTTCTCTTTCCTCCTTTCTGAAAAAAAGTACATCCATAACTCTACCAGGGTTGTTGCTAACTATACCTCCTTTGTGAAGTCCACATGCGTGTAATGTAACAATAATAATAATTCCGGCATTTGATATTGCACCTTATCATGTCATTGATATGTCTCAAAGCATTTCACAGAATATACTGTATTATATGCTGCGAATTGACTGTATTCTGTGAAACACAGCAGCCAATTCACCTTTATATTTTTAGTTCAAAATGCATGGAACACCTTTTACATCGGAGTCCTGTAGGGTAGTGGTTAGAGCACTTGCCTCGCGAGCGAGAGGACCTGGGTTTGATTCCCAGATAGGGCGAAATGTTGGACAAGTTTCCCTACTCCACACGACCCTGTTTATCCAGCAGTAAGTAGGAAAACGGTTTTTAGTCAATTGGCAGATAATGTTTTCGGAGGTAATCCCTTAAAAAAAATTCAATCTGCAAATCTTTGTAGGACACTGCTGTGCGCAATTGGCTGTTGCCAATTCTCTCCTAGTCAGCCTCCCCAGTTCCTCCATTCATAGGCTGCAGGCCATCGAAAACTCTGCAGCCCGTGTACTATCCCGCACCCGCCTCCGTGACCACATAACCCCCACCCTCGCCCGTCTCCACTGGCTCCCCATCCTCCAGAGGATCGAGTTTAAGATCCTCGTCCTCACCTACAAGGCCTTATACGGCCTTGCCCCATCCTACTTAACCGATCTACTCTCCCCCTACACGCCCACCCGGACCCTCCGTTCAACAGGACTTGGCCTGCTCCAAGACCCCCGCCCGAACCGCCCCACCATCGGAGGCCGGGCCTTCAGTTTCTCCGCTCCCACCTTATGGAATACCATCCCTCAATCCCTCCGCTTCGCCTCTTCCCTTTCCTCTTTCAAGGCCGATCTGAAGACTTTCCTCTTCGATCGTGCCTTTTGTTCCACCCCGAACTCTTTTACCTCCCCTTCGTGTTTCACCCCTTCCCAAACACTCCCCTCCCAGCTCGGGTCACACGCCTCCTGTTCAGCGCCTTGGGACGTCCTCCCGACGTGAAAGGCGCAATATAAATGTAAATTGTTGTTGTTGTTGTTGCGTTTCGCCCAGAATATACAATCAATTCACTTTACAGTATATTCTGTGAAGGGTTTTGAGACATGTCGAAGACATGATGAGGTGTTACATCAAATGCAAGTATTATTATTATTACTGTTATTATTATGCTTTGTTTCAATTTGACTCAGCGGTTGCTCAGTTCCATTGCTCTTTTTTGATCGTGTGTGACAGCGCCACCTAATGTTGATTGGCTAGACCACTGGGCTAGACAACAAACAACAACAACAAATTATGTTTGTGAAGCACGTTTCATGTCGATGGGACTATGTGATTCAAGTCACAATTTGGACCAAGATCCTTCTGACTGAGAGGTGAGAGTGCTACTGACTAAGCCCAGCATTAACCAAAGGCATTGTTACAGAGCCTAGATTTACTAACTCAGAAAGAGATGCTGCAAAGTGCATGGATTTGGGGATGGAGTCGAAGAGAGCAGGGGCACAGTGAGTGAAAGCCCCCTCACACAGGGTAGAGTCCCAGAGCGCGTGAGGAGGGAGGTGACCGTAATCACGGTCAAAAGGAAAGGTCTTCAGGCATGACCTGAAGATGGGGAAAGAGCGGGCCAGTCGGACGGGTTGAGTGGCTGAAAGCACAACCACGGATATTGGAATGGAGGCCACGAGGGACAATCAGGAGGCCGGAGCTGGTCGAGCGGAGGTGGATTTTAAGATTAAATTCTGCAGTCTCTAATTTTGAAGGAGGTACATACCTGTTCCTTATTAAATATTTTGGATCTCTGTGGGGGGAAAAGGAACAATATGCGGGGGGAAGAAGCGCAACCAGATCCATAACTGAAATCTGACAGAGTGCAAACTGTAACAGGTAAAGGCAGCTTTAAGTGAAAACAGTGTTTTTTTCATATACCACACCGGCTCTGATAAATGAAAGCTGTTTATCAAGGCAGACACCATTCCAGCTCAGCAAAGCCCCATTCGTCTCCCGCGCACACTACAAGCTGACAGCTCTATTAAAACAGAAGAATCCGTCTGATGTATCGACAGGAGGGAAAGGAGTCGTAAAAAAATACATGCACCTGGGAGAACAGAGGAATCTCGCTTTGTGAAAGTCCTTATTCCTGCCCCTCTTCTTGTTGAAGGTAGTTTGGCCCACAAATACACAGTCAATTCACTTTACAGCGCTTTGTGAAGTTTCAACAACAACAAAATTAGATTTATGGAGCGCCTTTCACGTCGGGAGGACGTCCCAAGGCACTGGACAATAATATACGGTACATATCAAATGCAAGGATCATTATTAATATTACTATTGTTACAAAGTCGCTCTGGCCAGTGGGGTGTGGCTCCATTGGTGCTCTCTCTCCCACTGAAGCTAATTTCATTGCATTGCTTTTTTCCCTAAAGATAAACTTTTTAGAATCACAGAATCCCGGAGTCCCTCTGAATTGCTTTCTCCCTCACCTCATTCAAGTTCTGCGTCTTCTTTGGGTCTTCCCTCCATCTACCAGCGCCTTGGGGCACCTTGTCAATATTCTTGTCGATTCAATCCACAACTGTTCATGGGACACTGCTGTGCGCAATTTCGGCCACACAATATACAGTCAATTTACTATACAGTATATTCTGTGTAGCGCTTTGAGACGTCTGGAAGACGTGCAAAATGCTATATGAAAAGCAAAGATTATTATTATTATATCTTCACGACCAAATGGAGCTGTATAAAGCTTTGCTTCAACAATCCCTTTTTGTTTGTGGAAAAGCATTACGGAAATGCATTATGGAGACGTGGAATGCATACAGGAGATCTTAGAGAGGGACGAGAGTGTAAACTCACAGCAATACTTTCAGTTGCACAATGACAAGAGGAAAAGAGGATACGGGTTTAGAGCTGCGAAGGGCAATTGCAGGTGAGATACCAGCAAGTTTTCCTGTACCTGCAGGGCAGGTTCCCAGGAAAGGTGGTTAAGGCCAGGATTTTGGTATACATCTAAAAAGCAGCTGGACGCTGTAATGGGAGGACGACAGAGTGGGTGTTCTGGAGGCATGAGATCAAATACGCCAAAGAGCCTTCTTCATCCAAACCCATCTTGTGATTCAGGTACAGCTCCTCCTCACAATAAGAATGAGGTGGGGTGCGGGGAAATAAGAATTTGCTTGGCAAATGAATACTATGTTCCATTTGGTTTGCCTTCCGGCAACCAGGACATGGGCCTCGACCCAAATCTACGTAATGTTTCCTGAGATATTATTTTCTAACAGGAATAATAATTCAAACACAGGGCAGGGAAAGCCAACCCTTCACGTCTATTTGTAACTGAAGGTCCGTCAACATCAAAGCACGAAACCGACAGCGAGAAGAATACCACTCGGCCCATCATACCTGGGCTGGCTCATTGAAAAGCAATACAATACTTACAGCGCCATTCAGCTGCCCTGTCAGGAAAGGGGCTTGCAGGGGATCTGAGGGTAGGGTGGTGGAGGGAGGGGGGGCATGAGGGTGGATGAATCTGCTTACTCTGTGAGCCTCTGGGGACTCGTTGGGCTTAATGGCCTCCTTCTAAGCTGTATTCTTCTATCTTTCTAACATTTCCCCATAACCACTTAAAACTCCTACACTTACACCGCGTCTATTCTACTGAGATTACATCCGTCCGGTAATGGGGTGCCTAAAAATGTACACAATGTTCCAACTGTGGCCAAGCTAACTTCTTGCTCAAGTTGTGGTTGCTTTAATATTATCCTCGAAAGTATTTCTTCATTTCGCTTTTTACTGCAGCGCAGGGGAGTCATAAATCTTGATTATTACAGTCTCATGCAGCAAATTACCAGAAGCCTTGAAATTCCAGCCTGGCTTACCCTGCAACGCTATCCCGTCTTAAACAGTTGAGATTGTGCAGAACTGTGAAAAATTCTTCAAATTCATTTGCAGGCTTTTTTAATATAGGAGCTATAGAATGTTGGCTTTGAAACGAAAGCTGAATTTGAGTCTGCCCCACAGTTCAGCACCACCATAAATTATTAATGCCAAAAATGATCCTGGGGCGAAGACTGTGTGGAATTTTGGTAGTTTCAGCAATCCATATACATCAAACTAATCCCAAAACTGATCTCTCTTTGGATGGAGGAGGAGGTGATGGTGTCCAAGTTGACTTTGGACGCTGCTCGAGTCGAACAAAACAGACCCTGATGTGTCCGGCTTAACTGGCTTCCATGTGTACACACACACATATATATAAATGTATAGCACAGATTTCAAGCTTCGACTCACCTGAAAAACGTGACGAAGAATTGCACCAAATCCATTAAGTTATTGTGCTGAGAAAAGGCGATCTGCAAAATAACAACAACAAACTCATCAATACAGCGCCGGGTAGCGCTATGTGTAGCACCTCAGGATGAAGGTTTGACTCCTACAATAAGACCTTGATAATCCGGCCCGGTTGGGCCCAGTCACCTCCCAGATTTAGGAGTTTGCCGGGATTTAGAACCTACCCTAGAAATGGCTGGGGCAGCCCCCCCCAACCCCACATATCCGACGTGAGCAGTAAACACAGCCCTGAAGCCAAACAATGACCGAGCTCCACCCACAGCGCTGGGTGACGGAGTGGCCAGGCCGGGAACTGCAAGCAGCTGTTCCAAATTTTGGAAGATTTGTCGGACATCGGAAAAAAAAATCTAATACTGTATTTTGAAATCTTGACAGTTTTAGGGAGTTGTCGGCTTTCAGAATGTTGGATTATTGAGTTTTTACTGTTTTGAATCCAGGCAGGTCAGGGCGAAACCTTGGGCAAGTTTCCTTACTCCACACGCCTAATAACAATCCTTCCAAAAAAAACTAATATAATTGGTCACTTCAATCCACGACTGTTTGTGGGACGCTGCTGTGACCAATTGGCTGCCGTGTTTCACTCACAATATATTGTGAATATATTCAATGTAACACGGCAGCCAATTGCGCGCAGCAGTGTGAAAAGGACTATATCAAATGCAAGGATTATTATTATTATTATAATACATAACCGCATATGGAGACACAAGGGAAAGTTCCTCAGAGTTGATCTTGAGTTTGTGTGAAGTGCAGGTGGGTGGGGGGAGGGAGGGGAGGTAGGGGATTCCTGGAGGATGTTACTTGCGAAGGCACCTTTCTGGTGTTGAGTTCCATTTACCCTTTGGTATTCGAGCACTGTTCAATCCCACTGCTCTAAGGAGGCTGCTTTAACACAGTGCACTGCATTGTCAGAGGTGCCGTCCTACCAATAAGACATTACACTAAGGTCCATTCAGCCTGTTGAGGTGCATATTAAAGATCCCGTGGTGCTTTATAAAAAGTGAAAAGAGTTTTCCCTGGTGCCCTGCCCCCAATTGCCCAGCAAAGCGATCATTCACTTTTTGCCAGCCATTGTTGCACACAAATTAGTTCTTGTGTTCACTGAGAATACACGGCTCCATATTTCACAGTAAAATCCCATGAAGCGCTTCAAGAACTAAAGTGTAGTGGGTTAGAGCTCCTGTGGCTCAGTGGTTAGACCACTTGTCTTGCAAGCTGGGGAGACCAAGCTGGGGGGACCTGTGTTCGAATCCAGGCAGGTCAGGGCGAAACCTTGGGAAAGTTTACTTACTCCACACGCCTAATAATAATCCCTCAAAAAAAAACACAATAATAAAATTGGTCATTTCAATTCACGACTGTGTGTGGGACACTGCTGTGCGCAATTGGCTGCTGCGATTCGCCCACAAATATACAGTCAATTCACTTTACAGTGTATTCTATGAAGCGCTTTGGGATGTTGGTAAGATGTGGAAAGCACTATATCAAATGCAAGGATATATATATATATATATATATATATCTATATAGAGCAAACAAGAGGTCCCAGGGTTAATTCCCAAGCAGGGAGAAATATGAGGCAAGTTTTCTTACTCCACGTAATACTGTTTATCTATCAGTGAGAACTCGCTCGATTAGTAGGTATTAATAGTGGGTACTAATCCCACAAAAAAAATGGGGTCACTGAATTCACAACCGTTTGTGGGATACCGCTGTGCGAAATTGCCCACCACAGTTCGCCAAGTCAATCCACTTTACAATCTGTTCTGTGAAGAGCTTTGTGACATCGCAACTATGCGATGATGTATTATATCAAATGCGAGGATTATTATTAATACTGATTCGATAATTTAAAAAGGTTTTGAGTGGCAGTCAAAGGGTTAAGGGGACTCGGGGAATACAAAGACGGTTTGTGCAGAACTCTCCCACTTCCAATTAACATTCATCAGATAAAACAGAACCCGGCAATGCTAGAATTTAATGTCGTGGAAAACGGTTATAATCCTGACATTTAGCTAAATATAATGCTTCGATGGTTTAAAACAAAAGCCATGAATCAAACGACTGAAGGTCTTACCTCCTTGAAACGCACACAAGACAGTTTCACAGAGGAGTAGATTTAATCGCTTCCCATTCAAAACTTCGTGAAAAATCTGCCCATTACACTTCTCCCAAGGCAACCCAAAGTTTCCAACTGTTGCTCGATGACTGACACCAAGTACAGGCAGTAAAGACCGTAGAGATACAAAATTCGGATTATGGTAAAGATCCCGATCATATTCATCGTAACTTGCATATCGAACCAGCTCTCTGAGAGTGCTTAAAACACATTTTTGAGCCTGTGCGCAATTTCAGAGCAGCCGATACGTATCTCATCAGCTCAAAATGAGCGATAGCAAATGTCCAGCTGCAAATTAAAAAAAAAGTTGTCAAGACAAACTGAACAAGTGGCAAAAAATGGAAGTGCTAGAGAAACAGCCAGAAAAAACAGCAACCTTTCCAGGAGTTCAGAAAGGCACCGCCTATCTGCAAACTTTCCGTTTCCTTTCCCGGAGAGTCCATGCCCTGCAGTGTTAGGTTAACCCTTCCGTTTCAAAGTGTTAACCCTTACAAAGCTTACTCAACGCTCGCTGGCAATTCAAAAAAAGTGGGCTTAACTAAGCTCCAGTTTTAATAGACAGCGAGGACCCTGGTTTGATGCTCGGGGGAGTGGGGGGGGGGGGGGGGGGGAACAAAATCTCATGCAATTCGCCTGACTGCACGAGCCTTTGTTTACCTGGCAATAAGTAGGAACCCAGTTGTCAGTCGATTGGTGGGTTGCTTATCTGGGGATAATAATCCCTTCAAAACAATTAGATAAATTTTAAAAATCCATGACTGTCTGTGGGACACTCCTGGGCGCAATTGGCTGCCACAAAATATACAGTATATCTGTGACGTGCTTTGAGACATCTCAAAGATGCGAAAAGGTGCTTTATAAGGGTTATTATTAATAATGTTATTAATAATTATTAATGATGTTATTAGCTCGGGTCACACGCCTCCTGTGCAGCGCCTTGGGACGTCCTCCCGACGTGAAAGGCGCTCTATAAGTCTAATTTGTTGTTGTTGTTATTAATAATAATGACCATAATATTATTAACAATACTAATGCTTATATTTGATATCACGCCTTTCACTTTGGGAGGACATCTCAAAACACTTCACAGTAAAGTGTAGTGACTGTATTTTGTGGCGAATGAACACGGTAACCAATTTGCACACAACGTCCCACACACAAACCGCCATAGTAAAAAAAAAATCATTTTGCTCTTTTGACATTGTGAGATCTTGAGAAAGCACGATTTTGGCAAGATGCAACTGTAGAATTAACTGACTGGGTTAGGAAAGGTGTCTGTGTCAAACCATTAAAATATGCAATTAACAGAGAGAGAGAGAGAGAAGGGCATAGGCACAGGAATCACCTTTTCAACATTAAACATTTAAAGGATTCGATTAAATGGATGCTGACAGGCTGTATCCACTTGTTGAAAAAAGGCGTTTGGGGGGAGGGGGGGGGGGGGGGGGGGGGAGAGAGACCTGAAGTGTTGAAGTGTTCAAAACATTATAAAAGGGTTTTCTAAGGTTAACATAAAGAGGTTGTTTCCACTGGCTGGGAAGTATGTAACCAGGACACAAATATAAGATAGAAACTTGTGGATCTAACAGAGAATTCAGAGGAGTCAGCTACGCCACAGAGCAGTACTCAGGTTGTGGAACTGTGGTTGAATCAGGTAGTGTAGATACATTCAAGAAGAAGCTATATCTTCACATGACAGGGAGGGGGATGGAAGGAACGGGTGAAGACTCATGTAGAGTATAAACACCGAACATGTACTTGTTGGGCTGAGTTGCCTATTTCCATGCTGTACATTCTTTGTAAGTAGAGGGCATAAACATAAATTAAACACAAGCAGATTTATTAGGGAGTTAAGGAGGAAAATCTTCTCTCAGAGGTATTGAGAGTGTGCAATTCACTGCCAGGACCTGTGGTTCAAGTAAAAAGCATCAATGTATTTAAGAAGAAACTTGAGGCACACACGAGGAGAGAGGGAATAGTAGGGGTGGATTATTAATATTGGCACTAACTTTTGGGGGGCTCATTTCTATTTTGTATTGTCCGACGTAACTACCATCTCTTCCTGCACGTTTTACTGAACAAACCGTTTGGGGGGGGGAAATGGAGCTGAAAAGAGAAAGCGCAGGGAGGGAGAGAATGGCTTGTGCATCTATTCTCTTAGTGTCCACATTGACGACCTTCATAGTAAAGAGGATGGGTTTTTATCTGATAGTTGTTACCATAGGGAATGCACGGGTAAGGTGGTGGAAGCAGATTCTACAGTAGCTTTCAAAAGGGAATTGGATAGGTGCTTGAAATAACAAAATGTCAGGGCTATGGGGTCAGAGCGGGGGAGTGGGACTAGTTGGATAGCTCTTTCAAAGAGCTGGCACAAGCACAATGGGCTGAATGGCCTCCTTCTGTGCATTCTAATAAAACAACTCGCATTTATATTGCACCCTCACTCCGGGTAGTGTCTCAGGAGCGCTTAACAGTGCCGGAGCCTGACCGTGACAGCTCAAATTATTGCTGGAGATGATTCACGCACTGAAATTAGTCATAGAAGAATACGGCCCCACATTACACAACTTCATGAGGTTTTAGCAATAAAAGTGGGCAGTCTGGTTTGAATTAAGCTGAGGTTCGCCTGGCTTTTCACGTCAATAGTTTAATTTAATCATCTTATCGCAGAGTTGTTGAGATGTGTAGCAGAGACCAAGAAATAGGAAATCTGTGATTTGCTCATTTAAAAAAAAAATCCTTGCATGTTCAGAGGATGTCTCAATATTTACTGTAAATCCTAGTGACTGTACTTTGTAGGAGAACACAGAAGCTAATAGTTACAAATATCCATCAGAACAGGCAGGCAAGACCTCGGTTAACACCTCATCTGATGCACTCAGCCTCCACTCCCTTCCTCCAACCCTCTCTCAGCACTGCACTGGAGTGTCATCTTAAGACTATATGAGTTCAAAGTCCCGTTGTGGAGATTGAACCCAAAACCTTGTGTCTCAAGAGGTGAGAGCACTACCAACTGAGGCAGACTGAGGCAAAACATTTCTCTCTTTGATAAAATTGTATTCTGCCCTCCAATATCCCGCTAACAGGCCAGACTGGCTGGTCTGTCATCGCTAGTGCCTTGGAATACTGCGCATTGATAGGGTAAATAATATGGACAAATTGGAGAAACAATAATGTGAAGGAATTAACTTTGAATAATAATAAGAATCTTTGCGTTTGATAAAGCATGTCATTGAGCCATTTCAAAGCTTCTCATGGAGTATACTGTAAAGTGAATTGACAGTATATTTTGTGGGTCAAACGCTGCAGCCAATTGGGCACAGTTCCATACTCCTGAGGTGAAAGGTACTTTACAAATGTTGTTGTTGTTATTATGGATGGAGTGACCGAGCAAAGTTTTTCAAAGGAATAATTACCCCTGGAAAGCGAAAGGGATCCTCTAATCCACTATCAATCGGGTTCCTATTTACTACTAGATAAACAAGGGCGTGTAGAGTAACAAAATTTGCCCATGGTTTTCACCCCTGGTCCTCTTGCTTGCGATGTGAGTGCTCTAGCCAATATGCTACATACAGGGCTTCAAGTTGATCATTAAAGAAATTAAAAAGAGAATATTTTCTCTGAGAATATTTCTTTACACAAAGGGAATTCTTTGATGAAGCAGAGTATTTTTAAAAAAGAATTTGGCAGACGCTTGCAATAGAGAGGAACCTTCCAGGGTGTGGGGAGCGTGGAGAGTTGGACCAGGCAAGGCAACTCATGTGAACACCCTTGGGCAGAACTGATCCATCCATTTCTGTAGCTGCACTGTGGTTTTTAAAATGATGGGAGTCATTCATCAGAAAGGAAGTAGATTACCAATATAATAACTGGCAGGCAGCATGGGTTCAGAAACGGAAGGGCTTGTCTGACCAATCTCATTGACTTTTTTTTTGAGGAGGTGAGAGTGTGAATCAACCATGGGAAACCATATGACATAAATAGGTATTTCACAAAATACCCCATGAAAGACTCCCTCGCAAACTGTAGTCACCGAGTATCAACAATAGCAATACTCCTCGCATTTGATATAGCTCCTTATCAGGGGCACAACATTGCTTTGGATTCAGTTTGGGCTGAAGGGAAGGAAGCTAGGGCTTTTCAGTGTTGAGAAAAGATGTCACCAGAAAGATGTATAAAGTTTTAATGAGACTGAAGAAGTAAGGCGCGTAAAGTGCAGTAAATACACTTTACAGTATATTCTGTGAAGTGCTCTGAGGTGTCTAGAAGACATGAAAAGCGCTAAATCAAATGCAAGGATTATTATTATTATTATTTCACTCACATTACAGTACATTAGTCAATTCACTTTACAGTACATTCTGTGAAACGCTATGAGACATCTCAAATGCTATATCAATGTAAGAATTATTATTATCATCTCCCTTCGTGCTCTTTCTCCTCTGTCATCTGAGCCCCACTCACGCTTGTATCCCAAGCTAAATGTCAGGAGATAGAACAGCACATCCTGTCAAAACTGAGCCGCACCTCTCCAAGTTGGTCTTTGAATGGCTTGCTCATGGCTGATGATTCAGGAGGTACGATATGTACTAACTTGTAAAGCTCAATCTCTACCACACATTGTAGTTTAGAGGTTTGAGAGCTTTACACAAAGTGCCAGGAAGGCAGTCCCAGCCCAATTTAACATGCTTCAAACAAGAGCTGCGAGCCCACAGCAGGAAAAATATTAGCAAAACCTGCGGAGCAGAACCAAGACAAAGGCATCCACTTACAAAATATTAGCCACTGGGTAACGCAGGCATTTGCTAATTTCTTTCTTCTTCTTTTTAAAAAAGTATCGGCAAAGATACGTAGCATTACCTCGCTGGTGTTTATGAAAAGACTTCTGATCTGCCACAAAAGAGCACTCCCTGGAGTGAAATCTCCGGCCTTGAGACTACAGGAAACAACCCGTTCCAAACTTTTCCCAAAGGGAACAAAGGAAACGGTTAAGAGTTTGGAAGCTGGGGGAAGGGGAAAAAAATACCTTGGAAGCAAAGCTAACAACAAGAACCAAAACGAGATACCGCAAGGTTTGTTTGATCTGTTTTAAACGACAGAGCTGTTAAGTTTAACCAGCATCCCTCTCTGCAAAGCACTGCATGAAAGGCACTGTACGAGTGCCAGTAGCCAGCCACGTGTTATCTTGGCCGCTGGCTTGATCCGATTAATTTGCCAAGACCAGAGGAACAAACAGTTTCAGTGCAATCAATGAGCCGACAAGCCAGTGACTGGCCAAGGCATTAAGGGAAGCTTGCTTGATAGTAACAATAACAATCTTAGCATTTGTGACAGCTCCTTATCACGTCATTGAGTCATCTCAAAGTGCTCCACAGAATATATTGTACAGGTGCTAGACTGCGTATTTTGTTGACAAAATACAGCAGCCAATTGCGCACAGCATTGTCCTACAAACAGCCGTGGATTAAGTGACTCTTTTTTTAGGGTTTATTAGAAACAGATCTGCCAATCAACTAATAACTAAGTTCCTACTTACCTTCACCCACAAAATATAGTCAATTCACTTCACAGTATATTCTGTGAAGTACTTTGAGACATCTAGAAGATGTAAAAAGTGCTATATCAAATGCAAGGATTATTATTATTACTGCTTGGTAAACAGAGGCGTAACTTGTTTTGAGATTCTGTTTCCTCTACCCCGGGACTCAAACCCAGGTCCTCTCTCTTGTGAGGCAAATGCTCTAACCAATTTGCTTACAGGACTCCACAAGCAAGGGAAAGATAGAGCCTTCACAGAAGTGGACCCAGTTACAAATAGTGGGGTGGGGGAAAGGGAAAAGGTCTATCAGATTGTGAACACACGAAAGATCACCAGTCCTGACAATAAACAATTTTGGACTGATTTCAAATTATTGTTTTGCATAGTTCTCGAGAGTTCAAGATCTCCCAGTGCTCACATCTGCATTGACAATCATTGACAATCCTCATAATGAGAGATTACAGCAGTCAGCAATAAGTATTTGAATCTAAGACAACCTCCAATGCAAGGTTAGGATTTAGTTGCTAACCTTGGGAATAGACTCAGACTGCTGTGTCCTTCAAGGAGGGATGATAGGGGGAAGGGAAGAGACACACCACTCCCCTTTAAAAAAGTTTTTACCTAATGTGACTGTGTCTGGTTCCCAGGTTCTTTGGCATCACTTGGGTTAGTTTTGACCTACATTCATTTTGGAATTGTGAACACTCCCAGCAAGGGCCCCCAAGAGGGTGAATAATGTGGTGAAGTGGCTTGGCGAATACAAAAAATTCTTATCAGTTAAAGAATGAAGTCTATCGGTCTTCTTCATTTTTCCCTCCCTTGTCACACGCACACACACAGAGCGAGGGGTATCGCCTAGGCTCCAGGCAAAGGCAAGCTGGGAAAAGCCCAAACCCCATCAATAGGAATAATACATCTGTGGGATGAGATATCAAACCAAGATTGCGTCTCTTCCTGTTCAGGCTAACATTAAGACTCCTCAGCGGGATTCAACAGTTCCTTCCTGGAGTTGAGTTTATTGGCTGCCTCATTTCACCAACCAAATATACTGTACAGTGTATTCTGTGATGCACTTTTGAGAATCTCAAAGATGTGCAAGGCTCTATATCACATTCCAGACTTGTTATTTATTATTATCTAGACAACAAAGTCGCTCTAGTTTACAAGTAAACCAGTGAAGTGTTTCAAGACATGAAAGGCGTCACCCAAATGCAAGTACTGGAACTCCTCGCTATACGTCGTCTCGATATATGTTGTTTTGATTATACGTTGTTGCTGAATTAATAAATTGTTAGAAAAAATTATTTGAAAATTTGATTAATTTAAGGGATATTAGCCAATTACATTTTATATTAGTTGTTTAGTAAATATATAAATAAGATAATAAATACAATTGAGAGAGCATTTACTGGAGGTGGTTGATGTGGTCAGTGGGCGAGAGGGGACAAAGATTACCTGCCTCTTGTACAGATCCCCAGAGAGGCCTGACCACATCAACCATCCCCAGGAAGTGTTCTCTTAATTGTATTTTGTATCTTATTTATATATTTATTAAACTTTATTAAACTTTTATTTTAATTTTCAATACTCATGGTGTTGTTTTTGCTCTTTATTTAATATTAGTGTCAGAAAATTCAGACCAGAAATGTACTGTAGGAACGTAACTCCTATTGATAGCATTAGGGCCTATGGTCACTTAGGTTTCACTTAAAATAGCATGTTTCAAGCACACATCCCCAATGTTAATTGAGGAGTCCCAGTATTATTATCAGCATTAGAATTACCGCACAGCAGAGACAGGTGAAAGTCCACCCATTGTTTGTTGGGCTGGGGACACAAAGCAAGTCTGTAATCACAGAGTGGAGGGAGCAGTCAGGTCAGTAGGTTTGAAGGAGGCCACAGAGCTAGAGCGGGGAACAGACTGTTTAGGGATTTATAGGTGAGAGTAAAGATCTTGAACTCAATGCTCTAATGAGTGAAGGGAGCCAGTGAAGCTACATGAGGATGGGGGTGTTAGGCTTGTGGATCCCGGTACAGAAACCTCGAGCACTGATGTAGTCAAATATGGATCTGATTGAACAAGTGGACAAGGGTCATAGCCTGAGGTGGAGCACTCCACTCGTCTTGCAAGCGTGAGAAACCGGGTTCGATTCCCAGGCAGAGTGGAACCTTGGGCAAGTTTCCTCGTAGTCATTGGGGCATCTTCCCGACATGAAAGGCTCGTTAAAATTGGAATTTTGTTGTTGATGTTGCCGTGGTTTATCTAACTCTATCTTCTTTATTTTTATTCCTGCTTGGCTGTGTACATGCTATGTGATGCAGGATGCCACAGAGCCACTTTGACTCGGCATAAATAATTATTATCATATAAGATGGATAGAAGAAGAAATGTCATGAGGCGCCTGAGGTGAGAAGGTGCTGAGGAGAGAGAAGCCTCTACCTCAGCAACAACCAACTGAAGAAAGTTAGATCTCACCTAGGACTTGTACATCATTACACATTAATGTTGTACCCCATAATGTGCTCTACAAACACGAGTTCATTCTTTTTAACCGACCAGGCTTCCAGCAGTAGAATTAACAGAAGTTCGCTCCATGCTGGATTTATCTATGGGCTGCCTTACTGATCCACAAATCATGTGCAAATCGTCTCGCGGGGGCAAAAAAAAAAGAGTATTAGTGAAGCCAGCCGGGTGATCAGGTGACATTTTTCTAATTAGAAAACTTTGATCATGGTGAATTACCACTGAGCTTTTATTCCCCTCTCCTTGAGCTGGGAGAATCTAAGGGGTGTATCAAGGCACTGTCTTGTCTACTCTCTGTTACACACAACAAGCTGGGCAGTCCTAGATGCCAAGCCCCTTTGGCTAACTCTCACAGTATGGATTCAAAGGGCGTTTAGTGCCGTGTGGGTGCTGCAGGAGTTGTGCGTACAGTCTTGTGAAGGCGGTGCGTTTGGGTGTGTGTTTGTGTGTGGGGAGCATGCACTCTTCATACCTGTTACATGCATACCCTGTGTACACACGTTGAGAATGAAGAATTCAATTTTGATTCTATAGGAACAGGAATAGGCCATTCAGCCCTTCAAGTCTGTTCTGCTGTTTAATTAGATCATGGCTGATCTGTACCTTTCATGGAGGGAGTTCCAAAGTTTTGGGGCGAGTGGCTGAAAGCGCTCTGAGACACCGTCAAATTTATATCAAATTTATATTTGATATATAAATCAAAGTTGTTGTTGTTGTTGAAAGCATGGCCACCGATGGTTGAGCGGAGGATTCTGGGGACAAGGAGCACCCAGGTAGGTGCCTCCACCGTGAGGAGCGAGGAGGTTAGAAAGGTAGGGAGGGGCAGAGGATTGGAGGAATTTAAACACAACAGTGAGGATCTTCAATTGATCCCGCTCTGTGACAGGGAACCAATGCAGTTTGGCAAGGAAGTCTGCTGCGGGTGAGGTACAGTTGACCGTACACCTGTGGGTGAAACGCGCCAGCCAATTCCACACAGCAGTGTCCCACAAACAGTCGTCGATTGAAATCAGCAATCCATTTTTTTTTCTAGGGATTATTATTAGATGTTTGGAGTAAGGAAACTTGCGCAAGGTTTCGCCCTGACTTGCCAGGAATCAAACCCAGGTCTCTCGCTGGTAAGGCGAGTGCTCTTATCCACTGAGCTACAAGACTGTGGTGCCCCAAACTAAACACAGTCTCTAGGTGGGGTCTGACTAACGCTCTCTACAGCTGAAGCATAATTTCTTCCATTTTGTATTCCAGGCCTTTCGAGATAAAGGACAACAGTCTATTCACCTTTTTGATTACATTTGCACCAGGGAACCAGTTTTTAACGATTTGTGGATATAGACACCCAAATCTCTTTGCTCCTCCACAGTTCTTAATTTCTTTCCATTAAGACAATATTCTGCTTTAACTTTTTTCGATCCATAGTGGATGACCTTGCACTTCCACACATTAAACTCCATCAGCCCCAGATTTGCCCACTCACTTAATCTTTCTAAGTCCTTTTGTAACCTCCTACTCTCATCTACACAACTTAATGAAGTGAACGTCCTAGCTTAGGGCCTTCTGCTAACTTGCTGAGCTTCTGAATTTAGTGTTGTCTGCAAACTTGGATATAAAACTTTCTATTCCTTCAACCAAATCATTTGTATATATATATATATTTATGGCAAACAGCTGAGGTCCCAGCACAGAGCCCTGGGGGACACCACTTCTCACATCCCGCCAATCCGAGAACGTTCCCTTTATCCCTACCATCTGTTTGCTGCCTCCCAACCAACTGCCAAGACAGTCCATGCTCTTCCATTTTCGCTAATAATCTTTTGTGTGGAAGCTTATCAAATACCTTCTGAAAGTCCATATCAATGACATCTATGGACACTCTCTTATCCATCATTTTAGTGACCTCAAAAAATTTAATGAGTTTAGTCAGACATGACCTACCCTTCACAAACCCATGCTCGCTCTCTTTGACAAGTTGAAAACTCTCCCAAGTGTTCTGTCACTCTGTCCCCGATGATGGATTCCAGCATTTTCCTTACAACTGACATTAAGCTGACAGGTCAGCAGTTTCCTGGTTTCTCCCTCCCTCTCCTAAATAAAGGGGTGACTTTCGCAATTTTCCAATATTAGGTTACAATTCCAGAATCTAGTGAAGTTTAGAAAATTATAACGAATGCATCTGCAAATTCCTCTCCTATTTCCTTTAACACTCTGGGGTGGATACTATTCCTGTTCAATTTAGTTCATTCGGTTCCAGAGCCAAGTAAAACAAAATTACATTTATATAGCACCTTTCATGACAAGAGGACGTTCCATGGCACTGGTACGAGGGAAAAAGCCAGTGTTTAAGGCTATCAAGGGAAAAGATCTTGCTTTATAATTGCATCGCATCACTGGAACATCACAAGTGCTCACTGCAAGTCCTATCCAATGAAACTTTGCAGGAAGACATTGCAGCATTTTTCTGCATAACTGTTTTTTCCAATTGTACTTTAAACAAACAATAACATCCTTAAAAGGGAACACAGGAAACATTCTCAAAATGTTATTTGATCAGTGTTGGAGGCTCAAGCTTTGAACTAGTCTAGAAAGGTAGGCAAGGAGGGGGTTGGCACAACAGCAACAAGTGACATGTGTATAGCGTCTTTCATGTCGGGAGGACGTCCAAAGGCACTGGACAATCAAGGTTTTCATCCCCAGCTGGGGCGGTCGGGATCAGGGGACTTGGGAGGACAGGGAGGGTGAGGTTATTAGGGTGACCGAAGGTGCGTCGAAGAGGACGATCTTGAGACAGGCCTTGAAGGAGTTAGGTGAAGGATAGAAGCATAGAAATGGCAGGACTTGAGAAGACAATTTGTCAGAAAATGCTGGTGTTGCACGAGTAACAAACTAGTAAGAATAGCTGGTAAGCCACCGAGTCAGAAGGTTGTGGGTTCAACCCCCTAATCGGATTCTGAATTCATACCGTTTAAGCTGACGCCCTAATGCAGTGCTGTGGAGTTGCCGTCCTTTGACGGAGACGTTAAACTAAGGTTCCAGCTGCCAGTCCAGGTGGACATTAAAGATCCTCCTGCACTACTCGAAAAGGAAAGGAGATCAGCCATGATCTTATTGAATGGCAGGGCAGGCTTGAAGGGCCGAATGGCCTACTCCTGCTCCTAATTCTTTTGGTCTTATGGGATTTTTTCCCACGTCAACAATCTTCCAGAAAGAAGTTTGTCAAGTCACTTCATGGCTGTTTACGGCACAGTTTATTGCTGCCTAAAATTGCTGTGTCAAAGACATCCCCAAGCACTTCATGTAAAATGGAACGACCGAGGGTTTTGTGGGTCTACACAATATGCCAAGGGAGCTCGGAGGAAATTTTGCAGTATCCTGCAAAATTTCGGGCACTCGAATGACCTCCTTGTTTTTGAAAGTCACTCAATACAAATACACTGAGAATGTGGATCACTGCACCCGTGCTGTCAAAGCAAAATCAATTCGGACGCGGAAGTGAAAGACAGAGAGACATTTTGGAAGCCAGGGTATTTTATATATATTTTTTTTATATATATGTGTGTGTGTATATACAATATAGGAACAGGAGTAGACCATTCTGCCCCTCGAGCCTTCTAAACCATTCTATTAGACCATGGCTCATCGGTAACTCAACTCCAATTATTATTAAGCAAGTATTGAAGGGACAGAGCAGGGTAAAGGTGAGGAAGTGCATCACTAGATCTGACATGATCTAAGAGTTGGAGTTAATTAGGGCAAAACCTTGGACAAATTTCCTTACTCAACACGTCTGATAATAATCCCTCAAAAAAATAATTGGTCACTTTGTCTGTTTGTCGGACCTGCTGTGTGCATTTTGCCCACAAATATACAGTCAATTCACTTAACTGTGTATTCTGTGATACGCTTTGAAATAACCAGAAGAAGTGAAAAGTGCTATACCAAATGCAAGAATCATTATTATTATTACTGTATTATAGAGGTAGCGGCTGATACAATGGGAGTTTTTTTTTCTAATTCTGTCATCAACAGATTCAAAACTGTTGGATCTGCACAGAGGATCTGTACACATCTCTCTTCATTCAAATGTGTGGAAAATGGGTGTTGGGGGCGGCGGGGGGCGTGAAGACTATTTATAGGTGACTTTACAGTGAAAGGTGGGTTCTGACTAACGCTCTCTGCAGCTGAAGAATCATTTCTTCCCCTTTGTATTCCAGGCCTCTCGAGATAAAGGACAACATTCTATTCACCTTTTTGATTACATTTTGCATCTGGGAACTAGCTTTCAGTGATTTGTGGATATAGACACCCAAATCTCTTTGCTCCTCCAGTCCTTGTATTTCTCCCCATTAAGAACATAACCTGCCCTATCTTTTTTGGTCCATAGTGGATGACCTCGCACTTCCCTACATTGAACTCCATCTGCCACACTTTGCCCACTCACTTAATCTGTCTACGTCCCTTCGTAACTTCCTACTCCCATCTACACTACTAGCTGAGCCTCCGATCTTAGTGTTGTCTGCTATCTTGGATATAAAACTTTTCTATTCCTTCAACCAAGTCATTTATATAGATATATATGGCAAACAGCTGAGGTCCCAGCACAGACCCCTGGGGGACACCACTTCTCATGTCCTGCCAATCAGAGAACATTCCCTTTAACCCTACCCTCTGTTTCCCGCCTCCCAACCAACTGCCAAGCCACGTCACAAGGTTACCTCCGATTCTGTGAGCTTCTATTTTCGCAAATAATCTTTTGTGTGGAAACTTATCAAACACATTATCAGATGAACTGATTTTAATATATTGCTA
Organism: Hydrolagus colliei; assembly: GCA_035084275.1. NCBI lineage: Eukaryota > Metazoa > Chordata > Chondrichthyes > Chimaeriformes > Chimaeridae > Hydrolagus > Hydrolagus colliei. The sequence continues at coordinate 8,220,930 of CM068742.1, read as the reverse complement.
CAGTACCACATCATGATAATGTGATCGTCTAAATGTCAGGAGTGTATCTTGTACAACTCTCTTTCACACAAAGACACAGGCCTTATAACTATAGTATAACTACTGTATATGTCAAGGGTATAACAAGAGTGTAATAGGGTGTAACAGGGTAGCATTATATACCAAACATGTCTTGTCTGATTGTTAGTGGCTGCCAGCTGCTGACATGATCAATACCTTACATTGCATTTGCAAAATTGAAAACAATTTTAAAAAAAGGAAAAGCACAATGTTTATTTTATAAAATATTCGAATACAGTAGTAAATGTTACCTCCATATTGCAATGTATGCTTGAACATTGAAGGAAGGCCGGATAGATAACTCTGGATACCCCACGGCAAGCACAGGAATCCAGGTAGCACTAACAAGGCTAGATAAGTACATGAGGGAGAAAGGAATAGAAGATTTATGTTGATCGGTGCAGTTGAGGAAGGGCAGGAGGAGGCTCTTGTGGAGTATAACCGCCAGTATAGACCAGCTGGGCCGAATGGCTTGTTTCTGTGCTCTATCTTCTATGTAACAACAAAATTACATTTGCATTGCGCCTTTCACGTCGGGAAGGATGTCAAAAAGGGGACGTGAAGCAGGTCGGAGCCTGGGAGTGAGGCCATGGAGGGCTTTGAAGGTGAGGGCTGAGATATCGAACTGCATCCTGTGATGGGTGATAGGGTCACGGAGCCTGGTGCGGGAGAGGACGTCGGCTCCAGAGTTCTAAATGATTTGCAGCCAATGGAGGGAGGTGTTGGGGAGGCCGATGAGCAAGGAATTTGCGTAGTCAAGCCTGGATGCATGTATGAGGGGGCTCCGGCAGAGCCAGGCAATGCTGTGGATGTGGGAGAAGGCAGAGCAAGTTCATGGCCCACATTTGGGGTTAGAAAGAATAGATGAGCGTCAAACAAGATGCCAATGTTCCAGACTGGCTTAGTGAGATGCAGTGTGCATCCATGAATGGTGATACTGTCAGCGCCTGAGGTGTGGAGGTGCTGACGGGAGCCAATTTAATATTGTATCTTCCATGTCGTAAGGATGTTTCAAAGCACTTCAAAGGATTCACTTCTGTAAGCTACCAGAGCAGCCAGTTTGCAGACAGCTTTAGCATGAAATAAATGTTATCAATGTATTGTAGTACTCCCTGTAGTTCATTGGAGAATCAACCGGAACTGGGTTCACAGCCCAATGAGGGCCTTCAACTCACAGCCTTCCCACTCAGAAGCTGCCAACACTCGCTATATATAGACCCACACAAATCACGTTGTAAATTCTGTATCACATTATTCACCTGAATCGGGCCAGCACTAGCCCAGATCTAGTTTAATTGCAATCCTATCTAACCATCTGGTCAGTTGACGTATGAAACCAAAGGAAGGATCTGAACATAATGTAGACAGTGACAAGCTATTTAATCTTGTCCAGACCCGTAGAACTAAAAGACATGACCGGCGATTGAACAGGGGTAAATTCCAAACCAATCTGCAGAAACACTACAGTATTTCAAAGAGAGTGGTAAATCTTATGGAACAGGCTCCGTAGGACATCTTATTGAAGGCTCCTTAGGGTGAACGCAGATAAGAGTCCACTCATTCAAACATAAGTTAAGATAGAATTCTTTTTGAAAATGATATTTTGAGATTCAGTGTATAAGTAATTTGAGACATGGCATATAGTAACAAATAATAATAATCCTTGCATTTTAATATAGATCTTATCACACCTTCTAGACATCTCAAAGTGCTTCATAAAATATACTGTAAAGTGAAATGACTGTATAATATGTAGGCAAAACGCAGCAGGCAATTGCGTGTAGCAGTGTTCCATAAACAGTTGTGGATTGAAATGACTAATGTATTATTGTTGAAGGATTCAATAAATCTAGGCTTGTGGAGTAAAGAAACTTGCCCAAGATTTCACCCTGCCTGGAATTGAACCCAGGTTTGTAAGGCGAGTGCGCTAACCACTGAGCTACAGGACTCCATAGTAAGTGAAGCATGGCTTTGGAAGAACCAGGTAACTTAGGATCTAAATGTGCTGTAGCCTTATCGATACGGAATTAATTACATCGAACATTTCCGTTATTGTAGCATGCGATTAATCAGGATGCTAGAAAGCGGTCTAGATGGAACTTGGTCTTTTCTCATCTTGCAATTCCTTAGCTCTTACGGTAACCAACCTGTATCTTGATAGGCCAGGTGAAGTTGCTGACATAGACGAAGAACGTGATGTTTGGATTGTTGCGGAAGTCAAACTTCTCGTTGGAGAAGCTGTCCTTGTACTCTTTGATGTTGTTCTTTGAAATAATCGGAATCTCTTCTCCCGCCTGCGTACCGGCTGTTTTCAGCACAGGAAACAATAACCAAAAATCCAATTAACTCACAGTGATAAAACCCTGCTGAAGCTCAAACTCAAATCAGTTCTCAGCAACAACCAAAATGGTGTTTGTGGGACATTGCTGTCGGTGCGCAAATTGGCTGCCATGTTTGACCATAATAACAACAACAACAACTTTGATTTATATATATATAGCGCCCTCCACGGAATTTACAGTGTATCATGAGAAGAGCTTTGAGAAATCCACCCAACTTGAAAGGTGCCTGTGTCAATTGTAAGGATTATTTATTAAAAATTTAACGCTTCAAAACCGGGCTGACAGGCTGGAAACAAACTTACATTTTTACACTGATGTCAAATATCAAAATGCTGCCAAGCACTCAAAATGCAATTGTTCTCAAGACTCTCTGTAGGTTCACCCCCACTTGCTGCAGCCACAAACTTGTTTGTACAAATGATGCAGCACCTTGCAAGCCAGGAGATGGTCTCAAAGTGCTTCACGAGAAGTTTTCAATGAACAGTGTAGTGACTGTGCATTTTTAAAGGCGAATGCAGCAGCCAATCTCCATCTGTGCTTCTGCGACCTCTTCAAACCCTACCAACCCCAGCCACCCTCTTCCCCATCTTCAGGTTGCGACAGAAGGCATTCCTCCTTGGCCTATGGTCACCACCCCCTTTTCCCTGGATCGTTATCAAGCTCTGCCACTGTCAAGTGCTCTGGGGGTTCTACCCTATGTGAGGAGCACTATATAAATGCAAGTTATTGTTGTTGAGCAGATACTGGGCTGCTTCATATCCCCCCACCCTACCTTTGTTTGGCAGGCTGTCAGCATATCTACCACCACTCCCTCGAATGCCATTCCGGATTCCCTTTGACTCATCCCTTCCCTTACCTCTTTTAACGTTCACCTCAAGACAGTGCTTTCAGGCATCCTTTGACATCCCCACTATGCCCTACCACCTCCCTCCCTCGGCTCCCACCCAGCCTGGGTGCCATTCCACCGTGAATGCACTTTTGGACATTTTCCTGATGCGAAAAGTGCCTTGTGTTTGGGATGTCCATCACCAGAGTATCCACATCAAACTGGGGAGTTCCATGCCACCTTCGCATGGAAATTCTTGTTCATTGAACAGACTCTGGAGTTGCTTACCTAACTCCAGAGTATAGATGCAGGCTGGTGAGAGCTAAGGTCCCTAATGTGCACAGGGAATAATTACAAGAGTTTTAATGGCGAGCAGTTGCCTGTTTTAACTCTTGTAACTCTAGTTAAAACTGCTGCATATATCAATAGAAACTGTATTAGATAATCACATTTACTGTTCATTGCTTCAGAAACCAGAAGCACACTGGATCAGTCTTACCTAAGAAGCTCGTGGACCAAGTGATGTTCAGGTTAAAGTTTTTCGATGCGTTAATAAACATGTCCAAGTCTCTGTTTTGCTGAAATAAAGAAAGTTCATCTATTTACCTTTGGCCTGAGGTTCCACAGAACAAACAGTTTACGGGATGGAGGAGAAATCTTAAAATAAATGAGGTCAAAGTAAAATGTTTGCCACTTTTGCACAAATCTGAAAGCACATTGACGTATTTGCATTTCCTGGGACAGGAATTTTCTGACAGAAATCTGTTCCAGGAAGATCACAGGATGATTGTTCAGATTATGAATAAATGCCGGGGAACTCCAACCCAGAGATTCACTTGCCAAATACAATGGCAAGAATTCTCAAGTGAGTAAGCTCTGATCAAACACAACTTTTTAAGAGAAGAGGAAAATTGTGGTGGGGAGGAGGGGAATAATAAAAACAATATTTGCTTTTGATATAGGACCTTATCATGTCGTCTCAAAGCGCTTCACAGAATATATTATACTGCATATTGTGCGAGTGAAATGTAGCAGCCAATTGTGCACAGCATTGTCCCACAAACATTTGTGGATTTAGTGAACGAGCTCTTATAAATAAAATACAACTAACATTGGAATGACCTCCCAATGTGCTGATGTGAGGATGGGCTGACAACTTCGCAGCGTTTTATGTGGTAAAGAACAGAAGCTGCAGAGCTCTGGATGGTTTGCAGACAGAGAATTCAGCAAAGAGGGGAATGGAGAAATAATTTTTGCGGCGGGGGGCTGTATGTGTGTGTGTGTCTGTTTTTTATCCACAAGGCTGTTAGACTGTGTATTTTCTGATAACAAACTGCTGATGAGATGCAAACCATGAATTATTTTACGAGACACAGATTATCGCTTAAATTAATATGAAATGGTGCGGGGAGCGAGAAGGGGAACAAGACTAGACTAGATAGCTCATGTATGGGAAAAGTATTCGCGTGGATTTGATTGGCCAAATCACTGGATTCCATGATTGTCTGTGACACTGTGAACTCTTCCCATAATAATAATAATCCTTGCATTTGATAATGCAGATTATGGTCCAAACAACTACAAACAGTTTACCTTCATATAGCACGCTGGTAATACTGTGCTTTTTACAACAACAACAAAATTACATTTACAGAAAATTACATTTTCAGCCCCTCCAGCCTGTTCTGCCATTCTATTTGATAATGGCTGATCTGTACCTCAACTCCAAATATCTGCTCTTGCCCGATATCCATTGACACCCTGACCTAACAAATATCCATCCACCTGGAAAATGTGAATGGATCAAAGCCTTTTGGGGGGAAGAGAGTTCCAGATTGCATATCCAGATGGATGAGGGTTGGACACCAAGCAAAGGGGAGGTGCTCGTAGGAATGAACGAAAAGGTAGGATTTGAGGTGGAGCTTCAAGACAGATGGAGGGGCGAGACAAGAGTGGATGAACATAGGGAATAAAGGGAGGGAGTTTCAGAGGTTTGAGGCACAGAAACTGAAAACTAGCACCTGTCAGTGACGAGCAATACTTACTTCCTCGGGAGTGGCTACAAAGTTGATGGCTGTGTAATACCGATCATCTTCCTGAGAGAAGCTGAAGGTGAACTGATAATCAATCAGCAGCGAGTCTGCCAGAGGGAAAAAACCCAGATATTTCAAGTGGAACTCAGTCTACAGCGACCAACAACTGTCGTGATTAGTTTGTTCTGCTTTTAATTTTTGCGGACCATACACAGGAGTACAATGCTGGCTTCCAGTGCTAAATAGCCAGAATCAGAACAAAACCATTGGTCCATCAAGCAAGTTCATCCAGAGTCCTAACATGTACAGTAATTTTACATTTATACAGCACCCACAACTAAAGTAATCCACTTTTCTGTGCCCCAGACTGCACTCCTATACTCACAGTAGCAGGTGCCTTTCAGTGGGTTGCCCTGGTATCGAGTCTCAACATCACACCTGCAATAGCAATGTTTCTCAATTTAGTTTCTCATTGAATCACAAGTATCTTATGGGTGAAATTTAAGCACAGCTAATTTCTTACTCTTCAGTAATTGACCCCATAGTTACCAAATCACTGCCTCTCTCTCCCCCACAACCCCTTCCACACACAAACTTTCTCATTCAAACTCCTCCCCCCCCTCGTGTCTGTATTGGGAGTGTGCAATCTGTTCACCTAATTTTTTATGGTCAGGACGTGGGATTGGGGGCACCTGATGCCGAGTAGGGGGTGAGTAAGTGCAGTCGAAGAGGAAGGTTTTCTGCCACGATCTAAAAGAGGGGATGGAGGGAAGGAGGAGGTAGGATTGGGGGAGAAAATTCTAAAGCTTCAGGAGGTAGTGACTGAAAGCCTGGCCAATGACGATGGAGCAGCAGAGACGAGGGTCAAGCAAGAGGCCAGAACTAGGCAAGCGGAGGCAGTGAGTAGTGGGGAAGACAACAGATCAGAAAGGTAGTGAGGTACCAGGGTGTGGAGGGATTTGTAGACGAGTGAGAAGATCTCATCGAAAGCACCACACACAGTTACCAGTCTCTCAGAGCATCGCTCTCTCTCTCTCATTGGAAAACAGAGTAAAGGAAACTTGGGCTTTCCCACACCCTGGGGACATTTGTAAGTATTTTACCTCCATAATAAATGATTCCCTTGACTCAGATTGAGTGCAAAATTAATCTGCATTTCTGATTTATACTGTTACGACCCCTCGTGCAACACAACAGTGTAGAACAGAACTTGAGCATTATAATGATTCGGCTTAAAATTGCAACCAAACAGAAGCTCCCAGATGTTTATGCTGAGATACACAACAAAGAGAAGATCTAAGTTTCTTTGTTTTGTCGCCATACCGACGGTAGCAGAAAAGCTCTTTGCAATGATCACTTAATGAATGCGGGAAGGTGCAGAGAAGACGCAGAACATTGCTCTACTACATTTCCTATCGTTTTGCTCGGGTATCTCATCTCTGAAAGAAAGGCTACGCTATCCTGGAACAAAAAATAATTGCCTCCACGGACATTTTTCACATTTTGATGCCACAACCTGTTTCAATTATTCGATCACATAAACATGCTACTGACAGTGATCATATCTTGCTGAGAATTCTCTACACTACACATTATGAGGGATTATTATTAGACGTGTGGAGTAAGGAAACTTGCCCAAGGTTTCGCCCTGATCTGCCTGGATTCGAACACAGGTCTCACACTTGTAAGGCAAGTGCTCTAACCACTGAGCTACAGGACTCCACAGATAATAATCTCTCTCAAAAAAAAATTGGTCATTTCAATCCATGACTGTTTGTGGAACACTGCTGTGCACAATTGGCTGCCATGTTTCACCCACAAATATAGTCAATTAACTTTACGGTATATTCTGTGAAGCGCTTTGAAACGTCTAGAAGTCATGAAAAGCGCTGGATCAAATGGAAGCATTATTATTATAAATATTGCCTTAGGATCTTTAATATTGACCAGAACATGTGCAGATGGGACCTTGCTTTCATCTCTCACTGAAGGACAGGACCCCCAACAATGCAGCAAATAATATAGAGAATAGAAAGTAGGTACATTCATGAGGGAGCAGTTTCATATCCACAGACATGGGGTACACTTCCACATGTATGCGGATGATACAGATTTAAAATAGTTTCAAGGCGAAGTAGAGGGGAGCTGAGGAGAATTTTTTTCACTCAGCGAGTTGTTCGAATCTGGAATGCATTGCCTGAAAAGGTGGTGGAGGCTGATTCGATAACAATTATTAAAAGGGAATTAGATCTTTATTTAGGGAGAACAGGTCTATTAGGCTATGGGGAGCGGGCAGGGCAGTGGGATTGAATCCCTCTTTTCAAAGAGCCGGCACAGACTAGATGGGCCGAATGGCCTCCTTTTGTGCCGTAAAATTCTATGAATCTATGAATCTATACCCAACTCTATTTCTCCACTTCACTTTGTGACCCCCTGTCAGACATCAGGGGATGGATGAGCGCAAATTTCTTGCAGCTGAATGTTGACAAGACGGAGGCCATACCCTTTGGATCTCGTCAACACCTCCATTCACACGGCTTTCACCTCCTCCACCTTCCCGGTCTGCCCCTAAAACTCTCTGAACCTGTGCACAACCTAGGCGTCAGGTTCGACCCCCAACTGTCCTTCCCCCCCCCACACCCGGTCCCTCACCAGCACCGCCTTCTTCAACCTCCAACGGATCGTCCGTCTCCGGTAATACCTCACCTCAAAAGCCGCTGAAACCCTGGTCCACGCCTTCATCACCTCATGGCTGGACTATTGCAATGCCTTCCTCTCTGGTCTCCCCTCCACCACAATCCACAAAATCCAACTCATCCAAAACTATGCCGCCCACATACTCACCCACACCAAACTTCACTCCCCCATTACCCCAGTCCTTGCCAGACTTCACTGGCTCCCTATCCCCGAAAGGAGCAACTTCAAGGTCCTCACTCTTGTTTTCAAATCCCTCCACTCCTCTGCACACCCCTACCTCTCTGACCTCCTCTCTCCCCAAATCCTCCGCTCCACTCTCGGTGACCATGCCTTCAGCCACTACGCCCCGAGGCTCTGCAACTCCCTTCCTTACTCCCTTCACCTCGCCCCCTCCTCTCAGCTTCAGGTCCCAGCTGAAGACCTTTCTCTTCGACCGTGCCTTTGGTCACCTTTCTCCCCCTGCCCCTGGCTTAGTCCCGGATCCGCTATTGTGATGCCGCCCGGCGTGGAGGGCACTATTTAAATCAAAGTTGTTGTTGTTGTAGAGAGAAACACGGCAGCCAGTTAGCGCACAGGAAGGTCCTACGAACAGCGGTAAAGTGAAACTACAATTCATTCAGGTTTTAAAATCATAATGATACAGGGATGAGGGCCTTCAGTTGTGTGGAGAGACTAGAGAAGAGAGAGGCTGGGATTGTTCTTTTTAGACCTGAGAGGCTAAGGGGAGATTTAATAGAGGCATTCAAAATGCTGAGCATTTTTGATATAGTAAATAAGGACAAGCGGTTTCCAGGATTCTATGATTTATAACTAGGATCTCAGGAGGAAGATGAGGAGGATCTTTTTCCATTCAGAGACCAGTCAGTTGTTGGCGCAGCAAGAATGTACATCTTGAAAAAAACAATGGCCACATGGTTAAAAGAGAATAATGTTGAGGGATATGGGGAAAAAGAAAGGATATGGGATTAGGGACAGGATTTAGAATGGGCCTTAACACCAGCTCAACCTTTGTATTAAAATTGAAAGAGGTGGATGGTGTATTATTCCTGCACCACAACATTGGGATGAAAGGAAACAGAGTATTTCAGGTGAGACATTTAATGTTCCAGAGTGATTGTAGGGTGGGGGAAAGACGTTAGGCAAAGAATGCGATTGTGATAAATCCAATCAAATCTTAGTGACCTAGGGGAATTTCAATGAGCATGTGGTATACTCTCAATCGGGTTTGTTTACTTTTAAGCATAGCAATGGGATTCCAATATTAATTTAAAAAAAACTCTGGCAGAAGTGAAGAAATCCTTTCTATTGCTTCTTCTAAAATCTATTCTGAATTCTGTGGAAACCCTCGTATATTTTAGCACAGCGAGAGACGTATGATGCAAAGTGTCTATCTTTAAACAAAATGTTAAATATTTAAGTATGAATGCATTAGGATGTTCATTAATTAAAAATGCCAGTGGCAAAGCAGTAATGAAATATACAGTATTATTTTTCCAGCAGATATAAACTTCCACAGTATCACCAAAAATCCTGGGTTCAACTTACAGCTGACACTTGTCCCCTTTGATTCCTTTGGTGGTACAGAAACACTTTCCCGTCTGGTCATTACAGATGGACGCGTGTCCGTTGCACTTGCAGGCTGCAGGAAAGGACACAAATCATTGAATGTCTGAATAATAATGGTGATAGTAATCCTTGCATTTTATTTAATGCCTTATCACATTGTTGAAATGTCTCAAAACACTTCACTGTAAAGTGATCGAGGGTTTTTGTCTGCATTGGATGTGAATATTTCCATTTGAAGGTGAATGGGAAACATTAAACTCATTCGAACAAGATATTTTCAGCCCCCACCCTTTAGCTGCAAGGATATAGAGAGGGTTTGCTGGATATGCATTGAGCAGAGCGCAGAGTAAATTAACACAAGGGTGGTTCAGGGGATGAATTGCTGGAGAGACTTTAGATGCAATCCCTGAACTTGGGGAGGTTAAAGGGAGATTTAATTGAGGGTCAAATGCACGAAGCAGGAAATTACGTCGGAGCCTGACTTGAAGACCAAGATGTCAGATATTTTTCTTTTAGCGCAGGAACCAATCCTACTTGGTAAGTAACGATATTGAGGGTACTTAGTGAGATGGTAGTAAAAAATAATTATACAGGTGTCGTCATTGACTTAACGGTGGAGTGAACACCTTTCATGGGCAGGAAAGCCATCTCTTGTTCCTTTGACAAACCTGTACCCACAGAGGGCTTGGCTGTGACAGCACTTACCTTGGCAAATCCCTCCATTGGTAGGGTCTCCATAGTAACCAGCCACGCAGGTTTCACAGCGAGTCCCCATGGTCAGGTCCTCGCAATTCTCACAGATGCTTTCATTGATACAATGGCTGTGACCATTGCACTGACAAGCTGGAAGACAAGAAAGCACACATAACAATAATGCTTGCATTTGAAACAGCGTCTTTCACATCAGGAAGACCTCTCAAAGCAGGATATACTTTATGTTTCAGACGTCTCAATGATGAGATAATTACAATAATCCTTGCATTTTAGAGCCTTATCGCATTTTTGAGGCACCTCAAAACTTTTCACAGAATATATTGTAAAGTGAATTAATTGTACATTTTGTGGGCAAAACCGGCAGCCAACTGCGCACAGCAGTGTCCCGCAAACAGCCGTGGATTGAATGCCATTTTTTAAAAAGTGATTATTAGCCCCCCGGAAAGCAATCCACTGATCGACTAACCTTCCTGCAAAGTAAACCGAAGCGTGTGGAGCAAGGAAGGAAATCAAACCCCAGTCCTCTCACTTGCGAGGCGAGCGTTCTAACCATTAAAGTACAGGACTCCCATTTCCCTTTCAAAAGGGACCAAACTCTTAAGTCCCTCACGTCAGTAATTCATCTTTTTAAAGTTGTTTGCAAAGGGGAAAAAGAAACACAGCCACTAAACTTGACAACAATTAAGATGCTGCAACGCGACATGGAGCAATGCAAATGACAGCAACAGGCGAACCGAGAGTAATAACATGAACCAGCCTGAACCAGCCCATTGAGAGCAATTCTGAATGACGCACAGCAGAAAATTATTGCAAAAGCATTTTGCTCGGTGCACAATGCAACCTATTTATATGACGTTCCAAATCAAAAATGAATTCCAACAATAAATTTGCTTCAGTCTCAATGACAAACTTTGCAATAATGTAAAAGCAATGGCCAACAAGTCCATCAACTTCTCTGAAACATTCCGTGTGTGAATCCACAGAATTTCCTTCAACATGCTTAAATAGTCAGTACTTTTTGGGTGTAAATTGAGTCTCTAAATTGTCACCAGCCTGGCTCGGTTGGTGGCATTCTCACCTCCTAGTCAGAAGGTTGTCATTTCAAGCCCCACATTGCGGTTTTCAACTCACAGTCTATGGTTTCTAATAATAATAATAATAATAATCCTTGCATTTGATATAGCGCTTTCCACATTTTATCAACGTCCCAAAGCGCTTCACAGAATATACTGTAAAGTGAATTGACTGTATATATTTGTGGGCGAATCGCGGCAGCCAATTGCGCACAGCAGCGTCCCCCACACAGTTGTGGATTGAAATGACCAATTTTATTATTGTGATTTTTTTTGGAGGGATTATTATTAGGCGTGTGGAGTAAGGAAACTTGCCCAAGGTTTCACCCTGACCTGCCTGGATTCGAACACAGGTCTCCCCAGCTTGCAAGACAAGTGCTCTAACCACTAGGCCACAGGAGCTCCACGTGTCTGTCCACGTTTCTGTGTCTGTTCAGGCAGACGATAAGGATCCTGTGGTGCTATTTAAAAAGAGAAAGGAGTTTCTCTCTTCTGGTGTCTTCACTGACAATGTCCCCCAAATTAAATTGGTCATTCTTTTTACTGGCTGTTTATGGGACATTGCTGGAGGCAAATTACTGCTGCCTTTGTCCACAAAACACACACTCACTGAACTTTACGGTATATCCTGTGAAGCCCTTTCGGACATCCTCCAGATTTGAAAGGTGCTTTTACCAATGTAACAAGTTGCATTTATATAGTCTGCACCTCGCAAATGACCAATTCTAACTGGGGTAATTGTTGGGCAGGAGCTCCCTTGACTTCAAGTAGCACAATGCGACTTAACACTCACTTAAACAGGCAGATGGGATGGGATCTCTGTGTAACATCTCATTCACAACGCAATTGTCATGCAGCAGTGCATTGAAGTGTCAGTCAAGCCCTGACCGGGGCTTATTCTAATCACAAATTGTGTCTGGAACGTCACAATGCTTCCCCTGTTTGCTCAGTTCTGACGCAATGTTTCCCTTGCAACATGCGCAAGTGATCGTAAGCAAATGATAACTAGACCCTGAGGGGGGTGGGGGGGAAGGGGTGGAGGGGAGAGGAGATGTTCATACCAACCTGGGCACTGGATAAATGACCAGTTGGATTTCAGTTCCTCTGGACACATGGTAACATTCAGCACGGGCTCGGTGTACGCTTTGGTAGAGGAAATGTTCACTGGTCCTCGGTAAGCCCCTTCGATGCACTGTCCCTTCCCCGTGTTGCTGGGGTCCGTACACCAGCCGCACCCTGGTTGCTCAAGGCACAGATTGCACGTACGGTAACCGGAACAATTCTCAGCTAAGAGAGGGAGAGAAATCGTCAGCACAACAGGAGACCATTGGGCTGGTGCCACCTCCACATCTGTTTAAACCACTAACTACGTTAATCCCAGCATCACTAAATGCTTTACTCCTCAAGTGCTGCCCCCCCACCCCACCCGCAATTATATCCTGTCTATAATAATTGCCTTATCAAGTTGTTGAGACGTTACAAAATGCATCACAGAATATCCTGTAAAGCCGATTGCATATACTCTTTGTGGGTGAAATGAGGTAGCCAATTGTGTACAGCAGTTAATGCCCTACACGCAGTCCTGGATTGAGTGACCAATTTTTTAAAATCAATTTTTACAAGAAGGATTATTACTCCCAGAAAAGCGATCTGCCAATCGACTGTTGTACACACCAATGTACCCACAAACAGTCATGAGGTTGGACTAATGGATATTAGATTCAGTACTCTTGAAGTATTCAGTATTCAGTACTCTTGAAGTATTCAGTATTCAGTACTCTTGAAGTATTCAGGATTCAGTACTCTTGAAGGATTACATTTCTCCAACCTCAGCAGCCAGTTGTGGGAATTCATTCCAGCCCTAATAACCCTACCAAATTTAAAGTTTTTTAAATGAATGTCAACAGCGTTTAATGACAGTAACCCATTGATTTCACTGTTGATTAGTCTCTATGTAAAGAAACACTTTCCGATGTCTGTTTTACACATGCTTCTCTAATGATCCTGTGCTCCTAAGTCCCTCTCTGACTGCCTACAGTCTCCCGGCACGGCGTAAAGTCCCGCCATCGTTAAGCGCTCAGTATCCCTTATGAAGGGCATTATATAAATGTAAGTTGGCATATTAGTTCTGCTGAATAATTTTGCTGCCTTTTGTACTCAGGACTTCTCGTTTAAATGCTATAGAGCCTTCAACACCTCATCTAGTCATTCCTACTTGCTTATCTTAGACTAGGGAATTGCCACTGATTTCTCACTGCCTCTAGGGCCTAGGTGGACAACTCATGTTTTGACAACCCAACCTGCATTCAGTACTGAGAGTCAGTCTGACTGGAGCTCTGTCCTCCCAATGGGAAAGGCGCTCTATAAATGTAATTTTGTTGTTGTTGTTGTGTTTGTTGTAGAGCGAGAACATGGTTTGAACTCTGATCCACCCAGTCACCAATAACAAATGACATATGTACTATGCCTTTGATGTCGGGAGGATGTCCCAGGCGCTGGACAGGCAGTGATTTCGATGCGAGCTTGGTGTTGGGATCACGACAGGTGGAGAACAGAGAAGATAGGGGTAGGTGGGTGGCAGAAGAGGAGGGTCTTGAGTTGTGCCTTGAAGGAGGCTAGGAAGTGGGGAACCAGAAGGGTCTGTGGGATTGAGTTCCAAAGGGTGGGAACAGAGAACCTGAAGGCCTGATCACTGAGAGTGGGGCGGGCAGGGGACATGGAGCAGTCTACTGAGCGTAGACCGTCTAAAGTTAGCACAACCCCTTTGCAAATATTGCAAGCTGCATCCCAGTGTAAATTTATAACTGTACCCAAAATTACCAATGAAAAATCTCAACACTGGTAACATTGTGAGCTGTACTGAAAGCCACTTTTAAGATGCATATCTGCTTGAACAAACGTATTATTGTACGATTGACTAACTGGGTATCACTGGTGTTCTCAACACCCAGAAACATCATTTCAATATTTCAGCGCTTAATCTTCCTAACATTTGGCATTTTCCATTATAAAATGCTATAATTAGCCACTTGAAATTACAATAAATTCTGGTGATCAGGCTGATAAAATAGCGAGGCTGTCTAATTAAGCCCAGTCACTCGCCGAATTTCCTAAAATGTGACAAGGTGATTTAAGTTTAAAGGATGCAGGTGGACACTGGGAGGGTAGGAGTAAGCACTCCTTTGTGTCTACAATACAATAAGGATATTTTTAACCCATACTCAGGCACCAAGAAACAATTAAATGGAGAATTTTTAGTAGTGCCGTGATGCGTCTAAAAGTACAATCATCAACTGAAGGGTGACACCTCCAACAATGCAGTGCACCCCAGAATTGTACTGTCAGGCTAGACTGAGTTCACATATGCTCAGGTAGGGCTTCATCGCGCAGTCCGACAACACAAAAGAGTGGTTTTCATGTCAGCAGAAATCCCAAAGCACGCAACAGCACAGCCCGGGCAGTCAATTGGAGGGTTGACCGAGAATTGGAAGACGCAAGATACTGAGGATAGCAAAGCGCATTATAGAGAATGCAGGAGTGATCTTAAAAGAGTGATAAGACATGCTAAAAGATCGCATGAGAAGAGGTTAGCGGATAACATAAAGGGGAATCCTAAAATATTTTATAAGCACATAAAGGAAAGAAGGTTAGTTAAAGGTAGGGTGGGGCCAATCAAAGACAATGACAGCAATCTTCTTGTGGAGGCAGAGGGCATGGCTGATGTACGGAAATGGATGCCCCAAATGCCGCAGAATTGGATGAGAGGGTAGAGGAAATAGATCAGATTACTATAGACAGAGAGGAAGTTCTGAAAAGATTGACTGGGCTCAAAATTGATAAGTCACCAGGACCAGATGGGTTTCACCCAAGGTTGCTGTGGGAGATACGGGTTCAAATAGCGGAGGCTCTGGCCATTATATTTCAATCTTCATTGGACACAGGAGTGGTGCCAAGAGTCTGGAGAGTGGCTAATGTTACCCCCTCTGCAAAAAGGGGCAGAAAGACAAACCCGGAAATTACAGGCCAGTCAGCATTACTTCGGTAATAGGAAAACTACTGGAGACCATAATCCGGGACAGAATAAATCTCTACTCAGAGGAACACGAGGTAATTAGAGACAGCCAACATGGATTTGTTAAAGGCAAACCTTGCCTAACAAATCTAATAGAATTTTTTGAAGAGGCGACTGTGAGGGTTGATGAGGGAAATGCAGTGGACGTTATTCACATGGATTTCAAAAAGGCTTTTGACACAGTACCGCATAAGAGATTAATAAAAAAAATGAGAGGCCCACGGTATTAAGGGGACAGTGGTAGTTTGGATTAAGAACTGGCTGAGTGACAGAAAGCAGAGGGTGGTGGTTAATGGGTGTTTCTTGAAATGGAAGGAGGTGTGCAGCGGTGTCCCTCAGGGATCGGTATTGGGACCACTGCTCTTTCTAAATATATATTAATGATCTGGACTTGGGCATAGAGAGCACTATTTCCAAGTTTGCAGATGATACAAAGTTAGGTAGGATAGTAAATAGTGAGGAGGACTGTAACCAACTGCAAGCAGACATACACAGATGTGGCAGATGGATTTTAATGTGGATAAGTGTGAGGTGATACACTTAGTTAGGAAAAATGATAGGAGGCAATAAAGACTTGGTAGCTCAATCTGAAGGGGGGTGAATGTATAGAGAGATTTGGGTGTTCAAGTAAGCGAATCATAAAAGGTAGCAGGGCAGGCAGATAAGGCAGTAAAAAAGGCATTTGGTGTACTGAGCTTTATTAGTAGGGGCATAGACTATAAGAGTAGGGAGGTTATGGTTAATCTATACAAAACACTGGTTAGGCCTCAGCTGGAGTACTGTGCCCAGTTCTGGGCACCTTACTTCAGGAAGGACACTAAGGCACTGGAAAGGGTGCAGAGGAGATTCACGAGAATGATACCAGGAATGGGGAACCTTAGCTATGAGGACAGGCTGGAGAAGTTAGGACTTTTCCCATTAGAGCAGAGAAGGTTACGCGGGGACCTGATAGAGGTCTTCAAGATCATGAAAGGTTTCGACAGGCTAGATAGGGAAAAGCTGTTTCCGCTGGTAGGTGTGTCTGTGACCCGTGGTCACAGTCTTAAGATATCTACCAAAAGAAGCAGAGGGGAGGTTAGAAGAAATTTTTTTACTCAGCAAGTTGTTCGAATTTGGAATAATCTGCCTGAAAGGATAGTGAGGTCCGATTCGATAGCAGCTTTTAAGAGAGAACTAGATAGGTATCTGGGGAAGACGGGTTTGCAGGGTTATGGGGAGAAAGCTGGTGATTGGGGTTAATGAAAGTGACTTGCTCTGTCAAAGAGCCAGCACAGACTCGATGGGCCGAGTGGCCTCCTTCTGTGCCGTAACATTCTATGATTCTATGAAAGCAGGGTTGAAGAGGCAGAGACAGATCTTGGACCCGGGGCAAAAAGGCTGAAAGACAATCAACGCTGCTGGCTGAGCTCGGCTGACACCAGAGATACCTCTTGCTCTCACTGCTGTTGCAGTTTGCGGTATTTGCAAAGGGGTTGGTTGGTAAGTGCTGATTTTTAGCTGGATGGGACAGATTTGTCCGTGAAAACGCACAAATCAGAGTGGGGGGGTGGGTCAAAGAGCCGGCAGTCAGGGAGGTGACTTTCTTTCTTTCTTTTCTCTCTATCACCTCAGTGGTGTGACACTCCGCACGCAGCGGAGAGCGCGGGGAGCAAGGTCAAACCTTGCAAGGTTAGCAAGGTTAAAGGGAGCAAACCTCAGCGAGGTTTAACAGGCTACTCACGTGGACAACTGCTCATGGTGTACCACTCCATACACTGTCCAAACGGGAAGGAGGCCACGTAGGCCTTGGAATCCACACACTGCTTCATGTTGCTGCACCACATGCACTCAGTGCTGCTGCTGGTGCACTCCCCACACGCCACTCTCTGCGCACATGGAGTACGGCACTGCTTGGCGCTGTGGTTGGCTGCAAACGAGAGAGAGAATACACTTTAATTAACAACTCCAGATTCTCATTTTCTTTCCCACTTTGCGGGTGGCCATGCACCTTGCTAGGCGTTGCCTTTACCCACAAATACATCATAGTTCCTTCATTCGTTTAGACAGCAATTAGATAAACTTCCAATAAAAAAAAGAAACGTGGGATGCGGATGGTGTCTTCGTGGATAAAGGCAAGGCCTGGTGGAGCAGTTTGTGGCAGAGAATTTCCTAATTCTTACCGTGAATTCTCTGTGTGGCCATCTTATATTTTGTACTGCTATAGTAATACAATAATACAAAAACAAAATTACATTTATAGAGCAGAAAAATAAGGCTTCTATTTGATATAAGACAACAACTTGCACTTACATAACGCACTACAAGTTATGTAGCATCTTGGAGAGCTTAACGGTGGCAAAGTCGGCGAGATTGAGGGAGAGTGTTCCAGAGGTATTTATCGGGATATATCACCTGATCACATCGTTGAAACACCTCAAAGCGCTTCACGGAAGATATAATAAAGTGGATTAACTGTTCATATTATGGGTGAAATGGCATAGCTAATTGTGCACAGCAGTGTCCCACAAACAATCTTGAGGCCAATATATTTTATGACTCCTGACCATTCCCCCAGGGAGTACGTGGTATGAATACCTCAATCCACATTACTGCTCAAAGCTCAGTCAGCGTGGCTTAAAATTCAAATGGTTGTTACGGACTGATTAACTTCTAACATTTTCCTCTTTCGCTTGAGGCTGAAAGGTAATGGTTACAGATCTGGATCTACTCTAATCATCCTTACATTTGATTCAGAGCTTTTCATGTCAGGAAGATGCCTCAATGTGCTTCACAGGATTTAATGCAAAGAGGGGCTTACTGCAATTTTTGGTGGGTGAAACATTAGTACAGACTAGTTGGGCTGAATGGCGTGTTTCCATACTGTATTCTATGTAAATCTATGTAAACGAGGCTGCCAAATTTACGCAAAGCTCCACAGGGACATTCAAAGTGTAAGAATCACAATGTGCCCTGGCATAGAGATAGTCAGCACAGAGACAGGCCACTCAGCTCAACAGTCAGTAACAATCTTTATGTACAACACAAAATTACATTTGTATATCACGATCTCCACACACTCTCTCGTACGCTTTTATTCCCCTCCGCATTATGTGTACAGTACACTCAGCTTTCTCTTAAATGTACCTATTCTGTTTCAAACAATTTGGGAAGCAACTTCCACATCCTCACGACCCATTGTTGACAAGTAGTTCTTCCCAAATTCTCTTTCAGATTACCCCCAGTCGCTATCTTATATCCATGCCCACTGATTGCAGACTCTTCAACAAATGAGAACAGCTGATTTATGCTAACCGTATCAAACCCATTAATAATTTTTGCACAGTTGTGCTGAGACAAATCTCAACACCGCCTTGTGTTTATATCAAACCTTTCACAAATGAGACAGTCTCGGAGACCAGCATGGAGCATCGACCCACACTTTCATCGGTCAGACAACAAAACAATTCATTAGAATTTCTGGGGTGAATTTGGATGAGGAGGTAATATAAGTTAAGCGACTGAGAGTTTGGCTGGATGTTAAAAGATCACCTAGCATTATTTGAAAAGTAAAAGTTTCTCCTGCCTATAGTCAGTAATCCCCCAGATAGACTGTTTCCACTATGTATATACAATTCTCTCAAAATGCAGGGTGTCCACAAAGTCCTGTTACCACCATGTTTCTATCCACAGTGCACTGGCAACCAACTGAACCGTGGAAGAATGATGATCATTGTATTTAGAAGCAGTTCATTGAATTCAGTACAAGTGTTTAGCTGTATTTAAACATCCATAGGAGCAGTGTATGTGAGTCCCATCATTTTCAGGCAGATATGATCCATCACCATGTTCGATGCCCCCATCTTCCGTAACACAATGAAGTAATGAGGAGAAAAATGTCTCTGACGGCTTGTGTCAGCTCCTCTACAGTCTCATTTCACTGTTTTGTAACGGGGGGAGGGGGGTGGGAGGGAGGACTTTTTGGACATCGTACAGATAATAATATTAATCCTTGCATTTGATATTGCGCTTTTTACGTGTTCTAGACATCTCAAAGTACTTCACAGAATATACTGTAAAGTGAGTTGACTGTATACTTGTGGGCAAAACGCGGCAGCCAATTGCACACAGCAGTATTCCCACAAACAGTCATGGATTGAAAATGACCAATTTTTTGGAACGTGTGGAGTAAGGAAACTTGCCCAAGGTTTCGCCCTGACCTGCCTGAATTCGAACACAGGTCTCACACTTGTAAGGCGAGTGCTCTAACCACTGAGCTACAGGACTCCACATGAGCTACTCTAAACTAAGAGAGTTTAGGAGAAACTTCTTCACTTGGCGAGAAAGTTGGAATTCACCAGCAGAACCGTGGATGTAACAAACAGCACTGAAGTAATTAAGAATTTTTTTGGATTTGGGGGAAAAAGTTATACAGAAAGAATATATAATAGTACTGTATAATAATCCTTGATGTTGTATTGTGCCCCAAACATTTTGATGCGCTTCACAGGATTTAACTGAAGTGTAGTAATGTGTTTTTTAGGTGAACGTGACATCACACAACATCCTGCAATAGCCATGAAGCGAGTGACCAATTTTATGTGGGGAGGGGCGTGGGGGTTGTCAGGACAACAGAACAGAAAACGTTCAGATTTTAAATGACAGAAACATTTCAATAATGGATGGGGGAAGAGGTTACATAGAAGTAATTTTTATATTGTGTCAAGATGACCTGCAGATCTCAAGTGCTTTTTAAGTATACAGTATATGCTATTAAGCATATATACTATTTGTTCTCATCTGTCAACTGGCTCCTAAAAACTGTATTGGCATTCCCTCATCAGGTTAGTTTGACCCATTTCCCCATTGCCAGTTGTGTTTTAAAGCCATCACATGATTCCGCACTTCGAAAAGCTAAACCATTGTGTTGTAAACGTATGGATCAGGCTCCCTAGGGTTGGCATAAAGTGTTGATTCTTTCAAGAAAGATTAGATGGATTTCTGTTACAAAATAATATCTTGAGAAACAATTATGTGTAGAGACTAGAGAAACTGGGATTATTCTCCTTAGAGCAGAGAAGGTTGAAGGATGATTTAATGGAGGTGTTCAAAATTATGAGGGGTTTTGATAAAGTAGATGGGAAGAAATTGTTTCCTCTGTTGGCTGGGTTGGTAACTAGAGGTCATAGATTTCACATAATTGACAAAAGAACCAGATGGGAGAAAAAGACAAGGAGAGTATTTTTGGGGGAAAGGTGGGGGGGAGGGAGGGGGTTGGTTGGTGTGTGGAGTTGGATTATTTTATAATTCATTCAAAGAGCCAGCACAGGCACTCTCAGCAGAATGGCCTCTGTGTCAGTAACAGAGAAGAGAGGCCACAGAATGTAAGGTAATCACAAAAAGAGGAGGTTTGAGAAAGAGAAGGGGGGGTGGTGGAATAATCAGCTTCACACTGAGTGTATTTGGAATCTGGATTCGGCCATCACAAAGCGCTGCTGAAGCAGAAGCCATCAATTATTTTAAAAGAGAACGAGATAGGATCTTGAATGGGAGGAATACTAAAAGGAAAGAAAGATATGGTCCGACGGGTGGCTGGTGTGGAGGAAAAAACATCAGAGCAGATTTGTTTTGTCCATAAAATGCGGCCCTTTATTTATTGATTCCGCGCTCCAATTTATTTATTAACTAACCAACAAAAACATAGAAATTCAATCAACGACTGATTATGGGACACTGCTGTGCGCAACTAGCTTCTGCTTTTCACCCACAAAATACAGTGAATCTACTTTACAATATCCCTACTTTACACCACTTTATAAACTTTACAAATTCAAGGACTCTTATGTGTATTTCACAGTTGTATGCTGCAGTACTGTAGGATTTCGGAAGCCCCGCTTGCCCCTTTTCCACACACTCACAATCCAACCCACCCAATGAAATGCCTACAATGCGACGCTGCAGTGCCAGAATTAAATGCCTCCACTGAGACACTGAAGATTTGCATTGCACTCAGCTCGCAAGCCTCACAAGGCACATTCATTAATTCACAGCCGAAAGCAGCCTGTCAAGCAGAGTGGGAAGGTGTATAATTTACAGTGTATTTAACAAGGTGTCCACCCTCCACTGAAAATCCTAGAAAGTAATCAAGTATAAGGCACCACTCTTGACTATTTTTAAAGCCGCTGCGATCATTTTGTGAACAGAAGCCCACTCAAGAGTAGAAGGCTGCAATTCATTCCATTTCAAAGGTTCAAAATTGCTTTTTGACATTTCCAGCTCAATTTATTAACAAACTTTACTTTCCAAATGTCACCCAAATCTTCATTTTAATTTCACTTTTTCATTTCAACCTTTCATTCTCAAGCGTAGAGAAACCTTGTCTGGTTTGAAACCTCATAAGCATGGAAACGGTTTGCTCGTGTGTCATGATACCTGGCTGATCAATTTTCACTTTCTTCCACTCTCTTTTCTCCCACAGAAACTCTGCAACAACCCGCAAATCTTCACCACCATTAATATTGATTAAAAAACAATCCTTGCATTTGATATGGTATTTGATAGGGCCCTATCACGTCGTTGAAACATCTCGAAGCAATTCACAGAAAACATTGTAAAGTGAATTGTGTATTCCGTGGGTGAAACTTGATAGCCAATTGTGCACAGCAGTGTTCCACAAACAGTTGTGGATCTAGTGATCAATTATTTTGGGGGGGAGGAGGGAGTATTACCCCCCCCCCCCCCCCCCCCCGGAAAGTGATCCGCCAATCGACTAACAACAGAGTTCCCGCTCACTGCTAGTTAAACAGAGGCGTATGGAGTAAGGAAACTTGACTAAGGTTTTGCTCCACCCAGGAATTGACCCCATGTGCTCTCGCTTGTACGGCAAATTTGCTAACCACTACGTTCCAGGACTCCAAGCCTGGAGTCTTGGGAGCCAGAACAAAAACTGATTGTAGAGGGAACAAAAAACAAACGCGAGCCGCACACTTAAATTCACATTTTGCCAAATTCTGTACTAAGTTTCAAAAGTTACTGATTGGTCTCTGGCCACTTGCTAACTTGCTATCCAGATGTGATAAAGCGCTATATCACATACAAAGATTGTACTGTTATTATTATCCCAATAATTTAAAGCAATTCAAGCCCCCTCCATTGAATTAACAACAACAACTTACAACAACAACAACTTCAATTTATATAGTGACCTCCACGCCAGGCGGCGTCTCAGAGTGCTTCAC
Organism: Hydrolagus colliei; assembly: GCA_035084275.1. Classification (NCBI taxonomy): domain Eukaryota; kingdom Metazoa; phylum Chordata; class Chondrichthyes; order Chimaeriformes; family Chimaeridae; genus Hydrolagus; species Hydrolagus colliei. Next base: position 8,198,333 of record CM068742.1, on the reverse strand, counting down.
AATAGCGGATCCCAGGACCGAGCCAGGGGGCAGGGGGAGCAAGGTGACCAAAGGCGCGGTCGAAGAGAAAGGTCTTCAGCTGGGACCTGAAAATACGAAGAGAGGGGGGCGAGACAAAGGGAGTGAGGAAGGGAGCCTCGGGGCAAAGTGGCTGAAATTAACAAACCTGCTAACATCCGCACCCTCCCTGTGCCAACTTTGGTGGCTGTACCTTCAGTCATTACATCCCACTCTCAACTTTTAGCCTCTATCCCTATCCCTCCACCTAGCCCACTGTGTATCAATTCCTCCTTAAAACCTACGCCTTCATCAGCACCTATGGTTAACCGCCTCTCCTTCCTCCTGGCATGGAATCCAAATCCATCACCATGAAACACATCAAGACATTATCCTTCATGAGAAGACATTCGTCCTGTGTGACAACGTGTTGTTTATTTTACAAAGGCAACCAGTCGATAACGCTGACCAGATTCCTGAAATAACTAATGTGGTTAATTGATGAGGTATAATTAGCTGAATGTACCTGGTCTTTCACACACACTTCCATTCACTGAGCTGATGCAAGTCGCTGCCTTCAGACCAGTGTGGTTATGCTCTGCCAAGTAGCCACAGAAACCCGCGTCGCTGGGCTCCTCTGCCAACCACTGCAGGGACGTGTTGGTGAAAGGCGACATGTCTTCCCAGCACCAATAGGAGACGTTGATCTTCCGTAATCCAACCCAAGGAGTTACAGGCTCTTTGTTCTAAAATCCAATCAAATATTAGCATTATGATTTTAAAATATTCTTGCTTTTGATACGTCGACATAATAATAATCAATTAATAATAACTGAATTTGATAAAGCACCTTATCACATTGTTGAGACATCTCAAAGAGCATCATCACGTACTGTAAAGTGAATTTGTGGACTAAACGCATCACAGTGTCCCACAAACAGTCATGGATTGAATGACCAACAAATAATAATTTTTTTATTTAGATAGTTTTTTTGACAGGATTAGCACCCCTGAAAAGTGATTGACCAATCATCTAACAGCAGAGTTCCTAGTTACTGCTAGGTGAGTAACTAAACTTTCCTAAGGTTTCGCCCTGTTTGGGAATCGAACCCGATCCTCTCGTTTGCAAGATGACTGCTCCAACCAACACTCTACAAGACTCCACATTATGTAGAGTGAATATTGGGCTAACAAAGCAATGGAGTGCCCACCTACACATAGTTTAACCATAACATAGGCTTGAATCCACACCATTCTCACAAAGAAATGAAAATGCGACCAACTGAACCATGCAGACAACCCAGTCAATTTTCTACAACAAACATGGAAATACAGATTGAGAAAACAAAATCATGAAATCTGAGTTACTTGCAAATTTCCACCAACTTAAAAGTTTAATTATATAAGTTCAGGAACAGCACACATCACCATTGCTCAAACGAGTGAGCAGATTGCTAGCAGACACAAGAATAATAGTAATAATTCTTGCATTTGAAATGGCACTTCATCACAACATGCAAACGCCTCAAAAGCGTTTTGCAGAATATATTGTACAGTGAATTGAGTGTATATTTTGTGGGCGAAACATGGCAATATTGAGGATACCTGATGAGTTAAAGATTAAAGAGTCATTATCAGATCCTGCCTCCTAGGTCAGATAGGAGGTGGTAGGTTTCCACTCCTATTTGTACCCAGGTGTGTGGCTATCAGGTGAAGAGCCAAGGAAGAGCATGTACAAAATGGTAGATACTTCAGCTCTTGGCAATCTTCCAGGGAGAGGGCTTGAAATATAACAAAAGCTAGTGTGAAGGGATGTTTAGATCCAGACTATCACCGACTTGTGTATTAATGTAGCTCCTGTAGCTCAGTGATTAGAGCACTTGCCTTACAAGTATGATACCTGTGTTCGAATCCAGGCGAAAGATCAGGGCGAAACCTTGGGAAAGTTTCCTTACTCCACACGCCTAATAATCCGTCCAAAAAACCCCACAATAACAAAAATTGGTCATTTCAATCCACGACTGTTTGTGGGACACTGCTGTGCGCAATTGGCTGCCGCATTTTGCCCACAAATATACAATCAATTCACTTTACAGTATACTCTGTGAAGAGCTTTGAGACGTCGATAAGATGTGAAAAGCGCTATATCAAATGCAAGGATTATTATTATGAATAGATCCTATGATAAAATGTCAGCTCATCAGCAGGTCATTGCTGGAGATACTAAACTATGCTGCTTGCAGGAAACCAGCCCGTCAACAGCCAAAGCTCACGCGACTATTCCCAGCGTGTCTAAGCTGTTGCTCACACTACGAGGGCTTCTGGGGCTACACACTGTGTAAACGAAACCAATCAGTAACCTCCAGGTGAAGACTGCATTTCTAGTAGGCACAGATCGACAATTCCCCTCTCACCACCCCCGCCAACATCATACAACATCATACACTCGGAGCCCGAGTGTGAAACCAATTACTGTACGGTAAATAGCAATTCGCAGCAGGAATTGCACTCACCAATAAGTACATAATCTGCAATTCTTTCAAGACAAACGCAACTTTCTTCTGGGTTGTGAGTGAAGCCAGCGCTGCATTTTGACTCCGACACATCAGCTTAGCGTTGTCGTAGTTATCCCTTGTGGTGCTGATCGTCAGGCACGAGTTGCCCACGAGATGCCAGTTCTCACCGCAGATGGTTTCTGTGTTGCCCAGTTTAAAAATAGAAGTAAAATAAGACAATCGGAATTAATAATACATTTGGTACAGCACCCCTGTTATAACAATATTAATAATCCTGGCGTTTGATGCAGTGCCTTGTCACGTAGTCAAGACGTTTTAAAGCGTTTCACAGGATATACAGTAAAGTATTTTGCGGGCCAAATGCGGCAGCCAGTTTCCACACATCAAAATCTCACAAACATTGGGGGAGTGAGTGATCGATTTTATTTGGGGAATTGTTGGTCAGGAAACTTCTCGCTTGAGACAGTTTAACATCTCATCCGAGGGACACAACAAGAACTGGCGCTCAAATTAAGACCGGCGTGAAACATTTTCCATAAATCTGCAAAATCTCAAATTTTAAGACAAAATGATCGCAGTCTTTCTTTCACGTCTCAAGGCACTTCACAGGATTTACTGTAGAGTGTAGTGATTGCATTTTTTTGTAGGGAAACGTGGCAGGCAAATCACAATATCTTACAAACCATCATGAAGTGAATGATCAAATTACCTGGGGCGCGGGGGGAGGATTATTGGGCAGGAAGACACTCCCTTCTCTTCTCGAGCCATCCGGTCTTAACATCTCCCTCCCTCAGTTTAACGTCTCATGAGAGGTCAGCAACTCCAACAACATAGCGCACATTCCCACCCCACCACAACCTTCTGATTCAGAGAGTGCTAGCAAGTGAGCCAGGCTGACTTTACAAGAATATTATTTTGTCTTTGTTGAAAAAAAGTGCAACACAAATCTCAGATCAGAAATCCCGCACTAATGTGGCATTATATTCATATTAGCTCCGTTAATGTGAGTGAATATAAAACTTTACTTAGGGGATAGCCTGAAGCAACATAAACCAGATTTTTTCTTTAAATCAAGACTTAAAACAATAATTCCTACCAGGCAAGGGAATGCAATCCTGGTTCCTGGATTCCCACTGACAGTTCTGATCCATGGCGCAGCTTTTACAGCTGGTCAGTTTATTGCAAACATATTCAGGTTTGTCCTTTGGACACATCTCGTACTCCAAAATTAGCCTCTGTGACAAAAACAAGCACTGAGCATGAGAGTGTAGATAATAATATATGCACATATACACATTAATAATCCTTGCATTTGATATAGTGCCTTATTTATGTCTTTGAGACGCCTCACAGCTCTTCACTGTACACTGAAAAGTGACTCATTTGCGTATTTTGTGGGCGAAATATGGCAGCCAATTGCACACAGCAGTGTCCCACAAATAGTCGAGGATTGAGAGGGCAAATTATAATTTTTTGAAGGGATTATTAGCAGTGGAAAGCGATCCACCAATTCACTAACAATCAAGTTCATACTTATCACTAGGTAAAGAGGCACATGGAGTAAGGAAACTTGCCTAAGATTTTGCCCTGCCTGGGAATCGAACCAGGATCCTTTTGCTTGCAAGGCAAGTGTTCTAATCAATATGATACAAGACTCCAAAGCTCCCCCTCCTTAGCAACTCCATGATGGTTTCTCCATTATTGGAGGTCAAGGGATATCCTTCATCCTCCTTTGTCCAATGTTACAGTGACACAGCTATGTCTCATTTCACTGAGATTTGAAATGAATCTAACTTCATTTTCAGCAATTTCAGGCCACCTCAATACCAAACTCTACACTGCACTATTGATGGGAGTATTTCACAATGTGAGACCGTCTTTGGTAATCCACACCAATTAAGAGTGGAATTCAAAGAATCCTACGGCACAGAAAGGGGCAATTCGGCCCATCGTGCTTGTGCTGGTTCTTTGAAAGAGCTATTCAATCAATACCACTCGCCCACTATCTCTCCCCATAGCCCTACTGAATTTTTCTTTTCAAATAAATATCCAATTCCCTTGTGAAAGTTGTTACTGAATCCGCTTCCACCACTCTTTCAGGCAGTGCATTCCAGATCGTAATAACTCGTTATATAATCTTTTTTCTGTGTCTCCCCTGTGTTTTCTTTTTGTGATAATTATCTTAAATCTGTACCCTACGGATACCAACCCACCCACCAGTGGAAAGTTTCTCCTTATTTACGCTATCAAAATCTCTCAATTTGGGACACCTCTATTAAATGTCCCCTTAACCTTATCTGCTCTAAGAGGAACAATCCCAACATCTCTAGTCTTAGAACCGGAATAGAAGTGAATCTGAGGCTGGGGCTGCTGTACTTACACTGTCTTCTGTGCAGTTACTGCCGTTTGACATGCATTTGTTGCACCACTGACAGTTGTTGGTGTTGGCTGTACAGCTATAACAGTCGGTATACTGTTCACATTTCACAAAATCTGCTTCTGTGGGAATATTAATAACAATATTAATCGTAGTGTTTGATATAGTGCCTTATTACATCTCAAAAAAGACTTCTCAAAGAATATAATGTAAATTAATTGACTATAAATTTTGTGTTGGCGAACCACGGCTGCCAATTAAGCACAGCAGTGTCTCACAAGCAGTGGATCAAGTAATCATATTTTTACTCATATAAGTAAATTATTACTTATTTGAAGTTCATTTACTTATTTGAAGGGATTATTATCCTCCCCCCAGAAAGCTATCTGCCAATTGATTAACAATTGTTTACTTCTAGGTACACAGAGGCATGTGGAGTGAGAAACTTGTTTAACATTTCACCATGAATGTGTTTCAATGGACCTAGGTCCATTTGCTTGCCAGGTAAGTCCTCTAACTGCTGTACAATTCAGTTGTGTTACCAGTTTGTCAATTTCCGAGGGAAGGATATTCATAATAAAAAAAAACTATGTTCCTTTTAATTCTGCAGAAATCCATTCAGTAAAGGGGGTAAATTTGAAACAAAACTCAAGGGTTTGTTCAAAAAAAAATTGAAGGAGGGTAAATTCAAAACAAATCTGCGGACAGTCGTGTGTGAGCAAGTAGTAAGCTAATGGAACAGACTCCTTAGAGAGATGGTGGAAGCAGAAAGTGGTGTTTCTAACAAGAACAAATTAGATAGATTTATCTTAGGAAATATTGTCTTGGTGTGCAGTGTATAGTTTGGACCACAACATGTGTATGTGACTGCCAGGTGAACTGGATGGACCTTAGTCTTCTTTAGTTCAGCAATTATGATGTTCTTGTGTTCAGCAACCAATAAGCATAGTTCTGCCTCAACAGAATTCTCCCCAATTCCTGCTCTCCCCTTTTCTCCTCTCTCTCCCCAGCAGAAAAACAAATGTCATACTCTTCCACCTGTTACAAATTTAGACAGTTTTAGAAGCAGAATCGCTTTCATGCTACATTACTGACATTGAGCAATAGTCAAGGTGATTCTGGCTGCACAAAATACCCGGGGGTGGGTGGAGGGGGAGGTTTCAGGCTGTGCAAATTGCATTGGAGTTGAGTGCTTTGGACACTCCCTGGAGGAGATAGTGTCAGGTGCAATGAGCTTCGAATGGCATCATTGATGGTGGGGGGAGAAGTGGCGGGAAGGAACAGCAGTACCAGAGTTTCCGCCGATATGAATTACATTCACCTCACTTCGCACAAGATCTGTTCAAAGTTTCCACATTACCAGCAACAGAATCGCAAAATGCGCAGCGAACCTAAGAATTTTCCAGACAAAAGAATACCAAAGTCCATCCAATTTGCCTTCTACCATCAGGCAGTCACGTGCACGGGTCACGTTCCAAACCGTATACTGGAACTCCTCGCCATGCGTCGTCTCGATTATACATTGTTGATGAATTAATAAATAGTTTGAAAAAATAAGAAAATTGGATTAATTGAAGGGATATTAGCTGATTACATTTTATATTGGTTGTTTTAGTGAATACATAAATAAGATAATAAATACAATTCGGAGAACACTTAATGGAGATGATTGATGTTGTCAGTGAGCAGGAGGGTGTGGAGTCATTCAGATGAAGGGGTGGGATTACCTGCCTCTTGTACGATCTCCAGGGGAGGGCCTGACCTCATCAGCCATGCCCAGTGAGTGTTCTCTTAATTGTATTTTTACCTTGCTTATTAATATATTTATTACACATTTATTTTAATTTTCAATACTCATGGCGTTGTTTTTGCTCTTTATTTAATATTAGTGTCAGAAAATTCGGACCAGAAATGTACTGAAGAAACGTAACCCCCTATCGATAGCATTAGGGCCTATAGTCACTTAGGTTTTGCTCTACGTTGTTTCACTTACGTTGTTTCACTTAAAATCGCATTTTTCAAAAACACATTCCCAACGTTAATTGAGGAGTCCCAGTACTGTTATCCCAAAGGTATTATTTCCTAAAATAAATCTATCTATACCTTAGTGACTGACCACAAACATCTTCACTTGGTACGACACAGTCCCATATATATCAGGCTTAGTCTGCGATTCTCTGACCCTCCATTCACAACCAAAGTAACTAACAAAAAGAAACCTGTGCTGTCTTAAATGCACATAAAAATCAAAATACTCTTTACTGTATAATTTGTGGGTGAAATGTGGCAGCCAATTGCTCTCGGCAATGTCCCATAAACAGGGCTGAGTGACTAAATTATTTACCGATTTATTTGGTTACTTATACATTTTTTTTGATGGAATTATTACCCCTGGAAAGTGATCCGCCAAACGACTAATATCCGGGTAACTAATGACTGCTAGTGCGTCGTAAGGAAACTTGCCTTAGGTTTCGGCCCACTCGTGAATCGAGTCCTCTCTCTTGTGAGGCAAGTGCTCTAAGAGAAGGTGCTTATGCAAAGGATTATTACAATGAACCAGTCCCATCTTGTTCTGTTGCCTGTTCGTGGCCTGTCCCAGATTTACTCTCTCGGTCCCACATATTTATCTATAAATATTGCATATTTCAAAAGCAAGATCCCATTACGAACTGTTCACACTCTTCAATATCTCTATTTTGAAGGTTATCAGAATAGTCGAATGCATTAATATCAGTATTCTTGATCGATCCCTTTTCAACACTCTCGCTCTTTAAATAGACCTTTTAGCCGGGTTGTGGCACTTTGCTCCCTTACCAAGCACTGCAATTATAAGCAATGTCCCCTCATCGATTCACTGCTAATGTGCTGCGAGGGAGAAATTGGACTCTAAATCAAACGTCAAGCAAGAAACAGCTGAGCCTGTTAATTTCTTCTCAGTGAAAGCAACAGCAGACGTTGAAATTAGCTGTTACTCATCAAGTTAGCTTGTGGACTCTGTTTGAGCATCTTATCCCCTCGTCCAATCGCTGCAACTAAACATTGTTTAAGTGCTCGAGACGCTGTCCGGCGTGGAGGCCGCAATATAAATCAAAGTTATTGTCGTTGATCACAATAATGCGCCCCTCATGCGGGGCGCATTATCAGAGCACAACGCCGACAGATGACCTACATCTAAGAGTCCATAATCAGGGACAAGGTAGATCTTCACTTAGAAAGATATAGGCTAATAAAGGACAGTCAACATGGATTTGTTAAAGGCAAATCTTGCCTTACAAATCTGATAGAATTTTTTGATGAGGTAACGGAATGGGTGGATAATGGTAGCGCAGTTGATGTAGTTTACATGGACTTTCAAAAGGCATTTGACAAAGTGCCACATGAGAGACTTATTATGAAATTAAAGGCCCATGGCGTAAAAGGGACAGTGGCAGCGTGGATCCACAACTGGCTGCGAGACAGAAAGCAGAGAGTTGTAGTGAGCGGCTGTTTTTCAGATTGGAGGGAAGTGAGCAGTGGTGTGCCACAGGGATCAGTTTTGGGACCATTGCTGTTTGTAATCTACATCAATGATCTGGACTTGGGTGTACGGAGTACAGTTTCCAAGTTTGCAGATGACACTAAGTTAGGGAGAATAGTAAATAGTGAGGAGGATAGTAGCCATCTGCAAGAGGATATAGACAAATTGGTAAAGTGGGCAGACACATGGCAGATGAAGTTTAATGCAGAGAAGTGTGAGGTGATGCATTTTGGGAGAAGAAATGAAGGGAGGCAATATAGGCTAGATAGAACGATTTTAAATGGTGTGAAGGAACAGGGAGACCTGGGGATTTGTGTTAGTGACTCGTTGAAGGTGGCAGGACAGGTAGACAAGGCTGTTAAGAAGGCATATGGGATACTAGGCTTTATAAATAGGGGTATAGAGTACAAAAGTCAGGAAGTGCTGACTAACCTCTATAAGACTTTGGTGAGGCCTCAGCTGGAATACTGTGTTCAATTCTGGTCACCACACTACAGAAAGGATATGAAGGCATTGGAAAGGGTACAAAGAAGATTTACTAGGATGGTGCCAGGATTGAGGGACTTCAGCTATGAGGAGAGGCTAGATAGGCTAGGGTTATTCTCTCTGGAGCAGAGAAGATTGAGGGGAGACCTAATAGAGGTTTATAAGATCATGAGGGGTTTCGACAGGGCAAATAGAGAAAAACTATTTCCACTCGTGGGCGAATCTGTGACTCGTGGTCATAGATTTAAAATAGTTTCAAGGCGAAGTAGAGGGGAGCTGAGGAGAAATTTTTTCACTCAGCGAGTTGTTCGAATCTGGAATGCATTGCCTGAAAAGGTGGTGGAGGCTGATTCGATAACAACTTTTAAAAGGGAATTAGATCTTTATTTAGGGAGAACAGGTCTATTAGGCTATGGGGAGCGGGCAGGGCAGTGGGATTAAATCGCTCTTTTCAAAGAGCCGGCACAGACTAGATGGGCCGAATGGCCTCCTTTTGTGCCGTAAAATTCTATGAATCTATGAATCTATGAATCTAAGAGGACAGCCCAAAGTGCTTAACACTCTGGCTTTGGCACTTGAGTTGGGAATGGGAGCTGAGAAAGATGACCAAAGGCACCATCAAAGAGGAAGGTATGGAAACGGATTGAGGGAATGAGTTCGATGCACTCCAGAATCCAGTTCCAGAAAGTGAGGGCAGACAAGCTGAAAACCCAACCACTGATAGTGAGGCAGGTAGGGTGGGGGTACATGAGCCAAGCCACTGCCCACTGAGGGAGAGAGTGTCCAGGTCTTGGGTTTGAGGAGATCGCAGAGCAACCAGTAGGGACCTCTCTGTAATTCCCCCCTCCTCACCCAGCCATGGTGCTAATGTGCTACAACAGGAAGATGTGAGCAGTAAATGTTATGAGGAGGCAGCACCACAGAGGAAAGGTAACCTTGGTAACCTTTTCAATAAGAAACCAGGAAAGACTGCAATCTGCTTCATAAATACAACAACTTGCCGTCATCTCCTCCCGACCTGAAAGGCTCTATACAAATGTGAATTTATATTATAATTTGTATTGTTGTATATAGGGCCCTTCACATCAGGTAATGACTCGAAATGCTTCGCAGACAATCTTAGGACACTAAGCAAGGAAGGTGGGGAGAGGAAAATGAAAGGAATTCGGAGTTCCACAGTCAAAGGAAGAAAATTTTAGGAAGCTTTGAAACAATAAAAGTACATTATATAGCGCCTCTCCGGTCAGGTGGACATCCCAAGGTGATGGAAAGTGGAGAGGTAGCAAGATGGCAGCAATTTGGGGAGGCAGCTGTAGACAGTTGGGGCATAGTAGCAGAAAAATGCACTTTTATAGCTCCTTTCACATTGTGAGGCCCTCTCAAAACGCTGAATAGAGGGATGGGGTTCGTGAGCTAGGAGTGGGAGGTGGAAGGGTTTTGGGAGGGGAAAGACGACCGAAAGCATGATCAAAGTAATACGTTTAAACAGTATATAAGGTGCGTAGTAAATCTGGTCGATTCATATGACAGATTCAATGTAGCCCACAGACCAAGGGCAGCCGAGGAAATTAAACAGGGACAAACAAAAACAGAAGTTGCTGAGGAAACTCAGCAGGTCAGGCAGCATCCATGGAGAAAGGAAAAAGAGTCAACGTTTCGGGTCTACAACCCTTCGTCAGAACTGGGGCAAGCCAGTTGACTCTTTTTCCTCTCTCCATGGATGCTGCCTGACCTGCTGAGTTTCCCCAGAAACTTTTGTTTTTGTTTCAGATTCCCAGCATCTGTAGTATATTTTGTGTTAAATTAAACAGGGTGATGGGTGAGACGGGGAGGGGGGTGTTCCACACATCCGACCTGAACGCCTAATTAAGAGACGCACCTGTCTTGCTGAGACAATGTATCCGAGGTTTCCCCTGTTGCTGAAGTTCCAGAGTTGCCGTCTGACACGTGGCATTCCAGTAACAGTGCATTACGGGGCTGGCATTCAGGCATTCGTTCTCTTGGGCGAGCGCCTCACAAGTGGCCGGGGTGAACGTCAGCAGGTCGCTAAGCAGCAGGCTGTTGAAACCGCCAAAGATGTACATTGTCCTACAAACACAGGGAAAAAGAGCAAACAGCAAACCTTAAAATAAAACTCCTCTAAGTCCTCCTTGGTGACTTCCAATGTTCAGCCTGCTGGTGCTACCACCTCTGGAGACTCAGAAGGTGGTGGACTCGAGGGGGATGAGTAAGGGAACGCTGAAATGTGGAAGGCGCCATTCCAGATAAAACTGCCCGTTCACTTCACGCTGGCTGTTTGCAGGACACTGAGATGCAGATTGCTTCCCACATTCATCCACAAGATGCAATAACAACTACTTACATCACTAACCCAGGGTGGTGTCTCACAGCCCTTGACAGTGACAGAGCCTGATTCAGAAGCAGGGGGTTGGGTGGGTGGGAGGAGGTGACTGTAGGTACGTCTAAGACAAAGATGGGGAAGGAGCGGGGGGCAAGGCCGAGGTATTAAGGGAGAGTGTTCCAGAGTTTTGGGGTGAAGCAGCTGAAAGCACACCTGCTGATGATTAAGTGGAGGGGAAGAGGGAGAAGCAGGAGGCCGGGGGCCATCCAAGCAGAAGCCACAGAATAATAGTCACCGAATAATAAAACAGAACACGAGGCGTCCCTCAATAGAAAGGGTGCACATTCTATTGCAGGTATAGGGAGGTTTGCATATGTACGTGGCTATATAAATGTTAATTTGTAATAATAACACTCGATATAGAGCCTGATCATATGGTTGAGACGTCACAAAGTGCTTCACAGGTTAAACTGTAAAGTGAATTGACTGTATATTTTGTGGGCGAAACAAATCGTCGACATATATGGAAACTTTCGGTTCAGTTCAGATACTCTTTGAGGCAGTGATCCAGTTATCTCTGGGATTTCTATTTGCAAGTAAATTCTCAGTTTTTTTTCCGGCTAAATAAAAAAATAAGAACAGTGACGAGCTTTCGTGTGCACTAAGGTACATAGCTAACCAAAAAAATATCCCGAGACTCTTACCCATTCACAAACACAGCCGAGTGACCAAATCGGTAAGGAAGATCAGGTGCAGGCAGCACGTACCACTCATCGCAAGCTGTAACCAGATAAAGGCAATCAGTCAACCACACAAAAATTAGCATCCTTCAATCGAGACATTAAACTGAGGTCCCATCCCATCTTCTTATCCAGATGGACATTTAAGATCCCATCGCAGAATTTCGAAAAAGGCCTTAGGACATTCTCCTAGTGTGAAAGGTGCTGTACAAATGTAATCTGTTGTTGTTGAGATGGGAGCTTCTCCCCGTGTCCTGGCTAACAACCCTCCAAATAAAACTGGTCACTCATTCCGTGCCTCTTTGTGGGACACTGCTGTATGCAAATTGGCTGCCGCATTTGCCCACAAAACATACAGTCAATATACTTTACAGTATATCCTATGGAGCTTGAAGCATCTCAATGATATGATAAGGTTCTGTCTGAAACGCAGGATTTATTATCTCAGTCCATTGAAGGCTTCTCCAGTGGCAGAACCTCAGAGTACCTACCGGCTGCCACAAAACGTGGGACTTCTGGATCTGACCTCATTCATCTTACACCTAGCACACAGCCGCACAAACAGTACTTATAAAAAAGAATCCCTACTTTGTCATTAGTAACTGAAAGCCTGGGCTGAACACTGCATCTGAATGTAGCGTTCTCTCTCAATTCACCCTCTGCAGATTCACTGTCCCCTCATGGCCAGCTTCAAGCGCACTGGGGCACTACCCTCCATGAGAGGTGCTATGGCCTTGCTCTTGACTATCGGGTTCATCTCTGATCTTCTCTCTCTCCTGCTCTCTTCTATATGTGTCTGGTGTTCGTTGCTCTGACAGAAACTTCAACTACAAAAAAAAACTTGCACTTATATAAGTATCCCTCACACAGGGTAGCGTTTCAGAGTGTTTAACCTCAGCCATAATATGCCCATTCACTTCCCCCCAAATCCCCTCTCCCTTCCCCTTTTACTGCCTTCAAAACCCTCTTTAACCGACCGCCTGTGCTGGAGCATGATCCGTTACTCTCCTCCCTGGCTGCTGTCTTTTTAAATACTCTTAGAGATCTTCATCCTGCCCGAGAGATGTTGTGTACATTCAAGCAATTGTCCTGTCCCAATGCCAGCAACGCCATCAATCACTCCATTTTCTGGTGACTATAGTTTTTTTGTCAATTAAATTAGAACAGCACTGATTGGAATTTAATTGCTCAAGTTGAGTTGAACAGGTATTCCCAGTGTTACAGTTAGCAGAGAGTACTTTGATAGTATTACCTCAAACATCAAATTAACCGGATCCACTTCATTGCTCTAGTACTGTTAGTGCTGTAAACTTGACAAGAAGAACATACAAATGCAGAGGAGGATCAATCACCACCTGCCAAGTTACCAAATGCAATTTTGTGCTATCATTTAGTGCACACAAAGCAAGACAAACCCCGGCAGAGATCATTCTGACAACCACGCTCTCCTCGGAGCTTCATAAAGAGACTCCAGCCTGTGTTCCAGTTCATTTTCCCATTTCAATGACAAGCAGGAGAGATTATGCAAAGCGTTCTTGCACAGAGAGGTTTGAAAGGAACCGCTCTGAAAAGCTAAGGACGACCAAGGCAAAGGCGGAAAACAAGTTAACAGACGTTCGTTCGAGCGAGTGGGAGGAGGGATGGAGTGAGAGATGGAATAATGCCTAGTTTGTGCTGCTGGAAGTCGAGAGATTGCTTCCAGCAGCAAAGCAACTCAGAGCGGTTGGCTAAATTTAAATTGGCCCATTGTAACCGCGTTGGTTGGGAGGCTGAAGGTGGTTCCACGCACGGCGTAACTGAATGCACATGAAGAATTCAGCTATCTGGTGGTTACCTTCCTTCAATGCAGACAATATTGCTTTAAATAGAAATGCCGAGGGACAGCTCTTTTGTCAATGTTTCCCGACAAAGCTCTCGAGAAGGTCTTTATTCGTTCAAACAATATTGAGCTGATGATAGTACTTTGCAGGATTTAGTGCAAAGTGCCAGCGCTTTGGACAAATCATCACACCGCTCTGTATCACCCGGCAGAAAGCAGCCCGCATGCTCCCTCCATCGCTGTTTAGTTGAAGGCGGAGGCTGGAGAGAAATGCGATCCAGTGGCGGCAGCACAAAATCAATACATCTACCTTAAAAGAGCAGGCACTACGTATGACTGTGATGACGGTGAAGCGCTTCGAGGGGTTTTCAATGTGAAAGATACTGTACTACATAAAAAATATATGGTTTGTTCCTTCTTCCTGCTGAACGCACAGGAGTGGAGCTGCTGCCCTCTGGTGCCATCTCTCTGCATTGAACCCCTTTGCTGAGGTCACAACAAAGTCAGCACATTAATTAAACTATACCTTTCTGTTTAATTGAGCAGAAAGCAGTGCTGATTGACTATTAGCCCTCCAGCATTCAGACACTTAAAACACAATTAAAGAACCTTTTTAACTAATTTACCAGCCATTACAAGCGAAAGGGGGGAAGACAGGGAGAGCGGCTGATCAAAGGCGTGAAACTCCAGATTTCTTTCGTCTTACATTGCAGTAGAACACCACAACCTACCAGGCAAGGCAACGCAAACACAAGTGTCAGAGTCAGCAAGGGAACCTGAGCACACCGGCTAAGATGCACACATACACACATTTTCTCTTTATTTGAAATGTATTTATCTGCCTCTCACTCGCAGCCACCTTTCCCGCGTCATTTTATCATTTTGTTGGCTGCCGCATCTTACCCACAGCTTATGCAGTCAGTCAACTTTGCAACATATTCTGTGAAGCTCTTTGAGAAGTCTCAACAATGAGATGAGGCACTGTTTCCCCAAACTACTGATAATTTGACTTAATTTAACTTATCATGCTGTCACTATCCCGACAGCATTTATTTATGTATTTATACATTTGTTTAACTCACCACTTCTGATAAATCGTACTGAACCCTTGTCCCTTGGTATGATGAGCTATCAGGGGTCAGAAATTGGCTGCCATGTTTCACCCACAAGATAAACAGTCAATTCACTTTACAGTACATCCTGTGAAGCGATTGGAGAAGTCTCAACGAGGTGATAAGGCATTATATCAAATGCAAGGTTTATCATTATTATTGTTATAAAGTAAAGCAGCGTCTCCCTGGAGCTGAGTACTGTATTAAGAAAATAGTGGTCACAAAATTTATAACAATAAATAATCTTTGCCTTCGCGATCTTTCCCCACTCTCAGCTCGGGTGTAAGCCTGGGACTGATTATTTAAATTTGACTGCATTTAGATTAGCGCCTGATCACATCATCAAAATGTATCAAACGTCTCATACGATTAATAATATAATTAAGCGCTTTTCACATCTTATCGACGTCTGAAAGCGCTTCACAGAATATACTGTAAAGTGAATTGACTATATATTTTGTGGGCGAATCGCGGCAGCCAATTGCGCACAGCAGTGTCCCCCCACAAACAGTCGTGGATTGAAATGACCAATTTTATTATTGTGGTTTTTTTGGAGGGATTATTATTATATTCACTGCAAAGTGCAGTAACCGTGTATTTCAGAGGCAAAAGCGGTAAACAAATTTGCCATACAGTGATATGCACCAAGCTTAAAAAAAACACAACCCAAAGCATCTTACCAATGTCATAAGCCATGAAGTCTGAAGAGAAGCACTTGGCCCCGTGGCTCATTGATGTGTCGTTGTGGGTGTTGCCGCCAAACACCATTATGGTCCCGCTCACGATGACGGCCGTGTGCAGGTAGCGGAAGAAGCCGCGTTCCTTCAGGATTTTCCTGAAAACAAAAGAGAGTTGCATCATTTCGCTCCTGTTCCAGTCCCGTTTCACAAACATAACCCGCATTTATCCAGCACCCTTTTTCACACAGGGCAGTGTCTCGGGAGCACTAAACAGTGATAGAACCTGAAGTCGAACCAGGGGAACGTAAACAAAGCGGAAGGTCTGAAGGGAAGGAGGGGGCAAGAGGGGAGAGAGCTCCAAAGCTTTGGGGTGGAGTGGCTAAAACTACAAACCTACCTGAAAGGTGTGATGCACTGATACCGTAAATGTTTTACCGCACAGAAATAAGGACAATCAAATCAATCAAAACTTACATTTATATAGTGCCTTTCACGTCAAGAGGATGTCTCAAGGTGCTGTACAGTCAGGTAGGGACAAGAGCAGGGGGGGGGGATTGGGGCAGGAGAGTAGGAAAATTGACTGTATATTTGTGGGTGAAATGCGGCAACCAAATTGCACACAGCAGTGTCCCACAAACAGTCATGGAAGTGGGATTAGGGGAGAAAGGGGGGAAAAAGGGGGGAAATTCTCGCATTTCACTCAGGGTCTGTCACGTCAGAAGGCTGCCTCCAATAACTACCTCTTTTGACCTCAGTATCGATCATCTTCCCCCTCCCCCCACACCCCCCGGCTTCCACCACCAACTCAGGTGCTAACCCAGGATTCCTCGGCCCTTGGGAAATGCAAGGATAATTATTCTTAAAAAAAGAGCAAATCTCACAAATGTTTAGCGCGGGCACCAATATTAACAACAACAAGAATAAAATTGCACTTATATAGTGCCTTTCACGTCGGGAGGACGTCCCAATAAATGCAATAAATAAGGTACACACCACGTTTGATTGTCCACTCGATACTGGTACAAATCGTCTGTGAGGCCGTACTTGTTAGCACTGAAAGCTTTGTATCCACCGTGTACGTAAATAGCCCTGGTCGTGGGGTCGTAGACACTGCTGTGGCCATATCCTCCTTGAACCAAGGCTCCCTTTGTTTCCAGGATATCCCATGTGTTTGTATCTGTTTAAAGCAAAAAGGGTTGAACTCAAGATAACATTCAGTCCAGTGATTAGGACTACACCCACTGGGAAGTTCCTTTAATTTTGTATAATTTCTGTTGCAACTGTTTTATTTTAAAAAATTTCCTCTGGAGCTTTTGCAAAGTTCTGGATCACCGCGCAAGCCAAAGCCCTAATGAGTAAGGAAGTCCTAGCTGGATAAGCGGTGGGAAAGTTTGCCAGACAGCAGCATCAATGGCAAGCTGTGCGGGTTTAGCTGGTCAAACTCCAGTAGTTGCCCCCCCCCCCCAGCTCGTATTCTGGGGTCTACCCCAAGCCTTAACTCTTGCCAACCTGTGCCTAATACACTCTGGAATTAGGTAATCAGGCTGCGTGCCTCCAGGGAGAGAGTGCGCATTCCATTCCAACAATGTATCTCTGGGATTTCCATGTGTGGGTGGGATGCCTGGGATTCTCAGCGTGGTTTGGATACTGAAGCATGGGTTTCCACATGACGCCTATTGTCTACCTGCACCACCCTCCCACTGTGGCCACCAGACGGTTCAAGGGGGAGAAGTTACACCTAGGTTCACCACCTTTATTACCCCCTGACGACACTCACCAAGGTTGTACTCCTGGATGTTGCTGATGTAGCCGTAGAGAGGAGAGTGCCCGAAGATGACGAGCATGACGACAACTCCGTCTTCCAAGCGCACGATGTGAGCTGAATGGCCGACCACCGCGTACTGCTGCTTGGCTTTGGGCGTCACCTGAACCCAGGACTGGTTGTGAATGTGGAGGACCCACAGCTGCTTGGTGATGTTCCCGGACAAATCAATTTTGCCGCCGTACATGTAAATTTTATCCTGAAAAACATCGCAGAGGTGAGGTGGTCGCCTTGGCCACTGGTTGTACAGATCTAGGAGACGTAACCACGAACACAAATACATGACCCATTGCATGATGTGTGTCAAACAAATCCCTCCTTACCCCCAAAACAATAATAATTTGGTCACTCAATCCGTGACTGTTTGTAGGATGCTGCCGTGCAGAATTTCCTTCTGTGTTTCGCCCGCAAAATGTAGTCAATTCACTTTACAGCACACGCAGACACCATAGGATTCTTGCACAGGGAATGAACGTCATTTGTACAATGTAGTACGGGTTCCTCTTTTCAACCAGACTATTGGTCATTTTCCTTAGCTCCCGAGTCGGCTTCAGTGAAGTGCCTCAAGATGACATGAGCGACGCTGTGTAAATGTCAAAATTGTTGCTGTCGCAGGCAGTAAACTCAGCCCAAAAGCAACAGCGTAAGTATCTGTCACATTCAGGGAACACAGAGGAGCTTGGGAGATTTTTTTTCCCTTCTGCATCAACAAGCAAGTCAGATTTACTTAACGCAATCTGGCTCAGAATGTGATGGTCTACTCCACACTTGACCTTCCTCAAAGTCTCAAAGGCTGAATGGTTGCTGGCTGATGCAACGCTGAAACAGGAGCAAATCAAAGGTGGAAAAAGACTTTAACCCGCTCGGCATTTCCAGGGTCACATACAGGGGATAGGATTCCAACCATCTACCTTGAATAATAATCCTTGTCTACACCTTCCAGATGTCCCAAAGCGCTTCCCTATTGTAACGTGAATTGTAAACTGCATATTTTGTGAGCGAAACACAGCGGTCTACTGTGCACAGCAATGACCCCCAAAAAGAGTCTGTAATTGAAAACAATTTGAGGCCTTTTTACCCATGGAATGTGATCTGCCATTTGATAACAGGTGGGTTTCTACTTACTGCCAGGTAAACAGAGGTGTGTGGAGTAAGGAAACTTGCCTAAAGTTTCAGACCCTCGTGTGCAACGTGAATGTGCTAACCACTACCCTACGGGACTTGAAATGCCAAATGGTTGGATTTCAGTGCTGTGATAGTGACATTCTGTGAAATGGTAAGAGTACTGAACAAACAAGATTAGCTCAGGGGAGGGAGCAAAATAAAGAGCACTTTGCCAAGTCTGAATGTGTCGTCTCTTAACGCTGATGGTTCCCGAAAAGAACATTACCTTGTGCAGAGCCACGGAGTGTCCGTACCGTCCCATCGGTGTATTCACCAATTTCAATGGAAGCCACTTCAAACTCATCAGGTCATATCTGTGTGCAGGTAACATCGAAATAATTAAGCAGCAAAAAGCACGAGATGCTGGAAATCAGCAACAACTAATTGCATTTATATAAAGCGCCTTTTACATCGGGAGGACGTCCCGAGGCCTGGACAGTCAATCATTCCCAACTGAGCTGGCGGTTGTATTCGGAACGGGTGGTGGGGGCCTAATGGTAAGGCGGGAACCAATCGACCAAAGGCGTGGTCAAAGAGAAAGGACATGAGATGGATTATGAAGGAGGTGAGGTAAGTACACAGAGTGACTCCTAGATGGAGTTTCAGAGAGTGGGGAGCAGATACTCTGAAAGCCTGACCACCAATGGTGGGCCAAAAATCCAAATCAACAGTGGGTTAAAGAGAAAAACCTTATTAGGTTCTGACAAAGAGTTTCATCTCTACCCACTTTTCAGATGTCAAGTTCAGTTGCTACGGATTTCCTTCATTTAAAGGAAAAGGGAGTACAACACTGGCTCACGGAATTTACAAAGTCCTGTTACCTCCTGTTTTATTCTCACAATAAATTTTTATTTTGTATTGCAGATGAGTCGAGTGTAACAATTTCTGACACTGCACGATTGAAATACCTGGCTTGTAGTCAGTACCTGTGTCCATGAATGTCCAAGGACCCAAAAGGCAATGGAAAATGTACGCAAACATTTCTACTGAAAACAATTAAGTACTTCTAAATACAACTAGCAGCATTCCTCCACATGTTTCAGTTGTTGGTCGGTAAAAAAACAGTAGTTAGCACTGAAAAAAAACAAGGAGGCAACAGGACTTGGTGAAAACCGGTGGAGTTCATACACAATACTGTGTGCACTCTCACACAATATTAAACAATTTTAAATGTCTTGGCAATAAGAGAACTGGGAAGAAAAGAAAACCACCGTGCAAAGTCATTTCCATTCTTGCAAATTTCACCTGAAGAGCTTCCACCTTCAGTGTGCAGGTTACGTTAGCTTCAACATAAAATGCCCCTTGAGACATCCTCCCAATGTGAAAGCCTCTACATAAACTTAAATCTGTTTTATGTGTTTTGTAATTATCCAGAACATCGCCAAAATGCTCATTGTGCTTGTGCATGCAATTGCACTGAGACTACAGCAGGTGGCACTTACTAACAAATGCACATTCCAGGCCCCAAGTCTGCAAAAGGCAGTGTGTATTGAAGAGATGAAAGCAGTTATTCATCTTTGGTGACAGATCACTTAATGACCAAAATGGTCATTAATGGTCACTTAAGGTCACCAAAGTGAGGTCAATTAATGGAGATTGAGGCTTATTTTGCTGTATCCATCTGCAGACATAATTTACTTAAAAGATTAAGTAAATTACCGAAACATGCTAGGTTATGGGGAGAGCGCAGGGCAGGGATTGAGTTGCTCTTTTCAAAGAGCCGGCACAACTAGATGGGCCGACTGGCCCCCTTTTGTGCCGTAAAATTCTATGATTGTATGATTCTATGATTGACTGTCCAGTGCCTTGGGACGTCCTCCTGGTGTGAAAGGCACTATTACAAGTGTAATTTTGTTGTTGTTAAAAGATTTCTCAACAATATTGATTGTCAACAAAACTTCTGCCATTCTCCTCAGCTCCTGCCAGCGACCACTGCTTTCACAAACCAGGAAGACACTACACAACCTTAGTGTTATGTCTGACTATCGGGTTTCTAAGCCTTTCATCCAGTCCTTGACAAAATCCCCTTTCATCCATCCCCACAACATGGCCTAATTCCATCTTTAGCTCACCCCCAACTCAATCCAAACTGTGACATGATTTCTCCAAACTTCAATCTCCTCTCATTTTACCAGCTCAACCTTCCATGAGCTCTAAATTCCCTGCTCTCTGGAACTCTCCCAATAGCTCTTAGCTGCGTCTCATCTCTCCCTGCCTTCAAATCTGATTGAATAAAGCATGACTCTCTCTTAATGTGTGATTTGTGAACACCCCTGAATTCCCTTCACTGCTCAGTGGAGCCCTGAGGCACTTCTGTTGATAAGTTCCTTGGACTTGACAGATGCGCTCTATGTGCACATTGTTTTCGAGCGGCTTTAAGGCAGCATCTGATCCATTCATTCCAAGGGAATTTTCGAAGGATGAGCCTCCAAGGACCATGGCAATTTTGTGTCGGTCATGCGGAGGGGTAGTAAAAGGCTCCAAAAACAAACATTGTGGTAGACAAGTTCATTCAGCCGGAGTGAAAACAACTTCCTGATTACGTCTCAAGGTGATAAAGACCAGCACCCATCAGTAGAGAACTTGCCGACTTCAAACAAAAATTGTTGTTGAGAGGGGGGACCTAGTTGGTGAAGACCTCCAGGGCTGGACTGAGCAGGCAGTTAATACACCTGTTCATTTTTCACTAATAAAATGTTTGCTACGATCTGGATCTGTGCAAATCCTACCTTGGATTTATGCTGGGATAGCACCATCACTGTGTGAACAACAACCAAAACAGCAACACCTGGGAGCAGTTTCGGTTCATCGAGAAACAGCCATCACTTTGGGCAAAACACACCAGGTACACCACTTTCCACCCACCTCCCCATTCACACATACACACAGACATACAATGTGTACACTCTCTCAAGGGTTAAGTACGCAGCAGTGACTTACTATGGCTAAGCATGGATTTGTTGTACTTACGCCATAACCATCTGGTAATCTGAGGAGTTGAATACGTAACCTCCGATAACCCACATTATGTCATCGCTGACCACAGCCTTGTGGGAAGCTCGGGCCAGGCCAGGCACCTTGTGCTCCTCCCGACTCCAGAAGGAGAGATTGCTCGGCACTGGGAACGAGCACTCAGGACCTGAGGGAGATTAGATTTAACATTATATGCTCTCAACAATGGTATGACTGTATGGAGAATCAAACTGAAAAAAACACAGGCTTCAGGCCTACTTACAAAGAAGTCACGGTGTCAGTATCTAATACGGGGGCAAAAAGAACAACATTTGTATTCGATGCAATTAAACCTTCACTGATAAACTGAGGAACATTTAACCTTCACTGAGAAAACACTGGGGTTACCAACAAACGAATATTTCTAAACAGAAATGGATTCGGAAATACCATCACAGCAAGCACCCACTGAATCCCCCCACTGAGGCTCTCCATTCCCCTGCTCCTTCCCCATCATATCTATCTACTTCTCACTCCCCCAATGGAGCTGACTGCTTTAATCCCAATCCCCTCCTCCTTCCACATGGTATGTGTGCGTGTACCCCCCCCGCCCCCCACCACCACAATGAGCTCCAGACTCTAATCCCACTCCTCTGTTCAGAGGAAGTGCAGAGCTCCAGTGGGGAAGGAAGCGAGTAGAGGAAAGCCATCCATCACTTTTAAATGCTTCTATAGATTGAACTACAACAGACATTTATGGTAAAACATTTAATATATTAACTGCCCACAGGGTAAAAAAAATCCTGCTTCTAATATTATTTTCTTTTGGTTACTCGATTTATGGCCTTGCATCACTGAATTAAAATAATCTCTTTATTCACCAGACCAGAAATGTGCCTAGTTTAGGAGATCTTCATTAGATTCCCTCCCACTGGTCCCAGCAGAAAGTTTCATGAAAGCAATTGGTTATGTTCACATTAACCTGGAGCAAATCAAGGAGACGGGTCAACGTTTATGAATGAATACTGGATCAAAAGTTATCAAACTGCACTCACCCTGCCAGCCAGCGTTGCACAAGCAGCTCTGAGTATCGTTCAGGTCACAAACCCCACGTACCGGAAACCCACAATCCTCTGCGCAGAATGGGATGCTGCAGGATTCTCCTTTCCAGTGCTCACTGCAGACACAGTACACGCTGCCATTCACATCATCCACCTGGCACACGCCATGCTCTGAACAGTCGTTTGGACAGGCATTGATGCTGTTCACATCGTAAAAGAAGGCACGTCACTACTGGGGTCATTGGCATTTTTCATACACATCTTTCAAGTAATAATCCTTGCATTTGATATAGCGCTTTTCACGTCATCTAGATGTCTCAAATCGCTTCACAGAATACACTGTAAAGTGAATTGACTATATTTGTGGGTGAAACGCAGCAGCTAGCTGCGTATAGCAGTGTCCCACAAACAATCATGTATTGAATGACCAATTTTATTATTGTTCTTTTTGGAGATTATTATGAGGCGTTAATGTTATGATCCATTACACAATATGTAAATACAACAAAATTACATTTGTATAGCGCCTTTCAAGAGGGCGTCCCAAGACGCTGGACAGTTATTGATTCAAACCAGGGCTGAGGACGGAGGTGGGGGAGGGGAGAAGCAGTTGCTGATGAGACCATCAAAGAGGAGAGTTTTGAGGTGAGACTTGAAGGAGGCCAGGGAGGGGGCGAGGCGGAGGGACTTCGGGATGGAGTTCCAGAGGTTGGGGGCAGAGTGACTGAAGGCTCGCCCGCCAATGGTGGAGCGGGTAGGTCGGGGGACGTGGAGCAGGCCACAGCCTACTGAGCGGAGGGAAGGGGTGGGTTGGTAAGGGGAAAGGAGGTCACGGATGTAGGGCAGGGTGAGGTTGTGGAAGGCTGTAAATGTGATCTTGAATTGGATCCTCTGGATGATGGGGAGCCAATGGAGTCGTGCAAGGATGGGGGAGATGGGATCACAGAGTTTGGAACAGTAGAGGACACGGACCGCAGAGTTCTGGATTATCTGCAGCCTAAATAGAGATGTATCACATTCTATGGATAAAGGAAATGACAAATTCTCCTATTTATGTAATTAACCAATGTAAAGGATTTCCTTGCCAACCATCCCACTTCCTCTGCTTGGCAGGCACTGGCCTGCTCCATGTCCCCTACCCTTCCCACCCACCATCGGCGGTCTGGCCTTCAACTTTTCTGTCCCCAGCCTCTGGTATCCCTTCACTTCAAACATCAATCGTTTTAACCTCTATAGTTGGGAGTGCTACTTATCCGCAAGGCACGTGTCCGTTAATCCTCAATGGCTCTGAGAAGCAGAAGCGAAGTTGGGATGAAATGATGGTGAGAATCTGTTGTTTCATGTCCTGGTACATTTTACCCAAGCAGCACAAGCTAAGTGCATTCGTTCAGCATTTCAATTGAGTCCTTCAAAAGGTTACAGCAGAATCGAGCTCCAAATTACAATACACTGTCATTGACAGATTCCCACATAGGACTCAATATGACTCAAGCTCACAGAATCTCAACGTGTCCTTCAGTGCAGTGCTGCAGTGTGAGAGGTATCGTCCTTCGGATCAGACATTGAACCAAAGTCCTGTCTCTGCCTGTTCAGGTGGATGATAAGATCCCATAGGACTATTTGAAAACCAAAGGGAATTTTCTCCCTGTGTTCTGACATCCAGGTCTTTCACCCCAGGTCTGTTCATGGGAATTTGCTGTCAAATTTGCTTATATATATATTTTTTAATCATTGCATATAATTTTTATTATAACTTCAGACCTTACAATATGTACACACTAGTGTCCGGCAATATGGAATTTTTCCGATATCGATATATCGGTGGGCTCATATTGATATATACCGATATATCAATATCACCAGGTTTTTTATCCTGTGTATAAGCACGCATTCCGATGTGCATGCTCTACGCCCAGGAGGTTTGCAATGCCGGCAACAAGGTATGTTGAAAAAGTTTGTACTATACCGATATATCAATATATCACCGGACACTATAAACCAATGTTTTGTGATATACTGATTTTTTTTTACATACCAAATGTTTCGATATACCGATATGTTTAAATTTCCAATATCGGCTAGGGAACGGCGATATATCGGTATATCGCTAAAACCCGATATGATTTTCATATCGATATGCCGATATAGACATTTAAAAAATATTGATATATCGAAAACCGATATATCGAGGTAAAAAATCGGGATGCGAGCACAATCAACTACAAGACCCAGAATGCTCATCTCTATACACAATGCACAGACCGAGGTGCAAAGCCGCCATCTTGTATTCATAGTCCTCGAATACAATATACAGGTATGCAAGGGGTGGGGGGGAGAGAGACGGCTGTGGGTGGGGGGGGTGAGGGGGAGAGAGACGGCTGGGGGGGGGGGGTGAGGGGGAGAGAGACGGCTGGGGGGAGGGGGAGATAGACGGCTGGGGGGGGAGAGGGGGAGAGAGACGGCTGGGCGGGGGGAGAGGGGGAGAGACGGCTGGGGGGGGAGAGGGGGAGAGAGATGGCTGGGGGGGGAGGAGAGGGGGAGAGACGGCTGGGGAGGGAGGAGAGGGGGAGAGACGGCTGGGGGGGGGGAGAGGGGGAGAGAGACGGCTGGTGGGGGGGGAGAGGGGGAGAGACGGCTGGGGGGGAGAGGGGGAGAGAGATGGCTGGGGGGGAGAGAGATGGCTGGGGGGGAGAGAGATGGCTGGGGGGGGGGGGGAAGAGAGACGGCTGGGGGGGGGAGGAAAGGGGGAGAGAGACGGCGGGGGGGGTGGTGGGGGAGAGAGACGACGGGGGTGGGGGGTGCGAGAGAGGGACGGCGGGGGGGGGGGGGGGGGGGGGGGGGGAGAGAGACGACGGGGGTGGGGGGTGCGAGAGAGGGACGGCGGGGGGGGGGGGGAGGGAGAGACGGCGGGCAGGGGGGAGGGGGAGAGAGACGACGGGGGTGGGGGGAGCGAGAGAGGGACGGCGGGGGGGGAGAGACGGGGTGGATGTGATAATATAAAGATAGATAGAAATGGGGGGGGATGTGAGAGAGGAGAGAGGGAGAGAGACATAGAGAGACACAGACAGAAAAACACAGAGATGGAGAGAGTGAGAGACACAGAGAGAGAAATATATTTACCTCCTGAGAAGATAGGCCCCGAATGCCCGCGCACCCGGAACGCGCGCGCATACGAAATGTGCGCGCTCCCGGAATGCGCGCGCACTCCAATGCGCGCGCATGCGCAGTACGAAAAAACTGAAAATGTCGATATTTCGGTATATCTCGATATGAGCCAACCGATATGGATATATCGGGAAATTCCCATATCGCCGTTCCCTAATATCGGCATATCGATATGAAAAATTATACCAATATAACGCCGGACATTAGTTCACACCGATTGCACTTTACAGTGAAGTCCTTAGAGATGTTCTATCAATGTCAAACACAAGATCAATTATTATAACCTGTATTTCTGATTTAACAATGTAAGCTTCAGATAGCATTCTTCAATAGACGTCTTGCACAGGCTCATGTTTCAGTATGAATCAGCCTGCTCCCTGGGCTTCCTTATGTGAATGAAAGCAATGTTACTGAAGGAATTTAAGACAATGGGAGTCATTTTAAGTTCTGTTTCACAGCAGGATTCACTAAGAGGTGTAGGCGATTCATTAGAATTCGCTCCAGGCGCAAGACTCTGCCTAGTGCAGGTAAGTGCAGTGACTATTGCTAGTGAAATGAGGCAATTGGCACAAGAAATATTCAACAGATCGAATCTGGAGGGCAATAAGTATCTGGCATTTAATAAGCACTTTATCATGTTGTCAAGATGCCTTAAAGCACTTCACAGAATTTTCCTGCAGTTTAGTGACTGTATTTTGTAGGCAAATGCAGCAAGCAATTTGTGTACACAAATATCCTGCAGACATTCCCATGAAGGGAATATCCAATTTCATCTGGTGGATTGCCGACCAGGTCGTTGGGAGAGAGACATTCTTCTCTTTTTCAGTAGTTTCACAGGATATTTAACATCCGCCTGAACAAGCAGACAGTGATTCAGTTTTAACATCTCATCCGAAAGACGCCACCTCCAACAATGCAGCACTTCTCCAAGGACGCTGCTGCGAATCAGCCAATAGCTCATCGTGTCTCTGTGGGGCTTTGCGTTCTTGCTTAATTACAAGCAATTAAGACAGGAAACACAACAGTAACTTGCATTTATGTAGTGCCGCTCACACACACCAGAGCTCAACTTGACAGTGGCGGAGTATGATGCCAAGTCGGGGGGAGTTAGCCAATAGGCACAGTCAAAGAGAAAGGTCTTCAGGTGCAACCTGAAGATGAGGAAGGAGAGGGCAAGGCGAAGGGATACAGGGAATGTTCCAAAGTTTTGGCACGTCGTGGCTGAAAGAGTGGCCACCGATGGTGGAATGCTGTTTAAAGAGGCTGAGAGTATTTGCAGTATGAGAATCATAGAATCTTATGGCACAAAAGGAGGCGATTTGGCCCATCTAGTCTGTGCCGGCTCTTTAAAAAAAGCAACTCAATTCCACTCCCCACTCCCCATAACCGTGCAAACCCGTCCTCCCCGAATAAACATCTACCTCTCTTTTAAAAGTTGTTATCGAATTGGCCTCCACCACCTTTTCAGGCAATGCATTCCAGATTCGAACAACCCACTGAGTGAAAACATTTCTCCTCATCTCCCCTCTGCTTCTTTTAGAAACTATTTTAAATCTGTGACTTTGGGTCACTGACACACCCACCAGTGGAAACAGTTTTTCCCTGTTTACACTATCGAATGCCTTCATGATCTTGAAAACCTCTATTAGGTCTCCTCGTAACCTTCTCTGCTCCAATGAGAATAAACCTAGCCTCTCTAGCCTTTCCTCATAACTGAAGTTCCTCATTCCTGGTACTGATAAGTCAGTGAAAATCAAACACAGCAGTTCATCATTCAAGATCAAGCTGTTTGTTATGGGAACAAATACTAAATTCATCAACCCTCCCTGGTAACCGGTTCTAGCAATCTACTTACTTTTTATTAGCGCAGAATATGGCATTCACAGCCCTGCCCTACAGTGACGATTACCATTTCCGCCCTCCACAATTCCATAAGATGCCTTTCTAGATTTACCATCCACAGACTCCAATTGATCCAAAACTCCACATCGTCACCTGCACCCTATCACCACAGTTCTCGCCTGGCTCCCTGCAGAT
The DNA here is from genome assembly GCA_035084275.1 of Hydrolagus colliei. Lineage (NCBI taxonomy): Eukaryota > Metazoa > Chordata > Chondrichthyes > Chimaeriformes > Chimaeridae > Hydrolagus > Hydrolagus colliei. The sequence continues at coordinate 8,170,547 of CM068742.1, read as the reverse complement.
TGATTTCAAGTTCTCTGTCTTCAACTATTAATGCTTCCGAGTCCCAGCAACGCCCCATCTCTCCAAACTCCTCTGAACCTGTTCCTCTACTTTCCTAAATCAGGTCCATTTCCTGCCTTCTCTGCCCCACGGTGGCCAAGACTTTAAATTCTACTCCACTATCCTCTGGAACTTCCAGTCTCGAACCCTCTGTCTCACCCCAACTCTATCTTCAAATCCTTCTTTAAAAACCTACTTCTTCAACTGTACCTATGGTCATTCACCCCTTTCTCACTTGCTCAGTGTCCAACCCCCAACAATGTAAAGCTATCCAAGATATTGTTCTATGTGAAGGGCGCAAAACAAATTCAAGCTGTTATGGCATTCTAAACAATTTCCGTCCTTCCTTCCATACCATCCGTTGGATGAGATGATAAACCATGGTCCTGTCTGCTCATGCAAAAGCACATTAAGAATTTCCTTGACATTATTTGAAAAGAGAGGAAAGGACTCCCCACGTCCTGACCAACAATCCCTCCAAAAAATTGGTCATTCACTTGGGGACTGTTTGTGGGATGTTACTTGGCCACAAAACACACAGTCACCCAACTGTACACTATATCCTGTGAAATGCTTTGGGATCTTTACCCAGATCTTTACCTTTCATCTTTATGTGATTGTCTGCGAGGTGGAGAGAGTGCTATCCTGCACTCTCTCCACCTCGCCTGGCGATAATGATATTTTATATCATTTATATCATTTTATATCATTTTATATCATCTATTTAATCTAGTGTTTTGTCTGGTGGTGATATATTGGATGTATGGTGATGTTTTTCACGCGGACCACCCGCTCCCGAGACTAGAGATCTTCGGGCTGGAACGATCGCGGACAGAGCTTTCACGCTGTGCACCGCTCAGCCCACCAGCTGGAGCCGGCTTCCATCGCTGCCGGTTCTTCCTCTATGGGCGGTCGGCCAACAAATGCCATCTTTTTGGACGACGGGGAGTATCGCGGAGGGAATGGCGGCCACTCGCTGTCGGCGCTTCCTCCGGCTGTGCGAAGAGCGGCCCCTCGACAGGACCTGGGAAGGCCGCGACCTCGGCACTTTCCTCGGGCAGCGGGTGGTGCACGTCTTCCGCGAGGGGGAGAGCGAGGGGGAGAGCGCCCAGGTGCTGCAAGCGACGGATCATCTCGTCGCAGGAGATCCAGACGGCGATCGGGCTGCTGCTGCTGCTGCTGCTGTGCGAGCTGGCCAGACACACCGTGTCCGAGGTGCCAGGGCCATCACAGAGTCCCCGGATTCATCGACTGAGGAGCCGGTCGGTTTTGGGGCCTGACACCACACTGGGCCCTTTTTTTCCCGCCATCTCAGGGATCGTCCGGGCGGGCAGCGAGGACAGGGAATGGTTGCTGGACGATTGTTGGACGATTGTTGGTTATTGTTTGTTGCTGTTTTTGTTGTTAATATTGTTGCTTTTGTTGTTTATTATTGTTGTTTGATTCCCCCCACCCCTGCCCCCATCTTCTTCTTCCCTCACTCCCTTTCCCCACTTTCTCTCCTCCCTTTTCCCCTTCCCTCCCTCTTCCCTCTTCCTGATCTTGCCCCCACCCATCTTTCCCTCCCTCTCTTCCTTACCCCCCTTTCTCCCCCCTCTTCCTCCCTAACCCTAACCCATCCCACCTTTCCCTCCCTCTCCCCCCTTACCCTCTTTTCCCCCTTTCTCCCCTGGCCCCATTTTCGCGATTGTTTGTGGGGACACTGCTGTGCGCAATTTGGCTGCCGCGTTTCGCCCACAAATATACAGTCGACTTTCCTGCCTTTCTTCCCCCTGCCTCGACCCCTCCCCTTTTGCTTCTTTACCCCCTTTTGCCCCTAGTCCCACTTCCGTGACTGATTGTGGGACACTGCTGTGCGCAATTTGGCTGCCGCATTTCGCCCACTAATACAGTTACTTTTCCTACTATTCTTTATCCTGCCCTGAGCCTTCCCACCCTGCTCTTGTCCTACCTGACTGTACAGCGCCTTGGGATGTCCTCTCGACGTGAAAGGCGCTATATAAATGTAAGTTTTGTTTGTTTGTTGTTATGAAAGGCACTGTACCTACCAAATGCAAGGATTATTTATTATTTCCAATGGGCTCCAATGTCGGGGTACAAATTAAACATAATTGCAAAAGATATTAGCTCGGCAGGTTAGGATTTTTTTTTAATAAAGTGTACTGTCGGAAAATGGGAACGCCCTACCATGAAAGCTTAATATTGATTGGATAATAATCTGAGCTGTAACATTCTAGGATTCTTTGAAAAACATCAGAATATTTTACGTAATTAATAATAATTTGTAAGCATTTGATATAGTACCTTATCATGATGTTGAGATGTCTCAAAAGGCTTCACAGAATATACTGTAAAGCGAAGTGACTGTATACAGGTAGCCCCCGCTTAACGAACGCCCTGTTAACAAAACTTCACTATAACGAGGGTTTGTATTTGTACCCCCCTATGCACTTAGTGAAGGCTGCGCTCGCTATAACGAAAGTTTAAATCTCGCGCCCTTCTCGACACAAGTGCACATGCATACATAGCATCAGTTAAATAGTGCAGAACCTCACATATGGGAGGAGCTTAAGCGACAGGATGTTTCATGGCTTCAATAATACACTTGTAAGTCAAGATATTGGGAGGGGGTGGGAGGGGATAGAGAGAGATAGAGAGATAGGGGGTGGATAGAGAGGGAGGGAAGGGGGATAGAGATGGAGTGGGGATGGAGGGGAGGGTGGGGGCATAGAGAGATAGAGATGGAGGGGGGGATAGAAAGGGGAGCAGAGAGAAAGAGAGGAGGGGAGAGCAGAGAGAAAGAAAGGAGGGGAGGGCAGAGAGAAAGAGAGGAGGGGAGGGGGGGTAAAGAGAAAGGGCGGGTAGAGAGAAAGTGAGGAGGGGGAGGAAGAAAGAAGCACGTCCCGAGTCAGGAAATGTCTGTCCAGGTTACGATATTTCAGTGCGGTGACTGTGCAGACCTGGCCTGGAGCAGGTAGGATTGGCGTTTTTATTTCTGCAATTTTTGTCACATTCCGGATTCCGGAATTCCGGACTTTAGGTTGAGCAGCCAATACACCGAAAATGTTAGCGCCAGGAACCGCTAGGAACTAAGCTGATGTTAGCGGGGAGGCTCGGGTCGGGGCGGCATTTTGGCGGACAAATACAGTAATACAGTTAAACTCTTGCTTAACGAAATTTTTGCTTAACGAAGGGTTTTAAAGTCCCTAACCCCTTCGTTAAGTGGAGTCTACCTGTATTTTGTGGGCAAAACGCGGCAACCAATTGCGTACAGCAGTGTCCCACAAACAGTCATGGATTGAGTGTACAATTTTTTTTAAGTGACTCGAGTGACTATTATCCCCAGAAAGCTATCCACTAATCGACTAACATCCTATTTATTGTAAACAGAGATGTGTGGAGTAAAGCAAGTAGCCAAATGTTTCGCTTGGAAGGCGAGTGCTCGAAACACTACGCTGTAGGACTCCACAAGGGCTTCCGTTTTAGAGGTCTTGGGATAGTTAAAAGAACAATGAGATGCAATTAGTACAATGAACTACACATGAATGCCAATAGCACACAATTCTTGCCAGCAGCAAGCAACATTTAGATTTTAATACCAGGTGCAGTTCCCTGTACTAATTTCACTCATTTACCACACAGTCACAGCCAATTCACCCACTGCCCTTGTCAAAAGTGAGCATTGATAAATATTCCTCTGTGTCCTTGGCTACCGGGTACTGCCTCCAGGCTCTCAAACTCGTGTGAAATTTTACTCACTGCTATTGGTGAAAATGAACATCTAGCTATCACACAAGGCCCTTGACTGCAGGTCACGTTCACTGGAGATCTGGACTCACATTCCCTTTTCCCCTCCTCACCCTTACCCGCTAGTGAGAAGCATGTTTGGGGATCATGGAATGAAGAATTAAATTAGTTTTTTTAATAATAATAATTATAATTCCTGCAATTTATATAATGCCTTATTATGTCATTGAATCATCTGAAAAAGCTTCACAGAATATATTATAAAATGAACTGACTGTGTAAATTGTGGGCAAAACACACCGGCCAATTGCACATAGCAGTGTCCCACAAACATTGTGACTGGGTGACCATATTTTGTTTAAGGGATTATTACTGCAGAAAGTGATCCACCAATTGACTAACAAACCGGATTCCTAACTACCGTTAGGAATTTATCTATGAAAACAGAAATCCATTAAGATTCAGAGAGGTTACCTCCAAAATACTTTAACGCCCCACACATTCCCACAGCAGCAACACTGCAGAGGTACAGATGAACTTTAAATATGTTCCTAAACTCCTATCTTGTTATATTTGCCGCCTACAAGTCAAAGTCAGAGCCAAGATTGACTGGGGGTAGATTAGAAGCGAAAATAATAGTTTTGGAACGTGACAAAACATTCAAGATCGCATGACATATGGAGCAAAGATGGGAGTTGAGGAACATATCAGCCATGATCTAATATCATGGCAGAACATGCTCGAGGGGCTGAATGGACCACTCCTATTCCTGTGACATAATTTGCACATTGGGAATTCCCCCGACATGAAAGGCGCTCTATAAATGTAATTTTGCTATTGTTGTATTCAAAAAGAGCAGGAAGTTTCTCCTGGTATCCAGGAGAACGATCGGCAGATGACACAATTACCTCATGCTGACCTGGTAGGAGAACAGCTTTCATAATCAGTTTTAAGATTAATTTGTAATCTACATCGGAGACTTGGGAGGAGTAGCCTTAGCTCTGTTTTCACGTCGACTGGAGAGAGGCTGCTGTGCTGCACACTGAAGGACACACCAGCAGTTTGGGACATCCTCCCAACCCAAACGACGCTATATAAACTCAATGTGATGTTGTTATCGTTGAAAATGAGGACGTTCCATTCAGTAGAATATAATCCTTGTTGAATTAAGGTTCAATCACTGCATTTCCCATTACCAACACAAAACACAGCGAGTCCCTGGGAGTTAACAACAGCTTACACTTATATTCACTCTTTATACGGATAGCGTCTTAGAGTTAACAACAATTCTTGCAGTTGATACAGCGCCTCTTATTTATTTATTTTTGAAGGGATTATTACCTTCAGAAAGTGTTCCACCAATCAACTATCAACACAGCTTCCACTTACTGCTCCGTAAATGGAGTTGTGTGGATTAAGGAAATTTGCCCAACATTTTGCCCTGCCAGGAATTGAACCTGGGTTATTTGGATGTGAGATGAGCGCGATAATCACTACGTGACTCCACATTCACTGACTGCTGAAAGGGACGAGACTTAAATGTGTGTTAGCCTGTCACTCTCACCTCTGAATCAGACGCTGTGGGTTCACAACTACTTTGTGATTTAGAACTCAAATACAGTAGAAGTCCGTTTATCCGTGATTCATTGAACCGTCACTTCCGTATAACGGAAAGATTTGCATCTTTACAGCCTCATCCCATCGAAACAAAGTTCTCTGTACCAATTACTGAAATAACTGCAGAAGCAGTGTCCCACAAGCATCCCTGAGGTAAATAATCAATCCATCAGGAATGTTGGGCTCCCTGATCGTTTTTGAATAGTGCCATCGCATCATAGAGAGCCTCATCACGTCGTTGAGACATCTCAAAGCGCTTCAAAGAATATTTTAAATTGGATTAGCTGTGTATTTTGTAGTTCAAAAGCGCAGCTGCTAATTGCGCCCTGCAGTGTGATGAGTCTGCTGACTAAATTGGTGTGTGTGTGTGTGTGTATAAGGAGTAAGGAAACTGCCTAAGGTTTCACACTGCCCATTACATTATAAATTATCTGTGTGAGTCCCCAAGTCAAGTTTTGTGCATATTAAATATTATATAATACAGTAGAAGCCCATTTATCCGGCACCCGCGGGATCTGGCCAATGCCGGTTAAAGCGCCTGCCGGATATTCGGGCGGCCCACGGCGAAAACCCACTACAAAAAAATTTAAGTTCTTTTAATACAAACCATATACACCAGACTAAATAATAACAGATAATAACAGAATATTGTATTGGTACTTATTGTTAAAACTACTCTCTTACGCTTCTCACCTTTACTGATTGAGGGTTACAGTCCAGCGATTGTTTTTTAAATGGAGAACGCCAAGCGGGTGAAGAAATGGCAGCGCGATTTTAAAGTCTCGCGACTTTACTAGCGCCAAGCCGTTAGCCCTAGACTCTACTAGCAGCAAACCGAAATACTGCACCTGCGCGACAATGTGAGTTATCGGCTAGCGTTATCGGCTTGCCGCTAGTATGACTTAAAGTCATACTCGCTCCGTTTTTTTCACCCGCTTGGCGTGCTCCATTTTAAAAAGAATCGCTGGACTATAAACCTCAACCGCAGCATCATGGCGTCAAGCGCAGCATCTACCAGCAAAAGTAAAAAGCGCAAGAGAGTAGTTTTAACAATAAGTACCAACACAATCTTCTGTTATTATGTTATTATTTATGCATTTACAAATGCTCCACTGCTATTGTTCCGGATAAGTTCCGGTTTATCGAATGGGGACTTTTTTGGGAGTGTGACGGTTATACAGAAGTGCCGGCGCATCGAGTCACAGATAAACGGACTTCTACTGTATTCAGTAAATACAATGTAATGTGTTATATAATTATATATCCGCCTGAAATTCATCTGGACAGGACTGTGGTTTATCTAAAGCACAGCACTCCTCCAGTAGCACACTGGAATGTCAGGCTAGACGAGGGGCCCACATCCCCATATTTATACTAGGTACATGGGAACATTTTCTGTGATGTGGCTTTCTTTTGGTGCTAAGACTGGAGGACCAAAAATCTATTATTTCCACCACAACTATTGCTAAGAATAATACTTGCATTTGATGTAGAGCCTTGTCACATCACTGAGACATCGTAAAGCACTTCACAGAATATTGTAGTGAATTGACTGCATATTATATGGCTGAATTTTTTTTTGCTTTAAAAGACATGTTCTGAAGTAGCAGCTCATACACATTATTCATTTCGCTGTGGAAAAAAATATAATAATGACAGTAATCTGTGCATTTTGATCCAGCACCTTTCACGTCAGGATGAAGCCCACAAAGTGCATCATATTGTAAAGTGTAGTGACTGTGTTTTATAGGCAAATCAGGAAGCCAATTTGTACACAGCAATATCCTACAAACAACCATGAAGTGAATGACTTATTTTATCTGGGGATAGATGAAAAAGACATCAGGTGGACATTAGGGAACGCCGATATATCGATATATCGCCAAAACCCGATATGATTTTCATATCGATATGCCGATATAGACATTTTAAAAATATCGATATATCGGAAAAACAATATATCGAGGTAAAAAATCGGGATGCGAGCACAATCAACTACAAGACCCAGAATGCTCATCTCTATACACAATGCACAGACCGAGGTGCAAAGCCGCCATCTTGTATTCATAGTCCTCGAATACAATATACAGGTATGCAAGGGGTGGGGGGAGAGAGACAGCTGTGGGTGGGGGGGGTGAGGGGGAGAGAGACTGCTGGGGGGGGAGGTGAGGGGGAGAGAGACGGCTGGGGGGAGGGGGAGATAGACGGCTGGGGGGGGAGGGAGAGAGAGACGGCTGGGGGGGAGGGGAGGGAGAGACGGCGGGCGGGGGGGAGGGGGAGAGAGGCGACGGGGGTGGGGGGAGCGAGAGAGGGACGGCGGGGGGGGAGAGACGGGGTGGATGTGATAATATACAGATAGATAGAGATGGGGGGGGATGTGAGAGTGGAGAGAGGGAGAGAGACATAGAGAGACACAGACAGAAAAACACAGAGATGGAGAGAGTGAGAGACACAGAGAGAGAAAGATATTTACCTCCTGAGAAGATAGGCCCCGAATGCGCGCGCACCCGGGATGCGCGCAGTACAAAAAACTGAAAATATCGATATTTCGGTATATCTCGATATGAGCCAACCGATATATCCATATCGGGAAATTCCCATATCGCCCTTCCCTAGTGGACATTAAAGATCTCAATTTGATGTCTGATCCAAATGACAGCATCTGCAACAATGCAATACTGTATTAGAATGACAGCTTAGACCAGTGGTTCCCAACTTTTTTTTTGCTGCAACCTTAAATTGGCCACAAATAGGACTTTCCGACCCTTAGGGGGAGACGGCACAATTGAAGCGAAGCTCAGCCAAGACGATAACTCCTCTTTTGTGGACTCAGAGCAACTCGCTAGTACGGTCTTTCATACAAATTGGTCGGCGGTGTCGCCTCAGGCACTTTTCAGCATTAAAAAAGCATTTATTCTGATGACCCTTCGCGACCCTACTGAGGACCCCCGCGACCCTGATTTGGGTCAGGGCCCGAGGTTGGAAACCAACGGCTTGAGACTATACGAGATCCAAGGGCTAGTGTGGGCATTGAACCCACAACCTTTTCAACTCCGAGGAGAGAGTGCTACTAACTTCACCAGGCTGACATACCGAATTTCATTAAGCAGGCTTGTTTAATATGCACAACACTAGACTGGCACAGGGATTTCATAACACCTGAGGCAAACATTTTTCAGTTTAACATCCCTTGTTCAACCCACTGACCCAGAGGAGAGAATGCTGCTAAGCGTGCCAAGTAGTAGCACTCAAAGCACTGTGAAATTGCACATATATAGTTTGGTATGAACTCTACTCAACTGATTGTTGAGTAGAGTGAGCCAAGTGGCATTGATATCAATGTTATCCAGACTGGATTCGCAGACGGGATCAATATTTCAACTCAGGACTTACTTGTACGTAATGTTAAATCCAGTCAGGTTATAGGCAGCGTCACTGAAAAAGTGCAGCAAGGCATAGCCCGATCTTGAAACCACTTCAGGCATCGTCTCATTCCCGTTCTTCTCAGGCACAATTAAACCACTGGGAGAGAGAGAAAAATACATAGAAAATCAGCTCTTTAGAAATTTCAATGCACACACCATGGGAGATAAGCCCCTGTAAAATTAACATTATGTTGTCGCAGAAGATTTATTAAGATGCTTTGTAGACTAACCATTTCTGAATACTGACTCACTGATATGTAAGTGCGTACTTAAAGGCAAGGTGAAGGGGAAACAATTATTATTATTTAGTCACTCAATCTTTGACTATTTGTCAGACATTGCTGTGAACAATTTGCTGCTGTGTTTCGCCCACAAAAGTCAATTCACTTCACAGTGTATCCTGTGAGATGCAATGGCGTGTTAAAGCACTATATCAAATACAAGGATTATCATATTATTATTGTTGTTGCTATTGTTATTTATATTCCAAGCACTTACTTGCCCTGTTGTGTTACATTGTTACAAGGAGAAACTTTCTACAGAGGTTTTGTTAATAATATTAACAATAATAATCCTTGCATTTGATATAGTGCTTTCCACGTCTTCTAGACATCTCAAAGCGAATCACAGAAACCACTGCAAAGTGAATTGACTGTATATTTGTGGGAAAAACGCGGCAGCCAATTGTGCACAGCAGCGTCCCACAAACAGTCGTGAACGGAAATGACCAGTTTATTATTCTTTAAGCACAGTTACAGTTTAGGTGCAATGTGAGGTTGGTCAAGTTGTAGGAGGGATTGAGGCAGAGAGTGGCGGATGGATCTGGATGTGGAGTCCCATGGCAGAGTAGTTAGCACATTAGATAGCACAAGTTAGTCTTGTAAGTGAGAGGGCCCAGAGGGTTCCTTTCCTCGGCAGGGTAAATCCTTATTCCACACGTTTCTGTTTACCTAGCAGTAATTTGGGACCCGGTTGTTAGTAAATTGATGGATCACTTTCTGGGGATAATAATCGCTCAAAAAAAACGGTACTCAATCCACAATTGCTTTTGGGACAATGCTGTGCATAATTGGTTTTACAATATATTTTGTGAAGCACTTTGAGACATCTCAATTACATGATAATTATGCTATATCAAATGCAAGTATTATTGTTATTATTATTCGCACACATGAATTCAAGCAACACATTTCCCCTCTAATAGTGTAATCTCAAGGATGGGACACAGCTTTAGAACATTTAGATATGTGCAACTATTGACGATGTAGAGATGTTCAGGGAAAACAACAGGAAATGTGCACTGAGTTGGAATTAATTCTTGTTTTAGTGTTTACCCTCACAAAATCAATACATAATCCACAGGGGAGGAAGGAGCGGAATAGTTTTGACTGGTGGATTGAAACAGAACACACATAGTTTCTCCTAATGCAAGACTTTGTAATGCTTATAGTGTAATCTGCAGAATCTCAAGAAAGTTGGTTCACTCCAGTAAAATGAATACAACAACCATCACTGGCAATAAGGAGAAGGATTTCCAACATAGAAGAATTATTATCTCGGTCACAGGGGTTATACAATGGCTTGAAATCCACCTTGATTAACTAACTAACGGCTTCTCCTCCAGCCCATGGACCATAATGGGTGACGACCACCAGGGCTCTGCCCTTGGTTCTCCTCCTTTTCAACATGTACATGCTCTCTCTTGGTAACATCACCTGTAGAAATGGGGTCTCCACCTCTCTGCCTCCACCTCGACTCCAGGACACTCTGTCCTCACAGACTTCCTGTCGGACACCAAGTCCTGGATGACAGCAAACTTTCTCCATTTGAATGTGAACAAGACTGAATCCCTTCTGTTTGGCTCCCATTGATGCTTCCATACCTCAGGCGCTGACAGCATCACCCTTCATGGGTGCACTCTACACCTCGAACCTCGGCATCCTGTTCAACCCTCACTGAACTCCATCCCCTCCACATCCGTGCAATGACCCACTTCATCTTTCCCCAGCTCAGCAACATTGCCTGGCTCCGCCACTGACTCTGAACCACGGCTGCCGAGACCACACATTCATCACATCCAGGCTCAACTATGTAAACACCTTGTTGACCTTTCCAACGCCTCCTTCAATAGGCTGCAGATCATCCAGATCTCTGCAGCTCATGTCCTCTCCCGCATCAGGCTCCGCAAATCTATCACCCCCATCTTCGCCTGACTTCACTGGATCCCCATCACTCAGACGATAAAGTTCAAGCCCCTGGTCCTCATCTTAAAAGCTCTCCAGCTTTTAGAGGAGCTCTCCAGATGAGAGGAGTGAAGCCTTCACTCCTCTCTACCTTGGTGACCTCCTAACCCCCCAACCAACCTGTGCGTTCCCTCTGCTTAGTGGCTGCTGGCCTGCTTCATGTCCCACCTTGCCGGCTCACCATTGGTCCATTGGATGCCACGCTTTCATCACATCTAGGCTCGACTATGGGAACTCTCTCCTCGTTGGTCTTCCCAGCTCCACCCGTGACAAGTGCAGATCATTCAGAATTCTGCAGATCGTATACTCTCCCACAAGTCGGCTCCGGACCACATCACTCCCACCCTCAATCATCTCCACTGACTCCCCATCTCCCAGAGGGTCAAATTCAAGATCCTCATCCTCACTTTCAAGGCCATTCTCGGCCTTGCCCCCATCTATCTCTCCGACCTGCTGTCTCCCTATCAGCCTGCCCACACCCTCCGTTCAGCGGCCTCTGGCCTGCTCCATGTCCGCCTGAACCACCCTACAATTGGTGGCCGGGCTTTCAGCCTTTCTGCCCCCATACTCTGGAACTCTATCCTGCAATCCCTTTGCCTCGCTTCCTCCCTTTCCTCCTTTAAGCCCGGTCTCAAGACCTTCCTCTTCGACTGCGCCTTCTGCCCCCCTCCTAACTCTTCCATCTCTCCTACTCTCCTTCCCCCTACCGCAACACCCCCCCCCCCACCCCCCACCCCCACACCTCCAAACCCACTCAGGTCCCGGCCTAACTGTTCATCATCTTGGGACATTCTCCCGACCCGAAAGGCTCTCTATAAATGTAATTTTGTTGTTGGTGGTGGTGGTGGACTGGCCTTCAGCCTCTCTGACCCCACCCTTTAGAATTCCATCCCACAGTTCCTCCACCTCATCCTCTCCCTTGCCTTCTTGAAGACCCGTCTGAAGAACTTTCTCTTTCCCTACACCGTGCCCTCCACCCTTCCTGATCCCAACCACCATCTTGGGTGCGGATGATTGACTATCCAGCACCTTGGAACAACCTCCCATAGTAAAAGGTACTACACAAGGTACTATACTGTATGTCAGAGTTGTGGGCAGGAAGATGTGGCAATGTTATGATGATTTGTGTTGCTCACTCGGAAGCTCGCAGGGAGTTCCTGGTACTTGTCAATTTACTTAGTGAGGGTTTAAACCGATGCTTGTTGGATGACAAATAACTAATTAGTGACTACCTTCCTAGAGGGGGAAGTAAGCAGTAAGCAGGGTCTCCTCGTTGCTGAGCTGGCTTCAGGGTAACTGTTCCCCATACTCCATACTGCATACAACTGTGAAGAGATCCCCTTACGGGTCATCACAATTAATGAACAACCAATATGAGGGGTTCAGGAAGTGTACAACAACATTATTTTTAGGTAAAGGACACAGTGTGAGGTTATGGTGGTAGGTTTGGAGTACATTAAGAGTATATAGGAGTTTGAAGTATATTGAGTTGAGACCCCAATGAACTAAGTGCACGGCAGTATTTGGAGCACTTATTGCACAGACAGACCATCGCAGTTCAGTTTCCAAACCCAAACCACTAGAAAGAGCACACCGAACACTCAACAGACATTCACAAACCATTCCAGCACATTGACTGCTTTTGACAACAGAGTCATTTACCTGAACAATCACTCTATAATTCACTGCGAGATATAATGCTGAAGTAATTCAGCAATCCGACTCCTGCTTTCCAGGAAATAAACTATTCATTACAATATATACAATTAGGTTAGAAAGACCTGCACACTCAGCAACATAATATGCAGCTATCTTGATATGAACTGCAGAACTGGGATTTGTTAGTATTCCCAGAACAATAAACAGGGATACAATTCTTCTTGTATTGGAAATCATTCTTAATAACTGTCAGTGAGACAGGTGTCTCTATCAAATATACCAAAGGAAACGGATCCCTTAAGCAGCCGGTAGTGAAATAAATTTCTACTTACTGTGAATTACTCTGCTTATGCATTTTACCACGGTCGTAAAAATTGATATGCATTGAAAAATTGCATCTAGTTGTAATATTTATTTACAGTGCTGATTCAGGTATGCACAGTTACAGTGCAACCCCCATTTCAATGCACACACCTTAACAATGGCCAACTCCCAGGTGATCAATGTCACTCCTGGCATTACTTCCTCCTTTAAAATGATGCCAACGCAGTCGTCAGAAGCCCTTTTGAGCAATGACTTAATACAGTAATAACAATAATAACCCCAGAGATTTGATATTGCGCTTTAATGAGTCTTTGAAACGTCTCAAATCGCTTCATAGAACATATTGTAAAGTAAATTGACTGTAATTTGTTTAGCGAAACACGGCAGCACACAGCAGTGTCCCACAAATAGTCGTGGATTGAGTAACCACTTTTTTTTGCTTTCTATTTGAGGGATTATTACCCTCTGGATAGTGATCCACGAATCAATCAACTCCCGGATTCCTACTTACTGTAAATTAAACAAAGGCATGGGGTAAGGAAACGTTCGTAAGGTTTCTAGTAAAGAAACATTCCTGAGCTCTACCGGGTCTGGAGTTCCATGTCCCCTGAATCCTCCGCTCCACCCATGACGGCCGTGCCTTCAGCCACTATGCCCCAAGACTCTGGAACTCCCTTCCTCACTCACTTCGCCTCGCCCCCTTTCTTCCCAGTTTCAGGTCATAGTTAAAGACCTTTCTCTTCGACCGCGCCTTTGGTCACGTTTCTATCCCTGACCTTGGCTTGGTCCCGGGATCCGCTACTGTGAAGCGCTCTGGGACGCCGTCCGGCACGGAGGGCACTATATAAATCAAAGTTGTTGTTGTTTCACCCCACCTTGGAATCAAATGCAGTTCCTCTTTCTTGCTTGCAAAGCAGGTACTCTAACCTAAACAGGTTAACCCAAAAGGCATCTGAACTGAACTAGGGGTCTCACATTCCTCTACCTCCTTTGGTTAACCCTTGACAGAGTGCTAAAATGACATATTTGCAGAGGATATTTGGATGCACTCAACTATCCAAAATCTAATATTGCTCAATAAAGTAGCTCACTAGCTGAAAAGACAACTCCTTCCGTTCAGTATCTTCACTTGTTCTTTCTTTAGCTGTTCAAACCCCAGTTTGAGCAACCAAAATCCACCTCATCACACATACTGCACGAGTCAGTTTGGACACACCATAAATCTTCACTGCCCTCATTAGCTCACCTTATTACACCGAAACCACTGGAGACAAAATAAAACCACTGCTAGATTTTACAGTGAAAAAATAATTACAAAAACCTACCAGCTGCAAATGTCCACAGCCCTCAATCGAAACAATGAAACAAGCCCCGAATGCACTGGAGAATTTAGAAGCTTCCTTATAAAATGCCAGTCCATTTATTTCAAAAAAGTTAAAGAACAAAGAACATTACCAAGGTGAACCCAAAGAAATTTCACAAAGGGTTTATTCACTGCAAGGTGACCCTCCACACACACAGAACAGTGTCTACAGTGCTTCCAGGATCATCATATGGCTGGCTTTTCAAGTCATTTACATACTGCACCAATGGTTTGTTAAACGATGCTGGGAATTGCAAACTAAAAAAAAGGGCTGCCACCCTTTGTCCTTGGAATGAATAATCGAGGAATACTAATACACAGAATAATAATACAATATAATACAAAATTACATTTGTTTTGCACCTTTCACGTCAGGAGGACATCCCAAGGTGCTGAACAGTCAGGGATTTGGACCTGAGTTGGGGATCGAGGACTATGGAGGGTAGGGAGGGTAATAATCCTTGTATTTGATATAGAGCCTTTTCATGTCTGTGAGACATCTCAAAGCATTTCACAGAATATACTGTAAGTAGATTTGACAATATTTTGTCGGCGAAAGTCGCCAGCCAATTGTGCACAGCAGCGTCCCACAAAAAGCCATTAAGTGATCAAATTATGATATAATAATCCTTGCATGTAATATAGCACTTATCACATCTTCTAGACGTCTCAAAGCGCTTAACAGAATACACTGTAAAGCGAATTGACTGTATATTTGTGGGCAAAACGCGGCAGCCAATTGCGCACAGCAGTGTTCCACAAACAGTCGTGGTTTGAAATGACCAATTTATTAATAGTCATTTTTCGAGGGATTATTATTAGGCATGTGGAGTAAGGAAACGTGCCTAAGGTTTTGCCTAGTGTGGATTTATTTTGGGGGACTCTCTTAGATGTGTATAACCCAGTATCATATGTTGTCTTTTGTTTAAAAGGCTAAGTGCAGTCGAGTGACCCAAATTTCCATGGAACGTGTTTAAATGTCAAGCCGAAGACAGCCAACCTGAAGCGCACACAGTAATATAACAGGTTTGCTGGTAACCATGCTCTGCAGTTCATTATTTAGAACAGTGTCGGCTGTGCTGCAATAGCAGAGAACTGCAGTAGACTTACGCAGGCACAATTTTAGTAGCAGCTTCTGGAAATTCTAGGTTTCTATTGTGATCAAATAAAAGAAAATTACAAAATATCCCAAATACAAAAATTGCTTTGTATATTTTACAGATCTTTCTTTATTATGGAGCTGTGGCTGTTAATATAAGCTGCTTAAATCATTATCCATCATTTAAATTTGAACTATGCAACTTCCTTTTGTGATATGCAGCACAAAACAATGCATATGTGCTTATCTGGTATAACATTATTTTGTAGCAGCTGGATCCTTTTAATTCTCCATAACGTACGATTAAGATGAAAACCCCACCTTTACAACTATTAGTTAAGTAGATGCTTGTGAAGAGATGAAGAATTTTTTTTCACAGGAAAGGATTTGTATCTTTAAAATAAAATTTGCAGAGCTTTCCTGAATGGGTGCTCACACTGAATTGGTAATACATATACCATAGCAGGTAAATTTGCATATAAATTAATACACAACAAAATTGCATTAATATAGCATCTTTCACGTCAGGAGGACGTCCCATGGCGCTGGACAGTCAGTGTTTCAGACCCGAGGTGGGGTCAAAGATGGTTGAGGGAAGTGGGGTGACCAATGGCACTGTCAAAACGGCTACAGTTGAAACATTACAGTTCCTTCAGAAAATAGTACAGTATATTTATTTGAAGGTAATCTTAGTTTGAGTTGAATATAGATGTGGTTTATTCTGTTGTTCATTATATATTAAATGTCTTCTATTTATTAAAAACAAAATAAGGTAACTGAAAAACCTAATTTAACAGTTTGAATATTACAGCCATTAAGGTGCCAAGAAGTATAAGGAGAAAGTGATGCATCTTCTTCCGCAATAAATGTTTTGTGAAAGCTTTTATTTTGCTGCCAATTGAGTTTAACCTGTGAATATTTGCATTTGATAATTACATGGGATACATGCATGAAACTTTCCTTACAATAATAAAATCTATTAAGTATCATAATAAAGTGCCTGAAAATTAAAACAAAGTTAAAAAAAAAGGTAATGTATTGTTCTACAATTTTTATGATGTGGAAATATTTAGCATTTCATCAGAGGGGGGACATTCCTGACGTTATCAAATACATACTTTTTTTAAGGGCTTACTACTCTGATCGATCTGGCCATCGACCAACAAACAGGTTCCCACTTACTGCTAGACGTGTGGAGTAAGCGAACTTGCCTAACATTTTGCCCCACCCGGGAATTGAACCCAGGTCCTCTCCTGGTGAGGTGTGCCCTCTAACCATAACACTAAAGGACTCCACAACTGGTACTGGATATGAAACAAAAATCTTTCATACAACAACACATTAAGAGCAATCCATCTCCAATAGCGTCAGAATTTTATAGCAGAGAAGGAGCTCATTACACATAATATTTATGCCTTGCTTTCTGAAAGGGCTATCTATCTAATTCCACTGTCCTGCTCATTCCCCATATTATTGTGTATTTTTCAAATAATAAATCCTTAGTATATCCTGTGAAGCACTTTGGGACAGGCTCCAAACATGAAAGGAGATATTTCAAATGCAGGGCTATTATTATGTCTAAACATCTTAAAGCACCTCAAGAGTTCTCAGTAAAGTGTAGCAGCTGTGTATTCTGCAGCCAATCCGAGCACATCAACGTCCCACAAATAGCCATGAAGTGAAAGGAGCTGAAGGCTTGGCCACAGGGGGTGGAAAATTTGTACCAGGACAGGCAAAAGAGGAGAAGTCACAGACAGAGAGGTACATATAAGGCCTTATGGATGAGGGCAAGACTCTGGAAGTCAACCTATTGGGAGCCAGGGTGTCAGTGGAGCCTGCGATGATGGATGTGTGGCATTTGGTATAGGCGAGGATGCAGGCAGCATAGTTTTGAATCATCCGGAGCTTATGAGACAAAGTTCCCATTCAGGCTCCATGAGGTGGAGTGCGCAACAATTAATATTAATAAATTAAAGCCTTACCACATCAAGATGTCTCAAAATGCTTCACATGATATACTGTACAGTGGACTGACTGTGTGTTTTGTGGGCAAAATTTATTTAAAGCCTTGCGATAGTTCAATAAGAGCAAGCAATTTCAGATAAATGGAAACTTGATAGTCCCTCAAAACACATGATGAAACCATAGGCGTCGTTTTCTGGTTGTTACACATTCTAATATGATGTTTTATTCTGTTCTTAGACTGAATCTCTACACTTTATGCAGAGACTTGAAAATGTGGGTGTTTATCTACTAAAGAGGTTAGGGAGGGATGAATGGGAGAGGTTTTCAAATTGATTTAGTAGGATAAAATGAGAGAAACCGTTCATCTGAGAGCAAGTAATGAGGCCCTAAATTCAAGGATATCATAAGAAAAATAAGCTCATTAGAATGCCTCATCATAAATGATGGTGGTAGATGAAACGATAAAAAAATTTTTAGCCGTGAATTAGATAAACAAAAGAAAATATTCAACTGTGCGGGGAAGGGATAAGAGCAGGGATTTAGATTTGGGACGTCCTCCCAATGTGAAAGGCGCTATACAAATGTAATTTTGTTGTTGTTGATGCTTCCCTTGGAGGAGCTGGTGCCAGCACTGAGACAATAAACCAAATTCTAGCAATAATCTTTGTATTCGATACAGCACCTTACTGAGACGCCGTCCGGCGTGGAGGGCGCTATATAAATCAAAGTTGTTGTTGTTGTATCGTCAAGACGTCTCAAAGCACTTCCCAGAATATACAGTAAAAGCCCGTTTATCCGTGACCCAATCAACTGTAACTTCCGTATAACCGGCACCTCAAAAAAAAATCTGCATTCGATGAATTGGAATTTATTCGGCACAATACATAATTTATTTTATAATTGTGTTTTCAGCCAAATATCCGGTATGCGCTTTAACCAGAGGGTGCTGGATAAACGGGCTTTTACTGTGTTAAGTAAATTGGCTGTATATTTTGTGGGCGAAACGCGACAGCGAATTGCTCACAGCAGTGACCCACATCAGACAACTGATTGAGTGATCAAATATTTTTTTGAAAAGGGGATTATTACTCCTGGAAAGCAATTCACCAATTGACTAACAACTGGGTTCCTACTTACTAGGTGAACAGGAGTGTGTGGAGCAAGAAAACTTGCCAAGGTTGTGAGGCGAGTGATCTAACCAATATACTACAGTTCTCCACGTTGTCTCTGGTAACGCACTCAATTCAATGATTCTATAATGATTATAAAGTGCATCCCTGTGTTTGATGTGAAACGCCAGTCACACGCTGTTGTAACACTTCGAGCAGTCATTACTGCAAGGGAGGAATATTTCAGGATCTGGGAGCGAGCAGGAGGTCAGTATGAGATCAGGTGACTCATTGGGAGAAAAAAAACATACCAGTGCAATCTTCATGATGTCAAACGTTCTTTGTGTTTGGGTTTTGTGATTCAAGGTGATTGAAGATTCTTTTTAAAAACGGGAGGAATTGGGGAATTCAGGGTTCAAAATCCACGGTCAAAGTAAAAGCATGTGAGAAAGTGTCCTTACCTGAATGCTGCCAACAGTGGAGCATAAACGGAGTCTCCATCATATACATATAAATGGTCCCAGCTGCACTCCGTAGCAAAGTGATTGAATCGAAGCCTTAATATAGTGTTGGGCCTGGACAAATGTAGAAAACCAAATCAATACAATTCTTCAGTGTAGCCAATGTTAAAACCTGCTCACAACATGCATGTAAATGAACTGCGTGATTGAATACGTAAACGTACAGAAAGGCTCCTAGGTTAGGGTATCAAGTAAAATCAGCTTAATAGCTGTTCAGACAACCTCCTGGAGGTGTGTCATTTGTATGAAGGATTGGATTCAGTCATACAGCCCGTCATCTGAGATATGACAATGCAGCACTTATAACATAAAAAAAAACTCAAAAGCACTTTGCCATGAACTGAATGTCCAAATTAACTGGAGGATTGGTGTTCATCGACAAAGAGAAATAAGAGCGTTTATCAAAATGAAAGGGGAAAAGAGAATCGAAAATAGGCCATTTGGCCCAACCAGTCAATCTCGATGTTTATATTCCACTCATTATTCTCTCCCATATTCATCTAAACCCTACTCCCTTGTGTGTATATAACTAGCTTCCTTCTTACATGTTAGAGACATGGTGGCCAACCTATGGCCTGCAGGCCGGAAGTAGCCCATCAAACATTTGCACTGTCCAGTTAAGTCCATGTTCAATCAATAGAGTGTTTCCAGTTTTTCTTGACTGCATATTTATTAATTTTATAGAAAAATCAATAAATATTCAATTGAGAAAATGTACTTTAGTGGCTGACCAAAATGGTTGGCCAGTGGTGTGTTAGAGGAAGTCAATTTCACATTTTTGTTACTAAAACATTACCAACAAAGCACAACCTGGAATACTTACTGTCCTTCAATAAGCCAGGTACATTTTGTTTTGAACATGTAGTTACCGGGTCCATCAGTCAGATACCCAGACGGACCCGACAATCTGTAAAATAAACAAAAAAGAGGCATCAATAAAAAGAATGAACTGGTGAAACAATACTACTAATAATAATCCTTATATTGATATAGTGCCTCATCAAGCTTAATACTGTCCAGAATTAGGTATGTAGGAAGCGTGTGCACTCTTCAGGGAAAAATAGTTCAGCACGGCCAAAACTGTTCTCTGCAGCAGCCAATTGCATACAGCAGTTTCTTACAAACAACAACAACTTTGATTTATATAGCACTCTCCACCCCGGACGGCGTCTCAAACAGTAATGGATTAAGCGATAATTTTTAAAAAATCTGCCTTTAAAGTCTGCCTTAAGAACCATCTTTTTCGACTGTACTTTTGATAATCTTTTTGCCTTTCTCAGCTTTTCCCTTCCTGCCTCCTCCCCACTTGCTCACCCACTCAGCTGTGTGAAGTGCTTCAAGACAATCTGAAAATTTGAAACGTCCTCCCAACAAGTACAATACAAAATGACATTGGTGAAGCGCCCTTCAAGCCGGGACGTCAATCAGGGATTAGGACCTGAGCGGCGTTGGGTTGGGACTAAGGAGCGTGGAAGGCAAAGAGGATAGGAGGGTGGTCGAAGAGAAGGGTCTTGAGGTGTGCCTTGAAGGGGGCAAGGGAGGGATTGAGGCGAAGGGAATGTGAGATGGAGTTCCAGAGGGTGTGGGCGGAGAGGCTGAAGGCCCAACCACCGATGGTGTGGCAGATTGAATGGGGGACATGGAGCAGGCTGGAGCGTGCTGAGCAGAGGGAGCAGACAGGTTGATAGGGGGTTATCAGGTCGGAGACACATGCGGGGCAAGGTCATGAAGAGCCTTCAAGGTGAGGATGACGATTTTGAATTTGATCCTGTAAGGGATGGGGGAGCCAGTGGAGATGGGATCTCAGAGTCTGGTGTGGGAGAGAACACAAGCTGCAGAGTTCTGGATGATCTGTAGCTTGTGGAGGGAAAAGTTGGGACAATATACGGTACTTAACGAAAAAATCACAGCGCGAAAAAACGCCAAGTCAAAGGCCAACTTACAAACACGTACATGAACAAATGACAATAATCATGACTTATTTCCAACGAAATGTAACTACGTTTTATAAACATGACACGAGGGAAACAAAACTATTTACCAGAACGTAATTTATTGTATGATACACGCACCCCCGATACACACCAGGATATGGTAGCCTATAACAGAGCGCTGCACACACTAGCAGCATTACGATGGATACACACGAGCTGTATGCTGCATTAATATAACTTTCAAACTCGTACTCACGCAGTTGTGAGCAAAGACGCATGTCTTTCATTGCGAAGGTGAAGCAATGCGCGATCACAGCCAGCAGTGTATTGCAGTAGTCAGAACGGCGCGCGCAACTCCCTATATATACAGGTAACCCCCGCTTAACGAAGGGGCTAGGGACTTCGAAACTCCTTGTTAAGCGAAAATTGTGTTAAGCGGGAGGGAGGTCCCTACTGTGTTTCCGTATATGAAACAAATCGTTCCCAGTAATGCCTTGCACCTAGCGCTAACATTTGCGGTGTACCAGCGACGTCATAAGGTAGGTAGAACTGCTATTGAAGGCAGGGAGAAAAAGTTAAAGAGAAAGAGACTGAGACAGAGAGAAAGAGAGACTGTAAGAGAGACTGTGAGTGAGATTGTGACAGTGAGAGACTCAAACAGATAGAGAGACAGAAAGAGAAAGAGACACAGAGAGATTGGGACAGAGAGTGACAGAGAGAGAGACACAGAGAGACTGGGACAGAGAGAGACAGAGAGAGAGACACAGAGAGACTGGGACAGAGAGAGACAGAGAGAGAGACACAGAGAGACTGGGACAGAGAGAGAGACACAGAGAGACTGGGACAGAGAGAGACAGAGAGACTGTGAGTGAGATTGTGACAGTGAGAGACTCAAACAGAGAGAGAAAGAGAGACAGAGAGAGAGACACAGAGAGAGTGGGACGGAGAGAGAGACACAGAGAGACTGGGACAGAGAGAGAGAGAAAGAGAGAGAGCGCGACCGAGACAGAGAGAAGGAAAGAGACACGGAGAGAGAAAGAGCGAGAGAGAGACAGAGACAGACTGGGACAGAGAGAGACAGAGAGAGGGAAAGAGACAGAGAGAGAGGAAGACTGAGACAGAGAGAGAGACAGAGAGGAGAGATATGGATTAGATGGAACATATACGGATTTTCCAAAAAACGTATTTTAACAAGAAAAATCGTCCTGCCGTATTCACTTCAACTTACTGTACTAAATACGGCAAAAACGTACTTGTTGGCAGCTCTGGTACAGAAAAGAGAATTACTGATTCATAGCAGCAATCTGGCAAGTGAGAAGTGATAGAAGCCAGGAATGTTCACACTGAAAGGGCTCAGGCTAAGCAGAAATACCGAAGACCTTATCAGGCACAAATAAATTTACCCAACTCACATTTACATTCAAATAGACACACCATGAGGTGCAAGTTATATTCATCCAAACACAAAGCAAACAAATCCTGGACATAATATACAAATCTATGTCATTATATTGTCACCCAAAAGATATGTAGCTAATTGAGTATACTGAGAGTCAGTTGCAGTCAGAGATTGAAGTACTTTGAGATGTACCTGATAAGCTGCTATATCAAATGGGTAATTCCATACAATGTGTGACACCACTACAAAAAATTAATCTTGTCATTTGGTTTAAATACCTGACATGGATCAATAGTGTATAAGTTGATATTCCAATTTAGCAGTTACCAGACATAAGGTGGCCATTTGGGTTTTCAAATTGGCTGCCAAATTATGCCTACGGTATATTGTGGTAGTCAAAAGAATAGTATTGATGTATAACTTGCTTCCTGCATTTCTGCCATACTGTGTATCTAATTATGTAACTTGTTTGAGTTCAAGTTTCTTCATGAGACAGGTTATTAAACAGATAACAAAAATTAGGTGATATAATTTCTTGACAGCAACAAAATATACTGAAATATAATGTGTATTAATTAATGTAATGTCAGTTACTAGAAATATCCTTTTTTTTATTTATGAAGCAGCCATTGAGAGATATTTGACGGTACTTCATATTTTTCCTCCATAGTCAATCCCCTCCCAAACCAGCCTGAATGTAGAGTGAACATGGGTTTATCTTTGTTTAAATCACCTCAGTAAGATGTGTAACATCAGTTACCGTAGCATCAGTTACCAAACTGTAACGTCAGTTACCAGAAATTCCTTGCGACTATTCAAACCATGATCTTCATCTGTTGGGTTTTGAAGGTCCCACTCTTTCCATCACATACTAAATTGTGTACATGTATGAGAAGTTCATGCTAATTAAATATTTAATGTATGCAGAAAAAATAACTCGTGAGATTTTATATGGTAGGTCTACTTAGTAAAACAGATTGGACAGGTGCACACTTCATATAAATGTATTTTTTGTATTTGTTTTTCCTTGTTTTTCACTTCACACGTACATGCACTTCTGTTTCTATCTGAACCAAATGTATACCAAAAAAATTGTTGCTTCCAGGATGTGTATTTGACATGAAATTCTTGTTTTCTTTTATCTTCATACATGTTTGTAGGGCTTAAATTATTATCAGTCAATTTTCTTTAGAAATAAAGTGAAAGATGCTACATGTATATTGTACACGTGTGTCTGCCATTTACTAAAGTTATAACATGTATCATCCATGTATTGTCATTTTGTCAACTCATTTTTGGAGTCCTTTCTTAAACCATTTTTTTTCAGTTATGTTTTTTCTTTGCCATGAACTTCTTTACAGTATTCAACTAGCAGAAAATTGGCATGATCTAGCCTCTGGAAGTGATGAAATTGTGGATTAGATATGCCCAGGAAGGCGATGGGAGGCAGATACCGTTAGCAAATTTAACTGGAAGGAATTTAACAGAAATTTAGCAATGAATGTAGCACTTTTAAAAAAAATAGTTTTGGCCATAGTAATCCTTCATATTCTTCAACATTATAGGTCTCAGTTTCAAGCACACGGGTATTGAGCAGTAAGTCCCCAAAAACGTGAAGTCCATAACACTTCCTCTTGGCTACCATTCCAACAAAGAAGATTTCAGAACATCCTCCGACTATATAAACAGAACATTGGAATAAGAAAACTGCTTAAAGTGAAATGGCCTCACACTCCAGCATAGAAAGGCTGCTTTTTTACAACATCACTCTTCCCCAGTCTATCAAGGAACAGTGAACCTTTTGTTGTTGCACAAAGCCCACCCATAAGAGAATCATTTCATGCCTCACCATCAAGTCCAGATAAATAGCTCTTGTGTGGAAGTGACCAGTCTCTCAGTTGATATTTGTCATGGAACTTTCATTAAGATCACATGCAAACCTAGTCTTTCTCCCCAGTCACTTCTTCGGAGGCATTGGGAATAAAGCTCAAGACATGCGCCAGCTCAGAAAGGAAGCCTATATATTTGTAGCATACGTTCAGTTGTGAAGCACTCAGGACTACTCAGAATAAATGCTTAGTGAATGTTCTTAATAGGTTTCATAGAAGACTTAGTACGCGAGTTAGTGTCAGGCAGTTTTTAATATCTGTTTATAATAATCCTTGCATTTGACATATAGCCTTATCACATATTTGAGATGTCTCTAAGCACTTCGCAGAATATATTGTAAAGTGAATTGACTTGTAAATTTTATGGGAAAAATACAGAATCCAATGGCGCAAAGCAATGTTTCATAAATATTTGTGGATTGAGTTACCAATTATGATTATTTTGAATGGATTATTACACCCAGGAATGGGATCTACTAATCAATTAACAACTGGGTTCCTACTTACTGCTAGGTAAACAGAAGCATGTGGAGTAAGGAAACTTGCCTACATTTTCACCCCGCCCTTGAACCAAACCTAGATCCTCCAGCTTGCGAGGCGAGTGCTCTAACCAATTTGCCTCAGGAAAATCATGGGTTATAAAAAAAAACGCTGACCTTGTGCTCCCAATTTTAAGCATTTGGACTCTCTGTGGATTTCCTCAATCAGTCTTTTGTTACACGCTTCCTTTTTGTCCCTAAAGCCAAACTGGCAGAAGAAACTGCTCCCCATCGATTGTCCAATGCCTCTGGCCTAATCGTCACATCTCTGATCAGTTATGCCTTTTAAATTGCAGCTTTCTTAAGGGCAGATCTCTTTTTATAAACCATTTTCAGACACTCTGTCTACAATTTTAGATTCCTCATCTCTTTTGTGGCATAAGACCATTTATTTTCAGAGCGTAAAATATTTGAAAACATCTTAAACCTCAGATGTTGTAGGAGCCTGAGAACTTGGACTGTAAGAGCGAAACAGGAGAGCATTGGTTACATAAGAGCATAACAATTTGCTAAATGAAAGAAGACCAAGATCCATCCACTAGGTCTTCCACCATCCTGGCAGTCACTTGACAAGACATGTCTCACACTGTAAACTGTGTCCCGAATTAGTATTTTCCAACAGATCTAATTTGTTCATGAAACAAACAGCACTTTCTGCTTCCACCGAAAGTCTCCCCAGGGAGCCTTTTCCATAGGTTTACTACTCGCTCACTCAAGTAGTGTTTCAGCAGATTTGTTTCAAATTTAAACCTCCCTTCGATTGCAGGCCACATCTTCCGGTTCTACTATTCAGTACAACATTAAACAGCTCGTCATGGTCTGCAGCAAGCAACAACAACAAAATTACATTTACCGTATATCTCCGCGTATAAGGCACACTTTTTTTCAGGTCGGAAGATCTCGAAAGTGGGGGGTGCGCCCTATACGCAGGTACAAGCAATTTTGAGCCTCGGAAATACAGTAAACAGGAGGGGCGGCCTGCGCTGTCAGCAGGGGTTTGGTCAGTGTCCGGCGGGGGTTGGGAGGAGCGGGTGACGGGGCTTCGGCCTCGGCCGCCCGGGCAGCGGCAGCAGCAGCGAATTCCAGTGCTGTGCTTACCTTCTGCCGAACCCAGTCTGCCTGCCTCCCTCCCTGCCGCTCTCTCTCCCTCCCTCCCTCCCTGCCTGCGTGCCTGCCTGCCGCTCTCCCTCTCTCTCTCCCGGGCAGCCGACCTGCCTCTCTCCCTCTCTCTCTCCCGGGCTGCCGACCTGCCTCTCTCCCTCCCTCCCTCCCTCCCTCCCTCCCTCCCGGGCTGCCGACCTGCCGCTCTCCCTCCCTCCCTCCCTCCCGGGCTGCCGGCCTGCCGCTCTCCCTCTCTCTCTCTCCCTCCCTCCCTGCCTACGTGCCGGCCTGCCTCTCTCTCTCCCAGGCTGCCGGCCTGCCGCTCTCCCTCCCTCCCTCCCTGCCTGCGTGCCGGCCGGCCTGCCTCTCTCCCTCTCTCTCTCCCAGCCTCCCTCTCTCCCTCCCTGGCTGCCTGCCTCTCTCTCTCCCTACCTACCTGTCTCTCCTGTCTCTCCTCCCTTCTGCCGGCAATATCATTGAAAATGCTTCCGTTTTTTTTCACCAAGAAAAGGTCAAAAACGGGGGGTGCGCCTTATACGCGGAGATTCACGGTACATTACCTAGTCCCTTCAGAATCTTAAAAGACTGATGATCCTTTCACCACCACGGACAGCTAATTTGTGCACATTTATGTCCCACAAACGGGAGTAGTAAGTACGTTTAACATAGAATCCTTTAAGATTACCACACAACATATATCAGAACTCTGAACTCACAATCCAGGCTGACACTCCAGGGCAGTGCAGGGGAGTGCTACATTGTGGGAAGTAGGATCCTTCACATGAAATGTTAAAATGAGGTCCTTGTCTATGCCTGTCCAAGTGAACGTTAATGTTCCCCAGGCATAATTCATAATGTGAAGAGAATTCCTCCCAGTGTCATGGACAATAATCCCCCAGATAATAATCGTCCATTCACTCCATGGTTGTTTGTGGCATATTGGAGTTTTATAGCGTAGTGATTAGAGCATTCGTAAGAGCAAGCTAGCAGACCTGGGTTTGATTCCCAGGCAAGATGAAATGTTGGACAAGTTTCCTTACACCACACGCCTCTATTTACCTCGCAGTAAGTAGGGACCCAGTTGTTAGTCAATTGGCAGATTGCTTTCCTGGGGTAATAATCCCTTTTAAAAAAATAAGAATTTGGTCACTCAATCCAAAACTGTTTGTGGGACACTGCTGAAAGCAATTGGCTGCCACATTTCACCCACAAAATATAGTCGATTGAGTTTACAGTATATTTTGTGACAAGCTCGGACACATCTCAAAAACACGATAAGGTGTTATATCAAATGCAAGGATTATTATTACCGCTGTGCACAAATTGACTGTCACAACAAACAGCCACTTTATTCTTATAGTAAATCCTGGGTAGCGCTTCAAGATAATAATAATCCTTGCATTTGATATATCACTTTATCATGCTGTTAAGAAAATAGCACTTCACTGAATATGTTGTACAGTGGATTGACATTGTATTTCCTGAGCAAGATTCCCTCCCAACATGAAGGGATAAATTGCAAAAATTACCCATTAAGTCTGCGCTGTTTGTTTGATTCCACTTTACTTCCCCCATCTCCAACCCCCTCCCACCCACCCCAACCACACACCTTAGCATTCCAGCTCTTCCAGCTCTCCCCCTCAAAAAGAACTCCACTTCAGCCACAACTTGTGGCATAGAATACCACAATCCAACCAGGTTAGGTGTATTCCAGTCATTCCCAAGCAAAAGCAAAGAAACCAGCTCTAAACATTTTACGGTTACCTCTCAAACAAGAAGCCACATGTGCAACATGCAAAGCAGAATGTGAAAGAGAATCGGATAAATATTTAAAGGAAAAATTGATGGGTATATTATACCAAGAGTACAGCAATTACGTTTGATATTGCCCCATATCACACAGTTGCAACATATCAAAATGCTTCATAGGATTTACTGTAAGAGTGACTATTTTGTTGGCAAACACAGCACAGACAGTTTACAAACAGACACATTACACAAAAACACACTCAATTCAGGAAAAATGTCTCCCAGTGTCCTTCTCAACAAATTCCACATAAATTGCTCAGTCAGCTCCTGTTTGTAGAACATAAATGCGCACAAATTAGCTGCTACATTCACCTACATACAGTCAATGTACATTACAGAAAACTCTTGATGCACTTTGAAGTGTTTTGGCATGACAAGATGCATATCAAATGTATATATGAATAACTCAAATCCTTCAACAAGCCAGTTACACACTTAAGGTAACGATTGCGCATTGTGTAAAAATTCATGCAGCAAAACAATTGAGAGTAAATCTGTGCTAAATTTGACTGACCCCAGTGAAGCTTTCAGATGTCCACTTCAGCACATTCCAAATGACTATCTTTCATTTACAGATCTCCAAGATAAAGACAATCATACACCCAAATATGTCAAGTGGTTAGAATTATCAGAAAATAAAATGCATTTAAGCTTTGAAGCAGTACAAAACCAGGCGGTAAAAGACCACTTAAGTCAAATCTACATTTGTGATGTCGTAAAGATAAAGAAATGGCACCAAATTGATTTGATCCCAAAGGTGATTCAAATCGTTTTTTAATTTCAGCTTCTCTACTCCAAATCAAATCAGAAACAAGCAAGTTGTGGCTGTAAATACAGCTTCAAAAAATCAATGCATATAATAATTGGACTAAACAGTAGCTATACTGTTTGAACTTGCAACAACATGCTCCAAATTTAATTTGTCGTTAGCCTAGCAACCAAATTGCTTTCATACAGCAGTTCAGTTTAACACTACACCACAACAATGTCCTTCAGTCTTCAACATTCCTACATAACCAATCTGTTTTTTTTAAATCTAACAGCAAAAGCACAGAAGTGCAAGGCTTTGATGTACAACCACCAATTTAGCTAATTGTGTGATGCTCTGATGTTAGCCAGGCTAAGTCAGAAGGGTCTAGGTTCAAGCCACACGATAGGACTTGAGCCCAGTCTAGGTTGACTATTTCAGTAGTGCTGGTGGGGGGCGGGGAAGCCTGTATTATCAGGGTTTTGGCCAGTCAGAAATATCTTTCAGATGAAAAACTAGAGTTTCCATCAACCTGGTCTATGACATTCACACATACTTCAGTCACCCCCTGCCGACCCAATGTCTTAGAATTTAGGCACAGTTAGCAAGAAAGTTTATTTTGGTCAAACCATGTCTGACCCAACACTGTGCTCAAGAGATCCGAACCAAACTGAGAATTCCATGCATTTATCATGGAAATTCCAGAGATATATAGAATGCGCACTTTCTCTCGGTTCTTAGCAAGAGCTATGACTTGAAGACCCCAGTGTGTTTATTGGATTACTGTTGGACTCCAGCAACATTCTCACAAGTAAACATTCTCCTGCCCAGCTAGAAACACTCCTGGTGGTTTGCAAAGTTACCAAGATCCAGTGGGAAGAATGCCATACTCGGTGACTAGTTACAGCTCTCACCAACAAGCCATTCTATCGAGTGCATCAAATCAATAGTGCTTGTGAGGGCTGCCTCATGGATCTGACTCAGAAATTACTATCAAGGTTTCTACAGAAGATCAAACCTGTTCTGATCTTCATTTGCAGTGTGTCAACTTGGAGCCAACTTAACCCTAATTAGACTCTGCTTGCCTCCTTCATCCCCTCAGGGTAAAACTGGCTCTCCATGAGAATCAAATCAATTAATCAATCAAAACTTACATTTATATAGCGCCTTTCATGTCAAGAGGATGTCCCAAGGTGCTGTACAGTTAGGTAGGGACAAGAGCTGGGGGAGGGGGAGGGGCAGGATGAAGAAGAGCAGGAAAATTGACTATATATTTGTAGGTGAAACACGGCAGCCAAGTTGCGCAGAGCAATGTCCCACAAACAGTCATGGAATGGGATTAGGGGAAAAGCGGGGAAAAGATGGCAAGGAGAGGGGTCGAGGGAAGGAGAGCAGGAAAGCCGATTGTAATAACTAAAATAAGAAAAATAATTGAAGCGGGTTTTAGCCATCAAAGACAACAAGTACCAATAACTCTTTGGCAGCCACATAACAACACAGCATTATCAACATATGAGGAGCGAGTTTCTTCAGCATATGCTCTGACTTCACTTCCACATTCGAAAGCCCTGATGCAGATAAGAAGAGTGCTTTAAGACATCCTCCCAAGGTGAATGGTGCCTTATGAATGTTAATTGTATTGCACCATAAGATATTGTGATATCTCGAATTCAAGATCCTTGTCCTCACTTTCAAGGCCCTCCATGGCATTGCCCCTTCTACTTCCCTGACCTGCTGACCCACTACCAACCTGTCCTCTCCCTCCGTTCATCAGGCTCCAGACTGTTCAGGGCCTTGGGACGACCTTCCGAGGTGAAAGGCGCTCTACAAATGTAATTTTGTTGTTGTTGTGATGACATACAAAAATGTGCACATTCTTTAAAAGTTTTTTTAAAATTAATAGGTAAATTAACTCATTTATCACAGACATGATTGGTTTCATGTACAAGCACCTCAAAGCAACACCACCCACCAGCACATCAGAGAGATGATGATTTTGTGGGCTCATGAATAATAGATGTGAAGGAATCACTGAACCTTTCTGGATGAATTTTGTGCTCATTAAAACAGAAGCACTGTCCTTGTTTCAGCCTCATGCGATTAGGCACAGCACTTAGCTAACACAGTAAAGTTCATGCCTACTTCAAATCTGCCGCAGTGAGGTAAAGCTTATTTCATAGAATTGTACAGCACAGAAGGAGGCCATTCGGCCCATCGGGTCTGTGCCAGCAAGTACCAATAACTCTTTGGCAGCCACATTAGAACACAGCATTATCAACATATGAGGAGGGAGTTTCTTCAGCATATGCTCTTACTTCACTCCCACATGAAAAACAGTTAAGCACAGCAATGGGTTTTTACACGAGTCAATACCCAGCTGACCAAAAAAAAATCCTGAGTTAAAATGGTCCTTCACACGATGGTGGTTTCTGTGTGCACACTACAAAAACTCCCTTTACGTGACAAGAACTACAGTTGTGCTTTATGGTGTTCAATATTGCACGCCATTGGAAAAATGCAAGAGCGTTCTTTCTAATGGAGCAGGTTTCATGGCAAAGATGGGTGTTTTCACTAACTTTGGTGGAAAAATTGGGGGGTGAGAAGACCAGCTCCTCACTCACAGCACTTCTCCTCTGGGCAGCAGACGTGTGAGCTCTTCTCTTTCCTAATTCCATTCTGTGGAATTTTAGGAATAAACCCACTTTGATAAAACCAACACATCCTAGTAGAAGTCAATTAAATTGACACAACACTTAAGGTTTTATGGTGAAGGTGCAAGGAAAAGGGTTTTAGGAGGGAGTGCCAGAGAGTCAGGAGGGAGGGTGGTATGAAACTCAAATCTCTCTCAAATCCAAGGATTATTATCATATCAAACATAATAAACACAACTGTTTGTGTTGGGGAGAAAGGAGATTTAATGTAGATAGCCAGCACCAAGTTACAAAGCAGTAGCTGAAGTAAAGAATCTTGTCCTAAGAGCAGAATCCTAAGAATGTAATGTAAGAATTTCAGCACATTGAGCTTTGAGGTCATGTTATTATCTGATAGAAACTCTTTTTGTTCTAATCCCATTTACTTACTATTTCTCCACATCCCTAGCAGACTCTAACTTAAACCACTTCAATGATTTTGCATCAATGTGATCTTCTGGGACAGTGCATTCCACATTCTCTTCAATTCATGTCTTACGTAACTGCTGATGTGCTCTTAATAAACCATAATGTTTTAATTTGCTGCTAAATATTGCGATAAATTTCAGTAGCTTTCCAAAATCATAAGCCTTGTACAGGTAGACCCCGTTTACCGAACGCCCGGTTAACGAAAGTTCACTGTAACGAAGGTTTCTATTTGTTCTGCTTAACAAAGGCTGCGTTCACTATAAAGTGTTCACACACTTTAAATCTCGCGGGCGTCTCGTGCGCAGCTTCTCATGGGTGGCGTCTCTTCCGGTTGCCCCCGCAACATGCTCAGTCTTTAGCGTGCCTCAGTTAAGCAGTGCAGTCCCTCCCATATGGGAGGAGCTTAAGTGGCAGGATGCTTCATGGCTTCAATAATAGTAAGTCGAGGACTGTCTGCACTTTATTGTTTATTGTGGTATTTACTTAACATTTTAATATTTTATTGTTGTATTTAAAGTAGTGTAGCCTTCAATAGCAGTCATATCTACCTTAGGCCTTCGCTAGTACAGGTTGAGCGTCTTGAATTCGGGCCCGTAGCCGAGCCCAGGTTTGGATATTTCCGGACAAATCAGAATGCCAGAAGCGCGTCACATGTCTGGAAATGCCTGGGCCCAGGTTGCGATATTTCAGTGCGGTGACTGTGAAGACCTGGCCTGGAGCAGATAGGATTGGCACTTTTATTCTTGCAATTTTTGTCACATTCCGGATTCCAGACCTCCGAATTTTGGCCGTTCAACCTGTACACCAAAGTTTTAGCGCTAGGAACTAAACTGATTTTAGCAGGGAGGCTCGGGTCAGGGCGGCGTTTTGGCGGCCAAATACAGTAATACAGTTAAACTCTCGCTTAACAAAATTTTCGCTTAACAAAGAGTTTTAAAGTCCCTAATCCCTTCGTTAAGCAGGGTCTATCTGTATTTGATAATAAGGCTTGCTTTATCGCATCATTGAGGTTTCTCAAAGCTTTCACAGCATACAGAGTAAAGTGTATTTTCGCCCACAAATATACTTAATTCATTTTCCAGTATATTCTGCGAAACGGTTTGTGATGTCTAGAAGATGTGATAAGGCACTATATCAGATCCAAGGATTATTATTATTATTATTATTTTGTAAATGAGACACAACAGCCGATTTAAAAATAAGTAATTGAAACATCTCAAACTGTAAAGTGGCTGTATATTTTGTAGACAATCACAGCAGCCTATTTACACATAGCAATGTCCCACGAATAGCCATCCAGTGAGTGACTTGTCTGGGGGATTTGTTGGCTATGACACCAGGAGAAACTCTATTCTCTTTTCGAATTGTGGCATGGGATCTTTAACATCCACCTAAACAGGCAGACGGAACCTCGATTTAACCCCTCAAACGTTCATTCAAACAGTGGTCAGCCTGTATTTATTCAAACAAACCATTACACATAGCTGCTTTGAGTGAATTTGTGTTTCGTAAAGTTGAAATGTGGGCTGGGCAAAATGAATGACCAATTAATCGGTTTAATGAATTTGAATGTGGAGGAATATTGTCCAGGATACAAAGGGGATATAGTCAAACAAATTAGAGCCAAAGTTCGTTAGAAATTAACTCGGAAGACATTTCTGTACATACAGGGTCTTTAGATGAGAATTGCCTAATAAACACTTGAGAAGTAGAGGTACAAACAGACCACATTATAATAATGATCTTTGCATTTGATATGGCGCTTTTCACATCTTCTAGACATCTCAAAGCGCTTCACAGAACATACCTCAAAGTGAATTGACTGTATGTTTGTGGGCGAAACGTGGCAGCCAATTGCACACAGCAGTGTCCCACAAGCAGTCATGGATTGAAATGACCAATCCTTATTATTGTGTTTTTTGTAATGGAGGGATTATTATTAGGCGTGTGGAGCAAGGAAACTTACATCCTCAAAAGCCTCCCATGCACCAATTAACGATTCTACTCATACTACTAGATTTATAGGCCATATTACATTAGATACAGAAACTCATCATCAAGCTAGCTGTTGGCAGGATCTGGGATGGTTTTATGAGGAGCAGAATCTTACTCGTTTGGTCAAAGGCTGCCCAAGTTCCTTCAGGGGAATAGTTTAAATTTTTATACAATCTTTTGCATAAGGATGCCTTCCAAGTTCTTCCTGCCATTTGCATAATGCGCAACAGAGCAGCAAATAGCTCTCACCAGAGGAGAGGTATAATTTGATGGCGTAATACAATCAGTCTCATTTATTTTCCAAGGAGTTCCAGTGGGGAAGGGAACCACCACCAATAACAACAGCAAAATTACATTATAGAGCCCCTTTCACGTCGGGGGGACGTCCCAAGGAACAGTCAGGAAGGAAACCGAGCAAGGGAGATGGTTTAGGGTAGGGGGGAGGGGCGGGAGAGAGTTAGGAGGGGAGGGAAGAGAGTTGGGAGGGCAGCAGAAGGCATGGTCAAAGAGGAGGGCCTTGAAGGAGGCGAAGGGACTGTGGGATGGAGTTTCAGAGTGTGGGGGCAGAGAGGCTGAAAGCCCGTCTGTCAATGGTAGGGTGGGTCGGGCAGGGGACATGGAGCAGGCCGGAGCCCGCTGAATGGAGGGGCATATTAATAATAGACTAAATAATGACAGAATATTGTATGGATACTTACCAATAAAGCATTCCAGCACACTCTGTAAAATGATCGGTAAAAAAGCATTTCAGCATTCGTTAGTTTAATAAGTGCGCACGTGCACGCATTGCACGCGTGCGCAAAGTGAGCATACTCGCGATTGCTGGGAATGGGGAATTGTATCAGGAGGCAATCTGTTGGGGGTTGAGCATTCGGATTGGTTGGGTGATGGATAAACGGGCTTTTACTGTATCAATTTATGGTGAAAGTAACTTAAGATGGACACATTGGGGCCATATGTTTTGTCCCGCTTACAGTCCCTTCATCTTTTTCTACACTTAATTCATAAATCCTAAACCAGGATTATTCTGGGGGAAACAAATTCTTCACTCATACCAAATTTGTTGACCACAAGAACAATACAGTATTGAATTTCACGTGCATTTTCCGAGATATAGACAACCACAACTCAAAGGAGCGTTCAATATCAGAACCATGAACAAGGATCACAAACTAGAAACGTCACTCATTATGGTGACAAAAGACAAAATCACAGATAAGATGTTAAAAAAACAATATACTGCACAATCCAATGTGTACAAAAGATCTCTAATGATCAACAGATACACATGAGCATGAAATACAATCTACATAATGCGAACATTATCCTGCAATGAAGAGCTATTTTCCATCACAGAGTTTCTTATTATCAAGTGTTCAGTACAATAGCTATCAGAAAGCTGCATAGTACTATCTAGATTAGGGCAGTTTAGGAAGTCATTCTCCTGTTAGTTCTGGCATATGGTCGATTTCATGACTTAGCACATTCTTTGCATCACAAAAAAACAATATCCCCCCCGTAACTATCAACTTGCCCGAGAGAAACATGTAGACAATCCATTCCAGCAAACAAATAAATCCACTGCTTTAAGCAGCAAAGCTTAAAGCAGTAAAGTAATTTTAGTTCTCTTTAAATTGAGCTGAAAATAATAATAACAGTCTTTGCATTTGGTATAGTGCTTTATTGTGCCGGGAAGACATTTCAAAGTACTTCACCAAAATATACTGTAAAGTAAAATGCTGCAATCGCACCTAAATGGTGTGTAAAATTCGAAAAGAGGAGGGAGTTGCTCCCGATGTCCTTATAGTAAGTTCCGGGCTTACCATAGAACTGAGTCTGGAGGCCTGTTATATCTCAGTGACAGAGGTCTATAAATCTAGTAGCTACATGGTAAAAAAGGCAACATCCACTAGTGTCACTCGCTGTGGGCAACACGCACAACATGGAACTGACATCAGCTTTGACTGAACGTCCGAGAAATCAGCCATCAGCTGGTAGTGTGGGACCAGCTAGCAGATGTGAAGCAGGCAGCTGGCTATGTGCAGTGAATATGATCCACATTAGCCCTGGAAGCAAATCCTTGTCCTAACAATCTACCTTAAAATTGGGAAGTACCAGCTGTTGCATTTGTTTAGAATACATAATTACTCAACATAGTTTAACTGGGAAGTGTTTAGAGATGGTAACAGGTAATATGCCAAACGCAAGCGTTGTTCATTACTTATTAAACATCCAAATTCTAAGAACTAAAATAGACAATTAAGCATGACAAGGCTATTTCAGCTGGAAGGCTCAATCTCCCATCTATGCAGCTGCACACTATATCCTCCAGAAACAATCTTGTCAGTAACACTTTCTGCCAAGATAATCAATTGCACCATTCTTTCTGCATGACTAGAGTCAAAAAGAAAGACACATTCAGCACAATCACAAACTCACAAACTAAGGGGAAGCTTACAACAGGTGAAATCAGTTTGAGACGCCATGTTGAACTCACCTACTCGGATAAAAAAAATTATGAGAATATTTAGTTCCTCTACAAAATACAGCCATGACAACAGTATATCATGTGAAGTGTTTTGAGCCTTCCTCCCAACATGAAAAGATCTCATATTCTAATGTAAAGATTATTATATCAACTCAAAACTGGATGCCGAAACCCAAACCCAGTTATGAATAAAACAATAACAAATTCCATTTACTGTATATAGCGCCATTCACATCGGAAAGGATGACCCATGCTTGATACAACACCTTTTCACATCACGTCTCAAACATCATCATGGGATATACTATTACAAAGTGAAGGGCCTATTCTATGGGTAAACACAACACTGCTTTGGAGTGTCACCGTGTTATACTACATGAGTACCAAGTCCCAATGTGGGGCTGGAACCAAGTTCCAACTCATAGATAAGAATGCTACTAACTGAGACAGACTGACAAAATTAGCTCTTCAAACAAGGACTCTTTAACTACTGAAACCTTTTTTGGCCCCTTCTAGTTAGGAATATCTTCTTGCGAATGAAAGATGACTAATATATACTGTAATTTCTGGTAACAAGCCTTCACACTTTGGGGGTTGAGGGAGAAGAAAATATAGAAGCTCATATGATAGCATTTGCTTTAAAAACATATCAACACCTTCTGATGACGCAGAAGCTAAATTGAATCCTGAATCTCACAGAAAGAGACAGAGAGAGTGATAAGAGGAAAAATTACTCCTACCACCTCACCATCATTTCACTCCCACAAAATAGTCCATGGCATTAAACAACTCAAAATGACTTCCCCAGATATAAATCTGACTTGTCTCTCTACTGTGCTTCACAGTACAATGCAACACGGTGCAAACATCCAAGCTTTACTGAAACTCCAGAAAACATGGAGTGCAGCTGTACAAAAGTGCTTGCCACCATACTTCACTGATAGTGACAAAGGTTAAAGGAGTCAGGAGATAAACACTTCGAAACTGCCACAGGTAACTAAAATATGGAGATGGAATTACAATAAAACAATATAGACTTATAATGGAGTCTTTCACGTTGGGAGGTTGACCCAAAGCACTTGAGAATTCTGTTTGGGCACTGGGGCGAGTGGGTAAATGGGAGGAAAATGACTGGAAGCTTAGTAAGAGAGGTTTATATTTTGAGATGTGTCTTGAGAAGGAAGGGAGCAATTGCTTTTTAATTTCAATTCCCAATTAAATAATCTTTGACTTGAAAGAGAACTAGCAACTTTCAAATGCATCAAAGCACATCTATACCATAGGTAATTGATGTTTAGAATTGTATTTGTTGTTGTTATTGTTACTTGAATTCGCAACCATCTGACTTGGAGGCAAGAGTATGAGTGTTTCCAACTGAGGCAGACCACTGAACTAAAAAAGACCTAGAATGCTCATCTCTATACACAATGCACAGACCGAGGTGTTGCCGTCAAGCTGCCATATTGTGTAGTCCTCGAATACAATATACAGGTGTACAAGGGGTGATGGGAGAGGGGGAGAGAGGGTGGGAGGAGGGGAGGGGGCGAGAGAGAGAGAGAGATAGGGGGAGAGAGACACGGGGAGAGGGGGGAAGAGAGAGACAGGGGGAGAGGGGGGGAGAGACAGGGGGACAGGGTGGGAGGGGGGGGGGGGGGAGAGAGGGAGAGACAGGGGGAGAGAGGGAATGTGATAATATACAGTATATATAATAGACAGAGGGACAGATGGATAGAGAGAGAGAGATTGGGGGAGGGATGCGAGACAGGAGAGACAGAGAAACAGACAGAGATGGAGAGAGTGAGTGTGAGAGACACAAAGAGAGAGGGATATTTACCTCCTGAGGAGATAGGCCAACACCTGAGCCAGATCCACATCCTCCCCCCCCCACTCCCCCTCCCTCGCTCTCTCCCGTCATACACTCTCTCTCTCCCCATCACACACTCTCTCTCCCCTCTCACACACTCTCTCTCTCCCCTGTCACACACTCTCTCGTCGCTTTGAGGACCAACCAAAATGGCGACCTCGGAAAATTGGTGGCGACACTTTGTGGGGGAGATGAGCATTCTCGGTCTTTTTTTAGTTCAGTGAGGCAGACTGAAGCCTACTATATAAATATATCTAAACCCACAAAATGTTTCAATGTACTTCATCGGAAATTACTGTCTCGTGTAATGACTATGCAGATGTTGCCTCCAAATCCTGAAAATATTAATACCAACATAATTTAGCAAGGAAAATAATTGTGAGAATGTCTGAACCAAAACAATTTAGAGGAAATGCAGCCTTGAATAATGAAATAAAAAGCAAAAGGGAATCAAAGTTCACATTTGAAAGAAACAGCACATTTATAAAAATGTAAGCAAACCAACCTAGAAAATATACTTCATAGAATCTTATAGCACAGGAGGCCACACAGCTCCTGATGCTCTTTCAACAGCCCTACAATTTTTTTTCTTTTCAAGCAAATATCTTTTTGATAGTTGCTATTGGATTTGCTTCCACTAACCTTTCAGGCAGGGCATTAATATAGTAATAACTCAGATTTTAAGAAATTCCTTGTCTCCCATCTGGTTCTTTTGCCAATTATCTTAAATCGGTGTCCTCTGGTTAACAACCTACCCACCGGAAGAAATAGTTCCTCCTTATTTTATAGTTAATTGAAATTTGTTTCATAGTTAAAAATCCCACAAAGCATTTTGAAGCATTTTGATGTCAGGATAAAGGAAAGTCAAATGCAATTTTTATTATCCTCCTCCTCCTAAAACTCAGCAACTTTCTCAGGAGTGAGTTTGGAGGCTTTGCCTTGCCGCTATCCCACGGAGCCATGGAAACAACTAGTCAGCTTCATAGGGCCGTTGAAACAAACCACTTCAATGGGATAGTCATTTTCAGGAGCACGTCAGCCAGGCAAGACTGACTGCATTCATCATCTGTCTTGACTGCTCCCGTAGGGGCCTTACACACATTCCTCACGCAGTCCCCGCTTGTTCCCTTGGATTCTTTTGGACTCGATGCACAATTGATTCGTCTGACAAGCTTTACAGGCGAGGATCGCTTTCCTATCTGTCTCAGTCTGTGACCTCAGCCTCACCTTAGAAGCTTTCTCTGCTTTGAGTTCACTTTGCAGAATAAATTCCAAGAAAGAAATCACCAGCAAAAAATCCCCAAAGCAGCACCGAAACAAGCACAGAATGAATACAAATATGAAAATAAATGATACTTCAGAAATTAAAATCAAGCACATTCCATAAATGACCATTTAATAGCTATTCAACAATAAATAAGGTTCAATTTATTACTGTTTGCTAGCTTGGAAACAGCCAGTGTACGGCCAAGAGTAAAAAGAACATTGTATGGCATTACACTGAAACCCTTCCTATATATACAGTTTGGGATTTTTTGTTGTGCATTTTTTATAATAACTAAATTATTCAAAATAATTATTCAATTATTCATTTTCTTATATTATTAATAATCATCCTAGCATTTGATGTAGAGCCTTATTGTGTCATTGAGAACAACTCAAAGTACTTCATAGAATGTACTGCATTGACTATTTTTGTGGGCAAAATGCAGCAGCCAATTGCACAAAGCTGTGTCTCATGAACAGTCGTGGATCGAGTGAGCTAATTGCTATTTATTATTTGAAGGGATTATAACCCCACCATAAAGTGATCCTCCAACCTAACAACCAGGTTCCTACTTACTGCTTGGTGAACAGAGGAGTGCACGGTAATGAAACTTGCCTAAGGTTTCGCCCTGCCTGGGAATTGAACCCGAACCCTCCCACTTGCAAAAACAAACGAGTGATCTATCAAGACAAACCACACTTATTCTGTTGATATTCTAGAAATCTGTAAGGCCCAATAGATCTACTCTACAATATGCTCACACGCAGTATTTTTACAGTGAGAGACTTGTTTTACTTTCATCCTGAGCAGGTCAACTGTTTTGAGACTGACAATATGTTGTTTTGTATATTCCTTTCTTCCCATTTTATCCCTCTCCAAAATCTCTCTTGTCCTGATCTGCCCCTGCTTTGGTGGACAAGCATTTAGCTATTCTGTCTCCTCTATCTGTAACACTGTGTTGTTTAGCACTCTGAGGTATGATGCAACACGTGAAGAATGCCAAGTTGTTGGTATTCACTCTCAAAATCCCCCACGCCTCACATCCGCTCTCCTCAATTTTAAAGTCCATATAAGACATTTCTTCTTTACCTTGTCCCCTTCTTCCTCAGTTCCCCCTACTCCCAACTCGGGCCCCGCAAGACGTTGTGAGACATTCTCCCAAAATGAAATCTGATGTATACATGAATATCTTACTTTTTTTTAAAAATCTGGGACAAGATAGATATGAGTTAATCGATAGTAGTGGGAGTGAATAATGGTAATCTGGGTGTAACAGCTATCAGCCTTAATGTTTGTATTGTGAAACAATTCAACAAATCTAAGAAAGTAGAAGTCTGAAAATTTGAAAATGCTTTGATCACTCACTATATGAGGAATATTATGATCAGCTGTATTCACCACAAAAAATATACCCCAAAGTATTTTTGCTCAAAGTTAAAAATAAGTGGAATAAATTTACCAAGTAAAAGCAACAGAGGCAAACACCTGGGGTTATTCAAAACAATTTGATAAGAAAGCTACAATGCTTTTTCATTCAGATTCCTCAAAATTGTATTAAAAAGCATCCCTTCGCCTGTGTTGGTTAGCAAGTTTGCCTCCCAAACAAGAGGACCTGGGTTCAATTCCCAGGCAAGGTAAAACCTTAAGATAAGTTTCCTTACTCCACACATCTGTTAACCTAGCAATAAGTAGGAACCATGTTGTTAGTCAATTGACGGATCACTTTCCAGGGGTAACTATCCCTCAAAATATAATGAAAATTTGGTCAATCAATCCATGACTGCTATGCACCATTGACTGTCGCATTTTGTCCACAAAATATAATCAATCACTTTACAATATGTTCCATGAAAAGCTTTGAGAAGTCACAACCACGTGATAAGGCACTATATGCAAAGATTATTTTCCTAGCTATAATACTTCCACCTCGCTTCACTTTTAAACATCGAGTGAGTGAGGAAATTAAGGGAATATTTTCCACTACGCTACCAAACAAGTGTCTGGACACCTGCTGCCTAAAACAGTCAGTAGTGACAGCTTGAGTTAGTTTTAAGGCTGTGCTGACACACTCATTTTTCAGTACAGTATATACCAGATGATGAGTGTCACGATAACAAATGTGTTTGTTCCAAGGTAACATTTGCACAGGCCATGATTCATTGCTAAAGCTGAGACGTAACAAAAAATACTGTACTGGGTAAAGAGAAACCCTTCCCAGCCTTAAGTTGCTGCTAAACTCTAATTATTAACTATTAAACAGCAGCCCCCAAAGCAGGCAGGCAGCTATTTTGCTAAACAAATATTTAGAGTAAAGCATTTATTTTGCTGGTCACAAGTTTAATGAATATGCAAGATTAAGAATGATATCTAGAAGGAAGAGACAATAAATTGGTGGGAGGGGGAATAAGGGTGAAGAAACAAAACAACAACTTTATATTGTCCCCTTAATATAATCTTTGCAATTGCTCTAGCACCTTACCTCGTCGTGGAGACATCCCAAAGAGCTTCACAGAATACACTGTAAAGTACAGTGACCGTGTACTTTGTGGGTGAAATGTGGCAGCCAATTGTGCACAACAACGTCCCACAAACAGCCATGGACAAATTTACAAATTGGACAAATGTAAAGCTAAAACCAGAACAAAACTTCCGGCTGTGTTCCACATACCTGGAACAGGTTTGAGAGACTGAATAGGCAAGGGAGGGGTCAGGTGGAGGGATGGATTGAAATCACATTTTAAGGTCTCAACAGAAAACTAACACCTCTGTGATAACACAATGCTCCTCGAGCACTAAGTACACAGGGTGCAGGTAGGGCTTGAACCTATAGCTTTCTGACTCAAAAGAATGCTACTAACACGGTCAAGGTGATTACTGCTGCCTGGGTTTAGATTAGTTAACTCATTCAAAAGAAATAACTACTTACATCACACACGATTACCCCAAGTTTGGAATTCTATTATTGCAAAAAAAAAGCCAATTCATCACAATTAAAATGTTTCTTGGAATGTAAACAACATTTCTGCATATAACTGAAAGCTGTAAATACCATGTAAATACCATTGGATATCGAAAATGTTCTACCAGACAGATGAGAAACATCTTATTTACTTTCGTACGAGAATCCCTCAAAGAATCACCACATTGGAGAAAGCCATTTAGGCCACTGATCCATAACTAGCGCTACTCGATCCACGACTGTTTCTGTGTCACAGCTGTGTGCAATTGGCTGCTGCGTTTTGCAGTTGTTTGGACTTTACAGTATATTCTGTGGTAAGGCAATCTATCAAATGCAAGGATTATTATTTTTGTTTAACCAGTTGGACTCCAGCAGTATCCCACTGCACTCTGTGGAGTCTCCAAGCTTTGGTTCTTGACATATTTCACTGAAATACTCTCTAGTATTAATTAAGCAAACAGGAGACTCATATTTCATTGCAGAAAGGAAAACTTTCCACATATAGGTGGCATACACATGTGGACCTCAGCCTAGTGTAAATGTTCTGAAGAGTGATGGTGGGTTTCAGGTTATGTCAGACATCCAATTGTCCAAAAAAAATAAAGCACACGCAGGACTGCTCCGAGCTCCCTAGTTCCGAGACTTTCGCTGCACCATTATTTATAGTTCAGCTTCATTTTTTTAATATTCCCTTCTGAAGGCCTTTTGAACCCCTTTCCCTTCTCTTGAACATCAATAAGACTGAGGCCATCCTGATTGGCTGCAGTCATCATCTCCATACCTCAGGCACGGACAGCATCACCACCCACCACATTTCTAAGCCAGTCCGGAACCTTGTCGTTTTGTTTGGGACGTCCTCCTGACGTGAAAGGCTCTATACAAATGTAATTTTGTCGTCGTTTTGTGACCCCTAATCTATCCCGCATCAGGCTCCAGGACCCCATCACCCCCACCCGGCTCCACATTCCCCATAGGATAGAGTTCAAGATCTGAAGGAACGTTAATAGCTTAATAACAATCACAAGAGCAAGAGTCTTGGTTGATTTTCTAGACTGGGGATACTGAAGCCAACTGCTGCCTTGGCTGATA
Source organism: Hydrolagus colliei (assembly GCA_035084275.1). Classification (NCBI taxonomy): domain Eukaryota; kingdom Metazoa; phylum Chordata; class Chondrichthyes; order Chimaeriformes; family Chimaeridae; genus Hydrolagus; species Hydrolagus colliei. The sequence goes on along the minus strand of CM068742.1, from coordinate 8,127,236 downwards.
TCAGTTAATTCAGCAAACCCCAGGGCATACACCTGTGACCTTCAGATATGGTAATCTGGTGCCTTTACTCAATGGGTTATTTCCCTAGTATTAAAATCAACAATCATTCTACTTAATTAAGATGGGACTACTCTATGGAATTATTTAATTCACATTAAACCAACCTAATTAAGTTTTCAAACTCTTAAAACCAAATAAAGAATTTGTAGTTTAAGCATAAAGAATGCCACAGGACACAATTAATTTCTGATACAGTACACACCAGAAACTACTGTACATTGTCTTGTTGCATTGTCAAAACATTTACTAAAAGTGTTACAGCAAAAACAACAACTACAAAATTACGTTTGTCAAGCGCCTTTCATGTCGGGAGACTGTTCCAAGTCGTTAGAATTACTCAAGAATATACTTTTTTATACAATATAAACAACATATTTCACAATTTCACAATAATTACAAGGGAGCTCTGGATGCAGAATGAATGCCCTGTACCCTTCGAAATACTAAGCTTTCCCTTACTTCATCAATCCTTGTGAAGATGCAGTTTATAATAAAATAATAATCCTTGCATTCGATACAGTATCTTATCAAGACATCTCAAAGCGCTTCACAGCATTTTAAAGTGGATTGACTGGGTATTTTGTTGTTTCCTAATTTATGTGCTGGAAGTGCCTTTTGTGACCATGCTGCCTCTATATATTGACAGTATTGTTCTGGGACACTGCTGTGTGCAATTGGCAGCCGCATTTTGCCCACAATATACAGTCAATTCACTTTACAATATATTCTGTGAAGTGCTTTGAAACATCTAGAAGACATAGTAAGGCGCTGTATCAAATGCAAGGATTATTATTATTATCTGTCACAAAAGATGATAGTAAAAATTTCATATATAAGGCCCCTTCAGAGATGTCCCTTTTCAAGGATATATGTCATACGCTCATATCTGCAGAAAGCTTCATTCACTTATGTCCCAATAACACTTGAATTAATACTTGATAAGATCTGAACTCTTATCATCACGTTACTTGTGTTTATAATAATAATCCTTGCATTTGATATAGCTCTTTCCACATCTTATCAACGTCCCAAAGCGCTTCACAGAATATACTGTAAAATGAATTGACTGTATATATTTTAGAGCCCAAAGGTTTCAACTTCAGAATTATTTTTAAAAGAAACTACATTTCAGCACCAGTCCCATATGTACTGTAGCTTGTCTTGCAGCACTCTCAACCCTTTGAACCGTGAGCTCCCCTGAGAATGAGCCTCTCCCACCCTGAGCTCCCTATATGTCATACGTGTTTGTGGTTAAGATTTTAACCACTGGGATATTTGGCATCTCTGTTTCTGGTTAAAATTTTAACCGCTCGTGTTCAAACAGTTAAACACTTCCCAATACTCAGATTACCCAAGACTTCCAAGCAAAATGAAACAGCAGTTTTGTGCGAACTATATGCCAACTTCAGAGAACCTGAGAAACAAATTGATGTTGTGCCTTGCATAACAGGAGAACATCTCAAAGTCCATCACCTCAAAGTCCATCACAAATTTCATCACACAGCTGACTTACAGCGTGAACTGAGGAGAATGAGAACGGAAGAGGTGGCCAAAGCGAAAAGGTCAAAGAGATTTGAGGACAAAGAGGAAGGGAGCAAGGTGGAGGGACTTCAAGATGGAGCTCCTGTGAATGAGAGCAGAGTGGCTGATGTTACTCACAAAGTTGAGTCGGAGTAGATAGGGGAGTGAAGCAGGCCTGAGTGGAGGTAGTGGTTGGGCCAATAAGGTTTCAGGGCATATATCTAGGACGGGGATGTGCATTTTGTTGGTGGCCACAGCAGCCAATTGTATCTGGGGCAATTTTGGCCAGAAATCCGGGAGAAACTCCCTTCTCCTTTCAAGTGGTGTTATGAATTATTTAACGTCCACCTAAGATGACATATAGGTACTTGTTTTAATGTCTCATCTTCTACTGTGTGTGGTACTCACTCCCCTCTGGGTTAGAAGGTGGTGGTTCAAGCCCCATTTGGGGAATTAAACTCAACAGTTCCAGGCTGACAGTGCATTGTCAGAGGCCAAGAATCCTCATTTCACAGAAGGATGGGGAGCCAGAGAAGCCAAGGAAAGATGGGAATGATGGGCTTGCAGAGCCTGGTGCGGGAAAAAAAATAAAGCTGCAGAGCTCTGGATGGGCTACAGCTTGTGTAGGAAGAAGCTGGGGAATCCGGCAAGCAAGGCGATAACCCAGTATAGATGGGTCTCAGCAGCCTGGAGAAAGGTCAAGAGGAAAAGTGGAAACATCAAAACAACAAAGTTCACAGACCCATTTGAAAGCATTAAACCTGTGTGAGTTTCCTTCAAAGTCTTTCAAACTTTGACCATTTCTTTTTATGGCTGAATATCAAGAAATCATTTTTTGTCCATTTGTTATCAAAAGGTTGAACGCAGTGGTAACAGATTGAATTTTGAGAAGGCAAAGGGGCCGTAATAAATCTACGTCTTCACTCAAACTAAATCTGTGCCCGTCATCTCAACAGACCAGAAGACTGAGTCCTTGAAGAAACATGGAAGATGATAAAAGATAGACAAGTAATGCTTTTTGTAATAAGCTAACCATTATGTTTTGCCAAGTTTCTAGGATTCTAGTTCATAAAAATATAAACAAAATATACAAGTCAATTTGCTTGACTGTATATTCTGTGAAATGCTTCAACGATTATTCGTACTATTATAGTCAGACATACAACATCAACTTAAACACTCAAGTGATTACCAGCTCTCAGACTCCCCCTTTCTCTCCCATGGATTAAATATCAGACAATCCAATCTGGCAAATATAACAAGTGCAATACTGGAGGGAAGAATTATATTCAGAGATGACATCTTTAAAACCAATGTCCCCTGTTCAGGTAAATGTTCAAGATCCAACCGACTGTTGGAAAAGTTGAGATTCTCCCACAGTCAAGACAAAATTGCCTTGCTGACAGCTGCAGGACATGGCTGTACGCAAAATGGTTGGTACATTTGTCCACAAAAAAACTGGCAGTCACTGTACTTCACAATGAAATCCAGCAAAGGCCTTTGCTATGTCTCAAAATTAAAGGCAATGAAAAAAAACAGGAATCAACAACTATCACAGACAAAAGAACTTCTACTGCATACAGAAAAACAAATACGGTAGCCACATCCAGCCTGTTTTCGCGCCACCACCAAACCAGGTTGCTTCCATCAGCCTGACTCAATTAGTAGCTCTCTTCCTTCTGAGACATATGGGCAAACGCCACATCAGGGATTTTAACTCACAACTTCGTCTAACAGTTAAGGGCGGGCAGGGGGGTGTGGGGGGGGGGAGGGGTGAAAAGAGAGTGGGCAGTGAGTTATCTCTTCAGAGGCGCTGTCTTTCGGATGAGAAGTTAAACCAAAGTCTCGCCTGTGCCTTAGAGATCAGCTGCAATGCTGTTTGAAGGGAAGGTAGCCCGGGGAGAGAAAGGGAGTCTCAGAAGGGAGCTTCTCTCGTCAAGCAGGGGTGGGGGGGGGTAGTGCAAAATCTGATATTCTAAATTTTGTCAAAAGCTGCAATATGAAACGTGAAAATATCAACATTGAGGAAGTCCTTTCAAACCGCTTCAAATCCCAACTGAGCTTGCCTCAGTCAGTCCAGCCCTCCCACCTGACAATGGGATGGGAGAAGTATACTAATAATTATAAATAGTAATAATCCTTTGATTTATATATAGCCTCCGGTCGTGAAAGGCGTTATACAAGTGCGATTCTGTTGTTGTTGTTATCGTGTCACCAAGATGTCTCAAAATGTTTCACAGCATATACTGTAAAGTGGACCAAACTGCGTATTTGTGGGCAAAACGTGGCAGCCAATTTGCACCCAGGCAATGTCCCCCAAACAGGCGTCAGTGGAGTAAGCAATTCATTTTTAAAATTTGGAAAACCGTGAGAATCTCCCATCCTCTCTCCAAATCGCTGACCTGCACTCGAATGGGGCTACGGATGGGGAGTTCAGATCAACAGAGAAGCCTGGCGCTGAGACGCCATCCGGAGTGGAGGGCGCTATATACATCAAAGTTGTGGTTGTTGACACACGCAGAGAACTGAGGCGATAATGCAACCCCACCCACCCACCCACACCCACACCACCATCACCCCCAACCCTACCCTCCAGAGCTACATCAGAGCAGCGGCTTAGACTATTTGATTCCCAAGCTACTGACCCGGGAAGGCGGTGGAGGCGAGAGTCCTAGCAGCGAGTCAAGACGGTCACAGAACAACGACGACAACATTGCACTTGTATAGCGCCTTTCACGTCGGAGGACGTCCCAAAGCGCTGATCCACACGTCTGATCCGAAGGACGGCGTCCGCGATAGACGCTCCCCGCCAACGCAGCACTGGACTGCGACCCGCGCCTTCAGTCACCTTCCTCCCCCCCCCTCCCACCCACCCCGCCCCCACTGGCTCGGTCCCGGGATCCGTTACCTGTGAAACACTCTGAGCCGCATGCCATGTCTGGTGTGGAGTGAGGGAAGGGAGCTATATATATATCTATATATATCTATATAAACCTAAGTTGTTGTTGTTGGGCAGGCAGCCTGGACTGGGCCAGGGCAGAGCCCGGGAAAGCCGCCCCTCCCACCACCCCCTCCCTCCCTCCCAGGATCTCCTTGCCTC